>JALGBA010000262.1:2795000-3395000 GCA_023970755.1 Azemiops feae
CTCCAATGTTCCAGTTGTAACTCTATTGTAAGAGGTCTCCCGGTAAAGAGATTGAATCTTGTATTAACAACACATTCAAATTCTGGTCTGTCCATTGTACTAAACACTGTCTCCTCTAAAAGTGCTGAGTAATTTTAAGTGGCTTTTCAGCTGTCTTGCTGATGTAAATACTTGTTGAATATTTATTCTTTCTATGTAGTGATGTGTGTAATCATTACTGCTGAACAATTGAGAATAGTTGAGGGATTTAGAAATATTTTCCCCAATTCTTTTTTCCTATAGTTACACAGGGGAGGACCTGGAACTGACTTTTTGAAGGGGTTTTTGAGGAGGGAAAAAAGGAATGAACATACCATTGCTTGTATTGTACATAAAGCTCTAATGTACATAAAGCTTTAATGGCATCTAATGGTATGCATTGATTTAACACGATTAAAGATTCTTAAACTAGGTATTAAATTGACAGTGTTGTTTACTTTTTCCTTCTAATGTAGCTGCTGTGAATAATAAGTGAACGGAAGCTGTCTTAGGCCTGGAAATAGCATATAAGATGTTTCCAGCCTATACCCAGAGCTGGATATTTTTGAGCCCTGGCTGTGTGCTAGAAAAACAAGCAGGTGACTGAATTTCTCCTTTTCCCTGCTGAACTACTGTTTACTGGTTTGTGGGCACTAAGTATATTTAACAAGGTTACATATATCTCTACTGAATCAAGCATTTTTCTTTTTTCTTTTATTTAGATAGGAAATTATATAATTTTATGTACAAAGCTTTATGTCCCCATGATTTTATCAATCTATTCTTTTTTCACCTAAATAGAATTTCTCGTAACAAAGCTAACTCAATAATATTTGTTACATCAGTAATTGCAGTGCCCATGGGCTTTGTAAGTAAAACACACTCCATACTGAAACAGCTGTCCATTCTAATCCAGTATTTGCTTGTATCTATTATTTTCACAGAAGCTGGGACTGGAACCTTTATGGCTAGATTCTTCTTCATTTTTCTCTTTAAAATTACCTGAGACAGATTGTAGAATCATTCTGTAAGATTGGAGCTTCTTTTGTTTGGGGAAGGTTGTTATAATTTTAATACATTAATGATTTTTAAATTGTGAATGTGTAACTATCCTTTACATAGTAGTAATAACTAGCAAGGTGTGGTGTATGTGGAGAACATGTACTTTGAAGAAATAATTGAAGCTGATAATAAGGGATGTATATCAGCTACAGCTGGAAGCTCAGAAGTTTCCTATTCTAAGAAGAATAGAAAGCTGAATTAATTTGAAATACTGTCTTTTAAATAAACTTAGAAATAAATAAGCTTAGTAATATTTTGCCCATTCTATCTTGTAGATAACAGGTTAATTGCTTAACAGAAACTCTTTTTTGCAGAAACTCCAACATTTGCATGAAAACAAGACTATTCATCCTGATCACTGAAGAAGGAGTTAAGCTTTGGATTTTGGTAAGTTGTGATTCTTTATAGCTTGAAGTGTCATTATTTTCTTTTCAAAAAATTACAGGGTGAACAGCAATAAACTTGGGAGTTTAAATTAGCGTATTTTAACAATTTGTCTATCATGCCAGAGGTGGGGTTCAGCCGGTTCGCACCACTTCGGCAGAATCGGTAGTTAATTTTTTTGTTGCCCAGGCCAGAATGGACTTCCGGAAGCGACATCCACACAGAGAACTGGTTGTTCACATATTTGAATCCCACCACTGTATCATGCCACCAACAAGCTGGGGATGGTGGTAGAATTGATCTCTCAGCTTCAGCCAATTTGTGAGAAACTATATGCATATTAGTAATTTTAGTGAGATTATTTAAAATATTGCCCAAAACAAAGTAATTCTTGTTTTAATATATTGAAATTTCTCCCTTTCTTCTGGTGATAGAAAATACTTCTGGCCTGCAGGATACAATGTTTTTCTGGTCTGCTGAATGAACTTGTTTTACAATATAGGGTTTTTCTGCATATGTTTGTGGAAGAGTCCATACATGGTATACTTTCTTTTCTAGGCTATCACATTCTTTTCTTAGTTACACTGGTACCGTTGTGATCATCAAAATCATAATAATTAATGGCATCTGCATCTGGCAAAACCATGTTCTCAGATTTGTAACTAGCTCCAGTCTGTTTTTTAAATGTGCATTCAGAACGTGCTAGACTTTTTTCTCTTGCTGGCTAGGCACAGATGTTTTTTTAAACAGCAGTGGATACTGCTTCTTTACTTGGTGATAAATTGAAACAATTTCTGCAGATGAAGGAAATGCACTGATTTTCCAAATCTTTTTCTGACATACATCTTGTGCTATTTTTGTGGGTTTTGTATTGTTCTTTGTTTTTAAACATTTTAATGTTTGTTACCCGCCCAAAGTCACTGATAGTCAGGCAGCATATAAATTATTATTATTATGGAAACCACAGCTAAGGTTTTGACCGCTCTTTCAGCAACCATTCAAATTTGCAATGGCATTCAATGGGGGCGGGGCTTACGACTTGGAGTTCTAGCTGTCACAGCAGCCCTGCAGTCTTGTGCTTGTGATTGCCAACATTCTCTACCAGCTTCCCACAAGCAAAGTCTGGGGGAAGCTGGCAAGAAATTGGAAGTCATGGTCACATAAAGTTTTCATTTAGCAACCTATGTAGTGCTCACTTAACAACCTGAACTGGGACTGCCAGAACTACTATTGCTAAGCAGTGCAGTAATGTGATATCACAGTTTTAATAAAGGAGAATACTTGTAGCCCAAGATTAAAATCAGGAACCCTTGGTGCTGTCTGAGCTTGGCTGTTTTCTTGCAGACGTTTCATTACTCAAACTACATAACATCATCAGTGCTAGATATCACAGCTTATGACTGTATCACTTAGCAATGGCAATTCTAGTCCCAATACCTGTCATAACCCAAAACTACCTGTATTGTCAAAAGTGACTGGTTATATCATTCTAGGTAGCATTTTGCTTATTCATACTTTACTGAATAAGCTAGCTTTCTCTGTTTACCTAACATGTTAAGCCAGGCATGGTTGAAAATGAAGACCAAGGGCCAAAATAAAGCCTGTCACAATCTTTGTCTCTCCTTTCCCCGTTTCCTTTCTGAGTTCATACATGGTATTTTGGAGGATTGGGAAGCAAAACCGAACTCTTAATTCATACAAAAAAGAATAGCACCCATTTTACCTCTATTCCTCAGACCTATAACAAGCCACACAACCCCAGTGCATCCCTCAAGCTGACAGAAGTTATATAGTAAATATACCGCCTGCTTGAGAACAGAAGTTACACCTCAAAACAAAGCAAGGGCATTATTGGCTAATCCAGTGATTCTAGGCACTGACTAACAGTGGGTGTTCAGGATTTTACAACTGAATTTTTGAAACCCTACTTGGATTAAACTATGAGTTTGGTGCTCATGACATTTCTTCTCTGTTTCTCTGCATGAGAGCCTCTTTTGATCTATGATTAATGCTGTCATTTACTAGGAATAATTTAGTTTAGGAAAGAAAGGTAATAGATCAGATTGGACAAAATATAGTATTTTATTATGTAGCACTTAATGAATTATAGAATTTGATGCATTTTAATTGACAACTACAAAATACATTTTATGTTCTTAACCCTTTTGTATTACAATATTTCTATCTGCAAATTCCTCAGGGATTCCTCAGGGATTCTCAGCCATTTAAATATATCATACAGTGATAAAAACCACAATCTAAAATAACCTGACTTTCCCTTAAAGCGGGGTACAGTCTCTCCCTTAACAGATGTTGATACATCATCGCCTTTTCAGAATAATTTTATTGTCATCACCTTCTCAAAGCCATAAAGGAGACACCATTTGGGTTTCCATGGAAAAACTGTTCCATAGGGATAGAACATATATTGTTGGCACCTAGCCAGCCAGGCAGGGAGGAGGGATCAAGCACACAGTTAACCTGGAGTGCAACTATGAAAGGGCTAGGACTGACCGCCCCCCCCCCCCCATATTCCTTGAAGCCTTATCTAATTGTTTGCAAGTGTAGGTTGCTAAACAGATTCCTGTACTATAGGCAGAAGATAATAGTAGATAGCTTGACTTCTGCACATGTGGGTCTTGTTGTTCACACCTGACATATATTGAAAAATAAAGTTTCCTACTTAGTCCCTTCTGCCTAAATCTCACATGGAGATGGGAAAGCACTTCTAATTCTAATGTCAGTGCATGCACTATCCGTTTCACTTGAAACAGACAGTTCTGAAATTAGTAAGATGCCAAGCTATGAAGATCTTGCACTTTAAATTGTACTCATAAACCAGTACACACAACATTGTTTTATATGATTCTGTGGCTCTCATTTGCTGGAAAATGGGATGGTGCATTTTGTATCAATTGCAGTACTAGCTGTTCTTTAAAGCTGTAGAACACATTGCTATAATACACAATAAACATGATTATTTAAAAGGCTTCCTACTCCACTGCACCAGATAAAATATCACAGATAAAAGTTTCCCTAATTAAGTGCTGTTGGTAGAGTTACAGGAAGTCCTCAAGACCAGTTGCTTAGTGATTGTTCAGAGTTACAATGGACTACCTAAAAGATACAACCAGATTCCAAAGTTACAACGGCCATCCTCCCAGTCACATGACCACATGTTGGGTGCTCAGCAATCAACCCACATTTATGACCATTTGCAGCATCCTGCAGTCATGTGACTATGATTTATGACATTTTTGCGAAAAAGGGTGTTTATTCTGATTTTCGGCAAAACCGGCTCATAGCGAACAATGGGTTCACTTAATGACTGTAGCATTCATTTAATGACCACCACAAATAATATTCATTACGCTTGTAAGTTGGTAATTACCTGTGTTTTCATTTATCTTTAATCTTATGAACCCATTTTCTGGTTTGTTGCAACATTTTTAAATAAAAAAATAGTTCTACAAATGAGCCACAAAATACAAGGGAGCAAAGTTCATTCCATTTTAATCATATATACATCAACTGCAAAAACATGTAAATACAAATCTGTTCATCACTGCACATACCCTTCTGACATTTTGTAGATTTAGAGGCATTTCTGTGATAGTTGTTGTTTTACATGGAGTCACCCTCCTTCAAAACAGGAGCTTTACTGTATCTCATTTTGGAAAAATCTGCTCTTACACAGAACTAGTGTATCTATTCATTTGAAGTTTCTCAGGATTCCTCTTAGGGAGTAGTATTTCTAACATTTTATTCAATTTTCTTATAACCATTTCACAATTTCGATTTATAGGCAGAGAGGCACACAAATTTAAAAGTTTACTTAATGATATTCTCATTCATTCTGACCCACATCTAATAACCTGGGATAATCTGAACCAAATAGAGCAGTTTCCTGGATATTCACAAATATTATTTCTATGTATATTTAAATCCGAATGTTAAAAATTACATATTCAAAAAATTTTGAAGGGGAAGGGCAGAATGGAAAAATTATAATGTATGAAAGCTTTCTCTGATATCTTTTCTGATCTTTTAAATTAGTCTTATAGCATTTATGTATTATTGTCTCCTCACATATTCTGTAGTTAAACTCCATACTTAACTTCACTACCTTAATTTCATTTTTGTTCACCAAGTTTGAGTTCTTCCTTCTGTTTATTATGAAGTTTATTATGATTATTGGAATTGCTCAATGTTTAATGCATAGGTTGTAGCATATAGAAAACACTAGTCATAAATAATTTAAGCATTTTAATTTAAGTAATTAACTTAATTCAACTTGATCCATTTAATTTTGTTTTCTATCTCATAATATATTTTGGGTCTGTAAGTTACAAAATAATGTATGAGAAACAAATAATTCCATGCTAATGAAGTTGATGTCACAAAAAATTGATATACTGTTTATGTTAATTTCAGAAAATTCAAATGCAAGAATCAGCTTATAAAATATTTCCAAGCAAAATAATTGAAAAAGATTTTTCTGAATCATTAGGAAATAAATATTTTTACATGTCCTATAATCAGAGATAATCTAATATTTAGGCATACAATCTTGAATTCACAAATAAGTAGCACAGAATCCATAATCATGCAAAGGAAATAGATTAAGCAGGGATCAACCATGAGCTTTTACAAGTAGTCCTTGACTTACAACCATAACTTTGCCCATTCAAAGTTATGCAGAGCTTTCTAGAGCTACTTACAATCAGGATTTGAAGTTCCGGCAGCTCCCCCATCCCCCACAGTCCTGTATCACATTTTGGGTGTTTGACAGTCAGTATGCATTTATGGGCATTTGCAGTATCCCACAATCACATGACCATGATTTACCATGCTTTTTTGCCAGAAACCAGTGGCAAAAAAACCCTCCCATTTCAGACACTGCATTCACTTTACAGCCATTGCAAAAAAGGTAGAGTCAGGTGCAGTCATATGGTGAACCTCTTAACAGCTAGTACAATTTATGATCTTAATTCTGGGCTCAGCTAAGGTTGTAAGTCAAGGACTACTTGGTTGGTCCCTGCTTAATCTATTTCCTTTGCATGATTATGGACTCTGTCTCTTACTTGCTCATGTATGTATGTATCTTCAGTAGAGATAGCTGAATTTGTTATTTTAGATTTCCCCAGTATCTAATTTTTCAGATCTTAAGTTTAGTTTAGTTTGCTTTTGTAGCCAGAGAAGGAAGAAAGCATCTAAGCCTAGTTATTGTGGCAAAAGTATGGTGGTTCCTAGTTATAAATCAAATCAGTGAGTTAATTAGTGAAATGAAAAATTGACATTAAAGGCCCAATATAAGACCAAGAATTACCTACAAGAATTAAGTAGTTTATCAAAGTTAGACAATGAGCTATTGCAAGGATAGCCAGAGTCCAAGCATATGAAATGTACTTTGCTTTGTTCTCCCTAAAATTCTAGGAACTCACAGCTGAATCCTATGCAAAGTAGGTGAGCATCAAATGAGAACAAGGCACTTTGAAATGCATCCCAGTCTAGGACTTGGTTTTCAGTATCCAAATGGAATTTGTAGTCCTTTCACACATGTACAAAAGCCAGCCCAGGTTCCTTATTTTTTTTTTATTTCAGCTGCCTAACATTGAAGTATATTATGATGGTTTAGTGTTCAGTCAGCCAGATGTTTGGGCTGGATTTGGCATTGGCAACTATTAAGTCCTTTTCAAGGACCTGGAATTGGCAGATATGGATGATTGATGATGTTACAGCTGTTGTTGCAGAATGTAAAGCTGCTTTTTACAATTGATCGATAGTGAATTTGTCTATGCCAATAATGTTCAAGTGGTGCTTCATTTTGGGGGGGATTGCACCCAAGACACCTCTTACTATTGATACAAACTTTGCTTTCTTTTGCCTCAGTCATTCTATTTCTATTTGCAGGTCTTTGTATTTTGTTAACTTCTCAATTCTTTTATTACATAATTATTGATGGTAAAAAAAAAGCATTTGTGAGCTATTGGAAATTTTACAGAGATCCCTGTGCATCCTGATCCACCTTCTGACAACCATTAAGCTAAAGAATTAGCTACTCGAACAAAAATGGACAGTTTTTGTAGCGTCAAACAGCATGACTAAACCAGAGGCTTAAACTCAGCAGTGAATCATTTCTGAGAAAGAAAGGCGAGATAATTGGTTTTTTATCTAGAAATTTTGACATTGGCATGACACAAGTACTGAAGCATGCTGAATTTACTGAACTGAAATAATTTATTTAAGCAACTTGTGGAATTTAAAGCCAAATTAGACGTAATATATGCAAACTTTTGCATGTGATTTAGGTGACTGCCGCATTTATGAAAAGCAAGCAAAATGGAAGATAAAACTACTTCATTCCAACCAGTTTTGTGAGTCTCCAACTGAAAAAGATTCACATGTTAGAACAATACCCACTATGAAGAAAGAGGAGATTCGTTTCTTTTCTTTTCTTTTATCTCTTCTCTTTAAATTATACCGTTACCTCATGTTGTATACTTTCTTCAAGCTCTTAAGCAAGCCATGTTTTTATATTCTGCAAAATGTGGGGAAAATAGATTCTGTCTGGTATGATATTCAGTAGTCATTAGCTAATGATAGGCCTTTTTTATATCTGATACTTCTACAACAGAAGTTTTGAACAAGTTTTTCAAAACATATCTATCTGGAAGCAGCAATAGAATTCAGAATATTGCTTCTCAATATTATTAGATCATTCTGTAAAATATTTCATTGATTTCATCTGAAACAGCTTAAAATGAAGAAATGTTTCTCTGCATGACATTGCTCAATATTCAGATTGAGTCAGAAAAGGAATTAATATTTACTTCTGATCATGTTAACGTGTGTTAGTAAATGATTTTCTATGCAAATTGTTTCTATGTGGCTTCATGTAAAAAGTAGTTAAGCCCACTTACATAAATGTTTGGATTTGGTTCTATTCCTGTATTGGACAAAAAATGTTTTATCTTTATAAAATTTAATGGACTAAGTCCATTTATCCCTATGCAAGTCTTTTCCAAATTAGATGCCCTCCAGATGTGTTATCCTACACTTTGTTTAGTTACCAGTCAGTATTGCTGTTAATGATAATAGCTGTAAAAAAAAAAAGGAAAAGGTTTCCTCTATCCAGTCGTGTCCAGCGCTGGGATGGGATGTGTGTTCATCTCTGTTTCTTAGCAAGGGAGCCAATGTTGTCCGAAGACATTTCCGTGGTCATGTGGCCAGCATAATTATCCACTGAGGCACATGGAATGCTGTTACCTTCTCACCAAAATGGTACCTATTTATCCAGTCACATTTGCATGCCTTCAAATTACTAGGTGGGCAAGAATTGGGACAGGTAACAGGAGCTCACCCCATTGTGCGGCGTTCGGGTCTCAAACCCAGGCTGTCAGCTTTCCAGCTGACAAGCTCAACATCTTTAATCGCAGAACCATTGCACCCCTTTGATATTAGCTGAGGGTAATGGAAACTCTAGGTCTGCTTATCAGTAGGAACCAAAGGGTTAATGCTTACAGATAGTCAATATATATATGTGTAGTCCTCAGTTACTGACCGCTCTGTTTAGCAATCATTCAAAGTTATGACAGCACTAAAGAAGTAATTTTACAACTGAACCTTCAACTTATAATGTCCACCGTGTCCCATGGTTATATTATTGCCATTTGCACACTTCACAGCTGGCTTTCAGCAAGCAGAGTCAATGGATATGCTGGCAGTAAAATTATAAATCACAGTCACATGATATCTCACTTAACAGCCATGGTGGAAGTGAGATTGTAAGTCTTATCGTGCTCATATGATGTCTCACTTAATGACTATGGTGTCTAGCAATGTGGTTGCCAGTCCCATCTGAAGTCATAAGCAAGGACTTCTTGTACTTCCTTGGAAAGAAAAATAATTTCAAAATTATGTACCAACCTCTTCCCCTCCCACCCCAAGAAAAGCTGTTAGAAATTTTACAACTCTGGCTTCATGGTTGACTGGCTAATGAGGTGCAGAAAGAGAACATTGCCAAGCGTGGCGTGACATTGTGATCCTTTGGTAAAAAGCAAGCGCCTTAGGAGATCTTGTTCAGCTAATGGTGCAGACTTCAAAGGCCAGCCAGCTGCCTCCAGGAGAAGGTTAATAACCATAATTTTGAAAAACAGCCTTAGGAAATCCATGTCTTGGGATTAAAATATAAAGCATACATATTTCTGAACATAAACAAATTCTTTATACGCTTTCATTATTTCTGGTACTTTTTATTAAAGGAGCAGGATGTGATTTCAGACTGAGCCTCTTCTGCAAATCAGTGTTGGTTTTATGCTAGCCGTTTTCCCTGTAAAGTAATTTATGATAATCAAATCTGACAGTGTGGCATAATACAGGATTTCAGCCCTTGCCCTTTTCTTTGATAATATGACCCAAATCTGCATCCTGTGGTATGATAAAAAGATGGAAGTTTCTCTCTAGAACATAAGACTGGGTGCCTCTCTGCAGAGCCTGCATTAATGACTTTGTTATAGATATTAAGACATGGGTTGTATTGTAGTTCGACTGTTGAGTGAGGAGGTGGGTTTTCAATATTATGGTTTTTATCACTGTATGATATATTTAAAGTGCTGGGAATATTCGTGGAGTCTAGATATAGAAACAATGTAATAAATAAGGATTTTGCAGCTGTCAACCTAGATAATAGCAGGCAATTGCTGTATGATCACTTGACCACCCATTTCTGAGAGAAATTGACTATAAAAAATGAAAAATAATCCAGAATTATTTTTCACACAAACCACATCTTTTTGATGAATGAGAATTTAGTAAATATATTTTTCATACTTGGGTGCCAAGTAAACCTTGTGGATCTCTATAAAACTTATTGGAGATTTTCTTTTGGGAAGGGAGTGCCTTCAAGTCAATTTTTGACTAGAGTACCTGGTCTAGTCCCTGAATTTTTCTTGGCAAGGTTTTTTTAGAAGGCCGCTTGCCATTGCCTCCTTCCTAGGGCTAAGAGAGAGTGACTGGTCACCCAACTGGCTTTGTGCCTAAGGCAGAATTAGAACTCACAGACTTTTGGTTTCTAATCTGGTTCATTTGCCACTATACCAAATTGGTTGCCAAAACTTACTGTAATTCCATATTAACAAATTGGTAAGGACAAGCAGATTCTCTTAAAACAAACTAGCCTTCATATTTCATCAGTTGCCCAAAAGACATTGGTTAATGTATATCCTACCTAGCATGTATCTACAAATCTGTGTATTGTAACCACGTAAGATGTCTTTCTGCTTAGTTTTCTTGCAATATTTTTGTCATTCTTAAAATATTAATTTTTTTAGGGAAAACACAAAGTTAAAAATTGAAATTGGTAAAATATTAGCCTGTGTTACCTGAGTGCACAGGCTGTAACGTGTCTCAACATTTTCTGCAACTTCGTAGAAGAATGTCCTCTGCAAATATATCAGTGTGATCAAGATTCCTTGAAAACAATTAATGCAATTGAAAGTTCAGGGTTATGCATTTTATATAAATGAACTTTCTGTTAGATCCTAATTTTCAATTTGTCATCCTAGTAGAATTTGGGACATATTTGTTATAACAGCGGTTCCCCTTTAAGAGGAGACTTGGTGAGGGTCATATGCTTTTCCTTAAAAACTGCTGTCAATAGTATTTTTTTTTAAAAGGAATAGACTTCTAATATTTTTCAAGATTGCAATGAAATGAACAATTAATAGTTGAAGCTGAGATTCCCCCCTCCTAACACTGGTATTGTGTCTTTTTTTTAAAAAACCGTGCTGTGATTCTTATAGAAAAAAATATATACTATGATTTACATAAAAAGCTAGTTTGATCCTTTGAGACCCTTGCTGGGATTTCTTGCTGCAAAGAAAAGGATGTGGTAATAACTGTAATCATCCATCTGAAAAACCTTACAGTTGGATTGCTCATGAAAGCCGAATTTAGAACTAAATGTTAACCCCTTTCAAGTCACTGGCAGAGGAAAAAAATGCAAAATGGCAAGAAAACAGTTGCCATCATACAGTGTGAGATATCTGGTAGAAAACTGCAAAAATGCTACTACAATCTGTAGAGTCCTTGGTGTTTTCTAATCTTGATTGTTTGCTTGCAGATGTTCCATTATTCAACTGCATAACTAACTTCTGCAAGCAACAACCAAGATCAGAGAGTACTAAGGGCTCCATAATTCAACCCTGAGCTATAGATCAGGGGTCTTCAAACTTGGCCCTTTTATGACTTAAGGACTTCAGCTCCCAGAATTCCTCAGCCAGGCATGCTGGCTGAGAAATTCTGGGAGTAGAAGTCCACAAGTCATAAAAGGGCCAAGTTTGAAGATCCCTGCTATAGATATTCTCGTCTATTGATGCTAGTAGGAGAAATACCTTGTTAAAACAATGAGGATAAGAAGTGGTACCTACCAGAGGGACCTCTTAAAATTTTACACTGCTGTCAGTTTACCTATTTTCTTTAGATATATCTGATCAGCTGACCAGCAGTTACCTCCATTGAAATACTTCAATAGGAAATTCCCTTTTGGATAGTTCCTAAGGTTAGGGGGAATTTTATCAATTCTTTATTTTTTCTCATTCATCTTCTCTATTTGTATTTCTCTATGTATCCATCACATGGCAATTCTCCCCACCTCTCTCCTTGTTGCTTTTGTTACAGACTTCAGAACAGGCAAATAAACAAATAGATAATTGTCTATGATGATGTTAAAATATACTTAAAAAAAGAAGTAATGTTATATATTCTATTACAATAGACATTACTGAGTACAGGATAGAATACTATTTCAGTGTGAGGTAGATATTTTACTGTACCCAAATGAATAAAAACAGAATCTTAGGTATTTTTTAATGTTTTTATATTTTTTTAAGTATATTTTAATATCATCATAGACAATTATCAATTTGTTTAGTTGCCTGTACTCAAGTCTTTACTGAGGACAATTTTTATACAGGCAGTCCTCGACTTATGAGTACAATTGAGCCCAAAATTTCTGTTGTTAAGCAAGATAGTTGTAAAGTGAGTTTTGCTCCATTTTACAATCTTGTCACAATTGTAAAGCGAATTACTGCAGTTGTTAAATTAATAACGTTTGTTAAGTGAATCTGGCTTCTTCATTGACTTATCAGAATGTCGCAAAAAGTGATCACATGAGCCCAGGACACTGCAACCATCATAAATACGTGCCAGTTGTCAAGGAACCAAATTTTGATTGTGTGATCATGGGGATGTTGCAATGGTCATAAGTGTGAAAAACAGTCAAAAGTCACTTTTTAAAGCACCATTTGTAACTTTGAATGGTCACTAAATGAGTGGTTGTAAGTTGAGTAATTGCAGAGTAACTGAAGGAAAATCTAAATACTAGGTGAAATGTATTAGTAAAAGTCTCCAACCAAAGACATAACTCAACATTCCACAGAAATTATTAAAAATCATAGGGAGTAGGGATATCAACTTTTCACTTAGTAGATGGTTGTTGTTGTTGTTGTAAATAATAATAATAATAATAATAATAATAATAATAATAATAATAATAATAATAATAATAATAATAATAATAATAATAATAATAATAATAATAATAATAATAATAATAATAATAATAATAATAATAATAATAATAATGTTGGAAGGGACCTTGGAGGTCATCTAGTCCAACCAACTGCTCAGGCAGGAAACCCTATACCATTTCAGACAAATGGCTGTCCAGTCTCTTTTTAAAACTTCCAGTGTTGGAGCATTCACAACTTCTGTAGGCAGGTTGTTCCACTGATTAATTGTTCTAACTGTCAGGAAGTTTTTTCTTAGTTCTAGATTGCTTCTCTCTTTGATTAGTTTCTATCCGTTGCTTCTTGTCCTGCCTTCAGGTGCTTTGGAGAATAGCTTGACTCCCTCTTCCTTGTGGCAACCCCTGAGATATTGGAAGACTGCTATCATGTCACCCCTCGTCCTTCTCTTCATTAAACTAGACATACCCAATTCCAGCAACCGTTCCTTATATGTTTAGTGGAGCTGGGGTGAGAATGGGGCTGGCTGAGAGTTTTTGTGGGAGCCCTGCCGATCCGGTAGGGAAATGAGGAGCTTCGGCAGCTGCTCTGGGTCTGACGGCGAGGCGGAATTCTATCATCATCCCATGTGTAGCCCCATTCCCGAAGGGACCGCTAAAGTTCAGGCCCTCCTGGCCTCCTCTTCGGCTGGCTGCCGACCCAAAGGTCTCTCACATTGGCACCTCTGCCTGACAGGGCACGTAGCACTGTGATGTTCAGTCACGGTTGGCAGCCACACTCATAGGGCGGTGATGGTCAATCTCTTTCGACAGTAACTCACGTGGGATGATGATTGTTGACCTCAGGCAGTAAGACTTACAGGAGACGATAGTCAAGTCCTGGTAGCAGCAGCTGGTGTACAACAGTAGTAGTCGGTCCCTAGTAACAGCAACCTGCTTAGGATGATGTTAGCCAGTCTCTGATTGTAGCAACCTGCCTATGACAATGTTAGTCAGTCTCTGGTAACAGCGACTTGCCTAAGCCAATGGTAATCAGTCCCTCTCTGGAGCTCACAGGGGCCCTCTTTTATCCACTCTCCTCATCTGTCTCTGCCCTCACTATATGTAATCCCCCCCTTCCCTTCCTTATCCCCTTTTTGCCTCCTCCAGCGGATCCTATAAAAACCCCTCTACTTCCCACTAAAAGACATACCTTCAGCCTGGTTAAACTCTTTCCTGGCTCTCCCTTCGCCCAGCTGGCTCCAACAAGGGAGAAGAAATAAAACTCCCCAACACACCCTCTCTTCGTCTGGCCTTCTTACTCTCTCTCTCTCTCTCTTCGCTCAGCTAGCTCTGGATGGCAGGCTCCATTAAGCTAAGTTCTCTCCCTTTTCCTCAGCTGGCTCCGCCCAATCTCCCGCCAAAAACCTCCTTCCGGTCTCTTTCTCTTCCCCCTCCCGTTGGCTTCTTCCTTCCTTTTCTTCCCTCCTCAGAGCCACGCCCTGCTGCCAGACCCACAGCAGCTGCCGGAGCTCCTCATTTCCTTGTTGGATCAGCAGGGCTCCCGCAAAACCTCTCAGTTGGCCCCATTCTCACCCCAGCTCCGCTACATATGTTTTAGCCTCCAATCCCCTAATCATCTTTGTTGCTCTTCTCTGTATTCTTTCTAGAGTCTCAACATCTTTTCTACATCATGGTGACCAAAACTGGATTCAGTATTCCAAGTGTGGCCTTACCAACACATTGTGAAATGGTATTAACACTTCACGTGATCTTGATTCTATCCCTCTGTTAATGCAACCTAGCAGACTCTGTAGAGCATTAAATGCCTATTTTTTCCATACCAGATAAATTTTACTGCCTTAAACTTTATGTAGCCAACTATATTTTATTTTAAAATGCTGTGGCCACATGTTTGCCTCAACATTTTATTGGAATATAATTCATGCCATTTCTTGACATTGACCATGCTCACTAAAAGTATTTGGAATAGGAATTCAGCAACATCTGGAAGCCCACCCCTTGCCCATTCCTGCTTTAAAATATTCCATTTTAAGTATATTATATGGTCTGTGTGATTCAATTAATAATAGCTGTCATTATGGGATGGATGGCTACAAAATATCTACAAAAACATCTGATGCTCTAGAAATGCTTTGTGTGCCATCACTTGCCCAAATCTACAATACGTGTCTGTTAGGCAAGGAGCAAGAAGGGATATTTTCTTAGGCCTTTGTGTGGGTCTCAAGGTGTACTGCTAGAGTTTAAGTGAGGAATTGGCAATTTAACAGTTCATCAACTCACTGATTTATCACATTTCAGCTATATAACTGGTTGAGTTCCTTTTTATAATGTGGTGAAGAGTCTCTTTAAGTACTTATTCATATGTGAAGTGCCTTACTTATTGCCTTTAGCTGGCGTGTGAGTTATACAAGGCTTGTATCAAAGCCTACATTGAATCTTGATATGTATGCATCAGGTTTTGAAGAAAAGGACTTAAGTAGTCTTCAGATGCTTTGTTCCAATAAATGGAAACCAAGGAGGTCTTCCCTCTGCCATCTGATATCACTGCAATATAGTGCTATGATTTGTGATTCTGTGGTTTCATGGCAGCTATATTCAGCAAAATTATCAAGTGTTATTCTCAGGCACTATGGAAAATCAAATAATTTGAATACTTATCCTTTCAGAATGTTTCCACTTCTTAGGTTGTGGCATAAAAATCCTGAAATCATAGCTGTCTTTAAAAGCTTTAGAAAACTTTTTTTTTTAGAAATGAACAGCATGATTGAAGATAGAATGGATTGTCAGATCTCTTTCTGAATCAGTGTCAGTTTCATCTGTGTTCATTCATGCATTTTTTGTATTTCTGGATCAGTCTTACGCACATATTTGCATTTATATACAAACCTATTTTGCCACAAAATATATACTTTAAAGATTATTTTTGAAATGTTTTAATGTTTTTTATGCACACATTTTATTGCACATTGTAGACTTCATATATTTTTGACTAAAACTTATTTTGTTGAGGTTTATTTCATGAAATTTGGGAATGTACAAAAACTGATGGGTAAGTCTTTTAGCCAATCTGATAAATTAAAGATTTCATGAAATTTATCTCATGTGGTTTCCACCAGAATGGCCATCAAATTAGATGGGAATTTAGGGATTGAAGTCCAAAATATCTCAAGGCACTGGGTACATCAAGATTAGTTTCAGGAATGCAAATGAAGTTGAAGTATTTAAAAATGCAAACTGTACGAGGACTTGAGCATTTTTAGACTTTTCCCAAAGGGACTTCTAATCCAGTTCTTATTTGTTTCTTCATCTACTTTACCTCAGCAGATGCTTGCATGAGAGCAAAAGCAAGATAGTGCTTACGAAGCTTGATCTGAAGCATGGACCCTGGGGATTAAAACTGTATAAGTGATTTGGCTACCTTTGGCTGATTTGCATCCCATGAGAATTTGGTTCATAATACAAGGTAAAGACTCAGTAAAACTGATCTATGTTTTGGGTTCTTGGACAGCTGTAAATAACATTGAAAGAAATAAGGGAAAAAATAATTTTCTCAACCAAATGCAACGTTCTTAAGATTGTGCCACAGCCATTACCTCACTAACGAAATTCTGGGGAATCCTGCATGAATGCAGACAAAAATGAAAGACTGAGTCAAGGATAAACTTCCTTTTGTTGACTACAGTCTCCATCATCAGCTGGAATGATATGGTAACAGGATTTCTCATCCAACAAAAACAACATTTGATAGTTTAAGATGGGAAAAACTATGCTTTCACAATCTGTGATTGTGCTTTCCCACAATATGAGTATCAGTATGAGACGCCTTGAAATAACAGGATTTTTTTCTCTGAAGAGCTCAAACTTTGGGTAGGTACATTCAAATTCTAGGATGCAGTGTTTCACAATTAATGTTTTGTAATTTGAAAATCTCTTTGTCTATATTGTAATGTATTGGTGGAATTGGAAGTGTTGTAATTCAGTGATATGTTCCTATTACCATGTAATTAAATAAATTGTTTTTACATTACTGTAGCAAAAAGTAGGACTTATAGAATGCTGCTTCAGATGTGTCTGTCAGAAATAAACCTTTCCCCATTATATTCCGATACAAGCATCTGAAGTTGTATTGGCCTTTGTTTTTTCTTTTCTTCCTTTTCAACCACAGAAGGGACTATCTGCTTTCAGATATTATTTATTTATTTATTTGAAAACAAGTACAAAATGTTAAGACATTAAAACATTAAATATTAAAAATAAACAGAGACTGAATACATTAAAACCCAAAAAACACCAACGTGGGGTGGGATGTTCTTCTAAATCTATTAACCACTTCCAGCATGGAACATCCTCATCAGGGTCCAAGGACAAATGCCAGAACCAGGTATTGAGGCTCTGTTGGAAGGTCAAGAGGGTAAGGCCAGGTGGAAATTCTGGGAGTTGAGGTCCACACATTTTAATGTTGAGGTTTAAAAATACTGTTTTAGAATATGGTCTTCAACTTGATTATAAATAAATATCTTTTTCTCTCAATCTGATAGAATACAAAGAACTGTTAAGCTAATGGCTTTTAGGATTACAGGGAACTTGAATGATACATAAATAATAAAAAATAAGTCATTAGTCGTATTTATTTATGGTATGATATATTGTTAGCTTTGTAACATTAAGGCAATCAGTGCTGAATTCTACTTTTCTAAAAGGGCTCCTTAAAAATAAAAGGAAATCAATTTGTAATTAGTCTTTTGCACATTCATTATTCAGTTTGACTATTCACATTTTAATGGGGGCTAGCTCCAGGCCTGTCGTGTTAACATATTAACTTGTTTTAGTACCATCTTCTACAAGAATCCATCTTCAATATTATGGCAGCTAAATTCAGTGATTTTATCAGCAAGTGAATGATAGATCATTTTTAAAAATCAGTATATAAATTGCACAGAAACACAGCATTGAAAACGTTTTGGTAATATTTTTGCTTGCTGTAATGCCTGCCTAGTATCCCTGTTAATAAAGGATCAGCCCTACAATGTATGCACAACAGTGGTTTTAGGTCAATAGGTATTTATCGTATTTCATACAGTTATATTCAACCTTTCTTTTATCATGCTAATATAAATGGGATTCTTAGTCCTTCAATCTCATGAAATGACCTATTCCAGACCTGCTTAGCTTTATCAAGATGTCTGGGTTATGTACCCATAGCCTTTACCTCCTTTGATCCTAGGGCTTTAATCTTAAGTAGCTTTCTGCACTGATAGAAAATAACTTGGAGAGATTTAAACTCTCCCTCTCAAACGTAGTCACCCAGGTAATTCCAAAGGGACCCTTGTTCCTGTAGAGCAGATTTTCAGGAGAATTAAAAAATGTCATACCAATCTTTCTACTGATGGAAGCATCATATGGGCATTATAGGATCTCAGCCTATTTGAAGGAGCAAATAATGCTTATTAAGCATATAATAGTTCATGCAACATTGGAAGTAGGCAGAGATATAGCCTAATTTCTACAGTAATGGTTCTACCTCTACAAAAACAGGTAGTCCTTGACTTACAATCGATCACTTAGTGACCCATTCAGAGTTACAACAGAGCCTTCATATGGTACTTACAACTTTATTCTGTGCGGTACTTGCTTCTTCTGAGAACAAGTAGAAATGTATTGAGAAACACTGATGATTCTATTAAAATATTCAGTGAGAAGACTGTAGTGGGATTTCAGCACACTGTGGTTCTTTCCCACATCCTTACATTGCTTTTTAAAATATTATTATAATCTTGTATATGTAAAATATGACAGGTTCAAAAAAAAGCTAAATTATGGAAACAATTTCATGTGGTAGTTCTATACCTAGGTGGAATCAAGCACCTCTTCTTGTTCTGATATCATCTTCCCATACTTCAATATATTTTCTAGAAATTGTTCTTTTCTGCCAAATTCAGGTGTTTAACCAAAGATTATGAAAAGTATCCCAGAGTGACTGACCAACCGAAGCAGGTGGAAAGCAAAGAATATATCCAGCAAATACAACTGATGGAGTCTATTAATGATCACCAACAGATAGGTGTTACTACAAAATCAAGGTAATTTTTCCTTGCATATAGCAAAGTACATTTTAATTTAATTTGGACAAGTAAGCTTTAACTAGCAAACATTTCTGGGAAATGAATAATGGAGGTGGGATATTATCCAAAATTTGCCTTCTTTGGAAGGGATAGAAAATCCCGAGATACATTTTCCTATCATTTTAAGAGAGGACAAACAAAACTATGGTGTAAAACCTAAAGCAACTGTTTTAAAAACTAAAAATATATTCTAAATTCTGCTTGCCCCCTGAAATCCAGGAAACAGAGGAAAACCTCAAGCCCCACTCTTCCTCCTAGAGTTACCGTCATGTTTGAATTGGACAGCCATATAAATTTATTTAATAAATAAATAATCAAATAAAATGTCTGTGATGCAGTCCTGATCTCTTCCATCATCATATGTACCCCACCATTGTTCTGGCCTAAACCTGTAGTATTGGTGAATCGGAATAAAGATATGAAATTTTGGAGTCAGATTGCCCAAACTTATGAACAGTCCTGCAGAAATGCCCTTAAGTTCTAATTCATTCCCTAAAGATCAAAGAGCATATTAGGGAGGGGGGCTACAAAAAGCAAGATGCAACCAATTTTCTTCTATCTGTCAACTAGAATTCCCCTTGTTCTTCTGACTAAATGGTGACTTTTTCCCAGTTGAGATAATTGATTCTTGATCTCTGTGATCCCCAAAAGAAGTGGTCATATTCAGTTTGTAAGGAGAAGGAGTGGTCATATTCAGTTTGTAAGCAGTTATATTCAGAAGGAGAAAATATTTTTTCTTCGTAATCTGCTGTTTGCTATTTCATTGAGGAGATCAGGGTGTGATCCTCATGGTGCAGACAGAAGTTTTTCTGAATACAAGAGTTAAAAAATAAAAGATCCAATAGCTCCATTTACTTCATTTACTTTTAGGGAATCACTTTCTCATTTCAAAATAAGGCCATCCTATCCATCTTTCAACTGTTTAATAATTATATAGTTTTCTTTGGTAATGTCTTCTATAGTGTTCTGCTTTGGATGTACATTCAGCTTCAAATGTGCACTCCCTTTTTAGTAAGGATAATCAACAACCTTCCCTTGTTCTCTAACCCTGATCTGAGCACTTTCAGTAGTTTCTGTCTTTGTAGCAAGCCCCATATCTCTGAACCCATAGAAGAATGTGAGAAATGTAAGAAATAAAGGTTATAATCTAAAATGTAGCTTCCATTGTACTGAGAAATTGTGGTGTGAGATTTTTCTTACACCACCATTTACATTCACAGTTTACAGAAATATAATATTTCAACATGTATAATGTAAATTGGAATCTTGTCAATAGAAAAATATAGTTTTGTTTAATCTAACGAATTCTTCTTAATATCCATGAATTTGGCCACATCTTTAGATTTTTTTTAAAAAATTATTTGTATCCTGTCTTTATTATTTTTACAAATAAGTCCAGGCAGTGAACATGTTCAACACACCATCCTCCGACAGTGGTGAATATCTGTAGCTTGGATGAGGGTGAAGATTTGTTCTCCGAGCTTGTGGGTTGGTTTCCAAACATTTTGTTACCAGGCTAGGTAACATCTTCAGTGGAATTTATGGGATGTCAGTGTCGGCGCTCTTCTACTTATAAGGGCTTCGTGTGATCAGTAGGTCTTTTGTTGGGAAGGTTACATCAGGTGAGGGTCACGCCAGGTAAAGGTCTTGTGATGGGTCGGGTGAGGGTCACGTCATTGGGAGGTGAAGTGCTGGTTGGGTGGGGTTGCATGTGTTGGTTGAGGGTTGGTGCCGACATTACTTTGGCTGTGCAGTTGATTTGAATTCTGAGGAGTTTGTAGGCTGGTTGAAGGTTGATGTGTCTGTTGATGGAATTGCTTGTGGACTGCCAGGCTTCGATAAATTTGCATGCATGGCAGGTCTCCCACTTTGTAGCCTGGCACCTTAACCACTAGACCAGGGGTGTCAAACTAACCCGTGGGCCGAATGCGTCATGCTGAAACCGCGCCTACCCCATTGCCGGCAATGGAAAAAAAGTCACATCACGTGACATTGCGCGTTTGACACCCCTGCACTAGACCAAACTGGCTTTCTAGAGTGCATTCCTCAATGTGTGATGAGTCCCCTTAAAATTTTCCTTTTGCATTAAAAATCTATGCCTGCATTCATTAGTGTAATAGTCAGATGTTGGGATTGCTTTCTTGTCTTAGGAATAATGTCAGAAAAACTCTTAGCATGAGTAATCTGTAATATACTCAAGTTCCCATTCAGCAAATGAAGGAAATATTATTGACAGAATTACTATGACTTGCATGATTTTAAAGGACATTTAGCAAGATATCCTGTGCCTCATGAAGAATAGATTAAATTGCAAGAAGTATTTTGCTTCAGTGTCAGGTTTCCTGAAACAACTTCATCAAAGTAATGTGCTGAATTTGAAATTTAGTTGTTGATGAGTATTGATGTGTTTCTACTCTGCTTCAAAATAAGAAATAATAAATTATCCTTTTTAAAAAATAAGTTAGAATTTAAAATATATTTCTTTAACACCATCAATTGTTGATGCCATCTTTTTCTCCACGTCAAATGGCTTGAATAGAGAAATCCTTCTAAAATCAGCCCCATTTATTAATATTGGTTTTTAATGACAGTTTAATGTTGTTTTTGTTTTGCAATCTCCCACTGAGATGTAAGAATTAATTTTTTCCCTTTTTTCTTATCATTAATCTGATAAGGATGTAGTACGTAGAAATATAAACAGTTCTCCTTCTCCGCATTTTGAAGTACCCCCTTCCCTTCTTAAAACTCAATCTTGTCAGAATTAAGGGCAAATCTAATGAATGACATTAATAGACAGGCTTAAATCTTGTAGCCAAGAAGTCAGTCTATGAATTGATGCAAACAATTGAGTTAAATGTTTCCCCAAACAACACTGTTCAAAATAAAATGTTCAATATTGTAACCGATCTGTTAAAAAGAATTTTGATAGTAGACTTTGCCCAAGTTCATGTTTTTCTAGCTTACAGTACGCTAATTTATTGCTGGTTAAATGTGATATTCTACTTCCTTGGCTTGCAACTGTTTAAGAAATAGAAAGAAAATTAATTGGCACTTCTGTCACAAATTACATCAGTTGGGTTAACAATTCCTGGTCAGATGGATATGATTTCATTAGATGCTGTATTTCTGGAAGGGTAGTTTGAAAGCTACAAATACTGAAGATATATATTTTTTCCATCACAATGCTCTGAAAGTAGACTTTCTGTTGTCCACTATCTGGTTTACCACTGCAACATACAACTGCAGCATGGACATCAGTATTTGGGAAATGATTACACTGATCTGTGTTTGTAGTGGTTGTTACTGTAATCCACCAAGACAGGCTGCATTTTGCCAATCCACTAGCTTTTGAGTAATCAACATCTTTAGGAAATTCTACTTTCATCAGATAATATCACACCAAGCCCGGTTTTTGAATACTACAGAGGGCTGCTATCTTTTTATAACATTATTTCTCCTTTTCCTCCAGTATGCCCATAAAAAGACAGTTTGGGCTATCCTAACATGCTCCAGTGCATAGCAATTAAGTGACTAAAAGTGACACTCAAGCAAAGAGGTTATTTCATCAAGCACTGCCTGACAAATTAGCTTGTCTTTTGTTGCTTTATCTGTCCAGTTGTGTTGGTCAGTCAGGAAGAATTGCAGTGATGTTTGTGATTTGTGCAGCTGATCCAGTTAGTTTTTATTACGAAGATTTGTCACACCCACAGATCAATCAGCCTTACAACATTGGACCATGATTCTAAAGTGACCTTTAGAAATTACAAAAGCACTTGGAAGTTATTTAAGCATCTTGATTAGACTAGGCCTTCAGTAAAACAAGTCAACAAGATCTGTAGACTACAAACTGTTTGCAACTCAGAAGACTGGTAGCCTAATAATGCTTAATAATGGTTATGGTTAGCTGAGACTGTTGTTTTAATTTTAACAAGATTTCAGAGGTTTGGTGAAACAATTTTTGTATGCAATAAAATGGGAAATTTATGACCAAGTCCCCTTTAAGAAGATATTGGACAACAATTTGTCTGAAATGGTATAGAATTTCCTGCTTGAGCAGGGGATTGGATTAGTTCTGTTATTCTGTTGTTCAGTGTCTTTGCAACAGATTTGTAGCAGTTTTATATTGCACCAAAATTGTAATATAAGCCCTAATCTTTAAATATACTTTCAGTGTTATTAAAATGAACACAAAAACCCACGCCTCAAATGTTTGGGGGGAAAACAAAAGGAAACTCTCTAGTTCCACCCATCTGTGTTGTGATGAAATTCTGTCCTTCAAAAATAATTAAGTGTATCCCTCTAGGCTGAGGTGGGATCTTTTTATTTTATCAACCACCTCCAGCATAACACTCCCCTGTTGGGGCTCTAAACCAACTGGCAGAGTCAGGCTTTCAGGCCCTTACAGAAGGTCAGGAAAGTGGGAGCAAATTCAGGTTTGCTTATTTAGAACAGACAGGAGAGCATTTATAAGTATATATCTTCAGGAAGGGAACTGAAATAGATGTCCTTAATTTGGTGTATTCAGAACGTCATAACAAGCGGCGGGGAAAATATGGAACATTTTGCTACAAAATGAGGGCAACAGAATGAATTCCTACCTCCCACCAAGAAGCACAATAGGAGTCCTTAACCAAAAATTGGATCCATATTTTTTCTGTATCCATTTTCCTCAACTTTACCTGCTCTATAGTCTATTAGGACTATAACACTGTGTTAGCTGGAAATCTTGAAGTTGCAATCAAGTGTCAAATTGGGGATGATTGACCTACTTAACATCTTTAAGTTCCCCTTGATTGCTCTGTGTGATGACCCAATTGTATAACACCTCCATCATAACCTCCAAGATTTATTTTTCTACTCGTGCATATGAATTATTTTAGAATATAAATAGCAGTTGTTCAGTTGGCCTAGGATTCTCCCTGTCAGATAAATAATTCTAATTTCTGTACACAGGACAAACATTTACCAAGGAATGGGCTTTTTCCATGCTATTTTGGGAGCCATTAAAAATCCCTTTTGTGCATTTTGACACTTGGGCTGAAAGTGACCTCCTTCTGCTTTGAATAAGATAGGAGGAGGTAGGTGGCCAGGAATGAATAGAAAATGAGCTGGAACAATAAATGGTGTGACTCCTGCTGTCAGTTCAGCCTCAAAGTAGTTGACTGTCACACTTTAGCAAAAACTGGAACAAAGACTTTTCCTAAAACTGACAATAGTAATTGTGCAGATTGAAATAGGAACTGTCAAAAATTTGGTTGATTAGGCCTATGAACATGATGGTAATGTCTAATGAGAGGTTTTTTGGGTTTGAGAAATTTACTGGCATGAGAAATTCACTAACCTCCTTCCTCTAGAGCACGGGTCGGCAACCCGCGGCTCCGGAGCCGCATGCGGCTCTTTCATGCCTTACCTGCGGCTCCGGAGCCTCCTCCGCCATTTTGGCGGGCGCGCGCGCGCATGCGCGGGCGGGTGCGCGTGCGCAGGTGCGCATGCGCGAATGGCGCGCGCATGCGCGAACGGTGCGCGCGCATGCGCGAACGGCGCGCGCGCATGCGCGAACGGTGCGCGCATGCGTGAACGATGCGCGGGTGCGCGCGGGTGCGCATGCGCGGGTCCGTGGGTGCGCGCGCATGCGCGAACGGGGCCGCGCGCATGCGCGGCGTGCGCGCGCATGCGCGAACGCGCGGCTCCCAGCGTTTTTTTTTTTTAAGCTAAATGGGTCCGTGCGGCTCATCCGAAGTTTCGGTGGCCGACCCATGCTCTAGAGTAAGTTCTTCTCTAGCAAGAAAGCAGGCAGATCCTGGGGTGGGGGTGTCCTCAAAAGCTAAGGTGGTAAGCAGTGACTATGCACTCAAAAAGCATAATGCCACTTTTTTTACATTCTCACGCACCCGACATATGTAAAAAAAAAAAAAAAAAGGCAAGGCTTTGGTTCTGCAGATGTGTAGACATTTTTTTGGCTTTTATTATTTCCTTCCCCTTGGACTATCCCAAGAGCAATAAAAACAGCTAAAATACCTAAATTTAGCCTAAAATAACTAAATTTTAGGGTTTTTTAGGCTACCTAGAATTCAGTGAGCAGGGAGCATACACATTTTTGTAAATGAATTATTTATAAATTAAATAAATATATTTGAAGAGAAACTTTGATAACACAAACCAAGGAAAAGAAAACCCTGATATTCTAAAAAGAAATCCAGGAAATATACATAGCAGGAGAAACAAGAATAATCCTCTTGTTCCTTGGATTTCTCACTTTCCCTTAATTCAGCAGCTGCTCGGCCCTGTAGGCTGAATGTGATATCACCCTGGCAACACATTGCTGCATGTTTGACTGTGTGGTGAAAATAAGGTGCTATATGCAGTGGTTAACATCAGACATGGGAAATGACAGGCTGATTCAAGGTCTGTGTCCTTCCCTTGGTTGAAGGAAAATAACAGAAAGGGAACAGATTAGCTGTCAGCTCCTGCAGCTGTCATTTGTGTCACATATGCTTGACTTGGTCAAAGTCACCCTGTCGGCAGAATCCGCATACTGCTTGGGCAAGTCAGTTGCTTCAACATTTCAGATCTCTTTAAATGCCAAATAATGCTTGCCCTCCTCAAAATGCCTGCAGCTTAATGCAAATATTGTTCTTCCTCAAGCCATGTACAAGACACGGAGCATTTGCACATCTGATTGGAAGATGCCACATGCCCTGACCTTGCATTAACATTGGTGGAAGTTCCCCAAAGATATTTTAATACCCAAGGATTATGTGGAATGCCTAACTCATTGACAACATCTAGGCAATCTTGCCTAATCTCAAAACCCTAAGCAAAAATAGTGGTTAAGATGTCTATCTAGGAATGGGGAGACCAAGGGTTTGGTGTACCCTTAATCACAGAAGTTCTCGGGCGACTTTGTACCACTCACTCTCTCTTGGCCCAACCTAGTTCATAAACATGCTCTTGTAGGGAAAAATAGGAGGAATGTTATCTGTGCTGCCTTGAGCTCCTCAAGGAAAGGCAGGATGCAAATTAATGTATAAGCAATATGGAGCTGAGTTGTCTTTGCCTTCTTACAAGTTTTTTGTTGTTATTGTTTAGCTTCACTAGCTTACAGGCCTTGAAATTTCTTATTATCTTACCTCCCAGTACTAAAAAATTAAATGTCATGTATGAGAATAAGTCATAAAATGGAGAGCAAATGCTTAGAATATCCTAGATGGGTTATATTTCATTCTAACCAGATTTCAGTCAGGTTACACTTTGAGAATCAGGTTAGTTTGTTTTAACCAACCTCGCCTAACTGGTTATGCTGGAGGATTGGAAGAAAACAGTGCAGAATTTTATCTGGCTAGGTAAAGATGCTACTACGGTAATATTGATTTTGAAATGTCAGCAATATTACATGTACATTCATTGTTGAGCATAAGGCAGTATGTTTTGCACATTGTTATAAGATTTCTGAAGGTAGAAAATCCTAAGTGAATACACAAGATGTTGGATAGCTAAACTAGCTAGCCATGCATGATCAGCAGTGATTCAGATCTATGCCCTGCTTTAAGAAATATCTGAGCTCTTGTATGGGAACATGATGTACAATTGTGAATAATAACATATGTTCAGTGGACCATAATGATCAGTGACTCCATTGCTAACTTTGGGGATTTTTCTTTGCAGAAAAAATGCCCCGTTTGGCTAGCAGCTTGATGTGGCATAATCCTAACCTCACTCTAAGGACTATAAAAAAATTAAATTCTTGTAGCCTCAACCCATTTCAGTGTCCGTCTCTGTAAACTATAAGAAGAGTCATATGTGAATTTCTGTAACAGTTTTAGTAAAAAAAATAAGTATTCATCTCACTACATTCTGCCCATAACAGTAAGTAAAATGTAACTGCTATGACCACCGAAAATTTGATTAACCACAGTAAGTGGGACTTGAACTCTTAATTCAGCTCCTTGAAATGGGTTCATCTGCTCCTGAAATGTAAAAAAAGCTAAAAGTAATTCTATGTCTATATGAAAATAATATCTTCATAAGGAATTTGGAGATATAAATCTATGTTTACCAAAGTATTCCTTTACTTTTGTAGTCCTAAGCAGCTCAGTCAAAATAATATTCAAAATCTTTTGTTCGTGCTGTCAAACACATCTATCCATATTTGTTTTCTTACAGAGTTGAACATATTCATTCCAATAAAGAGAATAGGTCTCCAACTGCTAATCAGGAGGTGGATGATCTGGCAACCTTAGAAATATTAGATGAGGTAAGATATTTTTATTTTGTTCGGAATGTTTTAAATTAGAATGATATGCATGCTTGGAACAAATAATCACCTTTAACTGTTTTGTACAGTGTGTCTTCTTTCAAGCTATCTGCCTTTTGCTGTATTTAGGTTGGGGTTAGATAGTATTGAGGAAAAGTCATTTAATCTTAGAACTAATATACAAACTAAAACAAGTGACTTCCACACTTCATCAAACTTCATTTTAATTTGTCTATTAAGAAATATACAGTAATAAGTAGTATTTCTTCAAATGTACAACGGTACATTATTTAAAAATGCATGTATTCATGATATCCGTATATTGTTTATATCAGACAGCACTGCAACCAAAACTATGTTTGGAATTATGTGCATCAAAATCCATATGTTACTGTGAATTTAAAACAAAAACAAAAAGTTCAAGAGACAGAATTTGACAGATTGATAAAAATGAGAAACTGACAAAAATAAAATTAATATATCTATTTATCACTACAGCTAGATATTATTAACACATTCCATAGCCCCAGGTTTTGTTTTCTCTCTGTGTCTCAAGTTTGATAATACTGTTTTGAATCAATTATATAAATCACATTCTAAAGCCAGAATCCAGGTCATGAAAGGATAAAAAAAAAACAAAATTGTAGGAGTCCAACATTCTCAGAGGTAACATGGAAAAAGCTTTTAATTGATTATACAAAAATTTGGTGAACATTTTCTGCATCTATGATGTCATTATAAAGAAGTTTGTAGCCATGAGATTAAAGATTGCCTACCAGAAATTATAGAGGAGGGGGGGAAAGCCACTTTTCACAAGATTTGGAGTCATAAAAATCTCATATTTGTGAAGTTATACTAAGATCAAACTCTCACTTCCTATTGCAATGATATGAGTCCTTAAAGTATAGTAGTCTGACTTGAATCAGCCATAGATTTGTATGCTAAATGTCTCATAAGATTCAATCCTTGATATCTCAAATGTTTCAAAAATAATAAGTTAGGAAAGAACTAAGATTTTTGGATCACCACTGCCACAGCAGAGAATGTGGATAAGGAAGGAGTTATATTTCATTAGTAGATCAGAAGCTTGGCAATCTGAAGTCTCCCAGAGTCAGTCCTTGACATTTTGTTCTACTGATTGGTTGCTGCTGATGGACATATGGATCCAAGAGGTTATCATGCAGGTAGAATTCAAACTTAAGAATGTTGGTTTCATAGCTAAAGAAATCTAATATATTTTATTCTTAACCTCTCTTCAGTTAGGTACTCCTTTTAAAAAAGGAAACATAACTAGCTTTTTTTCTTCCTCTTTCTCTCAATTTCAAACAGAATACAATAACAGAGCAACTTGAGAAGAGCTACACTCGAGGTCAAATCTACACTTATGTGGGAGATATCCTCATTGCAGTCAACCCTTTTCAGAAGTTAGATCTTTACTCTACAAAGGTGTGAAAATTAGTTTGTTTGAGGGGGGCCGTTGGAAAGGTCAGAATTTGGGCACTGAGCACTGAAGCAAGAAGGAAATTCTTCTTGCTTACTATATATACCTTACAACTATCATGGCTTGTTTCCATGTCCACAGAAATTTCCTTGGGGTATTTGCTTAGTTTGTTAGAAGCAGTAACTGAGTTAAAAAGAGGATGAAGGTGCCAAGGTACATATGTGCAAAGGTCTCATTTCCTATTCTTCATTATAGAAATAGTTGAAGAGGAAATAGAGAAAATAAAACAAAAAAATTACATCTGAGCATTATAAGTAAGCAAATTAAGCAGATTAGGTAATGAACAAGTATTGGTATTCATTGCCACTCAGAAATTGAGAAATTAAATTGAGAAATACCTTGTCCCAGGAATCAGGTTTGCCAGGCTTTTAAAAATGTGACATGTTGTAGTAAATATTTCTCATTGTAATCATATTTTGATTTATCAGGTTTGTTTTAACCAGTATCTTTGTTTTATGTGGCATAAAACAATAGAATACATAATATTTTACCTTTTCTTTCCATCAGCATTCCAGATTGTACATGGGGGCTAAACGGACTTGCAACCCTCCACATATTTTTGCTATGGCTGATACTGCATATCAATCAATGGTAACCTATGGGTCAGATCAGGTAATGCTAATAATTCCAGTAGAAATGTGCAGCATTTAAATCCAATTAAATCCAAAGCAGAAAAAAAGAGTATTGGAAAAAGCGTAGGCCAGTGTTTCTCAGTCTTGGCAACTTTAAGATATGAAGGAATTCTGGGAGTTCTTAAAGATGCCAAGGTTGAGAAACACTGGCATAGGCATCGTGCAATCTGTGGCCAATCTCCCTCTAAAGCATTTTTTTTTCTTTTGGAGTCAAATCACTATAGATCCCTAGTTCCAAGGCCAAACCTAATGCCCATTTTGATTGCATAGAACATTAATTATAACAAAAATATCCCTGACTCTTAATTTCAGTGTATTGTCATTTCTGGAGAAAGTGGTGCTGGGAAGACTCAAAGTTCTCATCTGCTAGTTCAACAGTTGACAGTCCTTGGAAAGGTAAGGTAAATTTTAAAAACTTTATGGGTGGGGTTCAGTTTATCTCTCAAAATAGTTTTGATGTTAAATGATCTCTACTTATTCTTTCATAGGCTGGGAAATTAGGAACTCTAACACAGCTATTTGTCAAAGGTAAAATTGGGTGGAGATGGGTTCAAATAAATGTGTTCCCATCAGAGAATTAAGATGTGAACCAGCAATTACCTACAATATCACAATTAAACTAACAATTACATACCAGTTATTTGTGGCGTGATAATGATAATTAAATAAAATTTGTCAAAAAAGTTCCCTATATTAGGAAAAACGAACCACACTCCTTTCTAGCACTAAAGATGTTATCTACTTTGGATAATGAAACATCTGCAAAAAAAAAACAATTAAACTTCGAGAGCACCAAGGACTCCACAGTTCAACTCTGAGCTACAAATATTTTCTTCTATTGATAAAACATGTGTCTTGTATGTATCCTGAGAAGATGAGTTTTTAAATAGTTTCTAATTTTTAAAATATTTACCTAGGCTAATAACAGGACTCTTCAAGGAAAAATTATCCAAGTAAACAATCTGTTGGAAGCCTTTGGAAATGCAGCCACTATTATTAATGATAATTCTAGCAGATTTGGGAAATATCTGGAAATGAAATTCACTTCTAAAGGAACTGTTGTAAGCGCTCAGATTTCAGAATATCTTCTAGAAAAGTCTAGAGTCATATGTCAAGCTGGGTAAGTAAAAGGAAAGGAGCATTTTACCAAAAAGGAAAGCAGGGATTTTTAGAATAAAGTTTCTGTTCAAATAAAAACAATATGTGATAGAGATGAAGTCAAATGGTATGGGCATGGGGTGAGATTTTATGCAGCATTTGCATAAAAACCTTGACATAACATGCATTAATATAATTCAGGAATTACGTATTCATGTTATACATTTTATATAATCCAATAAACATGCATTGAATACACTCTATGTAAATACAGTCATAGGTGAATCGGTAAATGTGGGATTGGCATAAATAATAGACAAATTTGATCGACCATTCATCCTAAACTGCCTGATTCACTTTTTTTTGGGGGGGGGGCTAAAGGGGAATCACTAAACCATACAAAAAGAATAACATATAAATAATGTTTCTAATTTAACAAGTCTATAAAATAGGCAAGAGATTACTTTTCTCAACTTTAATCTGCTTCCAGGTCAGGTCTGTTCTTATATTTTATCAGTGTGTGAACACTTCGCTTTAATCCCTTCCTAAAGTATGTAATGGCTTTGAGAATAAATGTTAATATTTAGAAAGTGAAATAAATTTTAATGTTTAAAATGCAACATGAATTTCAAAATCAGAACAAACAGATAAAAATAGGAATTCGTAGGTTTTATTTTAGTAGCTACAGCATTGTAATTTGTTTGCTTGCTTTGTTTCAGTGGGGAGAAGAATTTTCATATTTTCTATTACATCTATGCTGGATTGGCAGAAAAGAAAAGATTACCTCATTATAAATTGTCAGAAAATGAACTCCCAAGGTAAAAAACAAAACAAAACCCTTTGTATTTTCTTGCTGTAGTTCGCTAAATTCTCAAATAAATATATTTTCAAGTTAATTTAAATTGAAAAAATCAGATGCCTTGTATTAATTTTCCATGTGAAAATTTTCACTTTTTCTCCCACCATTTAATTAGTTATCTACAAAATGAACTTCTGACACCAGTGCAAAAGGTCCTGAACAATAATTGTTATAAATCCAAGTTTGCATCAGTTGAGCAGTGCTTTAAAGTGATTGGCTTTACAATGGAGGTAGGTAATTGCTGGAAATATTTAATTGGAATATTTAACTGGAAATATTTAATTGGCTGGAAATAAGGCTGGCATTCTGACAAGTTAGCCATCAATAGATATACAAATATGAACAATATCTACATACTGTGTAAAAGAGACAACAAACAAACTAAAAAGGGAGCAAACAGACCAAAACCCCTCCCCACCAGCAGTCAATCCCCAGATGTGCATAGATTAACTCCAAGATTAACATCAGGCCAACAATCAAGAACTAAACAATATGCCACTCAAGGAACTACCAAACAAGCTAACAGTAAACAGCTCAACCAAAGAACCTCCACGACCGCTCCTACCAATACTGTCAGAATATACAGATAAACTGAGAGCAAACCTCATTCCTTTCTAGTACTGATGATGTTGCTACTTTGTTTAGGTAATGAAACATCTACAAGAAAACAACCAAGCATTAAGGATTCCTCAAATATATTTGTGATTTTAAAAAGTTAAGCATTATAATACCGAAATGAACATTTTGTATTATTGGGGCCTCTGCAGCAAACTTGAGATTTCATTAAAATGACAAAACATGTAACCTAATATCGGAACACAAGTTCCATACCACCTCTTAAGTAGAAAAGGAGCGAAGTTTAGGTCATGATGCCTATCACTGCATTTGCCCCCCATGGAAGCCCATGAAAACAGAAGAGCCGCAAGAACTAAAAGCGTATGAACATAAGAGCCAGTAGAATGGGAAGGTTCCATTGTTTGGAGAAGGTAAATCATTCAGGTTTTAGTTCAACAGCTGTCATGGATGCTGACTGGATGACTGTAAGCCAATCATTCTTTGTCTGTGCAAGCAGTTTCACAGGGCTGTTTTTGTGGGGGGGGGGGAAGGGAGGAGAAAATAATTTGTTTGCTGCATTTAGCTTTCAGAGGAAAGATTAAATAAAATCCAAACAAATGATAAATATTAGAGCGCAACCATTTATTTATTTATATTATCCTGTCTTTGGGGACATGATGACTCAGCAGTTAAATATGCTGAACGTATCAGCTGGAAAGCTGACAACCCAGGTTCAAAACCCAAGGGCCGTGCAACGGGGTGAGCTGCTGTTATTATTCACCCAGCTCTTGCCCACCTAGCAGTTTGAAAGCATATAAATGTGAGTAGATAAATAGGTACCAATTTGGTGGGAAGGTAATAGCGTTCTGTGCACTTCAGCTTATAGTCATGCTGGCCACATGACCATGGAAGTATCTTCAGCAATGCTGGGTCCCTTGGTTAAGAAATGGAGATGAGTGCTGTCCCCTAGAGTTGGAAACTATTGGACAGGGTAAATTTTTGCCTATCATGCCTTTATTATTTTTATCAACTCAAGATGGCAAACCCACACAATATTCCTCCCTCCTTCTATTTCCCTCACTACAATAAACCTGTTGAGAAAGAATGAGTCATCCAGCTGATTTTCATGCCTAAGGTGGGACTGGAACTCACAGTCTCCTAGTTTCTAGCCTGGTGCCTTAACCACTAGACCTGACTATTGATATTACTGAATACCAGGCCTGATATTCATTTTTTGGCCTCGATTATTTGGTCGGATTATTTTCAAAAAATCAATAAGAATCTTTTCAGACTCTTAATCTTCTCATAGTGTTTAAGATCACCTTTATTTATCAACTAGTTGCCTCAAGAATTTAGAATTGTATAATTTTAATACTATAATTTTAATTATATCATTTTGGCATTAATTCACATTCGCTTTGGAGAAATTTACAAAAGGCTGGGTTGTTTAACTTACCCTCCTCATGAATTCTTAGCAGATTTGCAAATACAATGTTTCCATTGATAGCCCCCCTTTAACTAGGTGAAGGTAAACAGAAATGCCCAGTACCATAAATGTGACATCTGCAAAAATGTAACCATCAAATCCAAAATTCTGCTGTATTTAGAAAACATCCTATATGGATTACAACATAGACAAAATAATTTGACTATTTAAGGAAAACATTTTGTTTTTCACTGGAAAGCAGTGTGTTCCACTAATAAATACATTTAAAAGCTAGATGTCACTTTGCATCATAAAATCAGACTAAAAGTTATGTGGCAAACCCAATTAAAAGTGGGGGGTGGGAGCAGGGAGAGTGCTGCTGGTAATAAATGGCATTCATGCCATACAAATTAGATTGAGCCATATTTAATGTAATAGGGGACTAGCCCCAAGATGTCAGCTGCAATATATGTGTTACTGTGAGATGACCAAAATTGGCATAATAATTTCAGTCAATTCTAGAATAATTTAGAAAATAAATACAATGGCTAAATGGCTATTTTATTTAAACACCCACTGTATATTGCACAGTGCAAAAAACAACAACAAAATACATTATACATGGGTTCCCATGATAAGGTATAACCAAACACATTGTTATGCTTAGTAGTTGTACTTAGGCACGATGCAAACTTGGGCTAGATTAAGATTTACATATAATTTTAAAAAAACAACTTTCTCCTTTACTTGTCATTTACTGCTGCAGCATCAAGAACTAGTATTCAGTAAACAAAAATCCAATTACAGAATAAAACAGAAAGAGACTGAAGTCAATTTTCTTTTGTGGGTTTATTTCAGGCAAATCAACTAAATATAGGGTATTATTATAAGCATGAGTGATGGCAAGGTTCCGAATTATATTGTGGTTCAAAATAGCCAGAAAGAGCCTGGGTGGGAATTGCAGTCCAACATAAAGTGAGGACTAAGAGAGAGATGTGTCAAAAAACCATCCTATTAATTTTAACTCTGAAGATTTACTAAATTTCATTTTTGATGTGTGCCGTTATGCCCACAATAAAAAAAATGACAATAGAGGTTATCTTATATCTTATAACATTTTTAATGTTCCAGTGACATCCTTGCGGTTAAGATTAAGGTGAAGTGAAAGACATGCAGCTATTAGAGAATGCTGATTTTTCACGAAGCGCAAAATCAATATTTTAACTGACTATATTCCCTGTTCTGCCTGTTTAAGACTGAATTGGAATGCTTTTGTACACTTATTTTTCAGGAACTAGAGTGTGTATACTGTGCACTTGCTGCCATTTTAAATCTGGGTAACATTGAATTTTCATCAGAGATAACAGAGTACATGATTGACAAGAGCATAATTTCCAATCCAATGCCTCTGGAGAATTGTGAGTTACTCTAATCTATAAAATAGACTGGCAATATGTTTCTTATAGTTCAGGAGGGCTTGCTTTCAGGGAAGTCTGCATATCAAGCATAGATAATTTGGAGCCTCCAAATATTTTCATCTTTAACTCTTATGATCTTTGCCAAAATGTTCAGTGTTCAGAGATTGCAGCATTTGAAGCAAAAGCTGAAGAATGCCAGTTTCTTATATCTAACCTATAGGACTACAACTTTATTCAGCTGTCTTGTTCATTATGAAATCTGAAGCAATCTGAACATGGCAGAATACTATTGATAAAATTCTTCAAGACCTCCAGTATTATTGACCTTGTCAACAAATGGGAGCCTGGTTTGACCGAATTAAGCTTGTGGATGCCTGCAAGTGTAACAAGGTTTCCCCTGATGACATTCAACCTCAATGTTTTCTGTTGAGATATTATGCCTAATAACATTAGTATAGCCATTTAGAAAAAAAGGGAAAAGTCTACAGTCTCATGTATACTTAAGAGAAAACTTCAAATACTAGTGAAAAGCTTGCATGGCATTGCATTGTCAAATCATAAAAGATTTGATGTAGGATAGGCAAGCTGTAAACCCAGGGCTGAAATAGCAGGCAATCACTCCAGACATTTTAATAAGTAGTGTAATTCTTTCGTTGCAGATTTCTGCTTAAAAGAAGCATTAAAAATAAGGAAAGACAGGCCAAAAGGAGAAGAAAGGTTATGTCAATAAAGACATATTCAGTCCTCATTAGGTTAAAATACTTTTCTATTTCTGCAGATCTTAGAGTCTTGCTGAGATCTTTCTCATGTGGGGTGGTGAGTGCCTTTTGGCTATATAAAAATTAGTATTCCAGGGAACTAAATTTGTTGTTAGCATATTGGGTAATTTTGCTCTGTTTATTATTGATTCATATTTCTTTGCACTTTCTGTGGGGCAATTTTCTTTTCATTTGAAAAACTCCCTTCCTTATAATATTGAATAAGAATAGGAAGCACAAATAATATTCAGACCTTGAGATGACCAAAGAGTGCCTTAGGAGAGGTATTTATACAAAACTAAGTAACAGATCTGAACTTTCTGAACAGACATGCGGAAATATGGAAGTAACACCATTTATTTGATTTCTAGCTGCTTCCTTGTTATTTATCCAAGCAAATAAGTTGCAAGAAGCCCTAACCTCTCATTGTGTGGTTACCCGAGGGGAAACAATTATACGACCCAACACAGTGGAAAAAGCTATTGATGTGAGAGATGCTACAGCCAAAGCATTGTATGGGTGGCTCTTTAGTTGGATAGTCAATCATATTAATGTCCTGCTCAAACCAACTACAGGTTTAAGGTGAGATTCCCTCCACCCATCTGTGAATTGAGATGACTGAATATCAGTATGGAATGTCCTCTGTCTGATAAAGGGACAGGCATAGTCATTTTCTTCCATGCAGAGTCTTTCAAAAGTTCCAATGTATTTATGTAAAAATATTAAATATATGCATATTGTTACTATTTTTCCCTTCTTTTTTCTTTTCTATTTATTTTGTTTAAATAAATAAAACCCAAAACAAAAAATGGAAAATAATATAAGTTTTTCACGTGATATACAAATACTTATGTGTCATATATGCTTTGTCCAAAAGCACTGATAACAGAACAATTGTTTCTGTAGTCCCTTTGTTTTCAGAAATTAATTCTTGCAGCTGGGATATTTAGCATTTGATGAACAGCCGTTCCAGAACTTTGGACATTAGACTATACCAGTTTCTGCCTACCATAATTCCTAAGTATTTTAAACGAGAGCTTTCTGTGAAGTTGAAATAAATGAGACTAAAATGTAATGCAAAGCTTTTGTATTTTCAGTGGAAGCGATAAAGGACTAAACATTGGAATTCTTGATATCTTTGGTTTTGAAAACTTCAAGAAAAATTCTTTCGAGCAGCTCTGTATCAACATTGCCAATGAACAGATTCAATTTTACTTCAACCAGAATATCTTTGCATGGGAACAGGTAGGCATAATTACGTGGATATGCGTGCCAGTGTACTTTTCTCCATTTGTGATGTTCTAGGAGGTATTGAAGGACTTGGGAACACAGCTCATGCTGCTGAGGAAAATTTTAGTTGAGGATCCACTGGAGGTTTCCCATATCCTAATGAAGGTTGGGATATAGTTCTCGTAAGCCAGATGAGCTTTAAAAATAAAAACAACTTTTCAGTTTCAAAATAGCAGAGAGAGAGAGAGAGAGAGAGAGAGAGAGAGAGAGAGAGAGAGAGAGAGAGAGAGAGAGAGAGAGAGAGAGAGAGAGAGAGAGAGATGTTTGCCAAAAACTAGATTAAAAGGTAGGAGGGTAGTGCTCCTTTTTAAAAGTGTATAAGGAAGAGGAAGTCCCAGCAGTGATGTCGAGATGAATAGTTTTCATTTACTATTGAGGAACCAGTCAATGGCACTGAGGCTCACAATCTGCCACTCGGGCAGCAAATGAGAGAAAGGGGTCTAACAATGCCCAGGCCATAACCATGCTCAGGTTATATCATGTTCAGCCAGATAGGTTGAACATGCTATAACCTGAGCATTCTATCAGCAATGTGTGGCTGTGAATGTGGAAAAGGTGGGATGGTCAGGCAAGAGGAGCACAGACTGTTTCTTAATAAGGAGCAATTGGGCAAATGGTATAGTGCAGTGGTGGCGAACCTACGGCACGTGTGCCAGAGGCGGCACTCGGAGCCCTCTCTGTGGGCACGTGCACTGTCGCCCCAGCCCCACCTCCCACCGCGGCCCCCTCCTCACCAACAGCCCCCCTGGAGGAGAGTCGCCCCCGGGCACGGCCTGCACGGAGCAGCGCAGCCAAGGACATAGCCAGGCAGCAGGGACAAGACTCCACTCTCGCGCCCCATAGCGTGCAGATGATGCTGCGGGGTGTGGGCGGAGGGCGTGGCTGCCATGGCACTGCAGGGCTGCCTGGGCGATCTGCTGCGGCAGGCTATGGAGGCAGCATGGCCCTGCGGGTGGGCGGGGCAGGGGGCGGGCGGGGCGGAGCATGCAGGGCGGGAGGCGGAGTGGGGGAAGGGGGCAGTTTTTCGGCACTCAGTCTCTAAAAGGTTCGCCATCACTGGTATAGTGTAAGCAGGCAGAGAAAGAAAATCGAAAGAAAGAACTTGATACTTTCTGAATTCATATATTTTTATCTAGCAAAGGTAATCTTGGCTTCCTTGGAGAGAGCAAAAAATAGAATTGGAAGAAGGGTGTATGCTTGTGTGTGTGTTCTGTGCACAATTGTTTGTTACTTTCCACAAGTTAAATGTCTGTCTGAAAATGCATTAAGCTTCTCATTTAGAGTATCCAGGCAACGGAATGAAGTGATAATGGGTTTGGTGAAATTGCAATTTTGTTTTGATGTGGAATAAGGCATACAGTATAATTTGGTTCAAGAGCAAAAATAAAAATAAAAATGGACAGCATACTGAGCAATTCTTAATATAAAAGTGACTGTGTTATTAATTTTCCAGCAAGCATATTAACTATGAATCCAGTTGGGACTAGGAATTAGCAGTTTTATTTCATGAAGGAAATATCTCATATTAATTTGAAAAATGGATAATTTAATAAAACAGTATGATGTATTTGATTTTTAAGATGGCTATAAAACAAAACGGTACAATTACTAAAAATGAATAAACTTGATGGGTCAGTAAATAGACTGGTGGAGTTTAGAAAAAGAATGAAAGAATAATATTTAGCTGATCAAAACAATGTTTGGGATATTTGCTTTCGAATGTGTTCTTCATTGGAGAGAAAGAACAAATGTTACAAAACCCCCAGATGGATGATGATGCTTTGTTCATAGTGTAGAAAAAATGTTGCAATGCATTTTTGGCCCTTAAGTTGAGTGTTTTTACCCAGTGATTTCAATGACTAGGTAATTCCTCTTAGGGCTCCATAAATTTATAAACAACCTGCCTCCAGAAGCGGTGAATGCTCCAACACTGGAAGTTTTTAAGAAGAGATTGGACAGCCATTTGTCCGAAATGGTATAGGGTTTCCTGCGTGAGCAGGGGATTGGACTAGATGACCTCCAAGGTCCCTTCCGACATTATTATTATTATTATTATTATTATTATTATTATTATTATTATTATTATTATTATTATTATTATTATTATTATTATTATTATTATTATTATTATTATTATTATTATTATTATTATTATTATTATTGATATGGGAGGTAAACTACTGCTACATTGTCCCTCTTCTGAATTCAAGAAGATATCACCAATTTCTCATTGAGGTCTTGCTCCATGAGCATATATTATTGGATGCAAACTTCCTTCAAATTCCTTCTGCTGGGCCCTGCCAGAGATGTGGCTTGATGTGCAGGGACCAGGATTCCTGGAGTTCCTTGCTTCTCTCTCAGAAAGCACAAATGCCTTGAATCATGGATTACTATGTTTGTTTTTCCAGTAGATGTCCTTTGCTTCATTCTTTTCTCTTACATTTTTAGTAAGGTTTTGGTGAGAATGAGGTCTGAGGCCTACACTCTTGAGATCTTCTGCAGAGCAGCTCAAAAAGAATAAGTAGAAGCAGGAACATGACTGGTTGAAACTGGGCACTGAGAAACTCATGAGGGCAGAAAAGAAGAATAGAAAGTTTATGGAGAAATGCCGCGTTTGGGGACAATTTGTCAATTTGATCTTTGGTACTAGACAAATTTTTTCCTGTGCCAACTATCAACAGATTGGGGCTATTTTTGATATGCTTTGAAGGCCAGCTTATAAAGTTACCATTTAAATTCGAACAAAATTAGATTCCTTACAGCTTTATAATAATGACCATTCTAACCATACCAGTGCTAAAGGCAAATGGTGCTTTGCGGGATGAAAATATTAATACCAGCTCTTTTAGTTATTACTGGATTTTATTATTATTTGATTCAATTCCTGGCATTTTTTCATGATCCTCTGTAAAAACATTTGGGGTAATATTAAGAGAATTATTATGATGAAGGTTGAATGAATTATATAAATTAATTTCATGACTGATAATCAAGTAAATAGACATAAGGATTTACTGCTTGATTGGAAGCTTAGGTTCAGACCATATTTCTTAGATCTTTTATTAAATCCATTTTGTATCTTTACAAAATACTTCAGAAAAACACTTTTTATTATTTCTTACAGAATGAATACCTGAATGAAGGCATTGATGCACGAATTATTGAGTATGAGGACAACAAACCACTGTTAGATATATTCCTACAAAAGCCAATGGGATTACTGTCCCTTCTTGATGAAGAAAGTAGTTTTCCTCAAGCCACTGATCAGACACTTGTTGGTAAGTTGTTGGCAGCTTGTACGTAAAGATATATTGGCCTTTTTTAGGATTGAAAAAGATATAGGATGAGTGGTGGGATTCAAATATGTGAACAACTGGTTCTCTGTGTGGATGCCACTTCCGGAAGTCCATTCTGGGCCTGGGCAACAAAAAATTAGCTACCGGTTCTGCTGAACTGGTGTGAACTGGCTGAATCCCAACACTGAATAGGATTGTTTCACAGATTACTTTAAAATTATCTAATTCACACTTACTCAACACCCCAGAAGATAGGCTCAAGATCCAAATGGATCTCCACAGACGTGAACATTGGGCCCATCTAACAAAATGAAATTCAATGTAGAAAAAGTAAGTTTTTATACTTAGACAAGAAAAACCAAATGAACAGGTATAGATTAGGTGAAACCAGGCTCACAAGCAGTAACCGAGAGGGATGTTGGAGTGCTAATGGACAGTTACTTAAATATGAGCCAGCAGTATGTGGCAACAGTCAAAAACCCAATGCAATCCTGACTTCCGGTTTGCCATCGCGGCCGCCGCAGACGCTCGAACGCGAGCTCCATCTTACGCGTTCGGTTTTGTTCCGCTGGGGGGCCCTGGAAAGGGTCGAAAGTCGCCCTGTAGGGACGAGCAAGGAGGGGACCCCTGCTTAATCGTGGGAGGACAGCAGCCCTTCCGCTTGATCTGGGGCAGCCCTCCAAACTGGCGGAGGAAAGACCGGCCATAGCAATATGGCTCGTCACTTTGGCTGCAGACAGCCAAAGTCAAACTTACCACCAGGCACTTCTAAAGCAACGCGGATGAAACTTTTACTATAAAAATTACCTACAAACACGTGAAATAGAGGTCCCATACCCAGCTTCAACTTCACATACCATTAAGAGAAGATGGATGAAGACCAGGAAAAGATTCTTTCCATGTTAAAAGCAATACATGAAACCATCCTTTCAGCTTGTGATGAAATAAGATGTTACAGAAAAGAACAAGATGTCAGCTTAGATATACAAACCCAAATTCCGATTACAACTAAAGAACTAACTGCAGAAGGTAAAAGAAGAAGTGGAACAATCAAATACTAAGACAGAGGACTCAATTGACCAACAAATACAGTCAATGGAATATCCAGAAAAGGGACTGACAACACTGAAAATGGAAAAAACTTTCTATATAAATCAGAAGAAATTTGAGGAGCAAGAAGAAGAACAGACTGAATGGAAGATAAACATACCAGGACAATTATGGGGATTTGGAATAATAGGGAGACGATTTAAGGAATACAAATGGGCTAGTCCTTCCAAAAAAATGGCAACTAAATGGTCTCTCTTATTCCAAACAATATATATATATAATAATAGAGGGAGATCTATTTGATGATTTAAAAGCATTGACATGGAAGGCTAGTTGGCAAAGAAAGCCAGAATAAGGCTGAAGAAAATTGGGGTTTTGATTTATCAGAGGGGATTTCATATTACTAATTAGAGGGTCAAAGGGAGAAGTTGAGATAAGGGAAATTTTGGTCATTAAATTTAAAATATTTGGAAATTAGTTGAAAATAAGGATGCTATTTGTTTAATACTTAAAAATTAGACCCAAAAGGAAAAAAAAATTATGAATATGTTTAATTTATTGATTAATTCAGATTATATATATAAAATGGGCTTTGATTTATTAAAGAGGATACTGTATTATTAATTAGATGATGTAAGATAGGGGGAAATAGATAACTTTTAAGAATTAGAACAAGATTATACCCAAATAGATAAGATGTGTATTTTGAATATTAAATTCTGTTATGAATTGAGATAAAGGAAACTTTGGTTACCTAAAACCTGGAAATTATAAATATCAAATGTTAAATTTGAATATTGATGGGAAACTAAAAAATGGGAAAACTCAATAACAGGACATTGATTGAATGTAAAGATTGATTGTAAAAGTAATTAAGATATGTATAAGCTAACAATTTATTGATAAATGTAATAATGATGTTTTTATTTAGTTGATATAATAGGAACTGTATTAGCTTAAATATGAGATAGTAGATATTAAGCGAAAAAGAGAGGAAATATTTGAGGTTGTAGTTTGAGATTTGTACTAAAGATTTTTTTATGTTATTGAACTATTGATTAACCCAGCCACCACGTTGCTTTTTAAATACTTAAATATAAAATTAGAAAATTAATAAGAATATTATTTTTTTAAAAAAAACAATGCAATCCTGGGTTGCATTAACAGAGGGATAGAATCAAGATCATGTGAAGTATTAGTACCACTTTATAACATTTTAGTAAGACCACACTTGGAATTCTGCATCCAGTTTGGTCAGCATATTATAAAAATGATGTAGAGATTCTGGAAAGAATGCAGAAAAGGGCAACAAAGATGATTAGGGAGCTGGAGTTTGAAACATGAAGAATGGTTGCAGGAATTGGGTTTGTCTAGCCTAGTGAAAAGAAAGAGTAGGGGTGATATGATAGCAGTGTTCCAATACTTGAGCGGCTGCCATAAAGAAGGGGAGAGTCAACCTATTTTCCAAAGCACCTGAAGGCAGGACAAGAAGCAAGGGATGGAAACTAATCAAGGAGAGAAGCAACCTAGAACTAAGGAGAAACTTCCTGACAGTTAGAACAATTAACCAGTGGAACAACCTGCCTCCAGAAGCGGTGAATGCTCCAACACTGGAAGTTTTTAAGAAGAGACTGGACAGCCATTTGTCCGAAATGGTATAGGGTTACCTGCCTGAGCAGGGGGTTGGACTTGATGACCTCCAAGGTCCCTTCCAACTTTATTATTATTATTATTATTATTATTATTATTATTATTATTATTATTATTATTATTATTATTATTATTATTATTATTATTATTATTATTATTATTATTATTATTATTATTATTATTAAACAATGAATGGAAATTAATTAAGGAGAGAAGCAGCCTAGATCTAAGGAAAAATTTCCTAATAGTGTGAACAATTAGCCACGGAATAGCTTATCTTCAGAAGTTGTAGGTGCTCCATCACTGGTGGCCTTTAAAAAAAGACTGGACAGCCACTTGTCTGGAATGGTATAAGTCTCCTGCTTGAGCAGGGAGTTGGACTAGAAGACCTCCAAGGTCCCTTCCAATTCTGTTATTCTGACTTCTGACACTTCAGAATCTGCATCTTACAATGCCAAAGTCATATGCAAAATGCCTACAAAAATGTGTGATTGGAAAACAAACACATACCCAAATGTGTATGTTGGGGAAATTGTTAACAAAAAGTCATAATTGCTTAAAGAAATACATAGATTAGTAAAAAGTGAGAATGCGATACATTTTAGTAGAAATGTCTATGAAATTATAGATATAAACTTAATACAGACTTCTTTTAAAAAGGCAGACAAATAAATTCACAGTTGAAAAAATATCAAACTGAGCAGAGCTGAAGTTGATAGATTTTCCCATTTTTATACAGATTTCTCACTGAAGTGTTTTCGCTTATGCCTTCAGGGTGAAAATATTCACGCTGCTAATAGTATCTGTATAGCTAATATTTTTTGCTTCAAGAAGCTATTCAGCAGAAATATCAGGCAGAACCATAAAGTCTTCCTCTATTTAATCCAGAGCAGAAGGAAGTTCAGAGCATCCTTTCCAGAGTAATTTTCCTTCATACCACCAAAATATTTTTTTAAAATTTCTAAATGCTTATTTACATGAGTGATGAAAAAGCTAAGGTAATATTGGTGATGTTACAAGAGCAGTGTTTATCTTTACAGAAAAATTTGAAGACAATTTGAAATCCAAATATTTCTGGAGACCAAAGAGAATTGATTTGACATTTGGCATCTACCATTATGCAGGGCAGGTAAAAAGACTAACTAATTCTTTTCTATTAATGTGATTATTTTATAACAGGATGGGCCAACTTGTTTCAATATATTACAAAAGTCTAAGCTTGTTAAATGTTGAATGGTTACAGATATTTACTCTGCAACACATTTATACCTTCTCTCTCTCTCTCTCTCTCTCTCTCTCTCTCTCTCTCTTTCTCTTTCTCTCTCTCTTTCTCTCTCTCTCTCTCTCTCTCTCTGTGTGTGTGTAAGAGAGAGAAAGCAAGAAAGAAAGAAGAGAGAAGGGAGGGATGGAGGGAGAGAGAGAGAAGGAAGGAAGGAAGGAAGGAAGGAAGGAAGGAAGGAAGGAAGGAAGGAAGGAAGGAAGGAAGGAAGGAAGGAAGGAAGGAAGGAAAAGCTTCCTCCAGGATTATAGAACACTCGTGATACACTCTACCTTCTTTAAAGCATTTCTAAGCAGTGCAATCACTAAAAAGAAATAATAGATTATGAAGTTGGAAACCAGCTCTTTTAACAGCATTGCAGCATATGACTGGAGCCTGAGATCCATTTCATACGAAACTGCTACTATGGCTGCCTTTATGTGCTCAAGACTTCATGGTATATTCAAGTTAATGGGTCACTTAGGCCTTAGAGCTACTTATGAATAGTGACCCTGCTCACATTTATCAATCTGAACAGCCCATGTTAAAGCTAAACAGTCTGCTTGATCTAGTATTCTCCAGATGATTTGGATTTCAACTGAAATCCAGTATAATTTGAGGGCTGCTTGGGGAAAGTTGCACTGGAATGTGTAGATCAACAATACTGACCTATATGCTTGTAACTGCATTAGAATGAATGTCCTTTTGTACATCTTCTTCTTCAAACGAAGGCTCCAGTTTTAATTCCAGTATTTAAAGCTCCTTCTATGCTGTGTATTAATTAATTAATTTAATCCTATGGCCACCACCAGATTTGATGGAACATTGGCAGTTTGTTAAGGGAAGCAAGTTTTTGCTCTCTGGCCATATTAACCACTATTAACACTGGTTACTTTTCACCTCCCAGTGGCCCCAAGTTCGCTGTCCATGAGGAAGAACCAAATTGTAAATCTTCCTTGTGAATAGAAACTCAAGGCACACCTATCTCCAAGTCTTGAGGAAGAACCTTAAGCACATATTTGTTGCCATTGGTACTATATATATAGGGCCTTTTGCCATATACACATACTCTTCTGCTGGGGATGCTGGCCTCACACATTTACAGTATCCTAGTATATTGTATGTATCTTGTTGAATAGTAGGCCTGTAATGGCCTACTCAGGTGAATAGCAGACCTATAATCATCTCCCTACATGGCCTTCCAAAGTGAATTAATCTGTTCATATGTTAGCTGAATATCACCTTCCTTGTTTTTTTATCTTATATTTTATTTCCTAAGAACCTTCTGTTTTCCTAATTCAAGAACAGAGAAGCAGTTGAAGAAAAAAAAATAACAGTTGAATAACTGTTCCTGACCTTTTATATTTTCATTCAGGTTCTTTATAATGTAAGTGGGTTCTTAGCCAAAAACAGAGATACCTTGCCAGCTGATATTATATTACTCCTGCGATCCTCTCAGAATCACTTGATTCGACAGCTAGTAAGCTACCCTCTTACCAAAACAGGTAATAAATCCTACCTTGCATTTGCCAGGTCCAGTATTCTTTGCTATCTGTCCATTTTGTGGCTCCCTCATGGAATTACATAAAAAGAGCTATCAACCATGATGACCACCATACAGGAATATCAGTGAAGACCATGTAATTGGTACCTTATCCAGGACCATGTTCCCTAGTTGTGATTTTCCAATGTCCTGCCCTTAGGAACGTCTCCTATATGGATCAAACTGATGCACTACCCTTTTATAGCTGTCATTACATGCTTGCAACTTTCAGAGGATTAAAAAAAACCAGAAGAGGCCTTATTCTGTATTGGCCATTGTTGTATTTGATTCAGTATTGTCTACAGCATCCTAGACTGATCCAATGTCCTGCAGATGTATTGGGCTAGCACTTCATCATTATTTGACTTATTTGAAGGGCATCAGATTGAGAAAGGGTAGTTCTGTTTCTAATTTTCCAGTATTTCAGGCCTACCTTTCATGATGGGGTGTGAGGCGGCTCATAAATAAGTCCTATTTAGAATTGCTAGGATTGAACCTGAGGCTATTTACTCACAAGCCAGATTCTTTTTTGAAAGACATTCTACTATTGCACAAACAATTCTACTATTGCACCAGTGAATGCTGGGGTTACAGCAAGCAAAAATGTATAGGTAGTCCTTGCTTAACAACCATTTGTTCAGCAACTGTTTCAAGTTACGATGGCACTGAATGAATGATAGCTACAACCAATCCTCAAAATTAATAGATGTTGCAGTGGCCCCAAGGTCATATGATCAATATTCAGGCATTTGGTAGTCTGTCCACATTTACACATATAGTGTGCATTCATGTCCCCCTTACCCATTTATATCCTTCTCTCCTCTGCATGGAGGCTTCAGGGAGGCCACATGAGGTCCTCACAAAGGGCCAGCAATGCCTTGGCAAACTTCAGCAGCAACAGGAGGAAGACAGTGAAGGTCAGCTGGGGCAAAAGTGGTAGGCAGTGGAATGCAAGGGGGGCAAAGGGCAGAGATGGGGGGGAGGTAGGCGAAGGTGGAGATGAAGTGGAGATGAGCATGGCAGAGCAAGAGAAGCATGAAATTGTGATGAAACAACAATACAGTCCTAGCCTAATTATTGCATTCAGTATTACCAGAATTCTAGTTACTAAGTGATATAATCACATAATTCAGCCAAAAAACCTTTTACTTAATGATGGAAATTCCAGTCCCAATTAAAGTTGTTAAATGAGGATTATCTGTATTGGGTGAATATAGTATAGTAATTATCTCTCATTCTTGTCTACGTCATATGATACAGTTATGGGAGTAAATTTGAAGGCTGTATGACTTCACAATATACTCTACTTTGAACTCTTGCAGAGAAGGTGGGATATAAATCTAATGAATAAAATTACCTAAGGGAAATAAATAATATATTTTGCCATTAGTCTGCAGGCACTAAGCATGCTTTCTTGAACGTAACCAATCAGGGTTGCCATTTCTTTGATTGGTCCTGCTCCTCTGATTTTAATTGCAATTTCACTATGCTGCTCTAGGCAGATGAATCATTTTCCATGATAGAGATTAAATGAAGTCAAAAGATTTATTTGTGCGTAATATACAGAAAAATAAAATAAGATGACAAGTCAGTGTCCAGGTTCTTACGTAGCCATGTATTGTGACAGAAATTGACTGTAATGCTGAGAAATGGGCTTGAAATCTAAGACAGAGAAAAATGCTTGCCAATTTCCTCTCCTGGATGTTTCTCAGATGAATCTGGGGCAGCCCAATCTTTTGTGATGTGGATGAGCATTTAGCCTTATTCAGCAAAGCTGTTCTTATGTTTATAAAATACAAAGATAAGTCTTGTGTTGGACATTTTTAGTTAGGTCTCTGCAAGGTCAAATCCCAGATATATTCCCTGATCCCCAGAGATCTGTTTCCATTAGGAAACATGACTGTTACATCATACCATATAAAAATAAGCCAGCAGGATTTAGTATTTGTTGGTTTTCATGCAATTATGAAAACAGACTGAAAAATGCAAATTGTTAATTATTTCAGTAACCAGCATAGCTTTCATTTTCCATGGAAGTACTGTATATGTTTTTTCTAACTATAGGAAATCCCTGGATTATAGAAGCCTTGATCTACATAAATCTGACTTTATGGAAAGGGTACAAGGACAACACACTTGGAGTTAAATAGTTTAAAGATTTTTAAATAATAGTAGTAATAATTTACTTAAATTTATAGGCCAACTCCCAGGAACTTTGAGCAGTTTAAAAACTGTTAAAAACATTTAGAACAAGAAAAAAAACACAAGACAAAAAAAGAACAAAAATGGCAGGGATAACAAAGCCAGATGAAATCAAAGAAACGGAAGAAAAGGTAGATCTTTGTTCATACTCATCAAAGGCCTGGGTGAAGAGCCAGGTCTTCAATGCTTTTCAAAATATTAGTAAAATATGGGGGGAGGGGGGCATTCAAATCTCATTCAAGAGGGCAGGTGCTTTAAAGGTCCTGATAGCTAGCATAGTTTAACTGAAGGATGCTGGAGTGGGCCAATAATGCCAGATCAGCTGGGTAGATACTATGGGAGATAGGAGGTCTCTCATGTAACCAAACTGTTAGGGCCCTATGCCATGAAGGGTTTTATAGGTAGTACCAGCACATCAAATCACACCTGGAAGCAAACTGGCAACCAGTGCAATTCACAAAGCATACCAAGATATGTCAATAACCAGCCATGCCACTGCATTCTATACTAATTGAAGTTTTCAGGTGGCCTTCAAGGGCAGTGTAGTCAAGTTGTGAGATGTCCAGAGTGTAAGTGACTGTCTGAGGGGCCCACCAACCTAGGAAACGAGAACAATTGGTGTACTAGAAGAAGTTGTGCAAGTGCCATCACTTTCAGCTGCAGAACTAGCATTTTCAAATAGGGAAATTTAAACGGGTGTGGTTGTTTTGTTTGCTTTTTATTTTTTAGTATTTTTAAAAGATAACCAATATACTTTTCATTTGCTTCTTCAGTTTCTTGCCTCAAATTATATATCTGTTTGAGGGCATATTTGGCAATACAACTTTTGGTGATCAGAAAACACACATTTGGTGAAAGAGCAGTTTGCCCCCTATTATCCAACTGTAATAATAATAATAATAATAATAATAATAATAATAATAATAATAATAATAATAATAATAATAATAATAATAATAATAATAATAATAATAATAATAATAATAATAATAATAATAATAATAATAATAAGTTGGAAGGGACCTTGGAGGTCATCTAGTCCAACCCCCTGCTCAGGCAGGAAACCCTATATCATTTCGGACAAATGGCTGTCCAGTCTCTTCTTAAAAACTTCCAGTGTTGGAGCATTCACCGCTTCTGGAGGCAGGTTGTTCTACTGGTTAATTGTTCTAACTGTCAGGAAGTTTCTCCTCAGTTCCAGGTTGCTTCTCTCCTTGATTAGTTTTCATCCGTTGTTTCTTGTTCCTGCCCTCAGGCGCCTTGGAGAATAGCTTGACTCCCTCTTCTTTGTAATCTCAGAGGTCTTGTTCTCTGAGAAACTGGAAGAAGAAACAGAAATTGAACTGGTCCTTGAGGGCCAAGCACCAATGTTAGAAACAGTACTGAGCACTACCTTTTGTGTGTCTTTTTTAAGGGTTGCAGTGGTATACATTTCTTGCCTGGTGGAATGTGTCCTTAGCTCCTTAAGAGAATGAGCTTCTTCTGTCTCGCAGCTCAGAAAGATGACAGCAGTTCTGTGAAATACTTTTCTTATTTTCCCCATGGATTGCTTCCATGCATTGTTTCCTGAACCATTCATGAAGTCTAAGACTGGTTCATCATTTATTGCATGTCACACTAGGCCATTTGAAAATTGTATAAGCAGGGTAAGCCATCATAACCACCTATGTAAGGTTTTGGAAGTGCAGTTTCACAGAAAACAAATTGAGGAGGATCTTCAGAAATTTGATTTATACAATAATATTAAAAGAACAAATGCAAAACACATGTTCCATCTTCTCATAATCTGCCAAGGATCTGGGTTTTTTTTTCTTAAGTAAAAGGGAAATAAGGAATTTCTGGACAACTTGTGTATTATGAAGGCCAACTTATATCTTCCATTGGTGGCAAGATTTTATTTTTATTTTGAGAAATGTTTAGTTACCTTTACCTGAAAGCAAAGTAATATAAAGCCTATAATAAAATGCAAATAAGCACCAGAATGACAAAAGATGGACTAGAAAACAGTAAAGACAAATCATTGTGTTCTTTTTGTCATCTAAAAAGGTCCCCAAAAGTATGAGTAACAAAAAAACTGGAAATCATTCTTACTGCTATCTTTGTTTTCCAAAAGATCTTTCAAAGATAACAGGTAATTGATACTATCTTTTAGGTAGAGGGCTATTCCATGAACCTAAAAAAATTATGAAGGAGGCAAATACTGAAATAACAAAAGGTATTCTCTGCCTTGAAGAACTTTTTGTGTAAATTCAATAGCCAATTATGTTTGCTCCCTGTCTAATCCAGGGAACAATTTACTAATTTCCCATACCTTCGCTCTCTCTCTCTCAGGTAATTTGGCACAGAGGAAGTATGCAATAATTTATCAGAAGTGGAGACCACAGAATCGCCAAATAAAAGTAAAGGAGTTCCTGGATTGCTAACTAAATCAGGTTTTAATCCTTAAAGGGGGGGGGGGTATGACTTGGTTTTTCCTCAACTCATGTAAATTCTTTTTTTGTTCAGCAGGATATCTTTGAATTGTACAATTCATTTTCTTTCTGTGTCAGAAAACCAACATCTCCCTTTCTGCTATCATTTTATAATGAGTTAAGGGGAAATTAAATTAATTCTCAATTGTTATTTCCTTTAACACTCATCCATAGGTATCTTTACTGGTAAGCGTATGCCACTAAATTTAGAGAATTTAACTTGCTAGCAAATGTATTGAAAAAAGGGAAGTACAAAGATTCTAATTGTAGAATTGCACCCAGCTCTAGTGAAAGAGGTCCACTACTATTACTGTTGTAATTAATATGATCATTAGATGTCTGAGTTTTTAATAAATAAGAGAATATTAGGCATGCTATTTTTCTTCATATTTCTGACAAACACTTGTATCAAACTGTTCAGCTTTCCCAGATATACAATATGATAAATTATTCTACCGTGTTTCCCCGAAAGTAAGCCCTAGTTTTGGGGCGAGGCGCACACCTAAAAATCAAGCTAGGGCGCAAGTGGAAGTGTGCAGCTGCCCCACATGCTCTGCACCCACTTACCTTGCAGCCAGACCTCTCTTCGCCAGCCCACTTCTGTGGTGTCCCCAGGCCTGCATTTTGCAGTCAGAGGCCTTTCTGGAAGGCCACTGCAGCCGAGAACCGAGCTATGGATTCAGTCCATAGCTCAGTTCTATAGGACCTCTGCAGCCAAGAACCAAGCTATAGATTGAATCCATAGCTCGGTTCTCGGCTGCAGAAGCCTTCTGGAAAGGCCTTTGATGCGAAATGCAGGCTGGAGTTCCATTCTCAGCTGCAGAATGAAGCTGCTCCTTCAGCTGCAGAAGATGTGAGCCAGTTGGACGGGGCTGTTGGTGCCGGAGGTGAGAGGAAAAGACACCCTCCTCCTCAAAAATAAGACCTAGTGTCTGTTTTGGAGGCAAAAATAAATAAATAAGACCCAGTCTTATTTTGGGGGAAGCACGGTATGTTTCTGAAATAACGGCAGCCACAGCTTAGAATGAGTACATGCTGTTTTTAACTGAGTTCTTTAAAATATCATTTTGTTGGGCAGGTTCAATCACTTTTGGCTGTTGTTCTGATAAGCAGTGTCATTTTTCTTTCCTGATCATACAGAATGAGCAGGAAGATTCCATGCATCCAAGAGAAACAACCAATATGAAAACGCAGACAGTTGCGTCTTATTTCCGAGTAAGACATTACTTATTTTATATTTTTAATACATGTTATTCACACAACTATCAACCCTACTTTCTCTAATTATATGATTAAAGTCAGTTCTCCCACTAGGCAGGCTTGACTCTTGATAACTTGATGGATATGCCCATTAGTTTTCTCAGTGTGGAGGTTCTTTGCTATTTCCACTTTCTGGGAAGATTTTTAAACTTCTCAATCTGCCTTCAGCCTTAGGGTATTCTGGTACTAGTCTCCTCTTTCAATACCAGCTAAATCTCACTAACCTTACCTCCCTAATTTTCTAGCTGTTAACTTGAATTTGTGGAGATTCTGTCCATCTAATATTATTGTCATGCATGCACAAACAAAGCAGATTATTGACAGTGGAAGAGTGAATAGTCTACGATCAAACTGTGGCACAAACACTGATCTAGGTGGCCTGCTGAAGACCATGGGTGTAATTTGACCAAAATTTACTGTTCCAGTCTGCTACTTGAAGCAATTTCTAAATTTTTCCTAGTGGTATAGCTGAACCTATTAACTACTTAGTTAAATCAAGGCAGTTTTATGAAGAGAAGACTTGAGTGAGATGGCTATAGCAATTGGTGCTAGTTTTAATTTGGTATTACTCAAAGAATAACATTTGTGATATATGAACTTCTCAGAATATATGCAATCTCACCACTTTTAAAAGAGATGTTATCATAAATTGTGTGTGTCTTTTGGAATTCACAAATTGCAGCATTTACCTGTCAGTGACTAACATCTGCTAGTAGATCCATGTGTCCTTCCTCACTTGATTTATTTTATTTTCAGATTCTTTTAATTGTCATGCTCCAAAATAAAATTCTAACCAGCAAAGCTTTTATTCAAATAATATTTCTGGGTCCCACCAAAGCCTATAGGCATTCTTGAGAAATGAGCATAGAATCTACTTTGGCTGAACTCAAAAAGCTAAATTGAATTGGACCTGGATAGGACTTGGATTGGGGATTACTAGAAAATCCCAAGGCTATAAGATATTGTAGATTGGGAAATCAAACAAATACCCCCCAAAATAACTTCCAAGCAACTTCCATATTATTTCAAAGAAAAATATAGGGTTCTTTAATCATCAGAAGTCAAGTTCAATTCAAAAGAGTCTTTCTCTTCATAGGCTTAAGTCAGAGAAGAAGTACATTAAAATTTTGTTGTGTTCCATATTATCTTCATATTCATGATATTGCTTATATGTGTCCCTCTGTGGTTGGGTTTGATTATTATGTCAATTATAGCATTTGGTTTGTGATGTGGACTGAAGTTGTAATTATCCATTCAAGGAGCATATTAATATGCTTTTTAAATTTACATTTGAATAATGCACTTACAAGAGTATTACATTGTTGTTACCATTTTCTTTTGAGGCACCCTGGTGCTTGCACAATTAGCTTCTCTGTTTTGAATAAGAATTTGCATTGAGCCAGTGTAGAACACCTGTCTGAGTACCATTTTATGCCACAACCACTATTAATTGCCAAGAGGCAATTACATCTCCCTCTGTTCATTAGGAATACATAATAGGAAGAGAGTGTGCTAGAGCCCCTACAGGCAATGTATTAGCTTAAGACATCAGCCTCAACCAATTTGCTTAGCATCAGAGGTCACCATGATCTGCATGGCTGTAAGCATAAGAGTATGCAATCAAGACGCTAAGATAAACAATTTTATGATCTACATACAGTCTTAAACACCAGAAAAGTCTCAACAATGAATACATTGTACTGAATAGACAAGAGCTCATAGACAACCAAACTGAAAATTCCTTTCTCATGTGTGTTTTGTCTATTCTGCACATTTAGTCTCTAGGTTTCCCTTTAAGTAAACTTTGCCTAAAGAGCCTAGGATAATAAATAGTAGTTTAATCCAGTAATGAAAGTTTACATTTGACATAAACAAATCATCACTTGTCAATAGTGAGGCCAAAGATATGGCAGAAATTTAAATATTTCATTTAGCATTATCTTCTAATATGATACCTTTGGCACATAGTTATTTATATTCAGAAAGGTGAGTCATTCATCTCATTCTCAGATAATTGTTTTAATTTCATGTGTAGGCTCTACACTTTAATGTAGGGCTAATTTTATTTTTGAAATAGTGCTTCATCCATTATATAGGATGAATTCACTTAATTTTTGCCAGCTTTGTTCTCCTGCTGTTTTGTGGCAGCTGACTGATCAAACTAAGAGCAGGGAGAAGCAGTCTAGAACTCATGGACTAAGCCAGTGGTGGCGAACCTATGGCACGCGTGCCAGAGGCGGCACTCAGAGCCCTCTCTGTGGGCACGCGCGCCGTCACCCCAGTCCTAGGCCTTCAGCTGGGTTTTATAAAACCTTTTCGCTTTAGGCCTCCGCCGCCGTGTGCAAAAAAAAAGAAGGTTCAATCAATCAGTCAATTTCAACTTCTCGCGGGGAAAAAAAGATCTTGCAAAGTTGGAATTGATTGATTGAACTTTTTAATCCCACCCAGTCTGCCGTTACCACTGCAGCCATGCCCACGCAATGGGCCCCGCCCTCCCAATGGGCCACACCCACCCAATGGGCCACGCCCACCTGGCACCCGACGATACGTAGGTAGGTTTTGGGTTGCAGTTTGGGCACTCGGTCTCTAAAAGGTTCGCCATCACTGGACTAAGCTGTGTCTACAAGCACTATTCTGGTGCTTGCCAGACTCCATATTCCATCTGATATTAAAATATTTTAATTTTTTAAGTGAAGTAGTAGATTAGTGTATTCTAAAGCGAAGCACTCTACCATTATTTTTACAGATAGTGCTCGAGTTATGATCACAGTGGAGCCCAAAATTTATGTTGCTAAATGAAACATTTGTTAAGTGAGCTTGCCCCATATTATGACTTTTCTTGCCATAGTTGTTAAGTAAATTGTTGCATTTGTTAGCTTAGTAACATGGTTGTTAAATGAATCTGGATTCCCCATTGACTTTGCTTGTCAAAAGGTCATGAAAGGGGATCACCTGACCCCAGGACATGGCAACCGTCATAAATATGAACCACTTGTCAAGCATCTGAATTTTGATGATGTGACCATGGGGAATGCTTCACAAAGTGTGAAAAATGGTCATAAATCACTTTTTTCAATGCATTGTAACTTTGAACGGTCACTAAATGAACTGTTGTAAGTCAAGATCTAACTGTATTCACACGTATTTCTCTCAACTTCATGATAAAATAAGGAAGCTTATTTCAGAACTACTAATGTGTTGCCATCTTGACTCTTCCCCTTATAAGGTTCCTAGGCATTCTTTACAAAAGGGTATCTCAGATAGGATGGGATGGTAGAAATCTTCCAGAAGAATCATCCAAGTCTAAAGGTTATGGTGGAAATCAATCATCCAGTAGTTATTTGCTCTGTGGTCAACTGATGTTTTATAACTGGCGGTTGACAGTAGTTCTAAATATGCTCACTGGCCCCAAACATTTACTTCTTCCTGACATTATCTTCACTCAGTTTTATATTGTTTAAAGTATTTGTGAGAACAGAGATTATTTATAGCTGCTCTTTCAGTTATTGCAGCTAATTCATTCTTGCTTACGACTGTCTGTAGTTATTCTTTAAGCCAGGCACAATTCAAATATTGCCGGCAGAAGCTTTATCAGTTTTGCAAATAGAATCTGTAAAAGAATCCCAAATGTTTATTTCCATCATTTCCATTCAGAACTCATTGATGGATTTGTTGTACAAATTGGCAGTTGGCCAGCCTCATTTTGTTCGTTGTATTAAACCAAACAACCATCGACAGGCAAACAAGTATGAAAAAGAAAAAGTATTGATTCAGTTGCGATACACTGGAATTTTGGAAACAGCTCGGATTCGGCAACAGGGTTATTCTCATCGTATTCTTTTTGCAAACTTCATAAAGCGGTAAGTCCTTTGTAAAACAAGATCCTCTATTATTCCTTCCTTCTGTGTTTTATGGGTTTTTTTCTATCTGCTTGTGTTTCTGCCAAGAGAATGCTAGAAACGCCTTAAAGGTAAGAGAGGGGGCATACAAAATAAATGAATAAATGAATGAATATATATATACATACTTACATACATACATACATACATACATACATACATACATACATACATACATACTATCACCAGCCATTGCTTTCTGCCTCTTTAAGAAGAATCTGCTATTTTTACTGGGAAAGGTCAGACAAAGAGGGAACAACAAGTACATAAAACTAAACTTGAAATGTTACAATTGCATTTTTATTTGTATAAATAAATCCTTAGAATTATTTATTTGTTTATCAGATTTACAACCTGCCACAATTATCAAAAAAGACTCTAGCTGGCTCAAAATAATAAACCAAACTTTTTTTTTTTTAGTGTTTTCTTACAGATGCAGGGTCTGCTTTTTTTCAGATCAACCAAAGGTTGATCCATTGGTTGCAATAGGAATTGTCACCAGAGGCAGCTTGTCACCTGAGCTTGATATCATGGGCTGAGAGAAAGTGACTGGCCCAACATTACCCAGCCAGCTTTCATGTCTAAGGCAGGACTAGAACTCATAACCCAGGTTTCTAATCTGATGCCTTATCCACTTGACCAAAGTAGTTCTCACATCAAACATAATAATGCAGACCAAAAATGCCTTAGAAATACAATTTAAAAATCTCAAAACAATATCTGGCATCACACCCTCCTAAACCCTCTGGAAAAGTTCTATTTTTACCCTCTTCCTAAAGGCAGATAATGTTGGAGACATAGCGGTCTCCAACTAGAGGCCATTCCTGAGGACAGTTCCTTTTATAGAAGAAAATGCTAGTTGACATTGGCGCCCAAATTCCCAGGAGGACAACCAGTTGCTTCTCCCAGCATGATCAAAATAGTTGGGCCCTTCTAGTGGGGAGTTTAATAAGAGTGTGGTAATCGATGGTAATTTAGTTAGGTGAAGGATGGAGAAATGAATAGACAGACAAACAAAAAGTGTGTAATATTCAATCCTTTAAAGATTTACTTAAATTGTACAAACTAACAAGTTTTTCAAAAGTCAGTGGGCTCTTCATGTTATACCTATCAAAGCTGACAAAAGATTTAACATAGGCAAAAAAATATATAGTGACCTTCTTGAGAAGATAGCAGGAACATCATGCATTTTCCTCTCTGAAAAATGAGCTAGACAGGTGAAAAACGTGTTACTTTTGTACAGTACTGAGGTATCTGACTAGGTGGATAAATTGAAACATATTCACTGATGCTTTGGGGCTATTTCTGTTACTTGAGTGTACCTCAATATTTGAATAGCCTTTTAGCTTGGTATCTAAGTATGATGCAGTCAAACTTATAAAGGTTGTCTACTGTTTATATAATAAGCACTAAATCTACTGCAAATCTACTGCTTATCTAATAAGCACTAAATCTCCTGCAAATGCATTGTTAAATAGTTGGTCATTTTTCCTCTCACTTTTTCTTTCTTTCCCTCCTGGACTCTCTCTTTCTCCTGTAGATACTATTTCCTTTGTTACAATTCCAGCAACGAACTTCCTATAAATTCTGCTACTTGTACTGCCATCTTGGAAAAAGCCAAGTTGAATAACTGGATGGTTGGGAAAACAAAGGTACTATTTCCATGCTCTGCCTCTATTTTCTGCGGTGCTCCTGCTGAAACAAGTAGGATAATCAAGAATATAGTGTTATGGAGGCTCACTCACATGCCATCAATAGCTACATCCCATCAGTTTTTTAAAATTATCCTCCCTTTTTATCACTTATTTAATATAATTTGATGAAAAGTGAAATTGTTAGCTTGAAGTTGGCCCAATAGTTATTATTAACCAATATATTTGTGACTTTGGATTCGGGCTATTTTGTACACAATTTCATAAATATTAAAAGTCCATTGCAAAGATCGTTTCTGCGTGCTGTACATTACAATAATCTAAGCAGTAAAATCATTTTGTCTAGCATTCAATGCCAGATTCAGAATTACCTCTATTTGACAGGCATTTTGACATTTTACCCACCATAAAATTGGAACTTCTGTTCTCTGGTCATCTATCATCCCTGATTTCCAACATTGCTGGAGGGTTGTTGTTTTTTTTAAGGCAGATATTTGGTGGCTTTCTCCTAGCTAAAAAGCAATCATCATTGGTAATGTTATCTATGGAATTAAGTGGGTCTCCTTTTTTATAATATATAGTGATCATCCTTTTTAACAATAGGTTTTTCTGAAGTACTACCATGTAGAACAATTAAACATAAAGCGAAAGGAGACAATTCACAGGATTGTTTTGATTCAAATCTATGTGAGAAAGTGGCTTCGTTCAAACAAATTTAAAAAGTTGAAGGAGAAAAGGGAAGCAAGTGCAACTAAAATACAATCAGGTAATAAAAATATTTTTAGCACCACATATACATGTATTTACACAGAATAAGATTCTCAGGTGTAGAACAAAAGAAACACCCATTTCTACTATTGTTTTAATTCTCTCTATATATGATTTGTTCTCTTATTCTACTTTGTACTTATAGCTTAACTTTTATCTGGAAACTCAAGTCTGCATACATGAATATTTCCCTTCTTGATGGGCATCACATGCATGCATCACAAAGTAAACTGTCATTTTTTATTTGTATTATGATATCACATACAAGTATGGAAGGGACAGAGCTTATATTGGGATGTCATAATGCAAATTTTGTTATTTTGATGATATTTTGGCTTCTGCAGTTGCCCTTCCCTTTCTCTATAGAATCTTGAATTGGTGACTTGGAGAATATCTGAGAAAAGTCAGCCTGTAACCAAAGTAGGAGATTGCCAGAAAGTTGGCAGATCCTGCCAATGAGATTGATTTATATCTTTGGACAAGGGAATATGAGAAGATACTCTCAACCCCCTTAGAAATTTTCAAGTCACCAAAATAGTATACTGTACCAAGTATGCCAGTAATGTAATCCCATGTTTCCCACCTTTTTTTCTTTGTTCTCCTCTGCCTTTTCTCATCTTAGTAGTCAGAATCCATTTCCAGCTTAACCATTTCCTCTTTAAAAAGTTCCTTTCTTGCATTGGTGGCTTTTCATTACAGCTGAAAGTCTTGCCTATTAATCTACTTTATTTCCCAGCAGAAAATTTTCTAATGTTGTGAGCATTATCTTTACTAGAGAAGTTGTCTGACAGTGTTGTCAAATAAACTAATAAATACGGTAAAACCTGAACGGTCTAAGGTGAGAAAGATTAATTAAGCTGGTTGTTGACTAAGCAACTAAAAGGCTTTAGCTTAAAAGATAGAGCATCTTGTCTGAGATTTAAACTTTTCATACCACAGCAAATGACAGTTTGATCCTTAAATCCATTTCCACAATTTGATCTCTTTTAAAGTCTGAATTTTCCATTTTGAGAGGAAAGCTGCATTCTTGTTCCCAAATGAAAGCTATTCATTATGTTGAATCAACTTGTGTTTTCTTGTCATGAGCCTGGATCTCTACATAAAATTTCACTGTATTTGACATCCTAAAACAGGAGTGGGCAACCTATGATTCCAGATGTACTTAATGTCCCTATTTTTTTTCTTGTTTCCCTTGTTTGCTTTCTTGCCAGTTTTCTTGTTTTCTACCATTGGAGATGTCGCAGTTTTATAAATCAAAAGTAGAGCCGCATCTTAAAGTGCAGTTTCAAAAAAATTTTTTTATACTGTCTGCATCTATATAGGCCCACCTATTTTATTTCATGGTCCAATCCCTATAATCCTCATTGCCCTCTTTCAAACCATGAAGTATGCCACAAAGACAACAAAGTTTGTCCCAAAGAATAATCTTTCATCCATTCCCTTCCTCCTTGCAGATGTGAATAACTAGGTAACCCTGTAGGAAGATATAGCTGCTTACTTTAAAGGCTTTCATCTTCTGTCTTCAGTTTACAGGGGATATGTCACTCGCAAAGCATTTTCAGAGGCAAAGAATATGTATGGAACAGCTATGTGGATTATCAAGCTCCAGTCAGGTAAGGCTTTCCATTTATAGCATCAAGGTTTGTACAGTCAGAATGCAGAGCTATCAAACAGAATTAGAAGGAAAGTCTGTTTTTTTCTATTTCTGCTTAATGTGTTTCTGCCTGAGCTAGTGACTACAAGTGGTAGCTGAGAATCAAGATGCAGGAGTGAAGTCAGATATCAGTGCTAGAAATCAGAATCTAGAACTTGAACTAATTTTTCTAAGTTGCAATTCAAATAGGAGCTTTTCATAGACTTTTCTGCTGAAGCAACAGGCAGCCTATACGAGCAGAATTATTGCAGTAACTAGGAACTGTTTCTGACACCGTGATCCTATCAGCCAACTGCAGTAAGCAATAGAACATTGAATGAAAAGTTGTAGTTCCACTCTTGTTTAGGAGTATAGTAGTATCACTCCCCACTCACTCTATCTGGGGAGGAGGGGAAGGTTGGGGGAGGAAAAAAACTTTCCAGATAGGGGAAGTTGGCAAAGAGAATTAAATCCCATGAGGATTGAGTAACCTACTGACGTCAAAGAGGAAGGAATAATAGTAAAAAATGTTTTAAAAATGGAGACAAGGCATTGAACAGCGGAGCTGTGACTTATGATCATGCATTCCTAAGCAAACCTGCTTTTATGAAATTTGATGGAAGATGTTTATCCATCACCAAGCGATGATGGATGAAATTCAGTTGAATCCAACTAATAATGAAGACTTGGGAGCTTCTAATAACATAAGCCTATATCTAAAAATAAGAAATTCTCACTACCTTGGATAGAGATCATGAAAAGTACAGTAGTGGCCAAAATTGTGGAAACCTTTTGGGAAAAGTGTATTTTTGAGGTTTGATGGCTAATAACACCACTTTTTTTTTTTGGAGTAGTACCATAAAATTATATATCAATGGAAAGATAATTTGATCAAGAATGTAATGCAACAAGGTTTGTTCAATTATCTGTACTGTATTCTATGAAAAGTTATAGCCAAATAACTAGAAAAAGGGAAGCACAACTTGCTTAGGTTGATATCAGGTAGCTTTCCTTCATCTGATTGTAGCCAATGAGCATGAGTGTTTAGAGAGCCAATCAGGTGTCATCTTGTTTTGGCAATGAGCCAATCAGATCACAGTAGGATTCAGTTATTGATGTCATGTATTGAAACTGAGAGGAGGACATTTGTCAATGTGTTATGTGATCGCTATCAAGTTGGTTGGGGTTTTTTGTGTTCTTTCATTTAGTGAGCTTGTAAAATGTAATAAAATTAAAGTAATGGTGCAAAGAGTTGACTGGTTGCCCAGAAAGCGATGTAAAATAGTATTATTAAGTGAACAAGGCTACAGTTATAAAGAAATTAGAAGAAAAATTGGTGGAAACTTAATCAAAGGTGGCATTTCTACTGTAAACGTTTCCCAAAAGGTTTCCACAATTTTGGCCACTACTGTATACCATATAATATAGTGACTATATAATCCAGTGTTCCCCAGGCTGGCATTCTCCAGCAGCTGAGAAGAACAATAATTATCATCTATAGCTATAGACCCAGCAGGCTAAAGTTGGGAGAAGGAGAGTTGATGAGGACAGTCATCCAATCCAATCTGAAAATGCCAGATTAAGGAAGAATTAGTTTAAATATGCTGATTTACAAAAAATAATTTAAGGGTTTATTCTTACTGTGATTTATATTAGTTACAAGAAGATTCTTGGTGCAAAAGGGGGCTAAAGAAATAAATGATGCTGCAGTAATAATTCAGTCTTACTTCAGAGGATACAGAGAGAGAACAAGTCTCAAAAGAAGAAGGTAGTATTTTATTTTACTTAAGATTATTCTGTTAAATGCCAACTCTTCTGCAATAAAACATAATCTTCTGTTTCGTTTCAAACAGCACCATTCCATGCAGTCTTTCTAAAAGAGAGATTTCAACAATATTAAGTTTTGTTTTCAAAAGATAATATAGAAAAATGTGCATGTGCTAAAACTATGGTATGAAAAAAAAAATCTCAACCTCTTAACATTTTATTCATTAAATGAGATGTAAAAATTTCTTTTGGATTCTGGACTCCATTTGGAATGGAAGCAAATACATTTTTAAATCACTCTTGGATAGAATAGAGATGCTGAGAATTAAGGATACTTAAAAAATACAAGAAAGAAAATTATACTGAATAGCCTTTTTACCTGGTACTCAAAATCTGGAGTGCAGGTTACTAAAACAGATGCATTAGTAGCAGAATGCCTTTCAGTACCAGATGTTACTGCATTGAATTGGATCAACCTTGGTCTGGTCCAGTGGAGCTCTTCTAATTTAACAATTATCTCATTCTCCTCTTTCCGGCAAAACATATATTGGTGGTCTAGAATCACAAATTGCAACTCAAGGAAGCCTTTGTGCACTTAGGATGAAGAGCTAATACTGGAGTGGGCTCAAATGGCTCCTCCAAGTTCATTTCTCCTTTCTCAGCAGTAGATTTGGAAGGCTATTTCACAGGATAGGAATTTGTTACTGGACGGTCAGACAGTGAGTGAAATGATAAAAGTAAAAGCACCATTTTGTTTCCATTGTACTTTTAATGGCATAATATGCAGGAAAAAATGCTGTCTACAGTACCTGTCTCCTGGTAATCATAAATCCTATTTTTTAACATTATAGTATATGCCTTTATTTTGCAAAATAAACTTATGTGATGCATGCAGAAAAAACATCACTCCAGAGAAATGTTTTGCTTTGTTTTCATTTTGAAAAAAAGTATTATATTGACATTTTAATGCATAAACTAGCCCTGAGTGGTCTTGTAAGGTTACAGTAGCTGTCTCCTGTAATCTCTGCTAAATATATCACATGTGTTTCAGGGAATCATTTCTCAAGAATAAGCAAGCCGGAATGGCAACAAGCCCAGGGGGAAAAGAAAATCTTCCTGAAGAAGACCAAAATCAACCCATTTCCCACCCAAGCCAGCAAGCTTCTCGAGAAAGAAGCGATCCAACTGACAAAAAACAGGGTCGTGTTTCTCCCCAGGAAAGCTCACTGAAACCTATGGAAGCCAGCCAACAAACCACAGAGGATAAAGTGAAGGCAGCACTCGTCATTCAGAGTATTTATCGAGGGTACCGAGTAAGAGATCAGCTCAGAAAGAAAAGGAAGTTACCTTTTGAAAATCAAGATGATAGTGAGTCTGGGGCTTTGTCTGATGATCTAGCTTTAAAAGATGGTCCAGAGGAGAAAAAATCTAGCTTGACTGTTTTCTCCAAGCAGGTAAGCATTTTAGAAAAATCTTTCACCATGTGGGTTGGGCCATAGCACCCATTATACCTATAATTTCTCTCCCCCTCTACCTCCCTCCCTCTCTTCTCTCTCTCTTCTCTCTTATATAAAGTAGTTAATTCAGTCTGCATTAAAATAGAATCCATTGAAATCAAATACTGAAAAAAATGATCAAGCTTTTGATTACAATAGTGTAATAGTTCACTGTAAGAAAGTTCTCCATAATAGAGGGGGCAGAATTCTCTATAATAAAAAGCAATGTTCGTGCACTTTCACAGGATGACTTTCCTTCTTTGGTTATATATATATGTTTGTGTAGATATCAAAGTTATCAGAGAACTGTCTGTCACTGGAGAAGAAACTGAATGAAATACTTCATCCCATGAAGCTCCCCACAAGCTACCATCCCAGCAGTCACCTTTCTTCATATGTATACCAGTCTGGTAACAACCAATCTCATTATTAAACAAATTAATTTAATGGAATAATCTGCAGTTACAACTGTTATCTCATGAATCTATTATTTACTCATGAAACTGTAGTCTTTCCAGAGATCAAGGCGGGATCGTTAATTTATACAGGTAGTCCTTGACTTACAACCACAATTGCACCCAAAATTTCCATTGCTAAGCAAGAGAGTTGTTAAGTGGTTTTTTCCTCATTTTATGACCTTTCTTACCACGGTTGTTAAGTGAATCACTACAGTTATTAAATTAATAACATGGCTCTTAAGTGAGTCCGGCTTCAATATTGACTTTGCTTATCAGAAGGTCGCAAAAGATGAACGTATGATCCCGGGACACGGCAGCTTTCACAAATATATGGCTAGTTGCCAAGGGTCCAAATTTGGGGAATGCTGCAAGGGTAAATGTGAAAATCAGTCATAAGTCACTTTTTCAGTGCCACTGTAACATCAAATAATCACTAAATGAATGGTACTAAGTCAAGGACTACTTGTACTGATATCATTCTGAATGGTAAAACCCATAAGCTATAAGACTCCAAGGCCAGCTAAACTAATCACTTGTCCATCATTTAGCTTCAGATCCATCTAGGTACATTACAAATCACAGTTTGGCCTAGAATGGACATGCACCACATGATAGATGTTTGCAAAGTTAATAGCACTCTTAGGGTTAGCCAACATTAACTACAGTATATTATCAGAAAGTAAACTTCAGCCGAAATTTATTACTTTAAAATACACATGTAAATACTATAACAATTATCAGTGATCCCAGAAGTGTTTTGATTGAACTCCTGGGCAATTTACTTTCCATAGAATAAATGTATTTGTGAACAATTATTTTTTCAACATGCCTTTCTGAAATGCTCTTTTAAAGAAAAAAATCATTATTGTTTCATAATTTTAAAACTTCTAATATGTTACCTTTTGATTTTCTTTGTGCTTCTAAAGGGCTTAATCATGTCTAAATGCCAATGTGATTGAAGATCTGATAAAAATGAAAATGTTTTTTTCTTTTTTAAAAAAACTTATAGAAAGGGTGCTTTTTAATCTGCTATAGCTAAAAAGTCACAGTATTAGGAGTGTTTCTTTTCTTAAACTATAACCCTTCAAAAATCATTTATATTTCCAAAGAAGATTTGGCTTAATAGTTTTATAAAATATTAGACATTTTTATTGGCATAGTGGATTAATCTGGTCGTTTCTCACACTGGCATTTGATTTTATCTGTTTCTAAAATATAGCAAAGAGAATTAATAGTATAATTTTGAATACTATTTGTTTAACATATCTGTCATCCTAAAATATATTGAAGGATTTGGTTTACTATGAATATTTTATTGTAATTAATAAAATGTGCAACTTACATGGGGAAAAGTTGAGACCTTATGCAGTGATGATCTCTGTGTAGAATCTATTCTAGATTGAATTCTACTTCTGGGATAAATGCAGGTTTGAGGTTAGAGAGGATTAATATCCAATGCTTAATTGTTCTCAGTGGCTAGAAGCCCCTTCCTCCTCCCTCTTCTGCTGGTTTTGGTTGCAATTATCTATTCTAAGGAATGTATTCTCTGCACAGGTAACTTGATTTGACTGCCTATAATGTATTGTATATGGTTTGCCCTTGAAGATAATTCAAATGCAGGAGTATTATCCAACCACTTAAGTTTGATGTATGACTATTAGGTGGTTTTTTTTTCTAAGTTAAATTTCAGCTGTGCCATTCAGTGTTAAATTAAATAAAACATACCATTTTGTATGTTTTGTAAAGCATTCAGTTGTAGATTGGCGGTGGCAAGTTGGTAGGAATATTGGTGATAATCATACTGGGAGTATGCTTGGAAAGAGGGGTGTGATGGCTCAGCAGTTAATGGGTGAGCTCCCATTACTTTCCCGAGCTTCTGCCCACTTAGCAGGTTGAAAGCATCCAAATGCATTCAAATAGATAAATAAGTACAACTTTGATGGGAAGGTAACAGTGTTCCATGTGCCTCAGCGTATAGTCATGCTGGCTACATGACTATGTCCAAAATGTCTTTGGACAATGTTGGCTAAGAAACAGAGATGAGCATTGCCCTCTTGAGTCAGACATGACTGGAAAGGGGAAACCTTTACCTTTTACTGAGAAATGAGGCCAGTTGTAATATGGGAAGAAGTGGTAAGAATAGTGGCAGCAATAGGAAGACTGGAGAATGCATCCAAGTCAGTTGCGATTAATTCCAATAACCTCCCTGTGCAAAAATTTAAAATTGTATTATTTTGCAAACAAATGCAGTCAGGTGGGGTTTCACCTCATTTCACCTTTTTCTTTGTCTGATATATTTGGATGAATTTGAAAATAATTGTTATTGTTATTTTTACAGTCATTTAGCTTGAAAATCCAATTGGTCTCTCTAAGGAAGACATGTCAAATTCAAGGCCCGCAGGCCAGATCTAGCCTGCAATGGGTTTAGATCTAGCCCGCAGGGCCACCCTGGAGACAGTGAGGGGCCAGCCGCCACCGCTCCGGCCCATCCCAGCCCCGCCAGGCGCTCCCCCTGGGCACATGCACAGGAAGCAGCGAGCACATGGGGGCTGGCGGTGCCCTGCAGCAGCCCCATCCAGCTGGAGCTCTCCTCCAGCCCAGGAAGGGCAGCCTGGCCAAGGAGAGAGAGCACAGAAGCAGCAGCCTCGAGAAGGAAGTAAGCGTGGCCAGGAGCCCCCTCAAGGAAGCAGGGCTGGGCTGTGGGGTCCTGGTGCCCCGGGAGCTCAAGGACCGAACTGAGCACTTGCCTTTTGCTGCCTGGAGGACCATCAATGCTAACCAGATGCCTGGATCCTCCTCCAGGTGGATCCGCACCCAGCATCCTCTCAGCTCGGGCCATGTTGTTCCATCAGCCCCATGCCTCAAAGCGCGGGGTGCAGCCGTCCTTCTCCATGGGGTGGCTCACACGTCGCCAGCCACCCAGCCATTCCATGCTGCGGCTGTGCATTGGCCGTTCACCTACCTCTCCGAGGATGCAACTTTTCTCTAGCATGACCATGAGCGACAGTCCAGCAAGGCACCTATGTACTGTCCCAGAAGACCCCAGGGTGAGCAGATCCCAGCCTTCCCACTCCCTGGCATGACTGCCTTGAGTGCCACATTTTCCTTTCCAGCCCTGCCACATGGCAGAGAGGGCGACCCGGAGCCAGCTGATACTCAGCGTGTGCCGCCTCACACTCCCGTCTCCCCCTGCGCCAGTTTTCCTTTTGTCTCATAGGCCAAGTCCTGTCCACAGGTGTGCTGGACAGTGCCCCCCTTCGGCCTCACGTCCAGGAGATGGCAAATCTTCTCTGATAGACAAGGCTTTGATCTCACCTTCCTCCACTGGAGACCTCTGGATCACACCCCCCCCCCAGCCTTGACTGTCCCCCACAGGTGCCCCTCAATGTGAGCGATGTTGACCTGGCCACGCCCACCTAGCCGCAGTTACCTGGCCGTGACCATCCAGCCATGCCTACCCAGCCACACCCACCTGGCCCTTTGAGGGCAACCATAATGCTGATGCGGCCCTCAATGAAATTGAGTTTGACACCCCTGCTCTGAGGGGATTACCACTACTATCCATTTCTCCTTATCAAGGTGCAGATCCTATGGCTATAAGAGCTTCCAAATACAAATGGTATATCAGTTATGGTACTGATAACTGGAGCAATTACTGGTTGTAAGATACAAGTGTTAATAGAATCTACTGCCATGGTAGTTGCAAGTTCTTTTTCTACCTCTTCTCTTCAGTTACTTAGTGTGATGTTTCAGCCTCTGATTACTTCTCAGATTAAGCTTGAGAAAATCCAGTCTTGAATATAAGGTGCAATCTGACAATAACATCATGGACATTTGATCTGTATATTGTGCTGCAATATGCAAAATAGAAAAACATTGCAAATTTTTGATTCAGTGTATTTTCCCTAGGCATAATTTTAAAAATATTCCTGAGATTTTGAACAAAAGCTTTCAGCCAATCCGTCTATAGCTGGGGCTAAGATGTTGTTGTAAGGTAGCTGAAATTGTTCAGATACAGTTTGCCATTCGCTAATTATTCTGAAACACCAGTTCACACAATATATCTATATTGTGTGTGTCTTTGTGCCTGTTGAACTCATTGAAAACACCTCTGTCCACTTCAAACACATACTCATCATAAGTAAAAAAAATTCTATACCCAAAAACAATACTGCAATGTCAGTAGAAGCGTTTTTTTCATGGCAAGGAAGCCATAGCTGAAGTGATGCACTTTTCAATTTTTTTTTGGACATGTTAGCCACCTGAGTAACTCATTGCAGATAGTCTCAACTTATGACCCTAAAGACCATTTGAAGTTATGACAGAATTCAGGAAAAAAGCTACTTATGACCCATATTTGAAATTTCAACTACTGCTGCACCACCACCATCTCCTGAAGTCACATGATTGCATTTCAATTGCACTTCTCAGTGACCATGTGACCACAATGTTTTCTGTCATTTGCCAGAGAAAACATATGCTTGATTCATTTAACAACTGTGGTGACTCACTTATCAACCATCATAAATATATTCCTAAAATTGAATCAGGTCACATGGTGAACCTCTTAATGACCACAACGATTTATGACCAAAATTCCATGCTCAATTGTGGCCATACGTTGAGGACTATCTGTACACACTGTTCACGTTGGTGACTTTTCCTGGCCAGCAAACAAAATTGAGATATGTGCAACATGTAGTTCCTTCAGTGCTTCATCTTTCATCTTGGATGTCATGATGACTCTCAGTCCTTATGTAAAGAAACTGTCACCAGGTATAAGTTGTCATGGCATTGATGAAACTCCATAAATATCCTCCATTCTTGGTTGCTATGTAGACCAGAGATAAATTCTCTGTCTTACTTTCACTGGTCATCTCAGCTGTGAAGAGAGGACTCTCCATTTCTGCAAGAGAAAGTATGTCAATCTCTGTCAGATGTGCATTCCTCAGTTTGTTTACCCTTTATAGGTAAACAAGATAATCCGTCTGCATTTGTATGAATATGTGTCATTTTAAATTCTATTGTATACTTATGTCCACCAAGCAACAAAGCCCAATGCTTTATTCAGGCATCTGCTGTAAGCAGAATTCCTTTTGGTGAATTTAAGATTGACAATAGTAGCTGATGAGAGCAGTGAGACTAAATTCTCTTCTTTACAAATACTGGCTGAAATGTTAAGCCATGCTCAGTACTTCCCTCTCTCTATTTGCATAATTTTTCCCTGCAGCTGTGAGTCAGCATGATATACTCCTATCAGGCATTCACTGCTATCTTTCATGAGGTGTGGCATAACCACATCAATGCCATATGATGAGGCGTCTCTAGGCAATTTCACTTCTAAGTCCTGATTGTAGTGTACGACTGTTTTGATGCTGTGTCCGATATCACCGTTTTCTTGATACAAGTAAAAGTTTGTTTGCACTGCTTTGCCCTCTGCTGTGCTTTTCCTATTTATAGTAAAATGTTCAAGGTATGGAGCACTAGGACTACATTTGATAGAGAAACTGTTAGAATAATTATCAAATCCTAAAAACAATTTTAGATGCAACACAGCAGCTTTGCATTTTCTCTGAACGTTTCTCTAGACCTTGTGCATCTATGGTAAAAGGATATAGAAAATGAAGATAACATCAACTGTATGATTAATGAATTGATGGCAAAAAAAAAGAACTTCATAGATAACTTTGTTATTCTAGCCTTGAAAATAGATAAAGATTGTCAATGCGATGAAGAAATAAAAAGATTAATCTTGGGGAGAAAGGCAATGACAAACGTAGACAAACTCAATATATATATATATATATATATATATATATATATATATATATATATATATATATATATATATATATATATATATATATATATATATATATATCTGACAATGGATTAGAATTATTAAAAGAGTGGGGTTTTTTCAGAGATAATATATGGCTTTGAAAACTAGACATTGAGAAAAATTAGAGAAATAAATCAAATAACTGATTTGGAGGCAGTTACTAAAAGTATGATGATCTGCAAAAAAGTGCCAATGAATTAGTCCTGGATCAAATAAAGCTTGATTGCTCTTTCAGGCAAGAACTCCCAGACCTTGAGCATGGGATATGAACAAAAAAAAAAAATGTTGAGACTTTGGGAAAAGTTCAGAGAATAGCAACTAAGATGACCAAAGACCTGGAGACTAAAACATATGAAGAACAGTTGCAGGATTTGGGTTTGGCTAATCTAGAGAAAAGAAGAACTAGGGGTTACATGATAGCAGTATTCCAATATTTGAGGGCCTGCCACAAAGAAGAGGGGGTCAAATTATTCTCCAAAGCACCAGAGAGCAAGATAAGAAACAATGGTTGGAAACTGACCAAAGAGAGAAGCAACCTGGAATTAAGGAGAAACTTCCTGACAGTGAGGACAATTAACCAGTGGAACAGCTTGCCTTCAGAAATCGTGGGTGCTCCATCACTGGAGGTTTTTAAGAAGAGACTGAATAGCCACTTGTCTTAAATGGTATAGGATCTCCTGCTTGAGCTAGTCTAGAAGACCTCCAAGGCCCCTTCCAGCTTTTTTCTATTCTAAAATCTGGTAAGGTTGGTAAGAACAGGAAGACAATAGATAAGTTATAGATTACCAAGGGAAACAGAATGAGATCGCAAGCATTTGTTCATCCTATAAACAAGGGTTGGATTGACCACTAGCAACTAACAAATTACATAATATGCATTTGTAGGAAAGGATAACCCAAGCCCATCCTTGAAGTTCTGCAGAGGTTTGCTCTGGGCTGGACCATGTAGCAATTGTCAGTGAGGAGGAGAGGGAGAGGGCAAATTCTCTTCCTTAAAGAAAATTGCACCTACTCCCATATTCTAAAAACTTCTAGAAAAAAAAAAGCTGGTTATGATTTTAGTTTTGTTCTACAGTGTGTCTAAACTCTTTTAAGGGAGGAAGGACGGTGGAAGGGAGGGAGGGAAACCAATAGCACTAAAGGAATCCAAATGAATGTCAGTGTTCAAGATGGCCATGGTCATATAGTCAAATCTAAGTACCTTTTTAATCTGCATGAGAGCAGAATCATCCAGGGGAGGTATATTATAAATGTATTATAATTGTATTACTATTTAATCAAAATAATTATTAACATATCAATTACCGAAGTTGTGAATAATAACAAATCTATTCTAAATTCATCTGATCCCCAAAGATTGGTTGGTTGGTTGGTTGATGTGCCATCAAGTCATTTTTGGCTCCAAGTTAAGCATATAGGTAGATTTTCTCCATGACGATCTGTTCCTAATCTGATTTTTTTAATTCTCGTAGCCACTGTAACCACTGAGTCTCTCCACGTTGCTCCTGATTGCCCTCTTCTCTTTCTAAGCACTAATGCCTTTTCCAAAGAGCTGGGTTTTGCCTAATGTGTCCAAAGTAGGATAATTAACCCAAAGGTTAATGCTATATATATATAGCATGCCAAAATTCATCTTTTAGTTTCTTGACAGTCTTTTGTTGCAAAAATGGCTTTGGTTTTCTACTTTGTTTATAGTGTGCTTTCAGATTTTCTAGGAATTTCATTGGGAAAAGGCTTTTTGAGCTTAATTTGGAAGATGACAAAGAATGTAAACATCTTTTTTGTTATGAATCTTAGCATAAGTGTGCTCTTTCTCTAGCTGCTGCTCCTTCTTCCTAAATTGGGAAAAAAAACACCTCCACATTCTGAAGTATTTTTATAGTCTTGGTAAACTTAGCTGGTTATCATAACAGTTATCTCAATAAGGACCCTTTCATAGAATTCAATTTTAATTCTGGGTAGTCACTGTAGGACAATTCCATTGACCACTTGCATTTTTTATTCTCTATTTATCCGCTAGCAGCACCTGGATGTGCCCAGGTTTTAACTCTCTTTTCATGGGTTGTATCTGTCTGATCAGATTTTGTTACTAATAAAAAGGAGTATTGATCATATAAATTTAAACCTTTTCTTTTCTGATAAGAAAAATAAAATATTTACCCCAACATTTCAGTTTTCTCAGAAAGATTAAAAATGTGTATATTAGTAGCAGATTAATATAAAAGCAGCACATCATCTTTCTTATCCTTTAAAAGCAACACAATTGAGGGGGAAAAACATTCACTGTAGTCTCAGTTCCTAAAAACATCATTAATCTGTAAACGGCAATGACTGCTGATTTTTTTGTTGTTGTTTTCCTTTAAATGGGTTAGCCTACCATAATTACTATAATAGTACCACTGATAATTGTACATCTTTCCTTCAATTTCATGTGTTTAGTTTGCCATCGTACAGCTGCAATGAGAGACTCCAAAAAATAGGACTCTTATGTCAAACAGGAATATTTCCCTGTCTTTTGCTATGAAGAGCAATATTATACATTTTTATAGCCTACAGTGGCCCTCATGCTTAACTTTTTGTTTTATATTTCTCTTTATAAGTGATAGTCTGATAGATTGTAGCAAGGAATGTGAGTCATTTTTAAATAATCATCTGAAAAGAAACAGAAGGTTCAGAGAGCTGTTATTTTTCAGCAGGAGTAAACAGTAAGATGTTCCTCAGGCATTGTTTCTACAGTAACCCTAATCTTCAAAAATTGGGGCATTAAGAGACATAATGGAAATTGTAAACTTTGCACATCTGGAGGAGTTCCGTTTCCCAACACAGTGCTGGCCACAGAGATATCCCAACACACTTGGAATAATTGGAACAGACTGTTTCAAACTCAATTTGAAATGCTTGCATACTTCTAGATTAATATGTATTAGTAATATCTAGATCACTATCAGTTTTGAGCCTTCCATCTGTAGTTAGGTACAAACAAGAACTTACCACTTTTTTCTGAATAGGGAAAATTGCAGTTTGGATAAACACATGTAAATATCAAAAATATCAGATTATTATATTTGTTCAAGATCCAGCTTCCCAAACTGAGATGAAATGGAAGGCAGATTTGCTTTAAGAACTGCCTTACAGATAATAGAGTACAGATAGTCCTTGACTTACGACTGGTTGCTTAAAAACTGTTCCACATCACTCTAAAAATTGCCTCGAAGCAAGATGGGTGGCAAACAAATGAAATGAAATGTATAAGCTACTTATGATCTTTTACGAAGTTATGACAGCTGCACAGCCCCCATGGCCCCTGATTGGATTTTGGGCAATTGGCAAACAACTTACCTTTATGGCTGTTTCCCATATCCCGTGGTGATGTGACTGAGATTTGCAATGTCTTTTGCCATTACTGGCATTTTCTTCTGGTTTCCAGTAAAAAAAAAACCAACCTTGGTGAAAATTGACTTGCTTAACGACCTCTGTATTCACTTAATAACCATGGCATTTGCTTAACAACTGTGGCATTCACTTAATGGCTGCCACAAAAATAATCAGAAAATTGAATCTGGTCATGTGACGCCATAACCATAACCAGTTATAAGTCATGACTTATAACTGTAATTCCAGACTCATTTACAGTTGTAATTCCAGGATGACCTATAAAAGCAACTTGGAGCATAGGCCTGAGGCTCACAACAGTATAGTTGATCACAACTCACATGTAGAAACATATATACAGCTGCTACATTCTGTTCCCAGAGAAAAGGTGAAACATAAATTTAGTAAATATGTAAACTCTACACATACACGTACCTACATACAAGAACCAATAAATGGAAGGTTTTGGTTATATTTGCTTACAGCGTAAATAAAGGAATTAATTGCATTAAAATGCCATTCTCTGCAGCACCTTAGTTTAGAAATCACCTTTGTTCTTGAGAAGGAAACATAATTGTCAATTCATTAAATTAGGGACCTTCTGCATTCCGGATAAGAAACTAAAACAATAAATGTAAGCATTACTCAGCTGTATTATAAATTAACATTATTCCTTCTGGCCTTTCAATATATCAGTGACCTTTCCAAGCCTTTATTTATCACATGTAACAAAGAAAAAGTTAGCATCCAATTGTGCTCGGGTTACACTAATGTATTGCTGATCGGTTTTGATTATAAATGTTTGTGTCGCTGTCTTAATTAAAATGACACAATGTGGTAGAATAGCATTTTCCTTACTAACAAGAATGATGAAATATCACAGATGAGCAAATTTCTTTCCTTACCCATATAGATCAAACATAGGAGAACACAATAAGTATCTGTAAATTGCAGGCTATTCATACAGTCATCTAACCAAAGCCTTCCTGTGGGGTGATTAAACATATTTGAGCTGGATCAAGCAGGTAGATTACTTGGAAACTACATTCTCTGAGAAATCTTTGAAAGAACTCATTATTTTGAGCCTAGAGGATTAAAAGGCAGTGGTGATCTTCAAATCACCCAAAGGAGAGGCTTATTTATGACCATTGCAAAGATGATCATAGTCATTCATTTAATTTATTATCACAAGATCTCCAGAGGTAAGATGTCTCTTGAACACATATAATATCAAGAGTGTAAAGAAGAATTAAGATAGTTCTCCAGCTACAGAAATAACAAATTGTAACTAAGATGTATCTAGACTTTTCCACACAATGTACAGGTAATCCTCAATTTATGACCACAATTGAGTCAGTAATTGCAGTTGGGAAGGAAAATATGTGACAGCTTTGTTCAGCGACCACAATCCCAACATTCCCAATTATGGTTGTTAAATGATCTTGTGGTCATTAAGTGGACCGATTCCCAGGTAAGGAGCAGAGGTCTACTTAGGAACTGAAAATCCTCCATTGTTAGGAAGACTATTATATTTTAAGCAGTAAAAAATAAGTGTGAGCAGGTTGCCAAACAGCCAGATTGCAATGACATGACCATGGAGGCGTGTGTGCAACAGTTTGGGATGGCTGGAGGCGTTATAAAGCACTCTTTCTGAGGCTGTCATAATTCCAAACCATTAAACCAATGGTCATAAACTGAGAACTACATGTAATTAGAAATTCATTTTTAAAGTAGCTTGTAAGGCAAACCGCAGATTTAAGACTTTCAGTCCATATCTCCAAGAGAGAGTGCTGGTTCTTTGCTTCATGTAGATGTTTCCCAGCCCTTCCTGTCCTGGATGTAGGAAAGGTTCCTGTTTTTAAAAGAAAGGAATCCATAGATAGAATTATTTCTGGGGTAAAAACAGGCTTCCTTGGTCTCATATTGCAGAACCTATTAGTCCTTAGAATCTCCAAATTGCTGGGGAAGACCAAAAAATTGAAGCAGAGAGCAATTTGCTTCAGAAAATTTATGTCTGTGGAAATACATGAAGCTAGGAAACTGCACTGAACTTCTTCCCCTTTCTTTTGTATTTTCTTTTATTTCTTTGTACAAGTTATGGAACCAAATATTTGATTTTAGCTTTTGTGCGTATCTTATAGGCTAAGTTCATTAAGATTCCTTTGTTCTTTAAAATCTTCTTTGTAATAGTAAGAAGTCTTTATTCATAGTAGACCAGTGCCTCTTTGTGTTTTGTCTGGAATAGTGTATTTTCTGTTAATGTTTGCTTTTTGGAGGATTAATTTGCAAGCTATTCACTTATGATTTGGGCAGTTGTACAACTCTCTATTCCTGCATTAAATATTTGCATTTTAATTCTTGCAGGTAAAAAGGGGTAGAGAGTTCCTTTTTTTACATTTTGTCTCTTTTTAAATAACGAAGCTAGATTTTTATTTGTCTCCTGTGAGATTGATTTATCTCCCAGTGGAGTGGGAAAAGGGCAGAAGCTGTGGATACTAGCATGCTACTTAGCGAGAGTGTGATATATCAAAATTATTTCTTGTTTATCTTTTACTCTTTTAATCACTAGAAAGAGATCTCTTATACACATCTGAGTTAGTGTGTGGTAATCATGAGAAGTTTCCACCTAGAGACAGGTGTTAATAGCAGGAAGTACCAAATCACTAGCCAGCCAAACAGAAACAAGCATATAAAGAATGGGAGGGCTTCTGAGAGAGGAGGTATGGAGTCTGTGGATTTCAGCATTGCTTTAGAATGAAAAATCTTACTCAATAGTACAGTGGTGGCGAACCTATGGCACGGGTGCCAGAGGCGGCACTCAGAGCCCTTTCTGTGGGCACGCGCACCATTGCCCCAGTCTTAGGCCTTCAGCTGGCTTTTATAAAACCTTTTCACTTTAGGCCTCCGCGTGCAAAAAAAAAAAAAGGTTCAATCAGTCAATTTCAACTTCTCACGGGGAAAAAAAAAGATCTTGCAAAGTTGGAATTGATTGATTGAACTTTTTAGTCCCACCCAGTCTGCCGTTACCACCACAGCCATGCCCATCCAATGGGCCACGCCCACCCAATGGGCCACACCCAGCCAATGGGCCACACCCACCCGGCACTCGATGATGCATAAGTGGGTTTGGGGTTGCAGTTTCGGCACTCGGTCTCTAAAAGGTTCGCCATCACTGCAATAGTAGCAGCACTTGGCAATGTAAATTTGAAAATTTTAAAAAATCCAGAAGGAATCAAGGGCAAATGTTGCTGTTCTGTCACCAAGAAGATGGCATATATGTGTCCAGCAGCTCAGCAGAACTTAGGATCAGGTTAAAGAGGGCTGTATTTTTTACTGCTTAAAATATAATAGTCTTCCTAACAACTCAAATATGATTGGTTAGACTTATAATTATAGAATTATAAAATAACAGAAATGGAAGGGACCTTGGAAGTCTTCTAGTCCAACTCCCTGCTCAAGCAGGAGATCCTATACTATTCTGGCAGTTCAATCTCTTCTTAAAAACCTCAAGTAATGGAGTATCTGCAACTTCTTATGATAAAGTCATAAAGGTTTTGTTAGCATTAGAAATTGGTTGTATAAATAACTGCAACTGAATCTAAATAAGTATTTTGTATGCAACTTAGTTTTTGAGCCGAAATCATGACATAATTTGGCAAAATGGAAAAACTAGAGGACAGCTGATACAGAAAGAAGTGGTACAATTAAAATGTACCAGATATAGTACCAAGATTTATATTTTCCAGGCATGGGGTTTATTTTTCTCATTCTGGAAAACGTCCGACAACCAAGTTTGGTCTATACAACATCACTGGCTGAAAGTCTTTTCATCTTAAGGCAATCTAGCAATAATTGCCTATATGTTATAATTACATAATAAAGCAATTGATGTGTATATTGCTTATGTGCACAAGTGTATATTCTTTCATTTGGAAATGAAGTGCCTCATCAAATTATTTGCAAAACCCTACCATTCCAGCCTCTTAAAGTCAACATCAACATTTTGAATTGGTCTCAAAAACTGATCAGCAACTTGTCTAGTTAATACTGGAATCATATTTAATATATTTGGTGCAGTGTGACATTCATTGCATTGCATAAATTAAATAATTCTTGCTTGTGAGTTAAAGTTGCTTCAAAACATTAGGCAGCTTGCAAAAAAGATGGGAATTTATTTGTGATTTTTTTTTTTGGTCGTCTGAATATATCCTAATAATACCTGTTAGGGATCTCCAAAATGAATTTATTACCTTGGATACTTTTTGATGGTAGTTACAATTAGTCTTCACTAACCACAATTAGGACCAACAACTCCATTGCTGAGCAATGTGGCCATAAAATGAAACAACATGTGAGAGTGTCCAATTTATCCCAAAGATGCTTTAAAAAAACTGGACTTTCTTGGTGTTTCTTGAAGAAATTTCACTTCGTATCCAAGATGCTTCTTTAGTTCTAACTAACTGGTGGGAAATGGAAATGATTTGTAGTCTTTGCAGTCAGCCACTCTGATTCAGGTGACTCTGAGGACACAGTTTAAACCCCAGATAATTTCAGAGTTTAAGGACTGACTGACTGCAAAAAGATTTCCATTTGCCATACTTAGAAGTTTTTTGATGAGGTGAAAGTCTTCATGAAAAATAAGAAAGTCCAGTTGCCTTTTTTAAAGCACTTTTGGAACAACCATGATATGGATGACTGACTCCATAGACAATGCCCAACTTACATCAGTTCTGGCTATGATTGTTAAGTGAATCACCTGTGGTCATTAAGTGCAGTATCACATGATTACAACATGTGATTTCTGGCCAGCTTCTCCATTGACTTTGCTTGTTGGAAGCTAGCCATAAAAGTCAAAACGGCATCATATCACCATGCAGATGCTGTGACAGCTACAAGCTCAAGGACCAGTTGTAAAGGTCCCTTTTAAACACCATGATAACTCTGAATCATTCCTGAACAAGTAGTTGCTAAGCAAGGACTACCTGTATAAGTTTGGTAAATATGCAAAAATGTTTAAGAAATTATACTGTCAGGGGCAATAAATCAGGAACGTTTATAAGATTGCAGCATAGAAGATTAATCCAAGACTATACATAAGAATCTGGTCAACTAAAGTTCAACACTACATTAGTGCCAGATAAAGATCAACAAAATTCAGGAGGGGTTGAACCTGGAGCACTTGTGGGAACGCAAGGACTCTAGTCTAAACGATGACATGTTTAACTTCGCCCTCTAGCTGCTTACTCTTCCACACTTAACTGCATCTCAAAATGGTTACTTGTCTCAAATCCTGTATGTTGCTGTTTCAAAACCATTTTTTCACAATGAACTTTTCTTGCAGTTGGTTTCAAAAGAGAGGATGGCGATCATTTACAGAGAAGTCCAAGGCGGTTTCCGAAACCCAAGATTTTAGATGATCCTGAAGATTCAACCTTTTATGCTCTTCTACATGTAAGCAGTAAATTTGAATGATGTGGTTAAAACCCGCTGTTTTTAACGAAGGAGTGCATAATATATCTGGCCTTTGATTGACATGCAAGAATACCCTGTTGGAGGAATGGAATTCAAAAAACTGAAAATGGTGCCCATAGTTGTGTGCTTGAAATCCGCATTGCATATTAAAAAGTGACATATTGTTGTGAGTGCCATCTTCCTTTTTTTTTTTTTTTTTGGTATTCTCCTACTAGCCATGCCTGGTATCCTGCCAAAAGATGCATTCCCCAAAACACAGAGGTGAAGATTACAAATTCTGGAACCAAAATGATATAATTACTCATACTGAATTAAAATTCATAAAATAAAACTTAATAGGTTTACTCCCCATCCGCTTAATAATTTCCTTCCTCCATTACATTAAAACTTTCAATTCTGTGGCAGCTTCTGGTGGTAACACAACCTCTGGAATGATTCTGGAGGGTTTCGGGAACTGCAAATAATACCATAATCTCAGGTTGCTCAGCCTTGCTTTCAGGAAGCCTTTAATCCATAACAAACATTGTTTATTCAAGTTGACTTTATTTAGGATCTAAATGAGTCTTCTGATTAGTTTTGATAATATAAAATCTTAAAATCAGTACAAGAAAGCTTTTGATTCAAAATCATTTCTGGATTCACCATTTAACCCAGAATAAAACGTTGCATTGTACATTGAAGTTTGTACCTTGTACATTAATGTCTTTTCCCAGAAAAGTGCAAAGAAATGGTGTAAGAGATGAAAGGAAGGGGTCTTCTCACCCATTTATGTATGACATTGTAATCTTTTAGTTAGTTCCCATGTTAAATGCATGTTTAATGCAGTTAAAAATAGAAAAAGGGACTTTGGGGAATAGTCAAAAGAAAATTGAAGAAGCTGTTTTCCTAGTTCCCGCTTAAAAGCAATTAAGCTTATTTGCTGGAGGCATATGTAAATTATTGACCTACTTAGCAGCAGGTGACAAAATACATTTGCTTAGTCAGCCTGCCTCAGTGGCTACCATTCAACCGAAGTGATAACAGAGTAATTGCAGGAATGAGGGTGGTTCTAGATATTTTCACTAAGAGGCATGGAGCAGCTGTTGCTTTAACATTCTTTGCTCCCCCCCCTTTTTTTTGTGACATCTATGACAACATAATGTTACATATTTATGCTGTACATTTCTCCTCTCTTCTGAGTCATGATGCAAGGCAGGATCACATCCAGAAAGAGAAATAAAAAGACGTTGAACTATGACAAAAGCTCTAAATGTCTTTCAGTGCCTTGTTCCATCTGCTCATAAGTGGTGTTTGGAAAGCTGAACCTTCCAAATAGCTCTATGTTAAGAGGGAATTCCCAATAAGGATGAATAAGGCCTTAATTTGATTGATAAGGTATTCCATAACCAGATATTAAGGCTTCTTGTTCAGGTGCTTTGGAAAATAGGTTGATCCTCTCTTCTTTATGGTAGTCCCTTAGATATTGGAATATTGGAATATTGCAGTCATATCAACCCAGTCCTTCTTTTCATTAAATTAGGATATACCCAATTCCTTCAACCGTCCTTCATAAGTCTTAGTCTCCAGCTCTGATCATCTTTGTTGCTCTTCTCTGCATTCTTTCTAGAATCTCAATTTTGTTTTACATCATGGTGACCAAAATTGGGTGCAATATTCCAAATATGGTCTTACCAAAGCACTATAAAGTGGTACTAATACTTCACATGATTTTGATTTTATCCTTCTGTTGATGCAGCCTAGAAGTAGATTTCTTGGCTGGTTTAGCACATTGCTGGCTCATATTGAAGTGATTGTCTCCTAGAACTCTTAAAATCCCTCTCACAGTTCCTACTATTGAACTAGATACTACCTATTCTATACCTGTGCATTTGGTTTTTTCATGCCTAAGTGTAAAACCTTACTTTTTTCATCACTGAATTACATTTTGTTATATAGGGCCCAAGTCTGTCAAGATTGTTCTTTTTTAAGCCTATTTTCTGGAGTGTTCCTGTAAGCTTGGTGTTGTCTGCAAATTTGATGAGTTCCTTTTCTATCCCCTCATCTAATTGTAGAAATTATACACTTTAGGTTACTGTCAGTCATCACTAAAAAATTTTTCAGGTTTTAGTCCTATTTTCAGTGCTTTAAACTGCCTAACTGGCATTACATCAGAACTATTTAATCATGGCACTACCGCACCATATCTATTCCTACACTTATTTCATTCCAGATCCCATCCATTCCCTTAATAATAATAATAATAATAATAATAAAGTTGGAAGGGACCTTGGAGGTCATCAAGTCCAACCCCCTGCTCAGGCAGGAAACCCTATACCATTTCGGACAAATGGCTGTCCAGTCTCTTCTTAAAAACTTCCAGTGTTGGAGCATTCACCGCTTCTGGAGGCAGGTTGTTCCACTGGTTAATTGTTCTCACTGTCAGGAAGTTTCTCCTTAGTTCCAGGTTGCTTCTCTCCTTGATTAGTTTCCATCCGTTGCTTCTTGTCCTGCCTTCAGGCGCTTCTTGGGAGAAGTATAGCAGAAACCATAGCTGAAAACAAAAAGAAAATACAGATTAGCCATAAAGCAACCTTGAAATGTGTTGGAATTACGGTGTTCAAAATTGGGCAGGAATTGTAGACTTTAGCATTTTGGGCGGGGAAGGAAGCATATCAGTTGGGGAAATACGGGTCCTACATTTTCAGTATTTCATAGAAGTTTTAACTGACGAAATGTACAAGATTAGAAATAAAGTCTATGTGTCAGCATTGCCCACCTGAGGGAAACGGTTAGAAGAAGAAAAGAGGAGGCAATTATTATGTTGATTGTTTGTTTATGTGTACGGTGTTAGGCTGAAATAAAACTGTTAAAATACAAAGCATCTAAAACAAAAGTCCTGTTTATAATAAAAACTAGGCACAGGTGTAGTGGTCAAGGGGCTGCCATAGAAACCAGGAGACTGTGAGTGCTAGCCTGGGCTTAGGCATGAGAGCCAGCTGGATTACTTTGGGCTAGCCATTATTTCTCAGCCCAACTCACCGCACAGTTTGATGATGTGGGGAAAATAGGAGGAGAAAGTAGCATTATATATATATTCATTGCCTTGAGTTATTTATAAAAGTAATAAAGGCGGGATAAAAAAATCAAATAAATAACTTGATTTTAGTTCAGGTACAGAAAGTTCTGACAGCATTTTTTATAGTAAAGAATTTAACCACATAAATAGAATTTCTAAATATCGTTCATTTAATGGGAAATGCACAGTTGCCTATTCAGGCCAACTAAAGTGGTTTATGATTCCAGACAAGGTTACTTTCAACTTCCAAGAATGATAAATTGGACAATTCAGAAGTGCATGTGCAATTGATTCAGTTTCAATGTCATGAGTATATATAAAGGCTCTTAGTGTGGAATATCTAATCTCTCAATGAACACTATCAAGGTCAGGACATCTAGGTGTGCCAGTGTAAACATCCTTCTGTGGGAGGGCACAAAATACGATAAAGTTACTTGGGAGTAATAAGAAGCAGTTCAGTAAGTTCATTGTAGCAGAGGTGTGAGGTATCAATTCTATCACTTAATTGTCCAATTCATCCAGATAATGTTAGAAGTGATAATGTCAATAAACCTTTATGTTTTATTCAAAAGAAAAAACAACAAAGTATTAAGTATTCCATCACTATGCATCAAAGCATTCTCTGCTTTACTTCACTCCTCATGTTTCTGAGAGCCACATGTATGTGGGTTGAGGGTAAAATGCAGTGAAACAAATCAGGTATTATTTGTTCTTCAGTGAGAAAACATGTCTGTCTATCAGTAGAAGCTGGGCCAAAAATTCATCTCAGTGTATCTGGGCTAGTACTTAAACTGGCAGAGTTTCAAACAGGCCTCAACAGAAATACATCCAAGCTCTAACTGAAGAAATGCATTTTTTATTGAACAAGAAACTCTAAGAATAAATCTAAATAAATTTAGATTGAATTATTTCTACTGTGGCAATATTATTGTACATGTAATACTGTGCGCCCTAGAACAGAAAACTTATTATGCTGGCTTTAAGTAATTTAAATGCTACGGGCATGTAATTATTCCCCTTATGGCTTGCCTATCTATTTATTGCAATAGAAGCTTTTTAAATCTCTGACATAGTTTCAAATTTCAACCTGAAATTCCAGCAGGTTGAAGACTGAAAATATATGCCTAAATACTTGAAATTTTAACTTGCTCAATTTGGTTGTTATTCATTTCTAGTTATGAGAGCGATAAATGGAATGTCTAGTAAATAAAGCCACCTTGGTAAGATTGAACAGGGAGCCAGAAACTGAAGGTGGAATTTTGATTGAGAAAGGCCTATATAATTCATTAATTAAATGTGCTAGAATTAATTCTTTGTAGTGTTCTCATGGAACATCATTGTTAGCCATGGAAGAGAGTTGTTGATAGAATTGGCTAAATGGTAAATTGGGGGGGAGTGTGATGGCTCAGTGGTTAAGATGTTGAGTTTGTCAGCTTGAAAGCCGATAGCCTGGATTCAAGATCCGAGCACTGTGCAACAGGATAAGTTCCTATTATTCATCCAAGCTCCTGTCAACCTAGTAAGCAAATGTGAGTAGATAAATAGGTACCACTTTGGCAGGAAGGTTACTGCGGTCCATATTTTCATGCTGGCCACATGATGATGGAAACATTTCTCAGACAATGCAGCCTCCCTCAGTTGTGAATCAGAGATGAGCATCACCACCTTGAGTCGGTCACGACTAGATCGGGGAAACCTTTAAGCCTTTTAAATGGTAATATGAGTCAGCCTTAAATGTATCTAAAGCTTTACATTTTAAAAAGTCTCTGAGCATTATGACAGAAACACAACTGCCTTATATAGTTCCCAAAACATTATTAGCTCAGTGCAGAAATGCTTAAAGATGATGCTTTGTCTGCTCAGAATTCCTATTCCAAATCATCCAAATTTTGGTTTGACAGGTATATTCGTGCTAAGGCTAAGTAATTCTTACTTGCAAAGCTGCAAGGAATAAAAATAATTGTCATTCTCAGAATTTATTTTACTCCTTGAAAAAGGAGGACAGGTTTCTCCTGAGAAGGAGGATTCTGGTAAACCAACTGGCTGAATGGGACACATTTATTTAATCCAGGGCTTCTCAATCTTGTCATCTTTAACATGTGTGGACTTCAACTCCCAGAATTCCCAAGTGAACATCTTTCTCTTCTGGTGATAGACAGACCCTAAGCAAATGGTGATGGAAGTTATGATTTTAAGTGCCCCGGCCTCACTTCCATTTCCCAAAACAGTCAAATGATTGAAATGGTTTTTTTTTAAAAAAAATATGTTTTATTATTTTTTTTAACATAATCACCTTAATGTTTGGTAAACAGTGTGTTGTCTGGGTTTACATTTAAGAAACATTCACTAACAGTTGATTTCTATAATCATTATAATCCACATAATAACTTTACTTGATTTCCTCTTTTTCCCATAATGTTTTCTTTTACCAACCTTAAGTTAATACAATTCTTGCTATTTTAGTGAATGATGATTGAGTATAAAAATTTTCTAATATTTCTACAGATAATAATCACATCAATATAATATTCCTTTTCTATCTAGTCATTCTGGTTGTCTCATCACAGATCCTGTTTACAATTCTTGTTTACATTTGTTTTTCCCACAATGTTCAAAACATTCTTACTGGTTAAGATTTTCTCAAAGTTAATTACATTTAAATATTTAAGTCTATTTTTTCTCATGTAAGCCAACCCAATACTTTTACCTTTCTTAAGGAATAAATAAGACTAAAAAAAGAAGAATAAGAATTTTAAAAAAAGATAGTATGCTACTTCAAATCCCTATTTCCTATAAGCTAATACATATTTATTTCCAAAAAAAATTCGTTCTTTTTTACCATAATTAAAAATATATTTAATCTTTAAATATTCCATTTAATAAATCTAGTCCTCTAGTCTTTTAACTCTTATTCAAAACATTTTTTAATCCATTGTCATTTTCTTAAAGTTAATCACCTTTAAATATCTAAAACATTTCCTTTCTGTAAGCCATTCCAACTCTTTTATATTACTCATATCAAGAAATAAAATAAAAAGAAAGAAGAAAAAGAAAGTACTATGTTACTTGAGGAGCTCTTCCCTCTTAAAATAAAATTTATATCCAAATTTTTTCTATTTCTTTAACCATATTCGAACAGGTATTTCTTTTTTAAATATTCTCTCTGATAGGCCCCATTGTCTATTTTCTTAATTTTCACTTTAGCCTTTTTCTTTTGCCCAGTATCTTTCTTTATCAATATGTTCTGCTGAATCAAAGAATCTTTACATATTCTTGTAGGTGTTACTGTAGATATAAAAGGTAAGTCAAGTACAATATCTTTGTAAGAGGCATTTGCCCATTCATTTTTGTTGAAAATCTTTTTCTTTCTTTTTCTCTCTGCTTCTCTTATCATTTTTTGTCTCTCCAGTTCTAGTGTTTTTCCTGGCATCTCTGCAGTCCATTTTGTCCAATCTTTTTTTTTATCCTCAAATTTGTTTTGTGGTGTTAAAGTATAAGTTGCTTTTTCCAAATCCAGTATTTCTTGTAAAAAAATTTCCACTTGGGTTAAATCATATTTTTTTGTTTTGTTAGGTTCCATCTTTAAGTCTCTATCCTCAAATTTGTATTCAGTTGTCTGTTTTATCTGTTCCTTCTCTGTTGTTGTTTCCTGGGATTTTTTTTGTTGTAAATTTAAATTGGAGATGAATTGGTTTATATTTTCAAAGTTATTTTGGATTTCTTTGTGGTTTGAAATCATTGTTATTTGAATTAGTTGCAACATATCATATGTCTCCTCTTGAAAAGTATTTATTTTTTCTTGATAAGTTCTTTCTATAAATCTCTGATTTTCCATGATGACCAACAATCCAAATTTTCTTTTCTCTGCAAATAACTTGGGGTCAGCGTTAAATAGATACTTGTAATCCAGAAAGTTAAAAAAAGTGGGGGGGCGGGTTGTTCCCCGAAGTTTGTAAGTCCACTTTATCTGTAGCCCAGATTGTTTTCTTTTTTGTCACAGCTGTTCTCTATTGTTAGAGCTTTGAAAGTCACAAGTAGAGATTAGTTTTTTCCAGATTTTGCCAAGTCCTGCATGAAAACCATAGCTGTTGTAGTCTTCATCCACCACTAGATGTCAGCACCAGTTTATTTTTCAAATTTTCAAAATGAACAAATTGCCTTTAAAATGAGAATCTTAACCATTCAGTAATTTCAGACTTATCCAAATTTAGGTTTTATAGTCATTTCATTTCATTTCAATATGTTTTGGTCCTCCATAAAAGGTTTAATTCGCCGCTTCCGTTAGTAAAAGGGTGGAGCAAAAATCCCCCTCCACTTTCGGAGGTTTTTTGTTTCTTGGGATTTTTTTCTTCTTCAGGAAAGTTGATAAGTAGGATAGAGGAAATAGATGTTCTTACCCAGATTCAAACACGCTGTTTACAATCAGCTTAAAATAGTGCTTTTGACTTCGGTTGCTTGCAGGTTGGGCTAGACTCTGAAGTTAGGCTAGCCTTTCTCCTGTTGGTTTCTAGAAGGCTTCTCCTGGACCGATCGGATCGACCTCTCCATGGTCCCCGGGACTTCCTTCCTTCTTTGCCGCCTCTTCGGAGCGGCCTCTGGCCCATTTAGGGTCCCCTAACAGGAAGAAACTCAGCCGAAGGGCATAGAGTCCTGAACCCCTCAACTGCTGCGCTGCTGCGCAGCACCGGAAATCCAAATGATTGAAATGTAATTGTCTTTCAGTGTATATACACCAGAAATGCAGATTTCTGCATTTACAAAATTTACAAAATTTACATTTAAGGTACAAAATTTACATTTAAGGAAAATCATGTAAATTATTAGAAATTTGCAGATTGATACAAAAATAGACCAAACCAGATTAATATTGACCATAAACTGGCAAGGATCAGATTTATAGTGGTCCTTATCTATGGATATTAATGAGCAGTAAATTGATATTATTTAAGGTGTACAATGTTTGATCATATTGATGTTCATTTAAAATATTTTTTCAGAAATTTTCATCTATGCAAGATGAAAGGCAAAAAGCAAGAAGTAACAGGTAATTGTCTTCTCAGTAAGATGCAGATACAGCAATATTGTGAGATAACAACAGGAATACATTGTAATTTAAGGGAAAAAATGGTATGTAGACCAGCTGAGTAGTGTAGATTCAAGAGTAGGGTTGTCTGTTAAAGTAGGAGTATGTTGCTGCAACTTGACATCTATTTAGTGATGTTGTCATACAACCAATCCCAAATAAATACTGGTAATCCTCGATTTATCCTCTAGAATTTCCTTTGCTAAGCAAGGTTAAGTGAGTTGCATCCGATTTTACTACCTTTTTTGCCACCATTGTTAAGCAAATCACTGCAGTTGTTAAGCGAATCACACAGTTGCTGTAAGTGAATATGGCTTCTGTTCACTTTGCTTCTCAGAAGTCAGCTGAGAAAGTTGTAAATGATGATCACATGACCCAGAAGGTTGCAACCATCATAAGTCCATGCTGGTTGTCAAGCATCTGAATTTTGACTGCATGATCATGGGGATGCTGCAATGATCCTAAGTGCAAGGACTGGTAGTAAAATACTTTTTTCAGTGCCGTTGTAACTTTGAACGGTCACTAAACAAATGACATATAATATCATGCAAATTATTCAAATCACTATAGAATTTGGTCCATAGCAGTTGTATCTATTGTATTGATATCCAGTAAATCAGGGTTCCACTGTTTCATTAATCATGACACATGCAAGTTAACATTGCTAATTGGTGAACATTTATTCTTAAATTTTGAAATCCTTAGTTTATTCAAGCATTATACTTTCCTAGTGTCACTTATCCATAAATTAGAGAATAAACTAAACCCAAACAAAATACGGAAAGCTTTTATATTTTCATTTTATTGCAAGTACATTTTCATGTTATGATTTCAGGCGTATAAGTTTTCCTCCTGGAAATAAATGGTGGAGCAGGACAGTAAACTTTGAATCGGTGTGTCATGACGCTGGAAAAAAATGTTGGGCTTTTTCTTTCACTCATTCAGTCCATGGTCCTGATACCCATAGACACCACTGTTTACATTATGTTAGTGCATTCAAGTAATAGCAAGCTAATACAAAGTACAGCTTGCTACATAAAAGTATTCTCACTTTCAATTCACTTCTTGATGAAGGTCTCATTATTCTCTGAAAGAACCCTATTATGTTTATTTCAAATAGCTGTATATGTTTTTCATTTTAGATAGACTCTTCATCAGACCTATAACAAATAAAAAGAATCCATTGCCATGGATTGTAAATAGGGGGTACCTGGTACTGCACATCTTTAAGAACCTTCCCAAAGTCTGACCTTTAGTTGAACTTCTCTGTAAGCTGGAACAGCATTACAGGTCCTCAATTTACAATCGTAATTAAACTTGGAATTACTGTTGTATGTTTTATCAGTTATTAAGCAGGTCATCATGTGATTGTATCCAATCTTGCAACCTTTTTTGTGATTGTCATTAAAAGAATGCCCTGGTTATTTAACAAATCCACTATCTGCAGTGGGCTTTTTTTTTTTTTTTGCTGAAAACAGCAAAGATTTTGGCAAAAAATACCATTGTAAATTGTGATCACATGACCGCATGACACTGCAAATGGCCATAACGGCAAACCAGTTGCCAAATGCCTGAATTGCAATAACATGATCACAGAACTTGTCAGAATTTTGATTCTGGGCACAAGAATGCATCGTAATTTCATTGCTAAGTGACCAGTCATAAGTCATAAGATTGTATTGTATAATATTGTATAAGTAGTATTGTTTGTTTCATCTGAATCATTGTGTTTTTAACTTAAATTTTGCAACAATAGGTTCCGTTATTAATTATGCACCATCCTTAAATTAGGGCGTTCTTAATCCAGGGACTTGCTTACTGAAATCAAGCTCTCTCTTTCATAATGGCCCTACACCAAGTGTTAAACATATGGACAGCTATTATTTCTGTGCTCTTATTCATTTATTTTTCATAGCCTTGATAATGTTGCTTTCTTAGTGATATGGCAAAATCTCTTACAGCCTAGGCTTAGTGGAAGCCTTGCCTGCCAAAATGCAGTCTCGGGCGCATAGCAATGTTAAATACATAAATCCTTCTAAATAGGGGCTTATAAAGACAGGCCTAATGCACTTCAAATTATATCAGTAGAAATGGTGTTTCAGAAAATTGCCCAGTAATTGTAGAACTTATAGCATGGAACAGCTTTGAAGTACTAACTTGTGCATACTTGCTATCAATATTGAATGGGACATTTAGAACTCTGGACGACTTTTTTTTTTACTTATAGTAAGATTTGGAGTGATATAAGAAGCTTCTCCTTCTATGGTAGAAAATGCCTTTGTTATGTGCAGTCCAGAGTTACCAGTTAGCAGCTTCTCAAGTGCCTATTATGTGTGATACTTCACATGCCATTCCCCCATTTTTTCCCCAATCAGTTGAAATCTCTTCTAACATCAGTTTTCATATTGTCACTGGGCCCTTGCAAAATTTCAGCGTTCTAGAACAGTATCTGACAAGAGTTCAACATGTCTGTGAGATCTTGAAAGATTTCATATTGAGCTTCTAAGCTTTAGGGCATCTGGAGTCTGCATATGTCCTGCTGCCTGCAATAGTTTCTTGCCTTACCTAGTGAAGTCCAAAACTGCAAACTTTGTGCCAACCACTTCTCAAAACTTTAGCTGCCATTGGCTGTGTTCAGAAGTAATTAAGTCTATGGTCCTTTCGTTGTGGCTTGGATTGTGCTTTAAAACTGCAGTCTTAAAACACACATTAGATTATAAAATATAAGGAAGATGATGAAAATTTCAAATAAACACAGAATTGATCTGAATACATCATACGCAAAATATAAAAGGGAATCAGCATTGCCCTTAAAGATACCAATTTACCTACTTTTATGTTGCTTTTCTTTTGCCATTTATAGCATATACGTATACGTATGTTTCATATATTTTTTGTTAGTCTGGACAAGATACTGAATATAGAAGATCGGTACTATCAGGAATTTTCATCCACTGATTTCGTCTCAAAGGATAGAAATGCCAGCACAAGAGTAAAGAATCTCCTGCAAGATCCTATCTCTGCAACATTAAGGAGTAGTGAAGGGTGAGTAGTTTCTAAAAAAATGATATTTATTTATATATTTATATATATATTTAATATTTACCAAGTTAAATGGGGGGGGTGTTGAGCTTCTCCTATTTAAGAACTCCTGCGAGTCCCCTGGACTGCAAGGCGATCAAACCGGTCAGTCCTAGAGGAGATCAACCCTGACTGCTCCTTAGAAGGCCAGATCCTGAAGTTGAAACTCAAGTACTTTGGCCACCTAATGAGAAGGAAGGACTCACTGGAGAAGAGCCTAAGGCTGGGAAAGATTGAGGGCAATAGAAGAAGGGAACGACAGAGAATGAGGTGGCTGGATGGAGTCACTGAAGCAGTAGGCGTGAGCTTAAATGGACTCCAGAAGATGGTAGAGGACAGGAAGGCCTGGAGGAACATTGTCCATGGGGTCGTGATGGGTCGGACACGACTTCGCAACTAACAACAACAATATTTACAAAATTTAGATCAACCTCCTATTGAGTTCACCAGCACCTTGTTTTTAACTTGTGCAGCAAAATCAGTATGAAATTATTGGATAAAGCTGCGTCTTCCAAGTAGATGTGTGAAGGATGAGAGTGCTTAATCACAAGTCAGAATGGCCATACGTCATATTGACATGTATAGCCAGTTTTTCTAGTGCTTTCTTTTAGCCCCTTCAAAGGCCTTTGAAACTAATAAACCTTTTTCTCTTATTTGAAGTTCAGAGAGGCAGAAGATAAATGCAGCCTCATAAGAAAATGTGACATTCCTCACAGTAGATTGTTTGACTTAGAAATTAAAGAAGCAGATACAGAATATTACATGCTTGTTTGAGTAAGGAAATAGGAATCACCAAGGAAGAATTGTTCTGTTATATCTGATTTCTTCCAGGGTTATATAAAGGAAGAAATTTCTTATTATGTAACATGGTTATGCAACATATTGTTCCTTTGATTAAAATAATCATATAATTTTAAAATTAAATCTGCCCGCTGGCCTGGGGCCTCAATAGGGATGTTCTAGGCTGGGGAGATAGAGAGAAGATTCCCATCCCCATATACCTGTCCCCTTGGTTTTTAGTTTCTAATTTAATCTTTCTAATTTTAAGTGTTTTGTATTGTCTTTTTTACTTGTTATTATTCTGCAAGCCACCCAGTGTTGTTGTAACAGTGAGATGGGCGGCATATTAAATACATACATACATACATATGTGCATACATACATACAGCAGAGTGTTTGCAATCAAGTGAAATAGACTTAGTTCTGATTTACACACACTTACAGTTTTTGAGGTTTTTGTGGATAAGGATTGTCTTCATCAGATAGCTTTTATGCTGGTAGTTGGCAGATTCATGGACACTATAATTGCTATATATCCCCATCTACCAAATGCAAATAATTCATGTTTCAACGGATGAAAAGGGATGTAGGTCCAAGTGCCAAAACTTTTTGTTTTTATATGCATACAACACATATACACATATACTTGCATCCACACTTTCTGTTTGTTTGTTTGTTTGTTTGTTTGTTTGTTTGTTTGTTTGTTTGTTTGTTTCCAGGATTTCTCTGTTGAAATCTCACAGGCTGTAAATAATCTTTTAGAATTTCATTAACTATATAAAGTCTTGTTAGCTAAGTCACTATTGTCATAGATTTCATCATTTGCAGTATTAAAACTGGCATTTATTCTGGTATTTGTGAATAAAACTGGCACAAGATTGCCAAAGTACAACTGCATAGAGTGCAGCTAGGAACCCAGAGCACTTAAATAGGCACAGTTTGTTATGCCTAACAGCTAGCTACCCTATGTGACATTCGTTCAGTAGATACAAATTGCTGAACAAAGCTATTTTTGTACTAGCCATTTCCTGAGCCAATGTTGAGATACTGCTTTTCACTGTGAAGTTAAGATATTTGTAAAATCAAGAAATCTGTAACCTTCTTTATGGTCAGCTGACTGTGATTGATACATGCATGCTCATTATCTATAATTATGAGATTAGATAATGATTTACATCAGATAATGATTTACAGCTTTGCACCAGAACATTCATGTATTCTTAAACATCATCATTTTGCAAGAGCCTGGTTCACAAATTCAACAGCCAATTTTCAAGGTGTAATTTTCCATCATTATTGTAAGCTGTTGTTCTCTCTTTGTCTCTCTCTTTCTCTCTCTCCTTCCCAGTGTGCAAGGATGGTGAGTTAGCATCACAGGATTGGAAAGACTCAACTGATCATTTGACCCAATTGCTTCTTCTAAAACAGAGTATCTGTGATCTGAAAAACCAATGACCACCTAGTTCTCAAACTGAAGATAACAACACTCAGCTAAGAAAACAAATGGACAGCAGAGTGAACAATTAATTCACTCCTATTTGTTCTAACACTTCCATGTAATCCTTTTTAATTGGTTACTTCATGCCCATTGAATAAAACACTATCTTTATTTGACATTCCCTCACACATAGCACATTTCCACTTGCTGCAAAAGGCAATATTTTGTCAGAGTGAAACAGCTGGAAATCCCCCCCCCAGGGTAGACTTAAGCAGTCAGTTAACTGTGTACCAAAGTAAATATTTTGATTTACCATTTCTAAAACGTTTCTCTAATGTAATCAATAGGCCAAAGGTCAAAGAGAACGAAGATGAAGATTATCCTTTCGACTACCAAAAGCTACTCCGGAAAACCTCTCAACGCAGGCGCCTTCTCCAGAAATATTAGCTGCTGCTGCTACTACTATTTGCTCTTCTTCAGTATAATCTCTGCTTTTTTTCTTTTTGTTTTTTTTGTTGGGGAGGTATGGAATTCCCATATCCTTTTCTTTTGAATAAATCTCTCACATAGATATATTAGCTGTGTATTTGGGTATATGTGAACATGCTGTCTTAGCTTCTTTCCAAAGGGAGATACTAGGCTTTGTTATAATGTTTGTTTATTTAAATATGCAAACAGATATGAAAAATATTGCTCTCCTATAATATATTCAAACTCCTAAGAGCTCCTTTTGGAGGGAGGGAGAAGTACATTATTTTTCATCTTGTTTTCTTTTCTATATGTTTTGCATAGCTTTATCTATATAGTGAGATTGTTTATGATCTGCCTGGATTTTTGAACCCTCCACTTACATATTATGGTTCAAATGGTCAATTTAATTAATGTAAATAGACAACCAAATAAGCGTTGAATATTAAAAGACTGGGGATTATAGTGGAAGCAGTACAAGCAGCAACTATATTATGAACCAACTTTCAAATGAGCTTTAGCATTTAAATGAGCAGATGGAGACATATGGACATAATAAACAAATATAAAACTTGATCTCTCTATGCAGCAATATATTTGTGGTAACTAGCCACTATCATTCATTTTGGTAGGCATTGTATTCAAGGAAAGGATGTTGTACATCAGAGTAGCACTTAAGTCCTTTGTGGGTAGAAAATAATGATTTGAGAGGGGAGAACCATAGGGGGGATTTGTATCCTCTTCCTGCAAATCAGGTGATTAGGGGCTCTTTTCGTAAAAGAAAAAAAAACTTTAGTTTTCCTCTACTGTGATAGCAAAATACAGTATGGATTTCATTTATTTTGCCCTGGTTGTATTAGAGCAAAAGAAAAGCATGTGCTTCATTGGAAATAGTCGTTCTGCTGTTTTTTTGTATGAATAGTTCAAAATTGACTTGTAGGATCTCTGCACAGTGGGAAGAATTATTTTCTCTCATGTTTTGACCAGATTATCCTGCAGCTGCTAGCTCAAACAGTTATGATATAACAAAGACATTTTACATAATGCCATTTTCATAAATGGAATATAGATATACCATTAAAAAGAGAAATTGTGAAATTATAGTGACGCCATCAACTTCTTTGTATTAGCTAATCCATATAAGTAATAGCTTTAGTTTTCATTAGTGGAGTGACTATGTGTTAAAAAGGAAGAGACATGCACAATGAACTGGGAAATCCATGGGAAATGCATTGGGAATTTGTGTGTATGTGTGTGCGCACATGTGTGGGTGCGGATGTGCATCTGTATCCCCTTCCAAATGAGTATTTTGGAAAGATGTATTCGTGGCCTAGATTATTACAGGGTATAAAGCTAAGTGAGATGACGACTACATCTACTACAAATCCTATAGAACCGATGAATTAATGAACAAAAAGCTTACACCACGGTCCAAACTATTTTGGGATTTAATTCTAGTGAAGGATACACTTCAGGACCAATGAGAACAAAAGATCTAAGATCATCCTGCCCTACTTCAAAGCCCACTGTGATTTTGTTCTTATGTGCTCATCCACAGGAAGATATCCAAGCCAGTTCTGCCCTTGTGAAGAGAATCTAGTTTTTCCCCTCTAGCCAATTTAAAAGGCCAGCGACTCCTGGTTCAATGAACTGAGACTTGAACTAGCCCTGAGATAAATAAGACTCTGCAGTGTCTGTGTTACAGATGCCCATCAAAGGGCTCCATGTTCCATGTACAAACAAAGGAAGAGAGGCTGCCCATAGCTTCATATCTGCTTTCCCCAGAGGAAGCAGCTTTTCCCACAAGCGGAGCAGGGGGGAAATCAGAAGGGCATCCTAATTTCAGATAGGATACAAGGGTCTATTCAGTTTTTCTTCATTGTGAAATATACTCACATCTGTGCCCCAAGGATCTGCTCTGGATCTTGAAGCTCCCATATCTTTCTCACTCTGTTTTTGTAGCAACTGCAATTTAACATGGCAATTTGAAGATGCCCACATCCTTAATAGGGGACATAATTTTAAAAATTCCTTAAGCAGAATAGTGATTGTTAGAAGTGACAAGAGTCCTGAATTGGATTCCATTTCTGAGCAAGTGATTTTGCTGGTAACAATATGTGAATGATGTTCCACTCTCCCCATTGAGCCTCTGCCCTGGGATGTCCTGAGAATTTCTCATCCAAATACTAACCAGATCTCAGCCAACTTAGTTTATTTTCGAGCTTAGACTGCCATAAGAGATGGACTTTAAAATGCAAAACTAAAGAGTAAAATTAGAGGTTATTCTGATTGGATGCTTTGAAATCAATGCTTGGATTTTGTTTTTCATTTACTATAAAGGGCAAGATGAGCACATTTCAAAGAGGGAATTTTATCCCAGCCTAAATGTAAGCATGCTACCGAAGAAATAATGCCTATGCAAATATAGGGGGAGGGCTCCTATTACCACTGAGCACAGAGGGAGTCAGTTTTTATTCTGATCACAGCTGGAAAGAAAAAGCGCCCTGTTGCATGATTGAAGGCCAAATGTGATTGCTCAAACCCAGTTGGAACAGGGCAGAAAATGTACTGACCTCAAATGGCATTAGACTAAAACTCCAATTAATCCTGATCATGGCCCATGATGGGGCTGTGGGTAGTCTAGAATGCCTCACTTCCAGTCACCCCAGAGTTGGTGGTAAATGCCTCCAGCATAGCTTGACAGACTAATGAATCTGTCTGGCGTTCATTAACTCACAAATGTGTTTTTCAACCAGCCAGCTGAGGTTCTTGCTCCTGGTACCTGTTCATGGACACAAGCCAGGGACTTGAACAGGATAAGAAGATGGCAGACAGTAGCCATCTTCAGTTTTCCTATAGGGAATGCTTCCCCGTTTCTTCACTACAAGAGGTGTCACCAAATTATACTCTCTCTGTATGAGAAGCATTGATGTTGATTTTCTCTGTTCAAGTACACATTTTTCTCTTGGAGCCCTGTATTTTGATTCTGGCAGACAATGCATTCACTGCCTCTCTAGGAATACTGTGAAATCAGTTCACCAACAGGGCATCTTTGATGTACATCAACAAATTAATTGAAAGCTATTATCTGCCTGCAGATACCCCAGAGATAAAGCACACTCCAAGCAAGATTTATCACCCCTCCAATATGCTTCCACATTTTTCAGTTGGCTAGAGGATAATGGGAGCTGAAATCCAACAGTTCTTGAAGATACTAGGGAGGGGAGAGCTGTCCCAGACTTCTAGCTTAATATCTTGAGCGTGTTCGGATCTAATTTATCTCAAAAAGAAAAACAGACAGCAGTGTCAACCAATTCCATCCTAAGCATAGAAAGAAAGCTGAGGGAAAGCTGTAGTGTTCCATGCAGTAAAGGTTTGGCCTTCTTCCCATCCCATCCCCCCTCCCTGAGCTGAAGAGTTCAGGAGCAGGCACAATCAATAGGATGGCAAAGTAAGAATAGTGTGTGTGTGTGAGAGAGAGAGGGGGGGGGAGAGAAAGCAGCTATGTAGCTTTTGTTTTTTATGCTGATTGCCGTAATTGAGGGTGTACTATGTTTCCCACACTGCTGCTTCTCCAGGTCTGCTTGCCTCACTAGCCACGAAGGAAGCAGAAATTGTCCAAGCTGTCTCATAAAGTGGCTAAGTACTTTACTTGGTCCTATGACATATGAAAATTATGACCCAGGTCGTACAAGGCTTCCCGACTGGTGGTTAACAGATGTTGCGAAAAGAAAATTCCCCAAAATAATGGGAGATAATATTTGTGGCACATTGCACGATCCTTGCTTGCAGCTTCATGATGAAGCTTTTTTATGCGATTTCCATGTGTGTGTGTGTGGGGGGGAGAGATGCTTGTTTTAAAACAGAAAACAGCTGGCCAGAAACTCTCTTCTGACACAGAGGAACGGGCAAACCAGGCAAATTGGCAATGGAAAGAGTTTTGCCCTACTCTAGTGTTAGCCATAGCATCTCTAGCTAGGACAAGGAAATAATGCTTGTGATATGGCCAACAAGTGTCCATCAACTTGTAACTTTTCCCTTGGGCCAAATAGACTGTGTTATTTCTCACCAGTGAATCCCTAGCTGGGCCAACTCTTCAGATCAGGAGCACAAAATGTCTACAGAATCAGGACAGGGTTTTCAGTGCCCAAAGAAGATCCAAAGGTGCTGCAGTAGCTGAAGTGTGACTGGTGCTCCTCAAAGGAGGAGGAGGGAGCGGGAACTATCGTGTGACCCCCACTAGATCTGTTTTTCGTTATGGATGGCCGAGTTGTTGGCGTCTTTGAGCCTGAGCAATGTTGCCACTCCAGAGACAAGTCATGCGCTCCTGCCTCTGGGAGACGTGCATGATGTGTATCGATCCTTCTGTTCTCAGTGGGGCGAGAGGAATTTCTGACCTCGCCCTGCGGTGACCTTTCTTAGGTACAGCCCTTGAAGGCTGGATCCCGGTGTGATCCGAAGCATCCTCCTCCTCCTCCTCTTTCAAGACGGCCACCGGAGCAGACTACCAATCCTGCATTCTTCCCTCGCTCTTTCCCCTGCTCTCAAACGCCTGAAGGGCCTCTCCAGTTTTGGCGTCCTTCTGGTTTTTGCTGCAGCCTGAGGCGGCCCCAGTTGGAGTGGGCTGGTCGCGTTGTCTGCCAGGATCACAGCAGCAGGTGGCCATTCGCTAACTGCCGCTTGAAGGCAAAGCTCCCGCCGCCGTCGCGCCTCTCTCAGCCGCTGCTTCTGAAGGCGAGTCAGCGGCGGGTCAGTAGCGCGGAAAGCACGGATGTCTGCCCAAGTGGCGCGCCCAGGTCTTCAGTGAGAGAGGAAATCACGCGCAGAGCCTCTCTGCCGTCCTCGTCGCGTTCAGTCAGGCCCGCGTCCTCATTGCCACCCTCCCCCGTACGCATTCGCCCCGGTTTCTCCTGCGCCCTCCCTTCCTCCCCTTCCCCCTCTCTCACGCACCCCCCGCCTCGTCCCGCCTTTCGCGGCGGCATCTCTGTCTCCCGCGCACACAGCCCAGGCGCTCCGGCTGCACTTCGGCAGCTTCTCAGCGGCTACTCAGATGGCAACTCCGGGAGCTGGCTTTTGGTCCTTCGGGGCTGAGGAGGGATCTGGCGATCCGGACAACCCAGGGACAGGTAAGAATCTCTGGCCCGCCTTTCTCTGGCACACAGTCAGCCCGCCGGAAGAGCAGCCCGAAGCCACCTGCCTGAGCGAAGTTGCTCTACGCCTAAGTCTTCCAGGACTTTTGGCATCTCCCCATCCGACCTCGTCCCTTCTCGCCCTGAAAGGAGAGCTTCAGACCATGACAACTCAGTCGGTCCCACTTCAGTCTGAACAGCCATTTACCTGCTGGCCAGGGAGACCTTGCCCCGGCGAAGGAGGGCAGCCCGGGCGTCGAAACGAGGGCGAACTCCGGGCTTTCAGGCGGCGGCGAGGAGACGCGCCAAAGCTCACCAACGACCCAAAGTGAAGTGGGAAGAAGGGCGGGCTGGGTGGGTGCAGGTGGTGAAGTTGGCAATCCTGGATGCGCCGCAATACTGCTTTTCTTGAGCCGCTGAGATCTCCAGAGAAGCATGGGCAAGGCTGGGGATGATGGAAGCTGTGGCCGATTGCAAAAGGCCCTCTTAGAAAGTTATAGATGTTACCCCCTCGGGTTTAAGAGCGGTTGAGGCTTGCTTTCTTGAGCTTAAAATCTTTCTCAGAGAGACAAGGAGGAAAGCAACTCGCGCATCTCTATCCTAAAGCACTGCTCAGGACGCAAAAGCCTCTGAGGGTTACAGCCGATGGACCCTCACTCCGCTACTCATAGCGTCGACAGAAAGAAATAGCGGTCTATTATGTAATAAGGTCTATCCGCTGAAATCCACCCATGCATCTAATACCAATTCTTGTTCTCCTCTGCCCTTAGCCAAAGCCTGGTGCCAGGCTGCCCAGAAGTTTACCGGAGGCATTTCAACCAAACTCTGCGGTAAGCATCTACGCCAAGAGGGACCCCATATCACCGAAAGAAACCTATTTTAAAATATATATATATATATAATTTCGGCAATAAAAATAATCTCCCCCAAGTCCCAAGGACGCTTTCTCGAGCCGTGGAGGCAGGGAGAGACATTGGAATGGGGGGGGGGGCGCATTTCGCTCCAGTCCCCGCTGTGCCATTGACGCTTCGCCCTTTGTGTCTTTGTTAGCGCTGCTCTACGGAGATGGCGACAAGACCACCGCAACGGGAGCAACGAAGGCAGACCCTGGTTTGGCCGCCAGAAAGGAGGCTTGTACCTGTAGCAAAAAGCCCTGCACTTGCCAGAAAGGAGAGCTCAACTATGCTTTCCTGCACGCCTCAGGTAACTGGCCTCTAGCCGGCCCCAGGACTTGACGGTGGCGGCCGCGGGGGGAGGGGAGGGTGGCTGTAAAGGTGGGTGGGTAGTCAGACGTTTTGGAAGCCCTCCCGCCTTTGGGGTTTCTACTCCTCTTTAGGGGGGAGTAGAAGAAGTCGGGTAGTTCCACACCAAAGGGCATTCTGTCACTCATTCCCCCCCCCCCGAGGTGAGGCGTGCGCCACCTCTTCTTGCAAAAGGAACAGGGACCAGATGCCAGCTCCGCCAGAACGCTCCTGTCTTCTCATTCAGCCACCAGAAAAATTCTGTTTTTCGATTTCACAGAGATTCCAGACCTTCTCTTCCCCTCCCGCCTCCATTTTTATATACATTTTTTTCTATATCTCCAACGTTGAAAAACCAGTTGAAATCTGCCTAAGCAAGGACAAATTCGCTTTATCTTAACTCCGGAAACACTGCCAAAAAAGCTCCTGTTGATTCCAACGCAAATAAATTAGTTTTTCTTCATTTAGGTGCAACTATTTCTACAGTAAACGGTTTTCGTTTCATGGGCTACTCCTAAATTGTTTAATTTCAAACCCCACCACATCTCTCTCTAGGCCCAAGGAATACTCAGAGTAGGCCGGTGGACAATGCGTGTGTGTGCACGAGGGGGGGGGGGACACTGAGAAATGTAGAAATTTTGAATCCCACTGTTAAATTTGGAAGAGCTTGCCAAGAAGAATATTTATGGGACATGAATCATTCTGGCTCAATAAATCCATTTGAAAACAAACTACCGTATATTGCTGGATGACAATATATATACAACTAATAAATGGCCTTCTTTGACATCACATAGAAGCTGGTCCGAAAAATGTCAGTGGCTCCGCATCCAGTAACGTTGTTCGCTGTCTGAGAACTGTTGTCAAATTGACGGTTGATTCAGCACCACTTGGAGGAGAACAGCGACCAAACCGATTTTAAGATTTATAAACCTAAATGGGGGAGGGGGGAAAGTAATGGTATTGATAGTATGTGTCTAATTTTTGAAAGAGAACTCTGATTTTTTAAAAAAAAAACATGTCAAATATTTAAAATATTAATTCTTAAATATAGATTCCTGTGTTGACAATGACAGTGACACTAGGTTGACAGTGACCTGACAATATATTTCATATTTCTGTGCCTCTCCCATTCCAGTGATTTGAACTGTACAAACAACAAAGCGTTTAGATACATTAAGGACCTGCAAATTATTACAGGTTAAAGGAATGACTTTACAACAAATGCAGTCTGCCTCGACTGTTTCTATTCCAAGCGTAAATCTGAAAGGGTCGCATCCTGTCTTTTCCTTCTCTGCAGATCTTCTACCTGCTTCGGACGGGGAAGCGATCACCTTGGCTTTCCTACAAGATGTGATGGATATTTTGCTCCAGTACCTGGTGAAGAATTTTGACCGATCCACTAAAGTGATTGATTTCCACTACCCAAACGAGATGCTTCAGGCATATAACTGGGAATTGGCGGATCAGCCCCAAACCTTGGAGGAAATTCTGTTGAACTGCAGGACGGCGCTGAAATACGCCATCAAAACAGGTAGGCCGGCTCGGCTGACCGCGACCAGGGCAGGTTTTTGCTATTGATCATCTTGGCCACTGCAGCCTTTTCGTGCTGGGCCTTTAAGGGAAAGAGCTGCAATTTCTGGGCAGGGCGAAGGAAGAAGGGGAGCGGCATCAATTCGATTCCGCCGCGGCTCGTGGGTAGGACTTGGGACAATGACCGTCAGTGGGAGGCCGGACCCTTGAAGGACAACAATTGCTTTCCGTGTTTGTGAGAGGAGGGAGCAGGTTTGATTCCGAGGACAGAATCTTCCTCTCACCCCTCCCCCCCTTCAAAAAGTGCACCATTTGGAAAGTAACCTCCCCCCACCCCATTTCTGTCTCTTCCGGCACAGTGCCTACAGCTCCAACCGGAAGTTCATATTTCTGTTTCTTTCGCTTTTTAAAGGAATTGAAGCATTTTTCTGGCTGGATAAATCCGACCCAAACGGAATTGGCTCGAGTACGGCGGCGGAGAGTAGCTTGCGTGCCTCTCCGTGGCTGGACCTAAACGGTATATAGGCCATGCCACACTAATGATTTATAGCCTCTTATAGTGTCACCTGACCATTACTGTGCCGATATATCAATAAGACAGACATTATAGCGCCACAGCGATGGCTGGGCGACCCTCGAAAATGCTGTAAATCACTCGTGAGGCAACCGCTTTTGGGGTGGAGGGTGGGTGGGAACAAAGGGATGGTCGCGGGCGGAGAGGAAGAATAAAGAAAACCATGAGCAGAGCAACAGGGCAAGAAACGAAATATCAATTGAATAGGAGAGTTCCTCGATTGCGCCCGGTAATACAATATTCTATTGTTGTTATTTTACCGCAATGCCCATAGCAAACGGCGGCTAGCACTCGATAGCACCCTGTGGGGCGAACTCATTCCCCCCAATGCTTTCCATCAACCCCAGCCAGCATCATCAAACCACACTAACTCCTATGGCTGTGTGGCTGAGTGGTAAGGGTGGTATTCAAGTGCATCTCGGAGGCACCCCACGGGTGAAGGAAGCCTCGTCCATCCATTAATATCTGTGGAGGTTACAGTTCTTCTCGCTTCCTTCTCCCTCCTCTTCTTCTTCTTCTTCTTCTGCTTTCGCGGGATACTTGGCTCTCTTCCTGCCAGAGAGGAAAGTGGCTGAACAGCCTTCTTGGGAATAAGCCAACGCGGGGCGGGGCGGCTTTTACCCGACCTTCTCGCGGCTGATGGCCCGGTTCTCCAGATGCCAACGGAAGGAGGTCTCTCCGAAGCCAAACCTCAGAGCAGCGCAGCGTCTCTTTATTTGCTACCGTGCACGGTTCTTCTGCCTCAGTCCACAAATTTGGGGGAGAAGGTTGAGAAAAAGGGGTGCCAAATTTAGGCATTTGGCCGGATCTTGATGTGGCACCCGCTTTCCTTTTTGTTGAAGCTGCCCTGCCTTGAATTTCGTTGCTAGCAAGGTTTTCTTTCTCCTCTTGCCTCCCCGAGAGTACGCGTGACGTCGATTATTTTTTAAGAATATCTCTGCCAGATCAGAATGTGGGAGCCATGATTGGTTGTGTAACTGGGTCGACGGACTGATTTAGGATTCATCCACCCATCCCTGATTGCAAATGAGTCTGTTTTAATTTTCAAATACTCCTATTTGGGGACGCGACCTCTTCCTAATTCTTCCTGCAGGCAGTTCTCGAAAACGCGGCGTTGCTTTCCCTTAAAAAGAGTCAGGGGTGGGGGGGGGACAGCTTTTTACAGCCCCGTCCTTCTGCGCTCTCTTGGAAATCATTCCTGCAGCTTTCTCCGGATTTAAACCCAAGGAGGCCTGTAAAAAAAAAATTCAAGCGTAATTTAATGGCAGATTAAGAAATTTGGCGCCCTAAAAGAGCTACTCGCATTTGGGAGAAACCTGCACTGGGATTCACGTGGTCGTATTCCAAGGTTGCCATTGCAAGAAAACCCAGCAATCTCGGTATGATTTGTTAGACAAGGGTAAGAAAATCTGAAAGGAGAGAATTCTGTCCATCTCCAGCCTCCCATCCCGAAGAATCAGTCGAAGTCAGTTCTTTTCAGTTTGTAGATCCGGGATTTGTCCACCTTTCAGTCAGGCATTTTAACTGAATGAGAGAGGGGGCTTTTCCCTTTCTACCTCCTGATATCCTCCAGATGTGGTGGACCCCAGAATTTTCATGTCCAGCTCCAGTCCTCCCCTGGGAGAAGGCTGAGATAAACAACAATAGATTTATTGTGCCATAAGTGGGCCAGAACAGATTTCCTGCAGCTGGACATTCTGCCATTCATGTCAAGAATTGCACCATTTCCATGATTTTGAGTCCATCCATGTGTTTCTCCAATCTGCTGGAATATCCTTCTTTTCCAAGAATACTTTCAAGAGGCTGGCTGAAGATGGTGCTGGGAAGCCCATTCAAAGTAGCTAAACCCAATCAAAGGCAGGATAGTTGTCTGAATCAGAGTGGGAACCCATGAATAAGGTTTAAGCTTACAGAAGAGTCCAAGAAAATGTCCACAGAAGGATATTAGGGTCAGGAAGGCCACTTGAAGTTAGATCTTCCTTCCTCCCTGCAGGAAGGGTTTTGCAAGATCTGACCAAAAGAAAAGAGCTGGAGTGGTGTCAAGAAAGGAAAAAGATGTTTGCCCAGGTCTCCAAGTCTCACTCATTCATACAGATATTTCACTGAGAGATGTGTTCATGTCCATGCATGCAAAGATCTCCAAACACAAACACACATATAAGTTGACACATGTTTGTCTGCATTAAAAGATCCATAAATCAGATTTTTTTTTCAAGAGTTGCAACTGCTGTTCATTTCTTATGTGAATAATATAGCTAGTGCATTTCACACACACATATCTAACTTTCAGCAGAGGAGGAGGAACATATTATGCATCTCTTCCTTAGTAGGAAAACATATTGTATTATTTTATCCAACACACTCAGTCCCACATAAGGAAATGCAACTAGATAAATATGAGGCAATTCTTAAATGATCAGTTGGTTACTGATCCAGTTGGAAGACATCCCACAGTTTACTGTAACATATGACTAGACTAGACTAGACTAGACTAGACTAGACTAGACTAGACTAGACTAGACTAGACTAGACTAGACTAGACTAGACTAGACTAGACTAGATTAGATTAGATTATCTTTATTGTCATTTTTTCCTGTGGGCACAAAGGCACACATTAAAAATGAAATTTAGTTGCTTGCTCACAAAGTGTACACATACATAACACACATTTAAAACATACTATATGCAACATATGTATAGACCTAGACCCTTACATATAAGTAACATATAAATATTAATCACTGTCCATCTTGAATACATAACGGAAGGAGGAAGCTTTAGAGTTCACAAGGTTAATACTGTATGGAACAAAGCTGTGGCTGAATCTGGATGTTCTGCTTCGGATACCACGGAGCCTCCTCCCAGAAGGTAACAAGGAAAACAGGTCGTGAAGAGGATGGGTAGTGTCCCAGATGATCTGCTTGCTGATGGTGGGTATCACAGTTTTTTTTCCTGAATATTCCCCAGGGATGTACTTCAGTTCCAAAAATCTTCCAGACAATTGTTGAGAACTCCAGGAGAGTGCAGTGCCCAAACTGATATAAATTAGATCAGAAATCAGCTAAATTTTCTTCAACCTTCCAGATCTACTAAATTTCAGAATAATCAGCTGATGTACTGGAAACTGATATTCACGACAAATGGAGGGCAGCAGGCTGTCAAAGGCTGAACTAAACTAAGAAAGATGGAATGAAAAGCATATTGTTGTTTAAAGATGCTTCAAGACTGGAGGTTTTTAAAAAGAGATTGGACTATTTGTCTGAAATGGTATATGTTTTCCTGTTTGAGCAGGATGTTGGACTAGAAGACCTCCAAGGTCCCTTCAAACTCAGTTATTCTGTTAAATCTTTTGAAACCCAAGGATTTTCCCAGTTTACTTGGCTAGAATACAGACTTAAAAAGAAAATCATATCTGATACTGTCTGAGATACAGAAAAATACACAAGTGTAACCTAATTGCCAAGTTCTATTCTGCCACATAATGAGACAGGGTTAGGGTTAGAACATGACTTAGTCAACAAACTGTGCTTAGACATGTGAGACTGCATTACTACAGTATATGTTTACCTGTGGTTAAATGAACCATGGTTATGCAATTAATCCAATATTTTAGATGTTTCTCACACACTAACCCATAAATAAATTGTGGGGTTTCTATAGTGCCTGATTCTAAAATATGATTCGGAATACTCAGTGATCTTTGGATCTCTTGCAGTTTGTTTTCCTGGAAAAAACTGTATCTGCAAATACCCTGGATTTAAAAAGAGTTTTCTGTATTCCTGGAAATCACAGCTGCAAGGATTTCCATTAAAAAGAAGAAGAGAATTTGGAGCTGAGATTTCTAAAAAAAACACAAAAAACTCCTTATGCTTTATTGATATACAAATTGAATGCAACAAATATGTAAACATGCTCAGATGCTTCCTTGAATGTGAGAATTGTTTAGTTCAGCTTTGCTCAGCCCAGTGCCCCGCAGCTGTATTGGACTTGACTACCACTACTATGATCACAATGGCAAGGAATTTGGGGAGTTAAAGCACAGCACTTGTGGAAGGTGCAAAGTTGAGCAAAACTAATCTAGTTTAAATTAATAACCAAGAAGAGCCAATCCATCCGGGAGTTGCGCCCCCCCCCCTTTTTTTTTTCTCCTCTCTTCTTTGTCTTAATGAAGTTCGTGGACTCGCTTGACAATCTTCTCTTAGCCATTGCTAATTGTTTTGGTTTTATTTTAATATAAAAACTCCCTGGAATTGAGTTCATTTCTAGTGACTGCAGGAGATCTCCGTGCCGTTTTCCTGGGGGGGGGGGGGGGAGTGGCTTCCGTTGCCTTTCAAGGGATTCTTGTCTAGCGGTTGCACCCATGGACAAACCAAGTTCGATCCTGTTTTTCTTTGTCTAACCATTACAAAGTGCGCTATTTTAGCGTGTTGCCAGAAGCCACCTTCATTTCGCCCGCAGTGTGGCTTCCTTGGTTTGACGCAACAAGTCGTACGACTCAGGCCCTGGCCGTTCTCAGCCAGAGTTTCGTGCGAAGCCAGTCATTGCGCATTTTGGTTGTATTTGATTGGTTTTATTTGCTCGTTTAGTCGCGGAAACCGCTTCGCGTCACCAGCCAAGCAGCTTCTAGCTAACATCCCACAACAGCTGGCTTTGGATAGCTGGCTTTGTGTCGCCCCGATCACGGAAGGGGCCCTGGGGCTACCAGAAGTGGGCTGCAAAAACCTCGATTTTTTTTAATAGCCAGATACGAGGCCGTTCTTGGTGGCTGCATCTCCCGCAACAGGGAAGCTCACACTCCGCCAGCCAGCCAGCCCTGCCCGCTCCTCTGTTGCCTCCAGCCTCCTTGCGCGGCGCTTCCAAAAAAACTGCGCGGCGGGAGAAGAAAATCGTAAGGCGCTGAGTTTGGATTTTGCTGGAAAAAGGAAACGCGAGGAGAACGGAGGAGAAAAAGCCGGGAAATTAGGAAAAGATGGTTGGGGGGGGGGGGAATAATGTTCGGATTTTCTGCTCGGGGTGTTTCTTACCAATTACACCAAAGGCCAAATATGCTTTATTCTAGGTTCAGTTAAGTCGCGAATGCTTGCACAACCAATTGTGCTTCATCAAGCGAGCCGTGGTTAAACACCATGGTTTAGCATGTTTGCGTTCCATGTGTTCAAGTGTCACCCCAGTGACGGTCACGTGGCAATGAACGTGGGAATGCTTGTCTTCCATGGTCAACGGAAGAGAGGTGATGGTACATAAAAAATACAGCGGTTTGCAAAGAACTGTGAACAACATGCACCTGGCTTTCAGCCATCCTTTAGAGAAGGTGGATGCTAATAAAATTTGCTGCCTCAAACTTTACTGTTTCAGAGAAATATTGTCGTGGTTGTAAATATATCTCAACTTGAGATACTTTTATAGAAGCAGAAGAGAGTTGGGGTTGTGGATGTCTTCATCTGCTTGTTTACTGGGGAGGAAATGACCTGTTTTTTGAGCAGAAGTAAACATGTACGAGAGAAAACTCCCAGGAAAAAGAATTACAGTGCAGAACTGTGTCATTTCACATTCTAGTCTTGTCCAAGGTGTTGGACTACACTCCTAATATTTTCATGTTTCATTCAAAGCTGAGTATTCCCACTATAATCATTTGGAGAGCATCCGATTGGGAAAGATTGGTGTATATATATATATATATAGGTTGTCCCCCTGGACTTGCTGTGTCTAAATCCAGAGAATTTAGCTGTATCTAAGATATAATATTTAGTTCACCTCGTCCTTGGCTAATTCTGAAGAGCAAAGCAGGATCAGTCCTAGTTAATATTTGGATAGGCAACTAGCAGGAAAGCCCAGGTCTGTAGTCTGGGCTAAGAAGTCATTAAAATCTGCCCCCAAAAGACAATGGCCATCCAGTACCATATTCCACCTAAGAAAACTCAACTTGAAGGAGACATTAGAATGATAGCACCTTCCCACCCCTCTGCCTTGCATGGCAATCGGCTCTTCTTACAGGCTAGATTGGAGATGCTGAGAAATGTGCTAAATTCAAAATGGTATTTGTGAAATAATAGAGACGCTATGCATTTTTTTGCTGCTGCTCCTTGGAATCTGGCAATTAACACTTCCTTCAGAGAAAACTAGTGCCTCCATTGTTAATTGGACCCTTGTTTCTTGGTTCACAGGATACAGTGGCTATAAACCAACCATAACTCTAGATTTTGACAACCTGTCTGGCTAAAATGTGGTGTATTTATAGTCTAAAGTGCTATGGGATCAAAGCCAACATTTAGGAGACTGAATTGCTATATTGCACTCAATGAATAAATCCACAGATGTTGCTGACCCAATAGGATGGGAATAAATATAGGAAACAGAGATACAAAAGAGGAGAAAGAACTATATCTCTTAGACCATGTAGGCCACAATTCATTATATACAGTTGTCTGGGAGGAAATCTATTGAACCTATAGGCCTATATTTTTTAAAAGGAATCCCCTTTGGACATAAATAGCTTTTAGGACCTTGCAGAAATAAAAGGATCAATGGAAAGACCAAGAATCTTGAATAGCATTAGAGATGCAAGTATCTACAAAAGGACAAAAAAGAAAATGGTAATGGAGACTCTTAACTACAAGGAATGTCTTAGCCAGTTTGGTTCTACTCCCACCTTAGACACAAAGCTATCTGGGTGACCTTGGGCCAGTCATTCACTTTTAGTCACAGAAAGCAGACAATGGTGACCACTTCTGAAATCTTGCCAAAAAAACCTGCAGAGATTTGTTTGGGCAGTTGTCAGAAATCAACACAGATTTGTAGGCACAAACAAACAAAAGCCTAAATTTCAAGGAATAAAACAAATGTGTGCCTGCTAGGTCTAGTCTGTGAAGTTTGCTACCTCCCAGAAGCATAGATTAGGGATGTCAGAGAAGAATTTCCAAGATTCATCAGACTTGCTCTTCAATGTAGATTCAAATGTACCTAGCAAAAATAGTTACAATTAGTTCACGCTTTGAAAATCTAGGAAGTAGATTGAGGAGTCTATATCAAATAATATTTTCATCCATCCTTCCAATCTGTGGATGAAGGCTGGAAAAAGGATAGCGGTTACTGCAGGTGAATGTCTATGAAAATTATGTCAAGAATATTTGACAAATAAATAAGTAAAAATTAATACTTTAATTTATGGGATCACGGTATTTATTATTTGGATTATGAGCTGCTAGTATTCCACTTCATAAAGAGTTGGGTAATGTTATTTTTTTAATCTATTTTAATTTTATTCAAAACAAGTTAAAATAAAAAACACCCAAAAATGTTTTAAAGAAACACACACAGAAAGAAAAAAACAAAACAAACAAGACATTAAAAAAGAAGAAAAAGTACATAAGAAAAACCAACACATATATGCATATGGTCCCCCCTGGTTGGATACTGATTAATATATTACAACAATATTAGTTTCCCACCCTTTGCGAGGTAGGCCCAAAGAATTTTAAACTATTAAACTACTAATTCTAATTGCAAATTGTTAATCTGTCACCTATATACTATATTAATAACATAACAGGATGTTAACAGTTAATAGGAAGAACAACAATAATAAAGACAAGATTAACATTCCAAAATCCTCTGTTAACAAACTGTTATTGTAATCAACTCGTAGAAAATTTACCACAGCTTCTTAACTATCCCAAATCATCCCAAGAATTAACACTGATTGCTCCTAGATCAAATATCCATGCTTCTTTCTTAATACCATCTCTTATCCATTGTCATCCAATTAAATACAATAAGACCAATCTCTAAAGCCAGCCTGTCTTCCCAAAAAAGTCTAGATGAAATTGTCATCCAGTTAAATGTGATAAATCCATTCTCCAATCCTCTTCAATTCACTAAGAGAGATCAATTTATCACATCCACTCAGACAGTTTTCTGCTATTATATAAGAGTGCAGACTTGAACTTCAAGTCTGGGAGGGAGGTGTATGAAGTTGACCAGTCACTTGCCTCTGAATGTTTTCTACAGCCTTTATGAGTTCATCAAACTTTTTAAAAAAGCTTTCAGCTAAGAATTACATGTTGCTAAACAGTCTTTTTTCCAAGTGTTAGCCTCCTTCCCTTTTTTGTAATCTAATATGTTATTGCTCTATGTAACAGATAAGAGAGTGCTTTAAAAAAAATAGGGAAGATATTTTATGGATATTTTGATCCAGAATTAAAAGAAAGATTAAGAAAAATAAACTCTAAACTTTTTGCAAATTGATAAAATACAAAATCCCTGTAGTAAATGTCCAACAAAAATATAAATCAAGTAAAAGCACTTTTATTATCCAAGGACATGCTGTGTTTCCTTAAGCAAAAGTGAAAGTTATCCAAAACAACAACATAAATCAAAAGGAAAAATGAAAAAAAGTCCAGCAGGAGGTTGAAATAAATTACATTCAGCCAACCTGTCAACTTTTAAAGATAAAAACAAAGTAAAACACTGTATTCAAAAAGTAAAATTAAAACCCTGACATGCTTAAGAAATCAAATTGCCAAGAGGAAGATGTGTGCCCAGCGGTTTTCTGACCACTTCCAAAGGGAACTGGAATCTTCAAGATTCTTTCCCAGGTGAGTTCACAGTCATCCCAAAACCAACTTGTGCCATTCCTAAGTGCTCCCATTCGAATCCAGGGAGCAGCATTAGCAAACAACTGGTTTTGGCAGCAAAATTGGCAGATTGTTGGCAAGAGAAAAAAAATCCCTTACCATTCAGCAGCCATCTTGGGGATGAGTCTGCCAAGACTTGAGAAATGTTATTGACTGAAGCATACCTAACTGTATCAGACTGAATCCTAAGGGCAGTCAAAGTTAAAGCAGAAAAATAAGAATTTAACATCTGGTGCAGTGTAGGAACAAGTGAAGTTAACTATACAGGGACTTATTAAACCAGGCAATAAAAAGCCAGGAAGAATATTTCTCATAAAGTTCATAGCCTGCATTTATCTATATCAATGCTCACAATATGGGAGATAAATGTGAATTGTTGTAAGAGGTAAATATGCTTTAATAGATATAACTGAAATCTGGCAGACTAATTCTCATTATTGGGATACATCTTGCTCAAAAAAAGGAAAACAATAGAAACGAAAGTTCTATTCTCATGCTGTATGTTAAAACTATCTACAACTGTACAGAAATATAACGACATGAAATTGATATTATAGCTGAGAATATTTGTGTTAAAATAAAAGGAAGAAGGAATAAAAACAGTTTCACTGCTGATATTGCATGATTGCTCACCATTTAATCTGGAAGAAGATAAGGCTGGAACTCTTTAAACAAGGCACAAAATAGTAAGCATTAGGACAAATGTAGTCCAGCATGGTCCTACCAAAAATTCCTGGTTTATTTTATTCATTTATTTATTAAATTTATATGCCGTCCATCTCACTGTCAGGTGACTCTTGACTTATCTTGCTGCCAAGTTTTTTCTTTGAGAGGTGGTGACAAGCACAAGAGAATCAGTTAACTAATAGGGAAGACTTTGTTGAGAAAATAGTGTCAATGTAGAGAGAAAGTGGCCATAATATTCAGAAAATCCTGATAATAAAAGAAATTCAAGCTGACTGTATTCAAATAGATACCTTCGATTTAAAGAAAGCAGATGTTAATGACTCAAAATAGTAATAAGATGGATTTCATGGTGGAGGAAGCTAAATGACAAAGATAAGTGAAATTATTATACTTGTTCATAATGGCACACATTCAATTCTAGCAAATAAAAAAGTAGGAAAAAAACAATGTAGTTGCAGAAAAAGCTTCATGAACATCTAAAAATAAAATAGGACATCTATTGCTGGAAAGAGATGCACAACGCTGAGGAAGAATATGAGCAGATAGCCAGGATTCATAGTGAAAGTGCAGATTCAAACTGAAAAAGATGTTAAGAACCACAAAATGGTTCAACTTCTTCAGATGTATTCAAAACAAAAGGAAGAGAAAATCTAGCAGCTGCTTCATAAAGATAGAAAATTGTTAAAAGGTAGCAATGAAAGGGGAGTTAGCCTTTTTTCTGTTTTACTAAGCAATTCAAGAGAGCTAGTTGTAGGAGCACATTTTAGCTTAAATTTGGCAGAAACATAACCAGAAAAAGGATGGAGTGCTGGAACACCACAGCTATTATTCCTATCTTCAGGAGAGAAAGGATGCAGAGAATTACAGACCTTTTAGAGCCAGATGCCTATCTTTAGAGCAAATGATAAACTGCCTCATCTGTAATTATCTTGAAAATAATGCAGTGATGATTAGATGTCAGCAAGGATTTGTCAAGAAATCGTGTCAGACCAATCTCATTTCATTTTTTCAATCAGTATCCTTCCCAGAAGATTGTAAGAATGCTGTGGACATAATATCTCTTGACTTCCACAAGGCATTTGACAAAATACCCTTAGACTTCTCTGTTAACAAGCTAATAGAATATGGAATGGATTGTCTGCACCCTACCTGCCTTGTTACAAATCTGCATCCTCACCTGATCTTGAGCCAGTGTGTGCTTGGACCATTGTAAATTGGGTGATAGGATGTTTTAGATTTATGCTGCCTTGACAATTGTTTTTTATATGACATCATATTTATCTGTTTTTTTCATTGTGAAACCACCCAGAGATATCGTGGAGTGGAATAGCCTAGAAATTCAATGAGTAAATCAACAAATAATGATGATTAAGTACAGCTAATTTTGATGAAGAGATGAACAGAACGCTTACCAGCTTTGCACATGACTCAAAATGGGGTGGAACAGTTAATAACTTTAAAAGACAGAATCAAGTTCAAAACCATCTTGATGGAATAGAGAAATAGGTTAAAAATAACAGAATGAAATTTAATAGACAAATGCATCAGTCTTCACCCACCAAAAAGAAATCATCATAAAATGGATAATCTCATAAATGTAATTCTATTACTTTTTAGAATTCCATTACATTGATTTTTAATTAAATATTATCTTATTTGTATATTAAATACTTTTATATTCCTTCCTCTTGCAAATAATTGAATTATTTGTAAATAATACATAAATACAGACAGTAAACATTTTCTTTGGGTTGGGCTGCAAATCTATTACAAATGACAAATGATGGAAAAGGAGCAATGAAAATTTGAAGCATCTAATTTAAAGACTTCAAAGCACTACTAATTTATTACTTCCTGTAATTGTCCACAGTCTAATCACCAATTACATTAAAGGAAATCTGATGCCTTATCTAGAAGCTTATGAATTCAGTTGAATGCAGTTCTCAGAATCCTTAACTAAGATAGTCAACAAATTATAGAAGATATACCTCCATCACATCTTCACAGCATCATGTTGGGATAAACTGCTCTACAGCATGCAGCCATCTTAACATAATATATTTAGTTTGCACCTATACTCTTTTTTTATATAACATTGTGATCTAGAACACACAAAGAATCACAGCCATGAGATGGCAAGTATATCACATTGCTGTGATAAATAAATAAATAAATTGGTGTGGGTAATCAGGAGTCTATAAATTAGTTGGGAATTGTGTATATCACATCTTTCCATAGCAAAAATCTGGACTTGATGTGGTGGCATCTTCTTGGACAGTTTTCCTGGCCTTAACTATTTAGAATGCTGATTAGTACTGAGATCAGTCTTCAGTCATTTACTAAATTTATTTATTAAAACTACCTGCCATTTCCTGCCTAAAAACCCATTTTATTGTCCTGCTGTTATTATGGCACATAGCCCACTGGTTAGGGCGATGTGGAGATGGGAGAGGATTCACTGGGAACAATATTAAATGACACAGTTAGGAGCAAAATACACTCTTATAGTGCAAAGGACTCACTAAGGATGAGCCACACAATATGTCTAACTGACAGAAGAGAATAGCTCTGGGAATAGCTCAGAGTTGAACTGTGGATCCTTGGTATTCTATGAGCTTTGTGGTTCATTTCATTACCAAACTAGGTAACATCATCAGTGCTAGAAGGAAGTGAGATTGTTCTGTCTAAGAGTGGCAGTCGAGAAGTCACCTGACATTAAGTAGGGCTCAACAATCCACTTGTGTCTAATTTTTAATTTGACAAAATACTGTTCCCTGTAAAACACTGAAATGAATCTAGAGGCTACATGGAATTGTGTTCATATGGAAATCTCTCCTATAAAATATTATTTATTTTCCTTTTCTTCTGCAGTGTAGAGGAAAATCTCTTTAAGCAAAACATCATGATTGAGTTAATTCACATATATAGGTTTGCTAGAAATGTTTCAAGATCAGTGCACTCTGAACACTATTTTTAGTGGAAAGAAGAGTGTATAATATAAATATGAAAACATCAAATAAAAATATGTTATGAATGTAATTTGTTAAGACTGCAGGTGCACATGCCATGTGTTTTGCCATTAAATTACTAAATTCTAGTAATTTAGTACAGTTTTAATTCAGCTTTTCCCATTCTGGTGCTTTCTAGATGCATTGAATCTCAATTGCCATTTTTGTAGCAATAAATCAATAAATAATCAATGAAAGCAAGCAATGGCTAAGTGTAGCAAAATTAGCTTATAGGACTGCAAATTTATTAAATCCAAATCCCAATGTAGGTGATGGAGATACCATCATAGGGGATTAAATTAGGAATTTGGAATTAATAATTTATATCCCAGGTGAAATCTATGTAGATATACAACTAGATTGAATTTGGTTTTGCTATGCCTTCTACAGCAGCCAGGTTTGGAAAAAAAAGCTATATGTGAAGATTGAAAGTGTAAACCAAAAATGTATGTGGGTCATAGACATTGTCTACATTAGATTTTGGCCACTTCCAGATTCTAGAAGGTGAGCTACAAGGAAATATTGTTCTTGGAATGAAAAAAAAACCCTCCTTAGGCCTTCATTAGCATACTGAAAAGCTCAGATTTACATTCCCTTTAGCCATATAGATACAGAACTTAAAATGTCTGTTGCTAACCAAGGCAGTTGTTAAGTGAGTCATATCCCATTTGATGACCTTTTTGCTTTGCTTGTCAGACGCTCCTTAGATAGGTTGCAAATAACAATGCCAGGGCCCCGGGATGCTGCAATCAATTGTAAATATACGGCAGCTGCCAAGCATCTGAAATTTGATCTTCATTTGACTTTGGGGGTGCTGCAACAGTCATAAATGTGAGAACTGGTCATGGGTCACTTTTTTTTCAGTGCCGTTGTAACTCTAGATAGTCATTATACAATGAACAGTCATTGTAACTGAGGACTACCTGTATTAACCTACTGACAGTCCTTGGCCTAAATTGTTCTCTCCCACTTTGTTTTACTCATTGCATCATTGTGTACGAATGGCACAGTGCCATCCTGGGACAAACATGAGCTAAAATAACAGGGATAAAAATCAGGGGAATTTAGGTCAAACCTACACTTAAATACACTTTGCTTTTCCAAAACAGTCACCATAATTTTAAGCTAGATTAACAGAAGGTTGTGCTCCGATTTCATATCTAAGAGAGTAATTGGTTTTGCTGCCCCCTTCAACCTTCCTCCCCTCCTTTAGTTTCACCCACACAACCTCACTGTTCAGCTTTTGTGTGTCACTCTGTGGATGACAGCAAAACCCCTTTCAGCGCTGAAGTCTTTATGATATGCATGTGATTGATGTAAGACTGCTCAAGGGAGATAATTTTCTTTTCAGTTTCTGTATGCCATTTTTAATAGCCCTGCGGTACCTCCTGCTTCCCTTGCAGATAGAGATGTTATATATCTTAAAGAGGAGCTGTCTGGGGCTTGATTTCAAAATCAAATGCTGGTGAAGCAGCTGTTAATCTTCTCTTGTGCTGGTCCTGAATCTGAGACAGGACTAAATAAACAAGTGTTGTGTGGTTAAGCACATGTGTATGTGTTTTAACTGTTCTAGAAACTTGGGGAAACTTTTATTTATGTATGAAAGAATAGCCCCAAAGAATTAACTAAACATCTCCAAACTGTTTAGAACATATAAGCCAGTGGAATAAACCATATAAATGAACTAATCAATCTATAGGACTTTTCTCATGTATCATTTTGACACACCAGTGAAGATAATTTCCATCAGATTTCTTTAAAAATCACAATTAACAGGAAATTTGATGATTTATTGTTGTTACGTTCTGTCCAGGAAGAAGTAATATAGTCTTCAGCTGTCTGGGAAGAATTCATATCTTCACCTATTTCATTACATTACCTCCTCTTGCTTTGTCTCTTATCATCATTAGTTGTTTATCATATGGGTTATGATTAATCATGAGTAACTACTCAGTATTCTGGCTGGTGCTTCTGATTCTGAAATATAGCAGTAATTGGTAACAGGAAAAATAAAAATTTCTTCATATGGTAGTTTAATTCATTTTAAAGGTAAAGGGGAATTGTAATTAAAATAATATTTATTTCAGTTTTTCTTTAGATGTACCTAAAAAAAAACAGTGTTTGCGGAAGGTTGCTTCTCTGGAATGTGCTAATATGTAGTATATCTGTTTTGTGGTTTAGAATAGAGCTACTCTATTTTATCTGGGCAGCAAAATCCAGGTGGCCCTGAATTGAAAATAGAGATCTGAACACTCCCTTTTTGTTGATATCTAGAAGTTATCTAGCTACTAGAAATTGCAACCTAAGGATGGGCAAATGACTGTGGTGGTCCTATAATTAGAGCATTGGATGAATCTAGCCCTTATAGTTTCTGAGCCATTCATCACTCTACTTGCTAAGCAAATTACGCTAGTTGTAATTTGCTTGCAATTGCATGTCCTGGGAATACAGTTGAAATATTTTTATCTGTCCAGATCTAAATTAACTACTAGAATCCTACAGGGCAGAATTCCAAATCTGCTATACGTGAGATCTACTTGAAGTAACATACATGTGTTAAACTGTTATAGGAAAGGGCTAGAAAGAAATCCAAATAATTCACATATTTACCCTTTTCTAGCAGTGGGAATTTGAGCATCTTTTCCTAACTGAAGTCTTCCAGCTATGGTGGAGTTCCATTCCCAGAATTCCTTTCAACCTTGCTAGCTAAATATTTTGGAAGAGTGTAACATATCTGGAAGACACTTAAGTTGGTGACAGCTGGTTTACAGGAGTATTTTTAATTAAGCAGGGAAAAAATAACTGAGAGATAAAGGTCCCAATCAAATAGAGCTTAGTTACTCAAATCTAAATATTAAGACCATTAGTTTTTGGAATGCTTAGCGCATTATTTAAAATTACTCTGCTAATAAGCAGAAAGTCATCATATTTTCTAGAATTCACAGTTACACTGGGTCAAAAGGTACAAGGAGAAACAGATTGGTGATGTCAAATTCAGTCCTGTTCTTCCCTTAATAAGATTGGCAAGATTTTATTTACACATTTCTGTCTTACTGTCTTATTTTATCAAAAAAAACACAGACCCATGTAAGATTTATTTCTGATATCTGAAAATGATCTACAGGGAAACATCTTAGAGATGATCCTTTCAGAAAACTAATGAAAGGTTGTGAGAAATGATTTGTGGAGGATAGAGTTAGAATTGGTGGGAGGCAGTCTCTTTCTTCTGAATATATTTATTAGATGTATATTCATCCTGTTTTGTGACTTAGGCTTATTATAAAATAATTTACTGCCCATTAAGAATGTTTATGTATTGATGGTTCTGTTTACAGTATTTGGAGTTTATTAGAATATCAAGTACAGTGCATGTAGGATGGCCAAACGTTGTGATTATATAAGGACAACCTTTTTATGCTAATTTGTAGGAATGAATAGCTGTTATATATGGTCTATCAGCATTCAGATGGTGATGTTTGTTCTGACAAAGGGGCAAGGAGCAATTTGGGCAATTTGTTCAAATTATATGAAGTTGTTTTGTTTACTAGATAAATGTCCAGGCACATTTTGCCTGCCCATCTCCCTACCTGCCCATTTTCCTACCTAAATTCTCTTCTCTTCTCTTCTCTTCTCTTCTCTTCTCTTCTCTTCTCTTCTCTTCTCTTCTCTTCTCTTCTCTTCTCTTCTCTTCTCTTCTCTTCTCTTCTCTTCCCCTCCCCTCTCCTCTCCTCTCTTCTCCTCTCTTCTCCTCTCCCCTCCCTTCCTGTGCCCTCTCCTCTCCTCTCCATCTCCTCTCCTCTCTTCCCTCCCCCTTCTCTCTCCTTTTGGAGGTGAGGAAGGAAAGACAAAAAATATTAGCGTTATTTTACTATGTTAACTCTGTTTACATAGCTATCTTTTCTTTTTTGTTCTTACCTAGTTTGAGAAAAGAAAGATTTTTTTTAAAGAATTTTTTTTGGATTGATATAAGATGCTCTTTGTATAACTATACTGAAATATAATTCAACTGTCAGTTTCAATCTGTTTCTTTTTCTGAAATGGAAAATATCCATCTAGTCCAGTGGTGGCGAACCTATGGCACGTGTGCCAGAGGCGGCACTCAGAGCCCTCTCTGTGGGCACCTATGCCGTGCCCCAGAGATGGTGAGGGACTGGCCCCTGCCACCCTGGCCCCACCCACCCAGTCTGCCATGACCACCGCGGCCACGCCCACCCGGCACCCAGTGATAAATAAGTGGGTTTTAGGTTGCAGTTTGGCTACTGGGTCTCTAAAAAGTTCGCCATCACTGATCTAGTCCTATTAAGAGAACAAGGCATTTTGAGCAATGGTAAAGCTAATAACACTGCACAAAAGTCTCTCTATATAGAACCTTCATCCTCATTGCTTAAAGCTAAACATAATGGGTTTTCACTGAAGCTGTTTGCCATATAAATTCCATATAAATTCAACAAGGTTAGGATTTTATGGGCCAAAATGGACAGCAGGAAATATGAATGTGATAGAAATACAATAAAAATTTGTATCTTTCAATGTAGCTTATTCAGATGTTTTGCAGGGCATCCCAGATATTTCAATCAGCTTTCAACTGGATTGGATATGGTTGGATTAGCTGCAGATTGGCTAACTTCTACAGCTAACACTAATATGTAAGTATGTAAATTGACTAATAAGATCCTTTTAAGCATCATTAAGTCAGAAATTAATTTAGATTGTTTTCAGAAATAAAGTACAGTATCTTACTATCTATGCAAAATATTTGTTTCTTTAAATTAGCAACAGTAAAAAAAAAATCCTCATTGCCAGAGTTTGTCCATTTTTGCATGCATGAAATTAAAGTCTTCATAGATGAGAGCTGGTCCAAAGATTATTTTAATTCAGGGGTAATGCTCACATAGCAGGATATATAAAAGTTTTCACTTTTTGAGAATAGTTATTTCTTGTTCGTTGATTTGCAAAGGATTTAATAAAACTTGCATTCAGTTCATTAGTTATAAGGAACAAAACCCAACAAATATATTTGCATTCATAATTAATGAACAATAATTAATCAGATAAAATTTCACATTCATAGTTATTAATACATTTATTTTATAGTACACAAGAGGTTGCACCATTGTCAGCAGATAGATTAGCATTTATATTTTGCATGCCTCTTCTTAAGAAAGAAGAAAAGAAAGAAAAAAAATGTAGCATTTACCATATATGGCTTGAAAAATGGTTCTATAGAAACAGTGAGAGTTGTATAGCCAAACAGATAAACAGAAAATAATTTGTTAGTAAAAATATGAAGAGCAGGTATAAAATTGTTAAAACTAAGGGAGGCAAATGGGGAAAACAGCAATTTGTACCCCTTCAGAAAAGATAGAATAAAAAGTTCAGTTCTGAAAAAGCTTCTTGGATGAGAAGCAAAACATTTTCAAGGAAAAACAACAACAAGAAAGTCCATTTGCTTTTGGAAAAGCACCTTGACCGGGGACAACTATGACCTGGATGATTGAGAATTTCCATAGACAGTGATATGTTGAATTATCTTCGTTTGTTTTGCCAGCAGTATTTGGGAGCTGTAGTCTCAGGCATATCTGGAAGGCATCAGAAACTGTTTTAATGATTTAAAGCAGGAAGTTCTAGAATGCATATGGGTCAACATAAAAGGAAAAAATAATGACATTGCCATAGGTATATACTACAGTCTACCCAATCAAGCAGAAGAAATAAATAATTTTTTGATAATCAGTTAACCAACGTATACAGTAGAAATGGGAGACTTTAACTACTCTGACATCAAGTGGGAGGCAAACTCTGCAACAAATGAGAGATCAAATAGATTCCTGATCCACCTAGCTGACAACTTCATCACCCAAAAGGTAGAGGAAGCAATTAGAGGGACAGCTATACTGGAACTAATTCTTACCAACAGAGAAGAAATGATAGAGGGGGTTGAAATTGCAGGAACTTTATGGGAGATTGAACATGTCATATTAGAAGTCAATATAAAAAAGGCACAAGCAACAGAACACAATCAAACCAGTTTCTTAGTTCTTAAAAGAGCTAATCTTAACAAACTCAGAAAGAGCTTTGGAAGGATCCCACGGATGAAAATCTGAAAGGGCAAATGAAGTCAAGAAGTTTGGAAAACCTTGAAAAATGATTATAAAATCATTTTATAATCTAGTTCAATATCACTAAAAAAGAAAAACAAGAAAACCAAGAAAAAAACTCTCAGACCAACTGAGAGGGGGAAAAAAGGATAAGTACAAAAAATGGAAAGAGGGACATAACTATGGCAGAATACCAACAAATAGCCCAAATCTGCAAAGATGAAGTTAGGAAAACTAAGGCTTTGCACGAAGTAAGACTTACAACAAATATCAAAAAAAATAATTTTAAAAAAAGTTTCAGCATATAAAAAAACAAGAAAAAAGTCACAAACATAATTGGTCCATTAATGGGCAAAGATGGCAAAGAAATAATGGGCAATAGAGAGAAAACAGAACTACTTAATTTATACTTTACACCTGTCTTCGTGCAAAAAGAAAACACACTCAACTTACCAAAAACAGAACTATAAATGACAGGTTAGGAATGCAAATTAAAATATGCAAAAATAAGGTAAGAGAACACCTGTCAGTTTTAGATGGATTCAATTCACTGGGTCCTGAAGGACTACATCCCAAAGTTCTGAAGGAACTGGCAGATGTGATTTCAGAACTATTGAAACATATTTTTCAAATTCTTGGAGCACTGGGGAACTACCTGAGAAATGGAAAAGAGCTGATGTGGTTCCCAACTTCAAAAAAGGAGAGAAAAATAACCACATCCAGGAAATTACAGACCAATCAGCCTGACATCAATACCCGGGATGATCTTGGAAAAGATAATCAAGCAACAAATCTAAAGCAAAGTTATAAAGGTCTCCTGCTTGAGCTGGGGGTTGGACTAGAAGACCTTCAAGGTTTCTTTCAATTCTATTATTCTATATTCTATGCTCTATGAAGTGGGTTATTCCACCAGTACTTTTACTTAGTCAATAAGATGCAGACATTGCTATGTTCTAGGTTCACCTATGAAATTGCTCCTGTGTTTGTACTGTTGGAATATGTCACATTAAGAAAAATGAGAGAAATAATTGGTTGGCCAGGAGGTGCTGGTGATGGAATCTTTTCACCTGGTAAGTGATGTTTCTTTGTACTTTCACGATTATGATATACAGTACCTTTGAAGGCAACCTAATGTGATAAGCAGCAAGTTCAAATGAACCTTTGCTCTAAGTTCCTTCAAGCAAATTGTGCTGCTTTATAGAGAATCAAATGACAGTTTGAGAACATGCAATCAAATGAAATACCTCTCCTTAGTTCTGTATTACATAATATTTACTAATTTGTATGAAATAAATAAGAAATTATAGTATTTAATAATGAGGTCAGGCTGTTGTAGACCTAGTAAATAGTAAGATAGGAGAGCTATATGGATATTAGAACAGCTAATGTTATTCTCATTTAGGGAATTTAAACAGGCATACACTATTTAGTTTCCTTAATGATGTAAGCAACTTATCAAAGCTATTACAGTTACACTAGGCCATGATATAACTTTTTTTTGACTTAACTAGTAATGTGAGCCAATTATGATTTATTCTACAAACTATTACTTAATGTCTTATCTCAATGCATGAATCTATTTTAAATAAGACTGTTGGATTAGATATTCAATTAACAGAAATCTCTTTAAAATAATTACGTAGTAAAGAAAGCAAAATTCATTCTATTTTTTTTAAAGCAGAACCCAAAACTACTTGCCAGAGTCAGATATAACATAGTGCAAAATGGTAGCTAAAAAGATGGAACCTATTTTGTACTGCAAATGTTTAAACACACAATAGAATTATCACAATGTGCAAACACATATCTGTGTCTGAATAATTACTGTGTGAATTGGGGATTATTACAGTCCAGTTCAGGAAAAGAAATCTTTTCTGCAGTCTTCTCTGCCTGAAACAAACTCTGGCTATTGAAACAGAATGTCCTCTATTGAGATTATATTGAAAAAACTCTTTGGTCAGTGAAGAATAGAGACACAGAATGTACATTCTAGAAGTAGGACAATAAATTGTCCTAGGTAAGACTCTCTATTCCTTCAATTTGGAGCTAAGGTATCAAATCTAGAACAGCAAGATAAGAAATTTTAAGGGTAGGTGATAGGAAAATAAAAAATAGCAAATTCCAAATTCTTCCTAAAAAGTTTAGATTATCTTCCTTTTTAATAGTGAAAGGATCATTGAGCAAATGGATTCAAACAAGAATCAAAAGTAAAATGTGGTTATATAGTATTTTTATTGCTTTTGTCTTCTGTTTTGTCTTCTATTTCCTTACATTATCTGCCTTCAAAATTCAGCAAATGAATAGCAGGTTATAAACTGAATGAGTGAGAATTTATTCTACCTGTATTTGGATTAAGCCCTGAGAAAAATGTCTACTTTGAAAAAGGTTCTTACAACAAGTGTAATTTGTATGTGAACTGTGAATAAAAAAAAGTAACAGTTTGTTACTGTGTTCTTCAGGTGGTGCCATATCTAACATGTATGCTATGTTGATTGCACGTTTCAAGATGTTCCCAGAAGTCAAAGAGAAAGGAATGGCAGCTATTCCAAGACTGGTTGCCTTCACCTCAGAACATGTAGGTGTTCCTCTGTTATCCTTTATGCTTATCTTACCTTTGGCTAATATATAGTTGCTTTCTTTCTATAACATATATTCTTCTTTTGGATGCATGTTTATTGTTTTACACTGGGGATCCCATTTTAGAACCAATGACTCCTTTTTTTTTAAAATGCATTATACAGCAACATTTATGGATAAATGTTAATTTGAAATTAATCCTGCCTTTAAATGAGCACTTGGCAAAGTTTTGATGCTCAGGAGTTGCATTAATTTTTTATTTATTATTGAGTTGCTGGAATCTACAGTATATGAAATTATGATACGAAGTGGCCAGCCTAGAATTTTCTGGAGCAGTTTCTTGTGCTCTGCAGATGGTGGAGTTTCAGGATTTTTAAACTCTTTTTAAAATTTATTGTATAACTTAGATTATGGTTTCAGTATGATTCTCTTTCCATACCATCAGTTTTCAACAATGGTGATCAGAGAGGATCTTGAGAAAGGTGGTTTAAGGACTTCATAAGGCTCCGAGATGTCTAATGCTGATTAGGTCAATTGAATATCATTCCTGTGGAATCCAGCGATGAGGACAATTGTAACAATGGAATTGATATAAATACTTAGAATTCAAAACTCTTTGTTTTACATCAAGTCAGTAATTTTCTAAAAAAAATGTGCTAGGTGACTCAGTGTCTAGGTTTGAATAACATGGTAATATTAGAGTTGAATAGTTTGCTGGTCGGCATTTTAGGGGAATCAGTTAATCTAGTAAGCCATTTATATAATTTATTTGATTGGATATAGTTATCGGACCAACCAATTCTATTTTTTAATCTAATTAAAATATTGTTTGAATGAAGCTAGAGTACAGTTATGGGACTCACAGATCAAGACATAGTCACTCAAGGTCCTCTCTGATTTATTCACAAAGGAGATAAATTCATTGATTGATTGATTCATTCATTCATTCATTCATTCATTCAATCATTCAATCACTCAATTTATATGTCACCTATCTCATTCTTGAAGTGACTCTGAGCTCTAGGATTTAAATTTCTTCCCCATTTAGATTAGGGGGCTGGCACCCTGCATTCAGAACCACGTGCAATCCCTAAAGCCCATCATTACAATCCCTAGTTCCTAATCAGGCACATGAATGTTGGCTGTATGTTTTTGGGTCGGGAAATACCTGAAAACTGTGATACAAACTGTAAAATATAATGATGAAATAACAATGAAAAGAAGAAGAAAGCTCCAATCCCATTCAATTTTTTTTTTAAATTGAAAAAAGGAACCGTGCAATGTCTCTTGAGACCCAGAAATTCTTAAATTGTGGCTCAAGGCTATCAAAAAAATTGGCCATTGATTGTTAAGATGTTTGACTGCAGGGCTACAGTAGGTGTGCAAGAAAAAGTTGCATTCAGAAAACATTACATGTCAGTCAGAGGCAATAGGGGATGGGTCAGTCTTCTTAATTGTGAGCACCTCCATTTTCAGGAATTTGAGCACACATCACATACTTTCTCAAACTTTTCAAGGCTAAATATGAGTTTTCCCAATTTTTCCCAATAAGATTGTTTCAGATAAATATAAATATGGATGGGGAGAATTGTATAGAAAAGAAAAACAATAGGATTCAACTTACTCACTGCCCAAAGGTTTGTGTATCAACAACTGCTGTACTTACTGTGTCTTCTGCAAATTCATTTATAATATCATTACTTGATTAGACTTGCTTGATTAGGCTCAGGACAACACTTTATGCAGCTGATGAAATACACAGTAGCCCACTAAAGCCTCTGTCATAATGCATTGTCAATTTCTGAGGTGAGACTGGATTTTGCATTTTTTTTTTACAAACCCTTAAAGAATTACTCCAAATATTTCACTAGTTTGCAAAGAAGACAAATGCAAGAGCATTATTTCACAGGAGAAATATATTGGTGCATTGCTTCCATCTACAAAATAATCAATATACTTTTTCAGAGTCATTTTTCAGTGAAGAAAGGGGCAGCTGCCTTAGGAATTGGTACTGACAGTGTGATTTTGATCAGATGTGATGAAAGGTAAGCAGAACTTTTAATTTAATGGAAGGTCAGCACCCAAATCAACCCAATTTATCCATGAAGATTTCATAAAATTTCAGCATTCATATGTGCTATTGCCAAAACCTCAGTTTATCCTTTTTCAAGATGTTGGCAATTTTTCTTTATTAATTTTATTTATGGATGCAATAGATATATTTTAATAGGAAGCAATCTGTTTTTGAATACTGCAGATTTTCTTTTCTTTTTAATAAGCTACATTGGGATCAATATTTGCCCAGAAAGTTGGCTTAGAAATATTTAGCCGCTTATCATATTTACTTTTCATTCTAAAATGGCAGTTTCCTGTCTTTGATCTAATATCGTGTTGCACTTTTTATGGCCACTGAGAGTGATCTAAGGTAGGAACTGTTGCTAATTCTATTTCCTACAGAGTCTGCTCAAGACTTATCTTCATGGGTTTCTGTAATTGTTAAAGCCTGAATACCAAAAAAAAACCCATTGTCTCCTTTTTGCACCTACCAAATCTTCAGGGAATTGTTCTCAGTGCCCGGGGCAAATAAACTAGTCACTTATTCTTACTAGGGAGAAAGTTTTTTTCTGATAGTAGCACCTCAATTATGGAAAGTCTTCCCAGAGAGAGATTTCGTGGTGCTAAGGAGGTGATTTTGATACCATTCCTTTGAATCTTTTAGTCTGACTGTCTCAATTCAAATAATTTAATTCTGATTCAGGCTTGATAGTATTTCTTGTTTATGTTGTGTTGTTTATAAGACGCCCAGATAACCTTTTACAACAGTAAAAATATAGTAAGGAAAACATACAAAGAAGCAGTCAATCAAGAAGAACAGCAATGAATCCAAATGTTTTTTTCTTCTCTACTAGTTATTTTAAGTATGATTTTTGTTAAAAAAAAAAAAAAGTGGTGATAGGAGCACTTAGAGTTGTGACTCCTAAGATGGGAGAGCAGTTCCAACGTATCCCAGAAATAACATCAGAGCTCTCTGTTCAGAAGTGTGCAGGGCTAAAAACAGCTAAGATACTACACAGAAGCCTCAAATTCCCAGGCCTCTGGTAAAGGAAGACTCATGCTACATACAGTGGGTTTCTCAGGGCTGTATTTATTGCAGAATGCAGCTAATAAAAGAGTTCATTAAAAATGTTCCTTATGCTGAAAATTCCATTTATGCACCCTAGAGTGGTACAATCCTTGGAAGCTGCATAGCATGCTTCATCTGAATGTCTAGCTCAGATCCTATTAAAATCTTGATTTTCCCCTTCCTGCCCCCAAGGAGCTTATTATAGAAGTCAATATGAACATATTTCATGGTACCATGACTGTATCATCTCAGCCGCTATATATATATTGTGGCCTAAACTTTTTTAAAATCCAATCTTTAGATTGCCATGGTTTATCAAGTACCTTTTAGACTCACGTGCTTGACAAAGAATTTAAAAGGCAAATTAACGGTGGAAAAGTGAATCATTTCATAAATTTGAGTTCCTTATATGATTCTTTGATATCACCCACTCAAGCACAACTGGTAAGATTAGAGAACAACCCCCCCCCAACAAGAGTTTATAATTATGTCAGGTAAAAGTTAATGTGTGCATTTGTACAATATGCAAAGTTTGCATGGCGTTAAACTGGGTTAATTTTTGTATGGTATCATAGGTTATGCAAATGAGCCATCTTAGACTATTCCTCAGCATATTGCGTGAATTGTTCGGAAATTATTTTATTCTGTAATTAGGTTTACTGTGTTGTATAAATTTTGTTGCTTTATAAACTGACAGATAGGCTAATGCTTCTGACAGTTTATAAGCAGCAAAAGACAATTTTTCATAAATAGAAGCTTATCTTGGATAAGACACTCGAAAACACTTTGTAGTTAGTGTGATTATATCCATATCCATCATACTGAAATTCTTTATTCCAGGGGAAAAATGATTCCATCTGATCTTGAAAGGCGAATTGTTGAGGCAAAGCAAAAGGCAAGTTAATTCTATCTAAAGTTTCTATTTACTGCCATTCAGATATTTTAGCTATATAACATTTTTCATGCTATCATGCTTTCAGTATTCACCAATATGCTGGATTAAAAGTCCCATCAAGGCCATCTAAGGATAATAGATCTGATTCTCTGGATTACTTTTGCTTTAAAGGGCTAGGTAAAAATAACAAATTAAAAATGTGCATATGGATACTTAATCAAGTTTTAAAAGTCCAACTCTGTAGAATTTTGAGAAAGAGAAGAAATTATCTGATAGGGGAAAAAATAGTTGCTGATATGTGATGTTCCTTCAGAGAATGAAATCTCACCCTCACTTCTAAAATCCTCATCCTCTTGTGTACGATTTTATTGCTGGCTTTGGATTTTTCCAAGTTAGGTAAAAACAAAGAAGCAAAACACAAAGTACCTTCAAAATTCATATTAAGGAACTACTTTTATTAAACAGTTCTCAATGTTCCAGAATAATGTGCAAACATTTGAATTCTTCTCAGGAAATTATGAAGCTAGAGTGAATGGAAAGAAATTGAAGGAAAAAAAGGGAGAAAGTCCAGTCTGTCCATCCGTCCATCCGTGTGTGTGTGTGTGTGTGTGTGTGTGTGTGTTAGTTTTATGTCAAAAAATGTCAAGACCACAGCCACAACTATGCAATCAAAATTTGGTGTGTCACAATGCATGTAAAAGAGAGTGGGGTTTCAATCACATGATTGTGGCTGCCTTTTCTGACATTTTTCACTCATTCATTCACTCACTCACACACACACACACACACAGAGAGAGAGAGAGAGAGAGAGAGAGAGAGAGAGAGAGAGAGAGAGAATCCTGAAAAAGGTTATAGGCTCTTTTTTCCATAGATAGATAGATAGATAGATAGATAGATAGATAGATAGATAGATAGATAGATAGATAGATAGATAGATAGATAGATAGATAGATAGATAGATAGATAGATAGATAGATAGATAGATAGATAGATAGATAGATAGATAGATAGATAGATAGATAGATAGATAGATAGATAGATAGATAGATAGATAGATAGATAGATAGATAGATAACCTTTATTGTCATTTTTACTGTGGGCACAATGGCACACATTAAAAATGAAATTTAGTTGCTTTCTGTCATAGTGTACCCATAGATAACACACATTTAAATATACTATATACAACATATGTATAGATCTACACCCTTATATATAAGTAACATATAAATATTAATCACTGTCCGTCTTGAATACATAACGGAAGGAGGAAGCTTTAGAGTTCACAAGATTAATACTGTATGGAACAAAGCTGTGACTGAATCTGGATGTTCTGCTTCGGATACCACGGAGCCTCCTCCCAAAAGGTAACAAGGAAAACAGGTCGTGAAGAGGATGTGTAGTATCCCAGACAATCTTGTGGACCCTGTTCAAGCAATGCTTATGTGCTATGTCCTGGATGGAAGGGAGGGAACTGCCAATCATCTTTTCAGCCATCCTCACCACTCTCTGCACCGGCTTCCTGTCTGAAGCAGTGATACTTCCAAACCGGACTGTGATGCTGTATGACAGGATGCTCTCAATCGTCCCTCTGTAGAAAGTGGTAAGGACAGGGGAAGGAAGATGTGCTTTTCCCATGCATCACAGAAAATACAGGTGCTGCTGTGTCCGCTTCACCAGTGTCTCGCTGTTGATTTGGAATTTGGAATTTGAAATTTGGAATTTCTGTGACCACCAGTGTCTCCCCTGGCACCCCAGTATTCCTCACTGATTACAGAACTGGCCATACCTTGTCCCTAGTCTGCATTTTAAAGTCTGCAGTTTTTCTGCCTGATCACATCCAACCTACATGAATTTTACTGAATTTCCTTTCATCCTTTTTAAAAGGAGGTTTCATGCAACCGAGCAAGCATCGATCAATCTCTGGTAAATTTGCAAAGGTAACGCCTCGTCGATAGCATTTTATTAGCCAATCGGTTTCCTAAAAATATTATCTCCCCCAGTCGTGGAAAACAATACATCCTATTAGTCTGATAAAATTTGAGTGTTGTGTAACTATTTCAGCAAAACATTATTGTATGTCCACACAGTAAGAGCTGAGTTACTGTAAAGATCCCCAATGAGGAAATCCTGACAGTGTTTAGATGAAATGTAAGGAAGTTGAAGACATTTAATTAGGTTCTCTCTGCTCTCAGAGTTTAAGATTGCACTTCGAATGCTCTGTTATGTACCCCATTAGGTTGTTTAGGTAAACAATACTGAATCATTTCTATTGTTTTGGCAGTTTGCTGCCTCCTACTGTTAGAAACAGCAATCACATGGCAAATAAAGTAACTAATAGTAAGTACTGTGTAATCTCTTGGCTGCCTCATAACAGAAAGTGGTCTCTTATGCATTGCCAGAGAAGAAGAAATTAATCTCTGCTGAAATAGGTTTTTTCTATTTTTATTTTCCTGTAGGGATTTGTTCCTTTTCTAGTAAGTGCCACTGCAGGAACTACGGTATACGGAGCTTTTGATCCGCTTATAGCTATTGCTGATATTTGCAAGAAGTATAAGATATGGATGCATGTGGATGTGAGTATGAAATCTTCAAGCATCGGATTGTAAATCCAGTCTGCTGGTGGGTCTGCAGAAGCAGAGGATTTAACTGTGCCTAGGCTATATTGCTTCATGTGAAAATAAACTTCTTAATAGAATCTTTGGAACATTGAAAGGATTTCTGTTTCTCAAAGATAACAGGATGGCTCTAAAGATGGTGAACCATTTGATGTGCAAAGATATACTATCTTATGTAGACTTCATGCTTAACTGCTTAACTGTGATAGATAAATCAATCTTACACAAAAAAATACAACTTATCTGTATCCACAATGGTACATTACACAGACAGACAGAGACAGAGACGAGATAGAGATAGAGATAGAGATAGAGATAGAGATATACAGTATACATATGGAATATCTTTGTGCTGAAAGATTTATTAATGTTTTAAAAGGCATTCAAGCTAGTTCCAACATATGCTGCAAATTACAGCAGTGTTACTGGAAAACTGTGTAGATCAAAATCTACCTTTGGCAATTTGCAAATTTTTAATTGCTTCCCCAAATAAGTAAAAAGCTGATAATAAGTGATTCACATATTTAAATATGTGAAGGTTACGTTTTCAAAAATCTGAATGATTATTTAATAGAACTGATGATTGCAATCTACTTTTTTTCCAGGGAGCTTGGGGTGGTGGGCTGCTGATGTCAAGAAAACATAAATGGAAATTAAATGGCATTGACAGGTATGGCTTTTAACAATATTATGATATGCTTCTCACACAGTGCACAGTGATAACAGGAAACCTCAACCTGGCAAAAATTAAACAGATTTAACTTATGCTTAAAATAATTGTCTAGGAATTTTTTTTTCCTGGTAGGCATTCTCCAACTTTTTAAGCATCAATTCCAATAATTTCCATATATTACGGGTTTTGGTCATGCAAGCTAAGAACTAAAACCCTTGAAATATGGGCAGTTGGGATCAGGTGTCAAGACTGATTTGCACTTTCACCTATATTCTGCTTCGCTCGCAGCTTGATAAAGAAAAGTGAGGAGGTGGGATGGAATGCAAGGGTGGGAGAGGGGCAATTGCGATCTGAGCATTGGCTGTTCCCGTGAGAGAGTGCTCCAACCCAAGGACACATTGAGCAGGTGGACTAGCGTGGCCCGCTGGTTTCCATAACAAAATGAAGAGAAGTGATTGGTGGACGTAATGGACTGTGAATGGCCCATAGGGAAAAAGGGGGATTAACTATGGTAGCTTTTGCACAGAAAATCCAGAGCTGGTTTCGCTTCGTCTGTGCCAATATAGTTTATTCAGTAAAGTTTATATTCTTGGTAAAATAATGTCCCAGGAGTTTCTTTTTCTGTATCTGCCAATTGGACAGTTGACATCAAGGAAGTCTGGTGTAAAATGCTTACATAACAGGGCATTTGCAAGAATTACAAAAAAAGTCTAGATGGTGACCAGTTGAGATTAAAGCCTCTTCCCATTTTATATGTATCAAGCATGCAGCATTCATAACCTGGTGGGGGAGAGGTTGATTGCACAATTGTGGACTCCATCGTGATACCACCCTTGCCCTGGTTATATTAGAAAACCTTTGTACAATTTTACTTTATATCATTGTACCTTTGCCTATTCGTTCTTTTTCAAAAAAACTGAGGATTTGGAGATGTTTCTTTTATCATTAAAGTATGTATGGAAGTGAAATGAGAATGCAGGAAAGGAGCAAATTCGAATTTAGGTGACAGAATATTGTTTAACACATAAACATGCACATGCACACATACACACACACACACACACACACACACACTTTAAGCTTTATTCACATCTTCAAATCGATCTGGTTCTGTTTAGGTTCCTTTCATACTGTATATATGGAGTAGCAAAGATTAGCATTATATATTAACATGATCAACCTGCATGTTTCAACTGTAAATATGAGATTTGCTGAAAGTGCATGCAAAGCATTGAGAATTAAGAATTTTCTGATGATGCCTCTGTTTTCATTACTTGATGTCTAAGGATTTAAAGTTTATAGAAGATTCTCATTTTAGTGCTTACTGTTTTTTCTTTTTGTTTCAGGATTTATTTTTACAGGAAAATTGTGTTATTCATTTAAAAGCATCTAAGCGATTCTTTCATCTAAAAGGCTAGGTCACAAGGCCAAAACTGGAACTCAATCTAAAATAGAATGACAATATAAAATTTACATTGACATACAGATTAATTAAATGCTCCCCCTTTTGTTTTCTTACGTGTTCTATATTGTACCTAAAGGTTTTTCTTTCAAACTTATTTTAAATACTCTTTATTTTACCTTTAAAAAAACATAATTGTGACTTCTGTTCATGTTGCTACACAACCTGGATTTAATCAATTAAATATGCAGTCCAATGCGTCTTATGAATATTCAGAAGTGTGTACATAATTTCAGTTTACTTTCTTTGTGAGTGATGGTTCTCATCTCTTTCCCCAACTGTTATTATAGTTATGGGATTCTTCAGGAAAGATGTATGAAAAAGGGTGTTATAGGCATGTAATATCTTTTGAAAGCTATAGGCCAAAAATATATTAGTTGTACAGAAAGCTATTATCTCTTCCTGTTGGAACTCTGTGTGAGCATTCCTGAGAGCAGGAATCTAATCTAAGCAATAATTAGTGAAGTAGGTGTTGAAACCACAACAGAAAGGAGATTTTTAAAGGAAAATGCATTATAAAAGCAAGGCCTTTCTTCCTTCTTTCTTTCTTTCTTTCTTTCTTTCTTTCTTTCTTTCTTTCTTTCTTTCTTTCTTTCTTTCTTTCTTTCTTTCTTTCTCTTCCTTTCTCTCTCTCTCTCTTCCTCCCTCCCTCCCTCTCTCCCTCTCTCTCCAAATTCTGGACATGACTCTGTAGTTTTCTTGACAAGATTTCAGAAATAGTTTGTCCTTGCCTTCTTCCTAGGGCTCAAAGAGAGTGACTGGCCCAAGGTCACCTAGCTGGCCTTGTGCCTAGAGGGGAATTAGAATTCAGAGTGGCCCAGTTCTCCTTGTCTGGTGTCTTAACTACCAAATTGCCCCTGGGCAAAGCCTAGCTAGCACCTAACAGCATCCTATCAGAAGGAGACTCAAAGAGAAGAAAGTGACTCTGAGATTAGCAATCTCTTAGGCAAAGACTAGGATGTAGGGGAAGAAGAGGCAGCGCCTGGGGGCAGAGTCAAAAGAGGGATCATCCTAGAAGCCCTATATAGTCACAAATGTGCTAACTCCAATCCACCATGAATTCTGTTGATCCTTATTTAATTTCTAGTAAGTGCTAACCATTAGTTGAGAATATTCCTGTGCATAGGCATGAGCAATAAAGTTGTTTAATTAAAACATAATGTGTAGTTCTGGTCTTTCACATTTAACATTGGCAGAATAACAAAGACAGAACAATGAACAAATCCTTAATATTATATCTGTAGCCTTGTAGTTAGTGGTTCATGAAGAATCAGTGACACTGAATTCATACTTCCAACATTTCCAGGACATTTCTTCAGTTACACTGCTTACTATGTTGACTGCATATTTTGCTTCACTAAGGTTTGCTTCACTACAACTGTCTGAATTTATAGTTCAAGCCTTAAACTACACATGGGTAAACTACTTTATTGCTTACTCTAATGCATGGAATACATTATTCTATATTCTGTTATAATATTTCCTAATACTTTATAGGAGCATATGAACAATCTTCAGCTGATCCTGGGTTCTTGCTTTGTTCCCTCTTCTACATGTTAATAAGGAGGCTGGAGGCATTTGTTTTAATGAAACTATGTTTAAGCTGAATTAAGCCAAACTTTCAATATCCTAAGTAATTCAATTAAACATATTTTAACAACTCCAATATTCCAGAGCTCAGAAGTAGAAGGTTCTAAACTATTTTTTTTCCAAGGTAGCAGGAAACAATGGTGTGTGATGGGTAGCAACACGTAAATCAATATTTTAGTGTTATATACAGTATTTCAGCTTTTACTTAGCTTCTCACTGAAGCTAAGATAATGTATAGGTTCATTATCACACATCCTAATGACTTAATATTCCAAAACTAATGTGAAACATAAATATAAAATGCCATCATTTATGCTTTCCTCCTCAAAACAAAACAAAAACAAAACAGATGATACAGATGTGAAACTTCAATATATCCTCTGCTTATTGTGAAACCTAAAATCAAAATATTGTACATGTTTTATCAACCTCAGTTTCATACCTGTTGAACCAATATTAATAATTATCTTCTAAAATGTATGTAAAGATGAATCGGAAGACAAACAGTATGGAAAATGAAAATGCTATAGGTAAATATTAAAATTCTGGTTTCAGATAATGAGGAAGTTTATTTTTAGCGCTATAGCTGATATCCCTAATCTTTGTGTTAAATACCAAAAAAAGATTGTCTGCAAATCCAAATAAGTTGAATAGAAGTCTGATGGTGACATGAAATAATTATGTTGTCTATTTTTTGTTTTCTTCTTTATTTAAAAAAAATGCTTATTTTCAGTCTTATTGCTTTTGACCCTACAAAAATCCTGTTACATTTTATATTTGCTTTTCCATCTGAGCTTCTAAGATTACAGTCTTTGATCATTTCAAGAACAGAACAGAACAGAACAGAACAGAACAGAACAGAATAGAATAGAATAGAATAGAATAGAATAGAATAGAATAGAATAGAATAGAATAGAATAGAATAGAATAGAATAGAATAGAATAGAATAGAATAGAATAGAATAGAATAGAATAGAATAGAATAGAATAGAATAGAATAGAATAGAATAACAGAGTTGGAAGGGACCAGCTCTGGGACCTAGTCCAACCCCCTGGTCAGGCAGGAAACCCTATACCATTTCAAACAAATGGCTGTCCAATCTCTTCTTTAAAACTTCCAGTTTTGGAACATTGACAACTTCTGGAGGCAAGTTGTTCCACTGATTAATTGTTCTAACTTTCACTTCCTTTTAAAGTTTGGTTTCTGTTCCAGAGCAAATTCCGTGACGTGGAACCCACACAAAATGATGGGAGTTCCTCTGCAGTGTTCTGCCTTGCTTGTACGCGAAGAGGTGAGCCTCTAAAATTTTGGATGATGTCTTGTTGCCTTCAAAGTTTTGCCTTTTCATATGCTTATTGTAATTGTGACAGAGCTGATACATCTACTTGTAATTAAGATAACATCTGAAATTTAAAAACAAAAACGTTCAATGACTTTTAAATCCAAAATTAGAATAAGCTTCATAATAACTGTCCAGTAGGGGAAAGGTATATATAATTAAAGGTCCGGAAGGGATTTTGGAAGTCTTCCAGTCTAACCCCCTGCCCAAGGCAGAAGTTCTTATTCCATCCCAGACAAATGGTTGTCCAATCTTTTCTAAATCCTTTTTGTATTTAAATTATTTTTCGTCAAAGAGGAGTAGGAAATTGCTTTAGTGACTTTGATCCACACTTTATTTAGAATAAACAACACTGGACTGTAATACATAACTCAAGAATACCACTTGTGTGGAAGTGATAAAGACCCAAAATTCTATATCCACAATAGATTCCAGTGAGAAGCCCATAAATAAATTATGAATGCAATAAGATTTCTTAGACTCCCTAGACTAGAAACCATACATAGCTATTTATGCCTGGTTTCATTGAATGATCCCACAGATATTGATATTAACAAATTACCCCGCTTTCCAGATTTTGCATAATTGTATATACTTTTGACATGGTCCCTGTAGTTGCCTTATTTGTAAACTTCCAAACACTGTGAGAATTTTTCTTGGAGAGTTTCTTCAGCTTCTCAGTCATTTTGCCTACCCTTTTTGGTACCTTTTCCAACACCACAAGTAGCTCTTTAAGATGCAATAAATCAGAACTATTAGAGTGTTATTATTTCTTTTTAAGGGGCTGATGCAAAGCTGCAATCAAATGCATGCTTCTTACCTCTTCCAACAAGATAAGCATTATGATCTCTCTTATGATACTGGAGACAAAGCATTGCAATGTGGACGCCACGTTGATGTCTTTAAACTATGGCTGATGTGGCGAGCAAAGGTAAGCATTTTGATGATGTTTGTGGAGATAAGAGTAGTTCAAACCAGGGATCTCAAAATGCAATAAGGAAAAATGTTAAACTTCAGAGATAGCAATAGTACTTAGACTTATATACCACTTCACAGTGCTTTACAGTCCTCTCTAAGCGGGTTACAGGGTCAGTATATTGCCCCCAACAATCTGGGTCCTCATTTTACCAACCTCAGAAGGATGGAAGGCTGAGTCAACCTTGAGCTGTTGAGGATTGAACCTTTGGCAGTGAGCTGAAGTAGCCTGCAATACTTCATTTTAACCACTGTGCCACCATGGTGCAGATAAGACCAGGTCTGCTAATTTCCTTGGAATGATCTATAGTGGAGTGCTTGGAACATCATTGATAATGCTATTTATTTGGGGTATGCTGAAAAGATAATATACATTGCTGTATATATAGGAGGTACATCCAGGTTTACCTTCAGCTAAACTATTTTCTTGATTCCATTTCCCAATTTCTTTGACTCATGCTCCATCTCCAAATTCCCATCAGGGTATTCCTTGAAAGGAGAGTTTTTGTAGTGGGGAACACTTTGAGCCCAAGGTCCTCATACAGCCCCAACCCTGTTTTTGCAGTCCCAAATTATAACTGCAGAAAATGGAATCCAAGGTTTCCTGTGATGTTAAAGCAGAAAAACATAACAACTCTAATGTACCTTCTGAAATAGATGCAATGAGAAAGAAATTGGCAAAAGTGCTGAGGAGGGATTATAGGTCTTCCTACATATGTGTCATATCATCACCCTGTCCATCACCTACCCATGCTACTAAAATATTTATACCTAGATCTAGACCAGGGGTCCCCAATCAGGGATCCGTGGACCAGTACCGGGCTGCGACATGCCAGCAACTGGTCTGCACAAAAAAGCAAAGCCCCATCCACGGAATGCAGGCAGCACACAAAACCATGCACTCTCTGGTGCATGGAAAAACCTCTCTCCACGGAACTGGTTCCTGGTGCCCAAAAGGTTGGGGACCTCTACTCTAGACCATGATCATGCCAATGTTTCTATTGGTTCCATTTAAATTTTCAAGCATTTTTATGTTCTGGCATTGTCCTTTTGCCTATTCCTCCCCTTATTCTACCAACACATGATTTTTAAAAAATGGTCAAGGGAACATTTTGCTTCCATCTCCATTGTGCTTTGGACAAATCGAAATTGTTGGTTGCTAGGCAACCCTTCTTAGTCCTTCTGCACTGCAGCTTGGAGGTAAACTTATGCAATGTCTTACATAAGACTTCTGTTTCTTTAAGAAGCAAATAAGAGAAGAATGCTGGGAGTAACCAAGAAACAACGATACAAAAACATTTCTCCGGGTAGACACCCAGAAAGTGGGTGTCACTTTCAAGTTTAGAACACTTGATGTCATGCAGTTATGGCTTGGCATCCAGTTCTTGCTAGTTGGTAGCATAATTATGATACTCTAATGAAATCAAGCTAAAAGCTTTTGGGAAACAGAAAGGATTTTGTTGTAAGAATTCTTAAAATTAGATGTGGCAAACTGTGATGAAAACACCTGCTTCCACTTTAGGCAGCAATTAAGAATAGACATATTATTGATGTGGAGAAACAAATTAAAAACCTGTTCTTTTCTGGGGCATATGTGTAAGAAACCTCAAAGGACCACCTCTTTGGCCATTTGAAAAGGAGTTGCTTCCTGCATAATGATTCCAATTTTCCTGGCATGAGTTGTCTAAAAAATGATTCATTATTGTAAACAGCAATAAATAAATAAATAGTGTTTGTTATAGAGATCTTTGTTCCATCACTGTTTATTCCAGTATCCATAAATCATTCCCAACACAAATTAAATCCACTCTAATCTGCTATACATACTATCTGCATAGTGAAGAAAATTCAGCATGGTGTTATCATTGTTCAGCTTGAGGTGATCTTTTGGAGGTGGTCTTTCACCTTAAGATAAGTCAATCAGCATTCATTGTTCTAGAACAGGGGTGTCAAACTGCCAGCCCGCGGGCCGGTTTCATCATACCAAAGCCGATATGTCACGACACGTCACATGACGTGGTGAGTTTGACACCCGTGTTCTAGAAGTAACTTTATCAATCACTGAGTTCACTCCTTCCAGCACTCAGTGAAATGAAATATATCATTTCCTCTCCTTCGTTATTTATATGATTTTATCTATTAATCAAATGTTCATCCCACTGCAATCAAAAGATTTTCAGCAGCTCACTAAAGTAAAAAAATATAATAAAGTATGAAAACATAGCCCTAGAACCAATAAAGTCCCAATACATGCATGGCATCACACCTTAAAACCTTTCTAGAAAAGCTTTGTCTTCACCTTTATTTATTATTTATGTTGCTTTTATTAACTTAATTAAAAAAGAGAGAGAGAAAGAACCAAAAGAAATCAATAAATGGGGAGGAGGAGGGAAAGAAAGCACGACAAAAATTATGAATATGAGGACTATGTATGTAACAATATACAATTTTGCGCAATAGTTAATTCTTGTGTTCTGTATAATTGTAACCCATATTTGTACACAATTCATTCATATGTCACAAGTAAATTCTGACCTTCAATTTACTGAGTAACTGGGCCATAAATATATTTTTTAATAATAGGAAGGAGAAAGAGTATTCATTTATATTGTTGAGCTGTCAGTTTCCATATCAAAAGTACCAATAGAATGTGGTCTTTGATCCACTTAATCCAAAGTAGGTTTTGCATACGGAGGTAGTTCTCATTTAACGCAAGTAATTGGGACCTTAATTTCCATTGCTAAGTGACATGATGATAAAGCGCAATATCAAATGATTCCACTACTTAGATGCAGAAATTTTAGCACTTCTGGTTTTTGTTAAGTGAAGTTACTGTCACTCTGGGTTGCTAAGCAAAGACATCACACAGTTGTCATTTGTGGCCTCCTGTAATGGAATGCATGGGGGATCTTGAGAAAAGAGAAGAGATGCTGCCTAAGGAATAATCAGACAAGAGGGGCAGAAGTCTGCAGTCTCTTAGAAAAATTAAGGAAGCCTCCCTCAGTGTAGCTTTGTACTTTCAGACTTACAAGTTTCTATTAATGTACTTTTATAATAAAGCAGATTTTGTTTATCTTGTTGTGTTTCCTGTCTGGTTTACCCAGAAAGGCTTGCTCTGTCTTACAGATCTGAAAGTACAAACTTACCCTCCACTTTTAACTGCTTGCTCCATTTTTCAAAAAAATAGTGTGATTTGTATAGCCATTCTTGCTGTTTTTTTCTTTGCTTTGTTCTGCAGGGCACTATAGGATTCGAAGCACATATTGATAAATGCTTGGATCTTGCAGAATATCTATATAACAAAATTAAGAATAGAGAAGGCTATGAAATGGTGTTTGATGGAAAGGTATGTTTTCAATTGTAGTTTTGAATAGCAGGTACAGTTTTAGCTGTCCATTGTACTGAGTTGTACAGTGTATAGGCACAATGATCTTTGAGAATGCACCAATGGCTTCTCTTCCAAGTTATCAGGCAAAAATTGTGCTGTTGGAGATTTTCCATCAGTATATTAATATTTGTTTATTATTAATTGACATATTAACACACTTTCAGAAATTCAAAACTGTACACGTCATATTCCATCCTTCAGTTTTACCCTCATAACTCCAAGTTAGGCAAAACAACAATGTGACAATCTCAAAGCTTTGGCTTAGTGGGGGGTATGAACTAAAATTTCTCTAATTTCTTGTCTAGCACTCTAACTACTGTTTAGTTATTGACAGATCTCAAAACTTATTCACAAGCCATTGTATCCTGCACAAATTATTTGTGGGCTTAGGTGAGAGACATAGTACCATAGAAGTACTTGACAACTATGAGAATGTTTCTCTATTAATCTTCATGCTACAAGGAATCAGCGCTAAGGTTTTTGGTCACATATGTCTATACTTATATATGAAAGGTTTTCCAGAACATGCCAGATGATTGAAGACAGGTGATTCCTCAGATAACCAGGCCTTATGCATGATTACTTCCCAATGCTCAGTGGGCTAATTCACTGGTTAAGGGAGAGCAGTGGAAGTTCAAAGAAAGAGATTACATTTCAAAAAGTCAAATGCCATCAAGAAGTTAATTATTTCAATATTTCTTTCATGCCCATCATTGCAATATGTATAAATAAATGCTTTTATTCTCTAGCTCTGTCCCTCTGTTTCAAGAGGGATAGCCATATTAAGTCTTCTACAGGATCACAATGGAGAATTTTATGAAAAAGAATACATACATCTGATGTAATGGGCAATGAACTACAAATACTTAGGTAAAAATAAATCAAATAATTCTAATGTATGATAAAATTATCCATTAGTGTGTCCCAGACTGTTTTGAATGTGGATGTCATCTTCTTAAGAAAACAGATATTTGGAGTGAAACATGATTTCCCCAGCATAAGATGCAATAAATATTAATAGATGCATTGATTACAATGCTAGTGATTCTTACTCTGCTGCACCAAAGTCAATAAACAAAAAAAACAACAACACTTCAACTGATCACAATCATAGGAAAGGCAACCCCAGGGACAAGTTAAAACACAGTGCTTACTGCCATTATTGTTCTTCCATTAGCCTCAACACACAAATGTTTGCTTCTGGTACGTGCCTCCCAGTTTACGGAGTACAGAAGATAATGAAGAAAGAATGAATCGTCTTTCAAAGGTAAAAGGGAGTACAGTATAGAACAGAACAGAACAAAATGAAGTTTATTTCTGCTATGCAATTTTTAAGGACATCCATCTGTATCTGGGTAGTGTTTCACAATTATCAAATCTCTTCTAAATAGAGAGGGAACCCTTACTAGTTAATTAATCAGCCTGCACAGTTTATGGAAGTTTATGAAATGAAACAAATTATATTTCCATTACTCCCTAGCCCATTAGTGGCAATGGAGAATGAAGACAGAGATTTATAACTTCACAATAAAGTTTTGGGTTAAATTCATCTTGAAAGTATCTTGGTACTTATTCTACCAAATGTTTGGTCTAAAGTTCCTCAACTCTGGCCACTGAATAATTAAACTGAGGTTAATGGGAGCTGAAGGTAAAACTCTTTAGAGGGCACAAGATTTCCTAACTTTGTGTAGATGTTACTGAAGCAAAGTCACATGTTTTGGTGAACTATGTAGAGCACAGATTAGCAACTTGATCATCAGAGATCTTGGTGAACCTTGAAAAGTGTATTAAAAATATTTTGACAACTCACATGAAAATGCTGAAACTTCATGAGAGTTTTTTCACATGATGTGAAATTTCACCCAATTTTTTTGAAATCTCACAGAAATGTTGGCAGTCTTCAGACCATTAACTTAATGGAATTGTGATGTCCAGGATTATAAGAGATTGTCAACTTTTGTACTGAATTTTAGACTATTGCAGGAGGAAGTCTTTCAGACTTGGTGATTCTCCAGAAGTGGGTTGCCATGATATGGTAACATCTATTAATTTATTCACCTCAAAAAGCAGGCTGAATGAATTTAAAGAGCTCCTCATTCTGTTGAATAGTGTTGCACATACACCTCAAAGACTTTCCCAGAGTGCACCACTAGTTCCATCTTTTGTTTGGCCAAGAGAAGAATCAGAAAGAAGCGACTGTGCAGTATTGATTTGCTTTCCATGTTATGTCTTTGAAGGTGGCACCAATAATTAAAGCTCGAATGATGGAATATGGAACCACGATGGTCAGCTATCAGCCCCTGGGAGACAAGGTCAATTTTTTCCGCATGGTTATCTCCAATCCAGCAGCAGCTCACCAAGACATTGATTTTCTGATTGAAGAAATAGAACGCCTTGGGCAAGATTTATAATCCTATAATCTGCCAGATCCTTCTGAAGTACCTCTAGGTAGACAATTAAGTTGTCACAAACTGTGGTGAATGTATTTGTAGTTTGTTCCAAAGTGATTCTCTTTCTATATTGTGGCGTCAAAGTAGAGTACAATTTAAAATCAAGAACATTGCTCCTTTTAAAAGTTGTCTTCTCCCCTCTGAGTTTGCAAAAACTTGTTTTCCAGGAAGATAGTATACAAAAGGCTGCATTTTTGCATATCAAGCATACATATATGTATTCACAATCTCATCCCTAAGATCAGTGTGATTAGTAAAAATAATTCCTTTTGTTAAAAATAGCCAATAGAACAATGGTTTCCAAATGGCCACAGATTGTAGGGCAGCATAAAAACAAAATGCAAAAATGCATATTAAAACTGAGTAACTTTTATCTTTTTTTTTTACTCTGTTAGAACAGAATTTCTAATTTACATGCAACATTCAGATGTACTTAAATACATCTAATTTTACAAAAGAAATATATAAATATATAAATATATATATTAAAAAAGATCCTATTTTGTAAAATATAGATTTTTTTATTTTATATGGGTTCTAAAAACTGCAGGGACAAATAATAAATATGAGAATGAAATATTTTATTTTTCCTTAGATGAAATACATCAAATGTTTAACAATGCTTCTTTTGAGACATAAACCCACATAAATTCTTAAAAAGAAATGTTTGTTTTACATGTCCTTTTATCTTGTATATCTCCAGAGTCTAGTACTGCAGAACCTCAAGAGATATCTGCAACATATAAGAAAACAAACTGAAAATAGTGAAATCACAAAATGCTGCTGTTCCTAATGATATTTCCCATATGATCTAGCTAAGTAGAAGCACAATCTTTCCAGATGCTACCTAGAAGTAAAATTAGGGTTGCATTTGGAGCCTTCTCCAAAAAAAAGGTGCATTTCAGATTAATTAATTATACTACAGTATAATTCTCAGAGCCAGCGAAGAAAATATGAATATTTTAGGATATAAAAAGGCCAGTCCACTGGTAAGGATGTTCAAGTAACAGCAAAGATCCGCAGCAGGTTCTAAGGATTGGCAGTCGGACTTCTTGCAGAGACATAAGTTTGAGAAAACATCCAGTTCTGTTGATATCTGAAGGCAGCACAAGAGTTGGAAATAATTTGTACTTGCCATGTGATATGTGTAGCTGCTGCTATGACCACATTTCTTTTCAGAGGCTGGCTGCTAATGTCCCAGGGGATCTATGTGATCTTATGCATGTTTCCAAAACATTGAATCCATTTATTTGAAATTGGTTTCCCACATCTAAGCTCTTAGACATTTCCTAACTATTTATGTCACTCTTAGAACTGGCCTAGCATAACAACTAAGATACTAAATATAAAGCAGAAAATATCTTTCCTGAATTATTTCTAATTTGTAAATGATTCAACCATGCTACTGGGTTTTAGGCTTAGCCCCTAACAACTGTATGGGAATGCTACTACCAGCTTATCTTATATAGTGTTAAGGAATTTCAAAATATAACAGAGTGCTATTTTAATATAAATGTGTGATTATTATAATCAGTATTCTTTCCACAGTTCATATACCTCTCTTAAGGAAACAAAATGAAGGTCCATCTAATTTTTGTGGATGCAAGATCAGCCATATTCAAAGCAGATTTCCTTGATGTGTTGCTCTCCAAATGTTTGGGACTGCAATCCCCATCAGTCTTAGCCATTATGGCCAGTGGTTTGAGATGATGGATGCTACATTAGAGAACATCATGAGGCTATTGAGTTGGGGAAGGCTATCTTGGAAGAAATGAAATCTGTCATTCCTCAGTTTCACATCCTGGAACAGTTTCCAGTTACAACCCTGTCTAAACATTGGGTTTTAGCTTTAACTAAAAAGCAACATGGCCACCTGGGTTTGTAAAGCAATATTGTTTTACACTCTCTCAAAATACTTGAAGATACAAATGCAATGTAATATGATTTTATTGAACACATATAACTTTGCGTACTAGTGACTCATTGTATACTTGCAAAATAGGAAAAAAAGAGATAAAACTGTGTCTGTAGTTGTGCTGCCTTTTGAATGATCTTGCTGATTTTTTTTCCACCTCATGCTGAGGGTTGCGCACTTTAGATTTCATACTGTACAGTGTTGCCAATTGACATATATTGCTGTATCAGCTTGTACAATATATTATGAATTGTTCTTATAAGTGTTTGGTAGCGGTATTGAATCTAGATATTGTAAGAACTTCATCTTTTCTAGTTTCTCTATTGCTTACTTGCTTTAGACCGTGATTCCATTCTGGCTGATTCGTACAAATAGTGTTTAATTCTAGACATTAAAGCTTATGTACTGAAGAGTTTAAGAGCTCTTCTAGTGTGATCTAGACCAGCTTTCCCCAGTCATGGGTCTCTATGCAGATGCCAATGGACAATGCAGAACCTCCACACATAAGAGCTTTCCCCCAATCAGCTCTATGTTATATTGGAAGGGGGAAGTCAGATCATCTTTATGGATCAGGATATTTGAATACCTATCAAACACTGGTGTTAATGCAATCTCTCTTCAGATCGTAATCATATAAATTCCACTGATGTGAACAGACCATTGGCAGGAGCACTTTGAGATAGTGGAGCAGTTCAATGGCTAGATTGCAAGTCACCACAAATGTTTCTGTTACAATCAAATGGAGACAGAATAGGGGTAGGGGAGATGGTGGCTTGTAGCTTGGATTGCCTCCAATTATATTTAGTCCAGATAGAATTTTGGTGTTCAAGTCCAAGATCTACAAATAGTGTTTTCATATGAACAATTCTATCAGGGTTTTCTTTTTCAAATTAACTCTGTCTGTTGTATCTGGGGGAAGTCCACGGCAACCTGTTCTTCCTGTATTTGATTAAAGTACTTTATCTGTGGTGTCATTCAGAACCCAAATAAAAGTGTAAAATGTGATTGTAGTTTTTCTCTAATGTCTATCCCCAGCTTTCATTATTGGTTTGAAAGTTCATAAGATCTAGTTGTATCTGTTATGCCATCTTTCAGCAAAAGTCATGAAGACAAACATGATTTCTTCCAGCTGTTCCTACTATCACGTCAATGCTAATCACTAGCGTTGGTGAGTCATGAACTCTTAGTGATAAACACAAAATTAATAATATTTTATTATAAATCTTGAAAATCCTCTTGTTTGTGCATAAAGTGGTTAGCTCTTTTATTACCTTATTAAAACAGATAGAGATTCCCCCCCTTTTTTTTTTAGAAACAGGTGTGTTTCTTGAATTGATAATCTTCCTCTTCAGATGTCTTTTTCAACAGGTGCCTAATATTGATAGAATACTTGACCAAGGATAGATCTATATACATGGTTGTCTCCTTCCAGGCTAGACTGTACAGCATTGACCCTGCCAGATTTATTGTCTCACTGCCACCACCAACATCATCATCATCATGATCATGATCATTGTCACCTTATATTCAGTGATGGGATTCAGCTGGCTTGCACCAGTTCGGCAGAACCAGTAGCTGAATTTTGCTGCTTCAAGAAGTCCACTCTAGGCCTCGGAGGACTGGAGGAGGCCTACCAGGCCTAGAGTGGCCTGCCGAAAGTACGTGGATACCACTTCCGGAAGTCCGTTCTAGGTCTCTCTCGAATAAGAGAACCGGTCGTTCAGGTATTTAATTCCACCACTGCTTATATTTCATCTTTATTTTTTCAGTGGTATCTCCACAACAAGACAACTGGAATGTGGAACACAATTGTACAACACACTAACCACTCTTGCTTTAAAAATGGTTTACTCAACCCGCTTTGGGAATTCATTAAATAAACTGAAGCACAAACTAACTGCATGGGATGAGTATGCAGTAATTTAATGCAGAATGCATTAATTTACAATGTGGTTGTAAATGTTTCACTGCATTGTGTGAAGCCAGCCAATGTCTCAACCTTACTCACAGAGTAATCACTGACCCAAGTCAACAAGTGACTCCAAATACTGGAAATTATGGTACAGTGATTACCAGCTGCTGCAGAGTTCTATGGACAAACTACAATACTTGGGTTATGAGTCACTTTGCAGAGCAGTAAAAAGCAATGCTTGTCTTCCATTTCATGGTCAGAACCCCAATCCACTTGAGTTATTTTGGCCTCAGAGGGAGAAAGAACCATAAGCCCATTATCCTACTATATGACAGTAAAACTAAGATATTGTACGACATTATTTTGAACTTTATGAAAGGTGCAAATGTCATACCCATTGTCTTGTCTAAAGGGATTTTCCTATTCTACTTACAACAAACTGCTTTGAGCTTTTGGAATTGATATAGGAATAACAAAAAGAAGCTTGGTGAACAGCTGGTGCAGCTGGGAATTAAATAAGTAAATCTGTTGTTTTGGGTGGCTTGTTTTTTTTTTGGGGGGGGGGGCAATAGAAATGCAGGTTTGGGACTGGACCTAAATTAAACCAATATTATCTAAAGCATGTGCACCGCCTTAATTAGCTACCTTTTAGGATAAAAGGGTAAAAATCATTACAGCTGTTTTGAAACAGCTTGAAAAAAAAGAGGGAAATTAAGGAAGTTATAAACGGAAGCATTAGCTGAGCAATGACTCAGAGCCTTCTATCTTTGAGGCTCACCATCTGCTTGCTTTCCCCCTCTTTCAAAGGCTCCTGCTGCCAAGTACAATAAAAAGAGGAAAACAAAGCAATATTGACCACAGCCAGTCTAGCATATGAAACAGCTGCAGAATCTTCTTCAAACTGAATTCTCTGCCAGGAGCACACAACATCATGATGTTCAGTTTGGCAAAGTGCTACTTAGTTGTAAGCACACCTTGGCTCTGACCCAGGCATCTGCCTGCATCAACCTGTCCCACACAATATGAGACATTGGATAGGATAACAGAATTGTTATTTCTTAACTTTGCATCATCCAGAGACTATGAACGGAGCCTGTATTAGATTGTAAAGTAACAAGTCAGTCCCCTCCTGCTCATTCTACTGAAGGCAGCCCTGGGCTGGTTCCCTAAATTCTATGATGATGGAAGTGGAGCAATACAATTCTTCATTCTGATATAACTTCTGGTTGCTAAAGTTTGTTATTTCCATTCCAGACCAATGCATGCGCATATCACCCCTGTATCCTGCCATCATGCTTAAATTGCACACATCACATTCACCTCTGGCTGCTATTGCTATTATAACCCAAAAGATACCACTCACACATAAGAGGTCAGTATCAGCAACACTGAACAAGTGCAATAAAGTTTGGACAGAACCCTCAAATCTTGTATGATTGTTTTTCACAATAAAATCCTAATTGCTGGAGAAGGGGGAAAATTGGGGCAGTCAGAGGGAAAGGAAGGAATAAAGTATCCCAGAGGAGAGAATGGTTAAACAGGAGCATGTCATAAAGAATATTGCTATCTATAGGGAGCATGTTACTTTCCATAGTTAGGTCATGCCTGCAATAGTTGGCCTGAGGCTGTTAAAATGAAAAGTGTGAGGTCTCAAATCTTCTCCCCCAGAAATTGCACATGTGATTAAATATAAGAAAAATAGCAGAACTTCAGTTAGACTACGAGCACTTTGGACAGCACTGGCTCAATGGACTTGAAACAGAGATGAGCATTGATCCCTAGCATTTTACTAGTGAAGTAAAATCTGCAGGAACTCCTTTATCTTTCTTTATCCATCTGCAAATCATTGCATACACCAAAATCATGGTGTGGTTCTGCTACTTGGTTTTAGAAACATATAATCCTCCTGGATCCTTAGTAATTTGAATTTTGATTTTTAATAGATATTGTCTCAGTCAATTGATTATGAATTTTACTTAGTTACTATGAATTTGTCAATTTTCTCCTTTTAAAGAATCATATCAATTAGTTACATCCACCTTTAGTCTACCTTAAATTTATTCTTGAATGGTCCCAAGTTCTAGCCCTGGTTTTCAAACCTGGATCATAAATTTTTCAACTTTATCCTTGTTGACTGGAAGTTTCAGGAAGACAAAGGTAGTTTTTTCAGTCTAGAAGCTTTTGAATGGTATTTGCAGCCAGCCACATTTGAGCACCAAAATCTGACAAATGCCAATCTGCAAAGTTCTAAGTTATTTCAGGTATAGCTTGTCTTTCTTCTGTAATGAAAACTACATAAACTGTCTTGGAGACAGATGCTGACCATAAGAACTTCAATAAGTTTGTTTTCAATTTAGAAGAGAAAGTATCATATAATTTAATAGAAAGCATACATTATTGGACCCTCATGTCTTCCAGAGGGAGCTTTAATCAGAAGATTACTATAGTAATCCATCCCAAAATGTCAACAAGAACCAAGAAAGGGCATCTTCCAGCAGCATGCAATCTGTGTGTGCATTTTAATTGTTCTACGCAAATATTACTATCCTTATATACATTTTCCATGAATACTACACTGTTCTTTTTGGTCTGATTCACCAAATAAATTTGGCTTCTTTGATTCTGTCTTAATGCACTGATGGACCTTCCCACTGTGGTTGTGTAAATTATGTGCCATAGTATGTGGAGTTAACACAATACTTGTAATTTCATTATTAAAATCATGATTAAACAAGCTACAATTTAGCACAATGCATGAATCAGACCTAGCCTGATATTCCCTGATGTTGGCATGTAAGGTACCTTCAGAGAGAGAGAGAGAGAGAGAGAGAGAGAGAGAGAGAGAGAGAGAGAGAGAGAGAGAGAGAGAGAGAGAGAATTTATGTGGACTCAGTCAAGCAAAGCTTTATGCAAAAGAATTTGAAATAGCTCCTCTTCATTCTGAGCAATTATAGGCCTTTTAGAATATAAGCATATAAAATGAATTTTAAAAGCCACTATTGCAGACGTACCTTCACAATACAATAAAATTTCATAATAAATCAGAACTGAGAACACAACCTTATATGTTGTGTGTATGTTCATGAATCCATCCCATAAGATATCTAAACAGCCTTGCAAATTATTCCCTGACAGGTAGGTGATAAATCATAGTACTTAGGAGAAATGGCAAGTGATTCCATGTCTCATTCTATCCTTGTGCAGCACCTCAGACAGAAATGAATTATGAAACATTCACTTTCTGGATATCTTCCATGTTCTATCTGATATTACAGCTTCTGGTTTCTTCCTTGCCAGCAATTCATAGACCCATTTACTTTAGGATGGAGTGAGGGTAGCCAACCACTGTCTCTTGTTGGCCTGGTTCCCAAAATTCTTTGCAAATGATCCATTCAGGATTCTGACTGAAGCAATCTGTCCTCTACTTGACTGAAGAGAAAGGAAGAAATGGAGGATATTCGTAGATATTTAATTGTTATCTTCTAAAATTATCAAGAAATGCACTAATTTAAGTTTGATAAAAGAAAATATTATTAGAAGAAGAGAAACTCAAGGAAAGCTACTATGTGGAATATGGAACTATAGAAACTAACTGTTGTTGATTATTTGTAAATACAAACCCAGACAACACACTGTTTACCAAATATTGATGGTGATATGTAAAAAAAAAACCAATAAAACATATTTTTTTTAAAAAAAGAAAGGAAGGAAGAAATGTGGAGGGTCAAAGTAGGTAGTCATTTTCTTTGGGTGCTGACTTTGTCCACTATGAATTTCATCCACCATATAAAGAAGGAAGTTCTATCCCAACAGCAGTACAGGGCAAGTACAGCTGGGAGCTGCACTTTGGACTTTTCTTTTTTCTTTTAATTATTATTTATTGTTTTATCATAGAAAATAAAATACAAATCAGTAAAACAAGCAAACTAAATGAAGCAAAACAAAAGCATACATTCAACCCTAACAACAACAACAAAGAAAAAAATAGTGTGCAAAGAAAAGAGGAAAAAATGGTCAATTAAATTTAACATTTAACATGTAGGATCCACTCTGGCTAGGTGCTAAAAGAAAAGAAAAAGCAGTTAATTCTCTTCCCCTTTTACCTGCATACACATATACACATACACATACACATACACATACATATACATATACACATACACATACATATGAAGTAAAAGCAGTCAACAGGTTGAGCTAAACATTACACAAATCTTCAAATCCTTTTGTTAACTATCTGTTATTATATTTAGCGTGTAGAAAGTCCAAAAATGGTTTCCACTTTCTTATAAAGCTGTCTAGTTCATTATCTTAATGAAAGCAGTTAATTTTGCCATCTCTACTAATTCAGTCAATTTCAAATTAATTCTTCAACAGTCGGCATCTCTTTTTCTTTCCATGTTTGGCAAGTACAATCCTTGCAGCCGTCACCATGTGAAGGAAGAGCATCCCAAATTGTTTTTCAATTGGCTTGTCCATCGTACCTAAAAGAAAAGCTTCAGGTTTAATATTAATATTTGTATCTTAAGTATTTTTTGCATTGCCATTGTTATGTTTATCCAGTATGTTTTCACATATTTGCAAGACCACCAGATATGATAAAATGAACCTGGTTTTTGACTATATTTCCAGCACTTATTAGAAATCCCTTTATACATTTTCACTAGTCTATCTGGGGTCAAGTACTAATGATACATTATTTTATAAAAGTTTTCTTTCAAACTATAATTTAATGTAAATTTTAGTCCATTCACCCATACATTCCCCCATTTATCTAGCATTATATTATACCAATTTATTTTGCCCATTTTACCATACATTCTTTGACCTATTCATCTTCTAGATCAGGGATGTCAAACTCAATTTCATTGAGGGCCGCATCAGCATTGCGGTTGTCCTTGGGGGGCCGGGTAGGTGTGGCCAGGGTGGGCGTGGCTGGGTGGGTGTGGCCTACTGGGTGGGCATGGCCAGCTCTACATCGTTCGCGTCAAGGGGGCCTGTGGGGGCCTGGGCAGGAGTGGGACAGATCTGAGGGTCTCTGGCAGAAGGGGGTGGGACCAGGGCAAGTGCCAAGGCAGGGTCCACTGGAAGAGCCTACTGAAACCCCTTCCCCAGAGCCCATCAAGCCGGATATGTGAAGTAGGGGAGGGCCATTTGCTGGCCACTTCCAGGCGATGGTGCATTTCTTCATTCCTCACAAAGGGTGACACCTCCCCAGCATGCACCCAGGGGGCGGGGCCAACACGGCAGGGGCTGGTCCCTTGCTGTTTCCAGATGGCCTTGTGGAGCTAAGACTGAAAGCATTTCAGCATAGATGGCCACCACAAAATTATACATTGGCTCCCGGGCGGTCTGGGCCGGGGCCAAGGCAGCGGGGGCCATTCCCTCACTGTTTCCAGGATGGCTTCGCAGGCCACATGAAACCACGTCACGGGCCGCATCCGGCCCCTGGGCCTTGTGTTTGACATGTCTGTTCTAGATTCATCTTGAGTAACATTTTATATACTTTAGAAATTAAGTAGTCACCTCCAGAACATAAATAAACGTCCAGTTCAGATTTAGTTCCTGTGAAAACATAACTATTTAATCAACATTAAATATTCCAAAAATTCTATAATAATTAAACCAATCACAAGCAAGTCCTTCACTTACTAGTTGTTCTTTTGTCTTTATCTTAAATCTCTCTTCAAATATCAATAAGTCTCAATATGTCATCCATTTACATTCCAAAATCATCTCTGTTCTATATAGTGATTCATGAGGTGATAGCCAAAGTGGTACTTTATCAGCTAATCTTCTTTTATACTTCTACCATACATGGCAATTGATTGCCTAATAGCATGAATCTTAAAACCAAGTTTAACTTTTACTTTTTATAAAAAAATAGGCATGCCACCCAAATCTCAAATCAAAACCTTTGAGGTCTAACAGCCTTGAATTTTGTAAAGTTATCCAATATTTTAACCATACCAGATAACAAGCATCATAATATAATGCAAGATCTGCAAACCCAGATTTCCTCTATCTTTAGAATCTTGAAACAGCTTATATTTAATTCTTGGTTTTTTATTTCGCCAAATAAATTTAAATATGTCTTTCTGCCACTGTTTGAAAGTGGAATCTTTAATTAATATCGGTATAGTCTGAAATAAAAATAACATTCTAGGTATTACATTAATTTTAATTACAGAAATTCGTCCCATTAATGACAAATCAAATTTTTGCCATCTATTTCAATCCAATTTTATCTCCTTCCATATTTTACCTTAATTATTTTTTGTAAAGCTTAGAATTTTCCTCAGTGAGAGTCACCCCAAGTACTGTATCTTTTTCACAACTTTAAAACCAGTTTTAAATTCCAGTTTGTTCTGATCTTCCACCTTTTTGTTCTTAGTCAGTATTGTTGTCTTTGACTTATTTATTCTTAAACCCGCCACTTCTCCAAACATTTTAACCTTCCTCATAGCATGTTCAATGTTCTCTAACAAGTCTTGCATAATCAATTACTAAATCGTCGGCAAATGCACGTAATTTGTAATTATGCACTTCAATTTGTAGTCTTTTTGCTCTGTTATCCTGCCTAATATTTCTATTTAACAGTTCCAACACTAAAATAAATAATAAAAAGGACAAAGGACACCCGTCTCTTGTTCCTTTCTGGATTTCACATGGTTTTGTAAAGTCTCCATTCACCATGATTCAAGCTTTTTGGAGTGTATAGATCAGGGGTAGGCAACCTTGGCTCTTTTATGACTCGTGGACTTCAACTCCCAGAATTCCTGAGCCAGCTTGGCTGGCTCAGGAATTCTGGGAGTTGAAGTCCACGAGTCATAAAAGAGCCAAGGTTGCCTACCCCTGGATAGATGGACTTCAGGCCCTGTATAAAGCCCAATCCAAAATTCCTCTTTTCCACGGTTTTAAATATGAAGGCCTAGTTCAAGTTGTCAAAAGCTTTTAATGCAACCTGTTTGTCGCTACATTGTTGCAAATATTCAATTATATTCAAAATTACTGTGATGATCAAGGCAGGTATGTATTTGTGCAAATTGAATTACAGGGCATAAAATCTAGAAAAAATCAAGAAAAAGTCAAGTTTTTTAAACCTGTCTGAATACTTACTCTCCTATTCTTTTCAGTATTGGTGTATAATTGGAGACTACAATGGAGTAGTAACCCCACAACTGGACAGATCAGCTGATAAAGGAATTAAAGAAACACAAGGGAAACTGCCACAAACCTTTTGCGAACTGATCGATATTTTAAGTTTGATCAATGTTTGGAAGTGTAAAAATGGATTAACAAAAGACTTTACCTTTTCAGAGAGACACAAATCCTTTTCTAGAATTGATATGATTTGGATTTCAAAAAATCTGCTTCACAAAAAAACTAAACTATTCTTCTTCCAAAGCCTTTTCCTAACCATAATCCAGCGTCTTTACATCTTAAATTTGATCCCCAGTCTTTTAAATGGAAATTAAATGAGTCTATTTTGCAGAGACCACAGATAGTTAAAGAATGTAAACAGGTACTTCAAGACTTTAATAATAATTTAGGTAAAGGAACCAATTTAACAACAATTTGGGATGCTTATAAGGCTGTGATATAAGGACATTTTATACAATATATACAGTGATTAAGAGGAAAGTGGATGAAAAAATCCAAAATGTATTACAAGAAATTAAACTGAAGGAGAGGGAATGCCAGAATTCACCAGAAGATTCTAACATACTTAATCAACTAAATTTATTGCAACAACAAATTTCTTTGTTGACTGTTTCAAATATTGAAAAGAAACTTAAATATACGAAACAATACTTTTTTGAACGTATAAATAAACCAGGGAGATGGTTGGCATACAAACTAAGAAAACAGATAGAAAAGAAGAGCTTCAAGCTTCAAGAGGGAAATAAGACTTACATAGATAATAAAAACATTCAAAGAATGTTGTAATTATTATACCGATTTATATAAAGAATAAAAAATTTCTTTAGATACTATGCAGGAGTATATAACAACTAAAAATCTTTTTAAATTATCGGAAAACTACAAGCAAATTTTTAACAGTCTAATAACAACTTTTGAAATAATAGAAGCAATTAAAAGAGCTAAAACAGGCAAAGCCCTGGGACCAGATGACCTACCGAGTGAATAAAATTTTCGAAGATCAACTACTGAATTCTATTTTACAGGGGAACCCTATACCAGACTCTGGAAGGATGCCTACATCCTTTAATATCCAAAGATGGACTGGATTTAACTTCTGTGAAGAACTACAGGCCAACCTCTCTCCTTAATAATGACTACAAACTCTTTACATCTCTTTACATCTAAGTTTTACAGGATTATATACATGAAGACCAATGTGGTTTCTTACCTAAAAGACAACTAAAAGATAATGTAAGAGTAAATTCTGGACTTTTCTGACTTCAAAACTAAGAATGTCATTTGCAACAAGTTGGGACTGCTTCAGATGGACAGTTTGTGGAGCAGAACCAAGAACTAAAGTTGAGAGCAATGTTATGCTGCCTAGAAAATGATCAGATAAGAAAGCAAGGCCCCCAGTTGGATAGCGGGCAGGGCAAAAGGTTCAAAAGCGACACTGCCTAGTTTCTGGGGCTATAAAAGAGATAGTGGAAGCATTGTACTTGCAAGATTTTGTTAATGTAACTTTACAATAAAGTACAATTAGTTTATATGGTTTTTCTGTATGGTCTATCTAGTAAGGCTGACAGATACCCACGATAAAACGGAATTTATTAAGACGTTGCTGGTAGTTCTGCCCAATTTCTTCAGAGTTTCGAAAGAAAGTAATGGTAGGTGGTCACTCCTCAAATGAAAAGCTATTCTAAAAACTTTGCAAAGAAATGCAACCACTAGATAATCATATATAATCTAAAGTGGACATTCCTTGAGATCCTCAAAAGGCAAACTCGCCCACAGAATCCTAAAGCATAAAACTGTTCAGAGTGTTCAAATCGATTTGGTTTACAGAAAAATAGTAGTGTGATCTCAGTATTCACTGATTGACAAAATGGGGGCTGGGCACACTTTTGGGATACTGGCAGCTTACAAGCTTGGGGTCCATGTGTCAATTGCTTGCCACTTTCTCTTTGCTTTTTAACTTGTATTTATCTCTTCTGGTCAATGTCACTTTGAGAATTTAAAATTCTGTAGCTGTCAGCAAGTCTTCACTTCCCCCCCCCCTCCTTTAATTCTAAAGTTAAACTTAATTATGCCATGGGCTATGTTACCATTCACATGAGAGAAATGTAATTACCAACTTCATTATATGCAACTTACTGCAGCAGTTCTAAAAACAAAATGTCCATGCCGATACATTGAATGAGAGTAACCTGTGCATGGGCATCTCCCTGGAGGTCCACCAGTTTCCCTGGTTCACCTGGCTCAGAAAAACCTGACAAGAGTTTAATTACTTTAGGACCTTCAGCTATTGTTTTCCTTCCAAGCAGCTCGGGGCTCAGAGCTGCAAGCATGTTAGGCAAACAGCCAGTACTGGTGCATTTCTTTCTGTGAGTTTTCCCCGTTGTGTGCCTGATTATTCTTGTAATCATTTACAATGAATGTAAATATAAATATTAATTTCTTTCTTGCTAAATTATCCCAGGCCATGGTGAGCATTCCTAAGGGCAGGGAATGAGGGAAAAAGAAAAGCTGGAGTAAAACTATGTGTAAAATCATGGTCATATCATTTTCCACCTAGTGACCAAGTGCTGGTCCCAGTTATGATTGTTAAATGAGGACTACTTGTAGTTCTTTACTATTGAATCTGGCAATCATGCTAACCTGATCAAGAACAGCCATTTTGAAAAAGCCAATCTGCTTCCTCCAATCTTACCTAGTGTCTCATGAGCTCCTGCAGTTTATTAATGGATCATAATACTATTGGCAAGCAGGCAACAGAGCCTATGGCTTATATAGAGACAATATTTGGGTGGTATAGGACAGGGATCCCCAACCCCGGACCACACAACTGGAGGTGAGCAGCAGGTGAGAGAATGAAGTTTCATCTGTATTTGCAGCGGTTCTCCGATGCTCAGCTCTACCTCAGATCATCAGGCATTAGATTCTCATAGAAGCACAAACTCTACTGTAAGCTGAACATTTGATGGATCAAGGTTGTACGCTTGTCCTCCTTCCCACCCACTCCATGAAAAAATTGTCTTCCACAAAACCAATCCCTGGTGCCCAAAAGGTTGGGGACTGCTGGTTTAACTTTAGGAGATGACCAGGATGAGCCTGAGAGAGAGGTCAAGCAGGTCATCAGTTCTCATGCCCACAAGAGATCTAAATCCACACAACCTCATATTGAAATACATTTGCATGAATACAAAAGTACCAGTTGTTATGGTTCCAATAGATGAGACCAAACAAATCAGAATTCCGAGGCTGGAAGTTTCCTCAAAGAACATGTTTATTGGCTACATAGTATTGGCACGGTCAAAAGTGAAACCAAGTCTAAAATTCCCTCCAAAGAGATACAATATTACAAAGTTAAACTTTCCACCTCAGTGCTATGCAAAGAGCTACGTTCCCCAATAGAAGAGTTTGGCGGGCTTTCTAACCAAAAACTCACACACACACACCCATCCAACTGACAGAAATGACCTTAGTTCCCATGGGACAGTAAAATGTTTAGACTAGTAGAAATCCTCCAAACCCCCTCCCATTTTTGTGGCAACCTAGAATGAGCAAAATGGCTTCAGCCAGGTTCGTTGTAGAGTTGACACCAGTATTGTATTAAACACACATGCATTCATAGTACTATGAAAATCTGTCATTCCAGAAATGTAATGACTTTTCAAACCAGAAAATGAAATGCACTTCAAATACGTCTCCCATTGGCCCTAAGATAAACATTCTATCTCTATTTTTTTCTTTTTTAATACAACAAATCTTTTCCTTAAGTAAAATATCTTATAATACCAGCTAAACCTTTCTCCTACTTCCAAAATGAATGTGAATTAATTTTTGTCTGATGTAAAGCACCTGTATTCCTCCTCTAAAATTACCTGCTTGCAATCTGATCATATTCCCAGAAGTCTTTTATTCTCCTCTCAGCCAAGGGTTATACAATCATGCGATTCAGATGTTCCTAGAACTTTAAATCATTCGGTTGGACTTATTTGCTTTGAAGTGATTAAGATGGAAGCACTTAAGAATGCCTCACAGGGGTGTCTTTAAAGAAAGATTAGTTTGAAATAATGAAGCCAGCAACCTTTAGATAGCAGTCAGATGCTCCTGAGCTGAGCAAAGGCTTTCTACTGTATTTTGAATATTGCTAAATTCCTCTTCAGAATTAGCAGGAAATTAACTGTTGGAATGAACAGGTAATTAAGAAAATATATTGTGCTGCCTTTTAGCTTCCTTTAAATAAGTTTAATTGTTTTACACATCGTTGTTTATGGCCTCTATTATTACATGAAGTCTGAAGGAGAATCAAGAAAAAAAAAAAAAGTACCTATGTACTGTCGTCAAAAACATACTATTTTATTTCTCAGTCACTCGTGAGCTCCTCAAGGCATAAAGCAACTTGGCAGAAAAGTATGGAAAAGAAATTTTAAGCAAGTAAATAGAATACAATATTTATACCTTCCAAGGAGTTGAAAGCAATTGGTAGTGAGCAGGGTGTGGACAATCCATTTCTCAACATCTCAAAGTTCATGATTCTATTTAATATTCTTGTGGTTTTACTGCCAGGAAGACATATAACAGATGGTAGCTTCTGACTCTCAAGGTCCTAGTGCGGAAACTCAACTGCAGTTGCATCCTGCAATCAAATCATTTATTGCAAACAGGTTAGTAGCCCACAATCCATCTTAGTAACTGGACAGAAGACTGCTGAGAAATTTCAGGACCATACTCTAGATTGATTTTTTTTTCAACCTCAGGAATTTTAAATTGTGTGAACTTCAACTTCTAGAATTCTGGGGAATTCTAGAAGTTGAAATTCACACAGCTTAAAGTTCCTGAGGTTGAAAAACACTGCAGTAGATGTAACTGGGAACTCAAAAGAACATCCTAGAAGGAGGCAGTGACAAACCACTTTCATATTCATAGTTTGGTTTTCATGGCTACTGTCTGTTGGTGAAATGACTTTGGGGTAAAGCTGTGGGAGAGAAGGAATACATGCTGACATTTTGCTAGCTGTGTGGCAAACTTTGGAGCAGATTTGAAACTAAACATGGCAGCAGATGTCACATCCTTTTATGCTGCTTGTGTTCAAGGGAACAAAATGCCTTGAAGTCAACACTAACTGCCATGGAGATGACAGTCGATAACTTTCCTCCTGACTGAAATTATTTGTATATTTATATATTTCTATAATACGTCTGGGAAATATCTGCTGAATCGTACCACAATACAAATTCACGGACTTTTTTTTTTGTTTTGGTATCAAGTCCACGAGTGCACTATTTATTGGAAAACAGCAACTGCCCAGCAGAAACAGTATAGACTGAAGAAAGAAAAATAGTAATTAAAAATACCCATCTGCGGGCTTTCAAACTAGATATATTCTGCATTCAAGACAAGTATTATAACAATTATGCTAGGAAAGAAGACTATCAAGCACAACATCTGTAACAGGTGTTAACCATGAAAAGTAGGGAAAAAGCAAGAAGAGAATCATTTTAAGGCTGGTGGTTATGCCTACATATATGTTCAGGCTTTGTATTGATCGTATACTTTATATTTATTATGTCCTATCAAGCTGGCCTTGATTCTTAGTAAACACATACATTTTATCTACGGGGTTTGTACCCCGTTTGTACAGTCTGGTCCTTCAGGGTCTTCCAATGATGCACCTATCACAATGTAATTGCATCCATACACCTAGCTTCATTTTGTTTATGTATATACAATTTCATATGTGTATGTGCATACACATGCATATGCATATAAAATACAAACGCTTATTCAGAGGAAGAAAATCTTACTAGATATGTGTAAACTAAATACTATTAGAACATTTCTGGACATCGCTTGCAGTGCTTCCCAATTAGTCTTGGCCATAGCCCTAGAGAGACAAACCGACTTCAACACTGAACACTTCCGCATGACTACAGGTTCTGATGCAGGAACTTCACGGCATGAAATATATTCTGCAGGATGGTTTGTGTGCTGCATCAGGCTTACTTGATAGTTATTGTGAAGGTGGGGAGTAAATGGGCCAGGGGCTTCATGAGGGTTGGTTCTTCCTCTGGACTTGGCAAGCTGGCTCTGATTCCATGTATTTGAAACCTTATACGGAAGGAATGTGGCCCAGAGTCTTAGAAAAAGGAAGTACTATCACAGCAATAGTGCTGCAGGTTGGGATGAATGCTAAGGGCCAGTTTGCCTCAATGCAGGTGCTTCTGAAGATTACTAGAAAAATCAAGTGTTTTAAGCTTCCTCTCTTGAGTTGGATGATCCCCTTATTATTGTGGAAGTGTGCATTTCACGTGCCATTGATGGTTTCCCACTATTTCTCCTGCACTTCACAGAAGAGTGTATAGTAGTTGAGCAGGCATTTGAGGACAGGAGCACATTATCTATACAAGTTTGTTTCTAGAACATGGTTTGGTTTGGTTTGGTTAAAGATGTGCTTGTGGCTCATTGATTTGTGTATCTCAGTGACTGTTGCTCTTAGGCTACTTGCTAAGAGTGCTTTGAATGCTGTTGCATCAAACACTGGCAGAGATAATCAGATGCTTTGCATGGAAAATCCCTCGATACTAGGCACTAATCATCCATTATGTCAGGAATCAATTGCTATGCACCTCTGGGAACACATGAGAGGTATCTGCTGCCCTCCTTCTTAGGGCCACCGGTACATTGTATAGCCTAGGTGCCATGGATTTGTTCCAATTTAATTATGTATTTTTGCCACCCCCTTGCTCCTACTCCTCGTGTTATGCCACCAAAGAGCTGTGTTGCAGTAGGGAAAGGTTGTCTTCTTCATTATTGCTTTCCTTCTGTATTTACTTCCCTTAAAAGGACAGTGAAGGTACTGTTTTGCTTATGATTCACTTGCAGAGTGATAGCCTGGTGGTAGATGGGTTTTTCAGTGTTCCTCAGCTTGAGACCATGTCAGGAGAGGCGGAGAAGGATAATACTGGACAGTGATGGGCAAAAGAGATAGTTGGATGGTAATTGCTAAAAGGGTGGCCTGCAGGCAGTGTGAAAATTGGGTGGATCAGTTCATGCAGCATTGAACATTCCTGCTTTTTTTTTTTCTCTTTCTGCCTTAATTTGGCCAATAAGGAAGGAGTTAATGATGGCATAAAGCCTTTCTAATACTTTCCCAGCGCAAGAGCTCATGGGATGGCCAGAACATCCAACAGAAATTCAGTAGGGATGGCACCTTTGGTTGACTCACAATTCTCATTTTCTGCCAAAATCACTAGTATGAAATGTTGACGGATTAATTTGATTCATGCAAAAAAAACTTACGGATATACATTACATGCAACTCAGAAAAGTAAGGGAAAGCCAAATATGAGCTTATCGTAGCTTTCTCTGTCTTGGTCCCTTCATGTACACTAGACTGAACATTCTGAGTCCCATAGCTGGAAGATGATGGGAGTTGTAATCCAACATATCTTAAAGGCACCAAATTGGGTTTTATCCAATAGATGCAACCCATTTACTTCAATCTTCAAAGTTTCCTTTAAACGTCCTCCTAGCAAAGCTATGAAGATATCCATAAGATGGATAAGCTTGTTCCATATTCATGAGCAATGTGGTTAATTCTGCCACGCACACAGTCTAGTGATACAAACACCATGGTTCCATTGTGAACCTTGAAAGAGGAACGAAGACTAACACTGGTCCAGATGCTGCCTTCAGGTACTTGGCCTCCAATTTGTTGAGCAATTATGTCAAGTGGTGCATTATCACGGATACACTGATTTAAAGTGACTCGGAGTATATTACATGAATGAATTAATTTTAAAGTGAACACAACGCTAGCAATTCCTCTCTCTGTAAACACAAAATATTTTTGGGCAAATTGTCCAGTAGATATTAAATAGATCTGTTTTTCGTTGGTTGAGACTTGTGCAAAATCCAAAACTTTGTTTCTGACAGCTCCTGTAGGCAATCTTATTACAGAGACTCTGGCTGACAATGCAGTGGAAACAGCAGATGGAAGCCAGATGAGACTGAGTGTACCAATTCCAGAGCTGTCTCCAAAATAACGAACGCTGCATTGTGCAGGAGAAAGGATCTCAAAGCTCATTAGATCCCCAGCACTGACTTTGGTGGCTCCAGAAACAGAGACTGAAGTATCTCTGTAATTGACACCAGATTTATAAACCGTCATCAGTTCTGCATTAGTTCCATTTTTGTTCAGATAAACAACCATGTTGAGTCCCTCATGAATGCAGGTGTGACCCATGGAATACAGAGCTTGTTGGAAAACAAATTTAACAACCCCCATTTCAGTAAACTTGATGGCTCTACCATCATGAGATAAGGTTAGCATATAAGAGTCAGAAATAGAAACAAATTTAAAGGTTGGCTGATAATTTGTCTGGTAGTGAACTGAGGTCATTATTTGTGCAGTCATGGCTACTGCTCCTGTATCATGAGATAACCAAAACAAGCTGAGAGGGTTTTGAAGATTATATATGTCTACATCTTTACTTTGGTTGCAGAACTGATTAGGGCTCTTCAAAAATATTGAAAGGGTTTGGCTTGGTTCTACTTCTGCAGCACCACTCACACTGACGCTCTGAAAAACTTTGCCTTCTGGTTGTTCAATACGAACTCCACTTAGTTCATAGTCTTCCTCATTGTCCTTGAACTTTAAAGAAAGGTGGAGGAAATTTCTGCAGTTATGTTTCACGGCAAAGTTGAAATCGGCCCACATTAAGCCATGGTCTTTGAACACCAAGCTGTCCTTTTCAAGATTTCCCATATCGCATCCTTGTTTTTCCTTTAACTTCAGGTTAAACCCAGGGTAGATCTGGGAAGATCCAGATTTTGTCAAGGGTAAAGCTATGTCCGCAGCCCATGTCTCAGACAGAATGGTTTCACTGGCTGTTGAACAAACTGTATCAGTCACAAGGGAACAAGGTAAAACCACTTCTCCATCATCACACATGAGGCAGGCCTGGCATTCCTGCAGTTCTTTATTAAAGAAATATTCTTCTCCACACAGTCCCAGAACAGCCTCTTTTTCTGCCATTCCAAGGCAGCGGAATCCTCCTATTCACAAGAAGAAAAGATAATTCAGTTAGAAGCCTGATTTTATTTACTTGCAACAATTAAACCCTGTTTACTGAATGTTTCATGAAATTTACACACATACAAGCAATCCCAAGTCAATGGATTCAATTCAAGAAGGGGCCAAACACCTTATTACAACCTTGGAAGTTTTCTCCAGTTTTATCACCACCTTTCAATGATTGGTGTGCAATTTTTCTCCATCTAAGAAAACTAGACTCAACTCAGGCAGCTGAAACAAAAGAAAATTCTCCCTGGGGAAAAAATAAAACTCAGCCTGCACCCATTCATATGATACAGTCCTATCGAAAATGCGCCATCACTTCATTTCCTGCATTGAGTCTTGCTTCCCAAAAGTGTGGCTACCCAGTTATGAATTTTAACTAATAACTTGAATGAGCCATCAAATGCATTTGTATTTTGTGTATGAATGAGGGCAAGCTTTCTTTAGCCAAACAAATCCGTTTTATTTGCTTTACGATCAGAGGTGTTCCATTTCAATCAATTCAGATATAAACTTTCAAAATGTTAGGAATAATAGCCAACTTCCTCTAAAATTGCCAACTGTAATTTTTAATGCAACAAATGGGGGGAAAGTTTCCAGGAGATTGAGAGTTCCAGTCCTGCCTTAGGCATGAAAAACAGCTGGGTGGCTTTGGGCCAGTCATTTTCTCTCAATCCAACCCACCTTACAGGCTTGTTTTTGTGAAGGAAATTGGAAGAAGGAATATTATGTACATTCACTGAGTTACTTATAAAAATAATAATGCCAGGGTAAAAATGCAATAAATGAAATAAATAAGGGGGGGGGGATATTAAATGCAGAACAAAAAACCCAATCAGATTGTCTTTCGCTATTTTCATTCAATCAAATACAGAATCTTGTCCTGGTCCTGCATCTTTTCAGAATTGGAAAATTCCTCCAATTCAACGGTTTAGGGACATGAAACCTCACCTTCCCCTTTTAGAAGCACAATTCTAAAAGAGGGAATTGGTTGCGAACTACCTGTCAACATTCAGAAAATTTGCCTTCTACAGGTTCAAGAAGCACAAATTAATGAAGCTGGCCTAAAATGCAGAAATACAAGTCATCTACATCCAACCCAAAATAAATTAATTTGTGTTTCTAATCCAATGTTGCACTAAATACTCCAGGACATAGAACTGAGAAGGTAGAAACAACCCCAAAATACATAACCTAGTCTAACCTTTTGAAATTTGCAGGAAAACCAAGTTTTCTCGACTTACGACCACAATTGAGCCCAAAATTTATGTTGCTAAGCAAGAAAATTATTAAGTATATTTTGCCCCATTTTGCAACCTCTCTTGTCACAGTTGTTAAGTGAATCACTGCAGTTGTTAAGTGAATCTGGCTTCCCCATTGACTTTGCTTATCAGAAAGTCACAAAAGGTGATCACATGACTCAGGGCATTGCAACCGTCATAAGTATGATTCAGTTGTCAGGTCTCTGAACTTTGATTATATGACCACGGGGATGCTGCAACGGTTGCAACAGCTGTAAGAAAAACTGTCATAAGTCACTTTTTTCACTAAATGAACTGTTGTAAGTCGAGGACTACTTGTAAACTATCCTTGAGAGGTAGCTATCCAGACTCATTTTAAAAATCTCAAAAGATGGAAAACCCACAACTTCCATAGGGAAATCATGGAATAAGATTATAATGAATCTATATTACATGTATGTTATTTAACAGTTTCCATTAAAGCTAGAATTTGGCAGTACTTTGTGCCCATAAACAAATTATTTTCCTAATCATATTTAATCATTATCTTTTTCTGCACAGCTGACTCTGATTAAGAAACAAGATTAAGATGGACTTTAGTGCCACTGAAATCACCGAGACAAATCACTCCTGACCACATGGAGTTTCAATCAAACTAAAGGAAAACTAAAATGCTGAATCTTTTATATATATATACTGTAAAAGAAGGCTGCGAAACAAATAATGTTTTTGTCACTCATTACCTGGTGTGTTCAGGCATTTTATCCTTTCTCCACAGATACTTGGTGATTCGATGCATTCATTTCTATCCTGCAAGGAACAAAGACAAATTCAAATTTAAATCAGCATTTTTCCAAATCAAAACTCTATACCTGCATCTCTTACCGCTACACTGAGAAACTTCCAAAATGCTAGCTGTACATTCGAGGTTTGCTGGCCCTGAAATCCAACCTACCTAACAAAATGAAATTCAATGGTGAAAAAAGTAAGATTCTACATTTAGGCAAGAAAAACCAAATGCACAGGTACAGTATAGGGGGTACCTTGCTCAGTAGTAGCAACTGTGAGAGGGAACTTGGAGTCCTAGTGGACAATCACTTAAATATGAGCCAGCAGTGTGCTGCAGCTGCCAAAAAAAACAACATAGTGCTAGGCTGCATTCACAGAGGGAGCACGTGAAGTATTAATACCACTTTATAACATCTTAGTAAGGCCACACTTGGAAACTAACCAAAGAGAGAAGCAACCTAGAACTAAGGAGAAATTTCCTGACAGTTAGAACAATTAACCAGTGGAACAACCTGCCTCCAGAAGTTGTGAATCCTCCAACACTGGAAGTTTTTAAGAAGAGACTGGACAGCCATTTGTCTGAAATGGTATAGGGTTTCCTGCCTGAGCAGGAGGTTGGACTAGATGATCTCCAAGGTCCCTTCCAACTATTATTGTTGTTGTTGTTGTTGTTATGAAAGAGATTGGAAAAGTCTATTACATATAGTTAAATTAGTTCTGTACTACATTTCTACCATTATATATGTACAAATTACAGATATCAAATAAAAAATGTAATCAGTGATACTGTTCTCTAATAATTTGAACAAAAAGATGCAAATGATCTAATGTGTTTCCAATAGTCCTATAATTACACTGCACCCTCAGGACTCAAAACCTATTTTGTCTAGTCTTTTTTGTTCAATAAATTTAAAACCAATTCCTATCCCTTTCAATTTTCTTTCTTATAATTCCTGTGAGAAGAAAACCCTCTTGATCTACTCAAATTATTCCTTTTTGCCTTCAGTACTTTGCCTCTTTTCGACAAATTGTAACAATTATTTACCTGTTTCAATTTTTCAAAGATGCTCCTACTAGCAGTAAATATGATTCCAGACATCATGGATCACCTCATCAGCATGACACTATCATAACACCACATCATTCATATTGGATCATACAATGATACCACCTTGGATTTGCAAGATAAACCTTAAAATAACATGCAAATAAGTCGTCTCTGTTTTAGCCTCAGAAAAGATGCAGTCGGACAGTGAGTAAAACTTTTTCCTCAACCCACACTATCTTTGAGAATTTTTCTTTATTTGTACAAAAACTGAAGAAGAAAAACTTAGCTAAAATATTTATGACTGTTTCTATTCCTTACTTTGTGTCAGGTTTAAGTAAGCCCAGCAATGTTTTGGAAGCTTGTCTGACAAGATTCGTGGCCTTCTCAACTCTCTTTATTCCTGGTCAAGGTTGACTTGTAGGTCAACCTACACTTTCCATGTCCATGCAGGAGTGGTTAATTGGAAAAAAATAGTTATGAAACCCATTGGCCATCCATTTGATGGGGAGGTTCCAAGTCTATTATGGAAGTAATTACTTCCAGACCTTTTTCTTCATACCACCTACTAGAAATCTATATCGTACCAGCAAAAAGATTAGCTAGAGCTTTCATAACTTGGATATTGAATTATCTCTTCCAATTGTTTCCTTACCACATATAAATATTCTTGAAGGCATCTTCAGGGAATGGGAAGAAGGGAGAAAAATTATATGATGGCATAAGTTATACTACTTACATACTTATGTCAGACCTCATTACATAACTACATCACTTACAAGGTGTCATAATATGTGTTGGCATTTCAATGTCGCTGCAGTTTGTTATAGATATTCTCCTGCTTAAGTTCACTGCTTCTGAGCTTGGTCAGACATATCCAAAGCCTAGAACTATGAGCAAATCTGGCAAATCTGTTTCCTGAGCAAGGGTTTCCCATCCTGGAACATCTGGAGGGCACATTCCTAACATATTTGGAGCACCACTGTATTCTCTTTTCTTCTCTTTTCTTCTCTTTTCTTCTCTCCTCTTCTCTCCTCTCCTCTCCTATTCTATTCTATCCTATCCTATTACTGGCATTTTCTGCTCTAAGTATCCACCCGCCTATGAATGACCTAGGTGTTCTTTTGGAGGAAAAATCTCCCAAAATACATACAAATACAGATATTCCTTGATTTACAACCATTCGTTGGAAGTTACAACAGCACTTACAATCAGTCCTTGCACTTATGACTACTGCACCATCCCCATGATCATACAACCAGCAAGTATTTATGATGGTTGCAGCATCCTGTTCATGTAATCGACATTTTTGTAATTGGCATTTTCAACCTTCCCAGCTGGCTTTTACCAAACGAAGCCAATGGGGAAAGCCAAATTAGCTGAACAACCACATGATTCACTTAACAATCGCAATGATTTGATTAACAACTGTGGCACAAAAGGTCATAAAATTGGACATGACTCTCTTAACAACCACCCTGCTTAGCAATGGAAATTCTGGACCCAACTGTGCTTGCAAGTTGAGGATTACCTGTATGTGGTGAACAACATCATGTATAGCAGGTCACTAGGTGAGCTTCTGATTAAGAAATATGCAACCCTGAGTTTTAGACTCCAGTTCCCATAATCCCTTGCAATTAGGCATGCTATCTGCAGCTGATGGGACTTGGTTCAAAACATTTGGAAAACTAAATGTTATTAATTTTTTAAAAATTATATTCTACTTCTCCTCATCAAAGTAACCAATTAAAGAAATTCAAATTACAAATGTTTAAAATCTAAATGAAACAGTAGTTATTCATGGTGCAAATGTTTGCTTTTAATTATATGGTTTCAAATAAGTGCTGAATTATTCATCCCTACTTACTGGAAGGCCACATTCTCAAACAAAAAATGGTGTGTCCACCTTGAACCAGAAAAAGTCCTAGAACTTCAGCTTGAAAGCTATTGCAGAAAAGATGCAATAGATGACCACACGGTAAATTTGGGCAACGTATTATTGCTGTTACTGTTATTATATATTCTTTATTACTTCAGCTCAGCATATAACTTGGGGGAAACCACAATCCACAGTGATTAAAAATAACCAGAAATAATAATTTTAAAACAATTATAAACCACACATGCCCACATTGACTCACAGACATACAGATAGTTCTCGACTTATGGCCGGTCACTTAATAACCATTAAAAGGTTATTCTGGATGTCTCTAGAACTACTTAAGACCCATTTTCAAAGTAATAGCCACGCACACCATGGTTACACAATCACATTTTAGGCACTTGTCAACTGGCTCACATTTATTGCCATTTGCAGTGTCCTACAGTTCCATAATAATTTGCAAAAAAAATTGCAATAGTTTCCTGAATTTACTTCTGGTTTCTGGCAAAAAAAAACACCACTGGGGAAAATTGATTCACTTAATGACCCCAGTGTTTGCTTAACAACTACTATAAAAATGTCAACAAATTGGGTCCAGTCACACAATGCCTCAACTTATGACAACTTACAAGCATAATTCTGGGCTCAATTATGATTGTAAATCGAGGACTACCAGTACAATTATGTTACTTAGCAGCCTGGCCACTGCCTAGAGGAAGAACTTCAGCAACTTACAATTTCAGGAGACATGCTGTTCCGTAGAGTAGATACCACAACAAAGAAGACACGTTTTCTGGTTCCCATCAGATGGCATTGCTTATGGAAGGGACTCAGAGAATCCCCATCCTGTCAGATCTCATATGAGGGGCAGAAATAAGTTGAGACAGACCATCATGCAAGCAACCTGGCCCTATGTCAAGAAAAGGTTTACAGCAATAACCAGCAACTTCAGTGAATTATACCTGAAAATCCACTGGGAGCTATGCAGCCTACAAGTAGAGATATACAAGGGACAGAATGTACTGCTGTTATCTAGACGCAGACGTAGCTTCCAAATAATTGTCAAAGGCAATCTCATGTAGAATGCATTGCAATAAGCCAGATGGAGGTGACCAATGTAAAAACGATCCTAATTAGGATCTCTCAGTTAAGAAATATGTACAACAATTAGTACACGAGATTTTCTATTCGTAGCTGCCATCAGCTCTCCAGGATTTCCAGTTGTGCAGTAACTGTGCCACAGAAGCAATAACCCATTCTCAACCAAAGATGGCGAATCTTCAGATCCATGTTGCTCAAAATTCATATCCACTTCATTCTGCTAAGATTAAGCCCAACTTAATCGAGGTCCCCCTCGATTCCAGGACCTTGAGAGAATCTATTAAACAATTTCTCCTTTACCTTCCCAATCTATTCTTTTCTTCTGATCCCACATGTAGAGCAATACCAGAAGATGTTTAGATTTTATCACTTTTTAGAATCCCATAACTCACATTATGTTGACTAACACCAGCTACTTACCAATGCTGTCAATTTTGCCAATGTCATCTGCCCAGAGAGCAGGTGCTTTTGAAAGTTGTGAAAATAGTAAGTAACCGATGTCTAAGATCAAGGTATACATGTCTATATATTTGTGTGATATGCATATAGGCCAAACTTGAGCGTTAATCCCGGAAAAGCTACTATTTAAATTTAGAACATAATAATAGCTCACCTGGCATATTCGATCTGCATTTGCAGAACATTCCAATAGCTGAAAAAAGCCAGCAGGACACAAGGTGCATTTTTCACACTGTGATGGTGCCTTCTGAAAATTGCAAAATTCATCACTTTCACAAAGACCACATTCCATCAAAGGTTCTCCAATATCAATCATTTTTGCATCCACGTTTAGTTTATGCACAGAGTAGGACTTCTGGAGATGATTTCTGACTTCCTTCTGCAGGCTTTGAAGATTAGCCTCAAAGTAATGCTGGATGTCCTCTTGCAAACCCTTAAATGACATTTGCTTCACTGTGTCAAAAAGCATACCATATTGAACTTTGATCAGATCCATTTGTTCATACATTTTTCTTTGTTGCATAATAATTTCCCGCTGCTGGGTAACCAATGCATTCTGCTGCTCTGCAAGTTTTTGCTGTAAATCCACAATGACTGCCTGCTGACTTTTTAGTGTTTCAACAAACTTTTCTTGGCCTTTCGTAAGCTGTAGCTGGAGTACAAGTGCATCCTCAGATGGAACTTCATTATCTCCTAACATACAAACAATCTGGCATTAAAACAGGCACAGCTTCTCTCAGTGGTTCAATTTACCATAATGCCTTCAATCTTCTTGTAAAATATTCTAATTTGGCCTTTTCATCCCTAAATTCCCATAGTAGGCTGGTGCAACAAATTCAGATGTTGGCATATCGTAACATTGCTGCTGTACTAGGTAATATTCCAGCATGTGGGGAGCCCATTAAGTCTACACAATGTTTGCTAAGAGTCTTTTCAAACTCAGAGGTAGCTCTGTCCCGCCTCACCAATTTTTTTTGACTGGCCTATTTTCAAGGAACTAACTCTATTGTATCACATCAATTATAAGTAGTCCTTGATTTACAACCATTTGCTTAGCAACCGTACAAAGTTACAACGGCACTGAAAAAAAAATGACTTACCATCCTCCCACTTACAACCGTTGCAACATCCCCATGATTACATGATCAAAATTTGGGCAGTTGGCAACTGGCACCTATGTATGAATGTTAAAACATTCCAGACTTGCAGTGTCCTAGAGTTACGTGATTGCCACTTGCGACTTTTCCAGCCGGCTTCCAACAAAGGCAATGGGGGAAATTGGATTCAGTTAGCAGCTCGGTAATTTGCTTAATAATTGTAGTAAAAAAGATTATACAATTGGGAGTGACTCAACAATTACTTTGCTTAGCAACAGACATTCTGGTGCCAGTTGTGGTTGTAAGTCAAGGGTTACCTACAACTGGATCATGTGATTGAAGGATAGTCTTAGCAATTCAAACTGGTATTCTTTAGAGGTGTTAGATTAAGATTAGCCACATGGGCTGGAAATTCTAACCCTAATCTATGGTTGCTGGATTTCAGGTGCAAGAATTGGGATGATCAAAACATGGCACCAGAGTTTGCTTTATTTCTTTGCTATCATCTAGTGATCATTCATATTTTTTGTAGCACAGATTTATAACTTTGAACCTATCTAAAGGTGTCAGATTGTAGAAAGTTTTTAACTCACTTAGGCTAACATTAAGAGGGAGAGGAAACTGGAATGAACATGTTGCTGCAAAGGGGGTGAGGCATATTAAACTTACAGGGTATAACATAAAAACAAAAAAAGGAATGATATTTCTTTGTTTACCATTCCCGTTACTGATGTTACTGTTTTGGAAGAAGTTGGTCTGTCATTCAATTAGCCCAAGAATACTAATCCTCATCTTCAACTTTTTGCACACAGAAAAAGTTATTTATATTTTACTTTTAAAAAATTTTTTGTAGGAGAAGGAGTGGCAGAATCTGGGGGTGGAGATAAAATAGGAATCAGCCTTGAGTCTCTATGTAGTTACAAATGGACTTAGTCCAACTCTTCTTGTATTCCACTGACCTTTATCCAGCACCAAAATAGCGCTAATCGTTAGTTGACTAGATTCCTGTTCATAGGCATGAGTAGTAATATATCAGTTTAACTAGAGCTTCATGGGTGATCCTAGTCTTTCATGCCTGACAATTTTTAATGTAAAAATGCTGAAACTAAATGTTTCTTATGGCCACAGTATATCTGGATCTTTTTCACTGAACATGTCTTCTTGTGACCAGAACTGGTACTTAAAGTTATCCATTGTACGATGATGTGCTGCAGCCAATCAGTCCTAGCTTGCTAAATGGATCAATGCTAGTTGCCAACACTTACCTGGTTTAACATCACAGATGAGCTGAACAACCAGAGCAGCTCCACCAAGTTCTGAAGCTGTGTAGGCAAGCTTTTCCCCAATGAATTCTGCTGCTTTCTCAGTTACTCTGACCATGGTAGGCTCAAGGCAGCCTTCCCCTTGATTTGGGGGGCAGGGGAAGATTTGGCTAGCAGGTCTAGGCTTCTGGCGAATGTGCAAGGGTAGCCGACAATCAATGCCTCTGCAGTCCTGCGTGGTGCTATTGAGAGTTCTGCTGATACAGTCCCTTTCTCCAGAGCATATTGCCTCCATACCTCTGCTGGTCACGGCTAAAAGCCCCAAGATGCTGCCTATAGAAGACTGCTGTGGTTGTTGCGTGCTGGATGGCTGATCTTGGCCAGTTATAGTAGACTGGACGAAAGTATGAGACGAGCGATTTGACCTGCTGAAGCAGTGAGCACCATGGCACTGCTGTCTGCTGGACGGTAATCCATTGGTATTCCTGCCACATGGGGGAATTCTGCAGAGTTTTGCATAGACACATCTTCCTTCTCCAGCTAGGAGCCACAGGCAGATTCCAAGCCAACAGCAACAAGTCCAAATTGGCTGCTTCAACTGCATCTCACATCTGCAGAAAAGAAGATATTGGTAATCAGTTGGGGAAAAAGCCCTCACTGTTCAAATGATTGCCCTTTACCTCTTACCTTAACAGTAGTTTTACGGAATTAGTACATCAAAAGAAAACAGTCAATAATTATTTTTTTCCCAATAAATGAATGAATAAATAAAATATGCATGATAATTATGCTTGCTGGGGAAGCAAATGTGATTAACTCTTTGACTACTGATAAAGAGCACTTCCTATTGAGGGAAAAAAATAACATGTATAATATTAAATGAAACCAAAGAAAACAACAAAGCATCAAACTGCATGCATGCTATTACTGTTAATAAAAAGAAGATATAAATGTATGGATCAATGAAAGCTGATTTGGAGTTGCCTGCAACTGCCCGTAGCTGTCACCACATAGCTGTCACCTCCAGAATCCCAACTACCAGTTGTGTGGAGGTGTGCGCCCCATGTGCTGATGGGTTCCAACTTCCTGCTGGGAGGTGGGAGAAGGGAAGGCACATTCAATGGGAAATATTAAACTTCACTGACGTATACAAAGGACACCCATACAATCACCTCTGAATGACAGCCACATATGTTCCGTGTAGTACAATGCAGCAGAAGTCTACTACAGCCTTTAGGCCAAATAAGCTTTCAAAAATAAAATATCTTATATTCTGAATGCAGAAGTTTAATTACTTTACATTAAGGTCAATGAATTTGGTACCCTCTAAATGTATTGGAAAATAGTTCCATTTCTTTTACTGGCCCTACTACCCAAGTCTAATACAAGCTGAAATCCAAACATCCGGGAGATAGCAGATTCCTCATTTTGTTTGATTTCCTTGCTCCAGGTTATGATTTTGAGATAAATGCAAGTAACAGAAAGTTAACTCCACAAATGGATAGTTTGATGCTACTGCTCTCAGCAATTTCTTGCTTTTTGTTACAAAGACACTCAAGCAGCAATTCCTAAAACTCGGTGTTGAATCTAAGGTGAGACAGAAAGTAAGTGGGGAAAGTAATGAAACGACATTGGAATTTTAGATTTGGATTACATATACAGATAGTCCTTGATTTACAACCATTTGTTTAGTGACCATTCAGTTACAACAGCATTGAAAAAACTGATTTACAACCAGTCCTCGCACTTATAGCCATCAGCATCCCCAAATTCATACCTGGCAACTGGCATGTATTTACAACCATTGCAGCATCCAAGGGTCATGTGATTCCCATTTGTAACCTTCCCAGATAAATTTGAACAAGCAAAGTCAGGGAGAAGACAGATTCGCTTCACAATCGCATGATTCATTTAACAACTGCAGTTATTGGCTTAACAAATGTGGGAAACGAGATCATAAAATTGGGTGAGACTCACTTTGTCTGTGGAGATTCTCAATCTCACTTGTTAACCAACTTGCTTAGCAATGGAAACTCTGGTTCCCAATTCTGGTCATAAATCAAGGACTACCTGTATAATATATACTTCTAAATTGTAACACTTATGTGCATGGTGGAAATGCAAACATTTTTTTAAAAAAGCAAATAGGACTTCTCAAGCAAACTGTTCCTTCATTCTAGAGTTGATTTCAACAGGCTTTACTTCTACTTTATAGATAAAGAATCCTTTGGCTACTGGGTATTTTTTATGTGTTGGGTATGCAACTCTCAGGATTTCTAGCCTGTATCAGAATTTTGGAGATTGCCAAGTGGCGTAAATCTAAATTTGGGTGTTGGAGTTAAATAAAAGCACACAAACACACCCAATTTGATTTGCTAGCAATTTTTATTTTATTGTTCATATCTCTTGCTCTAAATAAGATCAGTGTCAGCAATTTTTTTTAATGGGATAATCTCCAGATGCCCAACTTAATAAAATACTGGTTTTCCATTATTCTTATTTCTAACCTATTGGATTCACTCACATTTCTTGAAAGATACACAAAGAAAGACTGAGACTGATAATTCTTCTTTTTCGGCATAAATAATCAAAGTTTCTTCTACTCGTGTGGAGTCCTTATTCCCAAACGGAAAACCAAGATTGCTTTTTCTTTCTCTTCACAATACTACCTCCACTCTTCGGAAACGTTGCCCAAGTCCTCCTTAAATATGATCCAGCGAACTTTTTTAAGCATGCATGGAAAGGGGGAAAGGGGGAAAGGGGGTGGGGGGAAAGCTAAGAAAGTTCAGAATACAGTAATCTTAATCAAGCTATCTGAGCGGCTTACCTAAAAAAAAACAAGGCGCAGATGAAGGGGGAGGAAAACAAAAGAGCAGGGGGAAAAATTTTCTCGGTTCCTGGACGAAGTGAATCAATGATCGAGAAGGGGCCTCGGGGCAGGGAAGTATTCCTTTCTTCTCCCTCCTTCTCCGGGACCCTGGAAGGAAAGGCAAAGTGTAAGGTTTCTGAAGACATCCTTCACTTCAATTGCTTTAAGCGCCTCCCTTAAGCTCCCTGGATGCCCGCGACTATTGCAGGATTCCTCCCGGGCTGCAAGAGTTGGCTCCCCCCCATGAAGCAGGAGGAGGAGGAGCAGCAGGAGCGCCCCGCAACACTCCTGGCTGGAGAATTTGCCGATCTCCATTTCAAGGGGAGGGCGCAGAGGTGCTGAAGGCCAAAGGCTGCTATCCGCTCTCAGGCGAACCGGAACGAAAGCCAATCAGTTTCGCCACTAAATTCTCTCTTCCCCCACCGCAACCCCAACATACCGATACACAGAGAGACACACAACAACCCTCCTCCATGCCCCACTGGTTAACTTAATCCCGGCGGGTGCCCAAGTCTTTTTTTAACCAGGAGCGAGAAGCAAACATCCAAGCGTTCGCTCACCCTTCATAGTTGCGAGAAGGGTGTGGCTCGGAAGAGAAGGCCCCGCGCGTAAAAAGACTCAGAACAAGGTCACCTGGAGAATGAGTGCCTGAAGTCTGCCTAGAGCAGGGATCTTCAAACTTGGCCCTTTTATGACTTGTGGACTTCAACTCCCAGAATTCCTCCGCCAGCATGCCTGGCTGAGGAATTCTGGGAGTTGAAGTCCACAAGTCATAAAAGGGCCAAGTTTGAAAACCCCTGGCCTAGAGCAGTGTTTGTGAACTTCGGTTGCTATGAGATGAGCGAACATTTATTCCCAGCCACCTTAGGGAACTCTAGGAGTTGAAATCCACACATCTTAAGAGCAGCCAAGGTTGAGAAACATTTGCCTAGAGCAGGGGTCCTCAATCTTGGCAACTTTAAGACTTGTGGACTTCAACTCCCAGAATTCCAAAGCTGGCTGAGGAATTCTGGGAGTTGAAGTCCACAAGTCTTAAAGTTGCCAAGGCTGAGGACCCCTGGCTTAGAGTGTTATCCCTGCTAGGGATCTATATCAACAACTGTTTTCAGGCAAAACCTATACACTAGTAAAGACCTGGTAGATCTCAAGTTGGATAAGGTAAAGAATTTGTGGCTTTACCTGATCTGTTTGTGTTTGGTTATGAAATGGTTCTGTATGGTTATGGGAATTTCAGAAAATGGGCTAATTCATTCTGACAGTCTGAGAAAGTCATCGTGGTATGTGCCTCAGCTGAATACTGCAACGCAGAAGCTCTAGAAATGACAAATCACCGTAAAACACATATCTGGAAATTAAATAATCACCCAATTATGCAAGTCAAATTTAAATGCTGATACTCTCTGTGAGTTTATTTATTTGTATCTTACTTTTATTATTATAAATAATTCAAGGCAGTGAACATATCAAATACACCTTCCTCCTATTTTTGCTTATTTTGTTTATTTTGCTTATTTCACACATAATTAAATATTCTGATCACTATTTAAATCTCCTACTATCCGATTCAAATGTCTGTCTTGTAATATGTAAGATGCGTAGCAGCCTGACCAACAAACCTGCTGACCTAGGTAATCAATATTAATTTTAGGTATCCAAAGTTTTTATGTATCCAAGATCCAGTTTGGAGTAGCATGTAAACATCAGGCTAGAAACCAGGAGATTGTGAGTTCTAATTCTTCCTAAAACACAAAGTCATCTAGGTGACCTTGGGCCAGTCATCCCCTCTCAGCCCTAGGAAGAAGACAGCGACAAACCACTGCTGAAATCTTGCCAAGAAAACCACTAGGACTAGTCCAGACAGTCCCCAGAAGTCAAAACTGAGTCAAAGGTATACTAAACTTTTTATGGACTAGTCATTGACTACAAAGTTTATGTTCTCATATTTGTAAACAAAGCAAGAATTCTGCAAGATCTCAGCCATAATTATTTATTTCTAAATTTACTGTATTTCTACTAGCAGTAGGTTATCTGTACCCCAACTACTCGGTGCTGAGTAAAACAATATATCTTTATTTATCTCATCTTGCTTCCATTTGCTTATTTCACATCTTTTTGTTTTATTTAAACAGGCTAAATTAAATCCATATTCAATTCAGAAATGAAATGCACCTTTAGAAAAACTGGGAGCTAAGCCAAAACTCTGCAATTCATGTGGAGTCAATGCACTTTATTTAATCAAGGAATGAAAAGTCCTACCTAAAAAAGTTAATTCATACACTTAAAATATAGATTAATTATTTTAAAATTGTATTTTGAACACAGGAGATTCATTTGAGCTTTAAACAATGAAAGAAACCAGAATTCTAATAGCTGTTGTATTTGACTTTCTGAGCTAGATCCCTGTTTTGAAAATTAGCACTAAGTTCCTGCTATTTTTGACACTAGATACCCACAAATATATGTCTTAGCTCTAAAAAAGCATAGCATTGTTTCAAAACTCCCAAATCCTAACTGCAACAGAAAACATTAAAACTTCAGTTTTGCCTGCATAGGACACCTACATACATGGGTGTGTCTATGCAAATAAGATCTGCATTAAAGCACTATTAATACTACCTTCATCATTTTCCAATGAATGAAAAAAGAACAGAAAAAGAAAAAGAGTTTAAGTATTACATTACTGTAATAACTTGGATATTATTTCCTTAATATATGCATACTGATCAAACATCTTGATGGGCAGTTCTGATAAATGCTAAAATATTATATATTGCAGTGGGTTAATAGAAGCTTCCTCTTAATGTTCCTGATTTTTTTCTCCTTCCATTTTCAAACTAATGGAATATTGGAAATAAATTATCTATGTACGTTTGTATTTAATTCATTTTGGATGGCACCTACTCCAACATACTCAGGCAGCATTTAAATTGAAAATGGGCTCAAGATAACTGCAAAGCAAAACAAGACTAAATTTGATATGGCAGCAGAGGAGCAGCATCTCCTTAAAGCTGGTTATAGAAAGCATGAAAATTGAAGGTACAACAACAGCATCAACAGCTCATCGATTAAATATATAGTCTTGAAGGAGACTTCTTGAACTAAATCCAAAAAAGACCACCTACAACACAACAACTTTTGCATGACCATCCAAACACTGTGATTTCCCCCAAAGTTTATCTATTTCGCCCTGGCAATAGATCATTAAAATGCCCACTGCTGCTGTGAGTGTATGTGCATGTGTGTGGAGAGGATGGAAGGGAGAGAGGGAGAGGGAGAGGGAGAGGGAGGGAGCAGTAACAAGGGTTAGAAATTGTGGAGGTAACTAGAGTGACACCTAACACCAAGCCAAATTTATCTTCTTATGTGCACTTTTTATAACTATGTTTGGTGATGACAGCACATTTTGTTTTCCATGGTAGAGGAGTTGCATTTATGCAACAGGGCTCACTCAGCAGCTACCTAAGGGGAAGCAACTCAGTTGTAGATTCTATGTACTCTAAGTGCAGTACTCTAACCACTTTAAGTGGTTAAACAGGTTTAGACATCTACCCAGATTTGCAAATGTCTCCTGGGGGCTTTCAGGTCCTGCCATTGTTTTTCAAAATCAATTTTTTTGGGGAAAAGTCCATAGCTCAGTTGACCTACCAACAACAATAGGGCTAGGCTAGGGGATCTTTATTCCTTTTATCCATGTTTAACGTCATGTGTGGCCAAGGAGAAGGCCTTGGCCACACTAAAAATGACTTGAAACAAAGATCCTAAAATTGAAAGGACACTCTAGGACAGTGATGGCGAACCTTTTAGAGACCGAGTGCCCAAAAACCGCCCCGCCCCGGCTCCGCCCCCACCCCGCTCCCCCATAGGGCCACCCACCGCCTCCATGGCCCGCCGCAGCAGATCACCCAGGCAGCCAGCAGCGCCATGGTGGCCAGGCCCTCCGCCCGTGCCCCATAGAATCATCTGCGTGCGACAGGGTGCGAGGGCAGAGTCTTGTCTCCGCTGCCTGGCTGCCATGTCCTTGGCTGCACTGCTCCGCGCGGGCTGCGCCTAGGGGCGACTCTCCTCCAGGGGTGCTGCTGGTGAGGGGACCGTGGGGGGAGGTGGGGCTGGGATGACGGCGTGCATGCCCACAGAGTGGGCTCTGAGTGCCGCCTCTGGCACGCATGCCATAGGTTCACCACCACTGCTCTAGGAAATTATCTCTGTGCCACTAGCTGGAAGAGAGAGATATTGTAGATGTTTTGCTAATATTTGTCTGACAAAGTTGATTGAGGGAGGGTAGTTTAGCATCAAATATCTTTGGTAATACTAATGCTCTCTAAACCCAGTGCTGATTGGATAGAACTGTTTGAACGACACATTATATACCTCCCTCTTTAAACTCAAGCAAAGGAAGCCATTATATATTGCTTTTTTAAACATTAATGCTTCATTCATTGCACCAAGCCAACAAGCAAAATCCCCACACACACCCCATCCCCTCTTGTTCAAATAATTGGCTTTTTCACATTTTTCTCCTAAATATAAAGATAGTTGTTACCATATTTTAACTATGCCATTTTTATTCTTTTATTTTATCTTTTAATATTTCAATCTTTATCCCTAAAAGCCATTTCACAATGTAACATAAGCAGATGTCTTATTATAGGAATACGGAAAATGCTTGCTGAGTTTTTGTTTTTTTCTAGTAGATATTTCATAATTTTAGAGAGCAGAGGAAATAGGTTTTTTTCTCACTTTATTATTAATGGCTGAAGACATATTAAGATATATCTTGAGGCTGCCTATAAGCAAAACCCTTTTCTGGAGTTCCTTAAGCAAAAGACAAAGAAATATCACCGAAACAATTATGCCAACAGTGAAAAAGGGCATTTGATTACCAGCCAGTAAGTTTAATTTTGAACTGTGACTAAAATTTCAATTAACTCAGCTTTTACTGAGAGAGATGTTCAGCTGAGGAAAGCATAAAAAGATTGGTCATCTTAGTATTAATCAATGTGGAAGAGAGAATCAGGGAAATAAAAAGTGATCAAGTCATTCTAGGTTCCTTAACTTTAGAGGAATTCAAACCTGAGTTTGGTTGGCCATGTATTGTGAACTTCCAAAAGGCAGTTGTTAATAAATTCAAAGGAATTGCAAGCATGATTCAAAGGATAAATTAATAAAATAATTAAAAATGGCTGGGTATTCCTAAAAGCATAATTGTAAACAAGAAGAAAAACAATTGGAGGATATTCAAAGGAGCTAAAGTGGTACAAAAAACACCTAGTGAAGATCAGAAAATAAGGGACGTATGTAGAAAGTGGAAAGACAGAGAATCATCAAAGAAGATGTAGCTCAGAACTGTTGCATACTTTGCCCTGCAAATAAAAACAGATTATGCTTCTTGGGTTATTATTAAACTTTCCTATTGGTAAGGCCTTTCTTTTGAATGCTAAAAAAGAAGCTAGTCTTTTCCCCCTCTATAGTATAGGAGACAAAATAAAGTGTCTGAATGCATCTAAACATGCACCAAATGTCCTCAACTTACAGCCATTCATTTAGTGACTGTTTGAAGTTACAGTGGGACTGAATAAAGTGACTGTTGTGTAGTGGGAACAGCGAGGCATTGAAGACATGTTGTAGAAATAACAGCTCTTTATTTAGTTCTCACAGAAGCAGCTCTAGCAGCTGCTTGACTCATATTTATACAGACCGCCACTAGGCGGCGGCCAATCAATTTAAAGTATTCATTCCCGCCTAAAAGCAAGGCTTAAAGTTATACAGACAGGCAGTCTATAATTCAAATAGGCCTATCAGTTAACCGTTTTTTATAACAGACCTTGTGCATTAGCTAAATACATAACACCCCTTCCCCCTAGGTTAATCACATATCCATACAATGTACATAGTCCTTTAGATATGTTGGCGGCTTCCGCGATCGTCCCGATCGCCACATCTCTGCCACAGCTTCCCGATCTACCCTTGGCTGGCTGGGTAGATCAGAGTCTAATGAACTACTCGGGTTGGGTAGACCAGTCTCTGTTTGCCTTTTCTGGCCGGGTAGACCAGTCCTCTTTTGGCTGGTCTGTCTGGGTAGACCAGCACACATGTCCGTGGGTGGAGCAGTCTCGGAAAGGCTGGGGAATAAGTCCTCCAGCAAGCTCTGATCTGTGGTCACTGTTCCTTCAGTCGGTAGCGACTCAATTACGACTGCATTCTACTTACAACATGTGTGACTTCCTTCAATATGGGAAGCCAACAACATAAAGAAATCTTCTTTAAATTCGAGTCCTCTTGTATATTGTATATTGCAGTTCCCAAATAATTATGTATTCCTTGAGTATGGGATATAGACATGGAGAAAATATAGCTGAAAGTAAATTTGTGAAAATGACTTGGAAGAAGTGCTTTGGATATCATTTCTTTGGTGTTGATTAAAGCATCCTATTTCAAGTTTCTGCATGAGCCATTTTTTTCAGGCTCTTGAAGATGCCTCAAAAAAGTAATGGCTATTTTAATTAGTAGCAGAGAGATGTTCTTCATTCTGGCATAAGGACAAAAGGCCCACATTCAAATAATTTTTGAAGAAGGTGCATGCAGCAATAATACTGAAGTCATTGTTACATTTTTTTATGTCAGTGTTTTAGGATGAACATTTCTTTTAACAGCTATTATTAACTGCCTTTTAATCCTATTGAAGTCAAGTTCTGAGAAATAATCAAAAGAAATGAGATAGAAGGGTAATTATACAAAATATTTAGGACAATCCAAAATTCTGAAAAGTATCTGAATTGATGATGCAGAGTTTGAAAAGATCTGTGCTCTTAGCTTGAAGATAATTTCTCTTCTAGCCACTGTCTCATTACGTTAGTCATGAATTACAGCAGCCAAGCAAGAACAGACTTATTAAAAGAAATATCCAGAAAGCATTGTTCATCTAGCATATTTCTAGTAAGCTCAGCATTTTAAAAAATGTGTAATATCCACCATCAGTTTCTTGGCTCAGCAAAGCTCCTTGGCATTAAAATGATGTAGAAAACAGTCTCTTGGTTTAGGATGAAAAACAGGTTTCAGATCTCTGCGCAGCCCTGGGTGTTATTTGATGTACTTTGTGCAAATCACTTCTCTCAATCAAAATTTGCATGTTTATTTAAATCTCAATTTGGGAGAGCTTACCCACATGTAAAATCTGCATAAGAGAACAAGCTAAGTGATCTCATAATGCGATTGTGAGAATAAATGAGATAAAATATGCTGTACTTAAAATTCTAAGGAAAATATTACATATCATAAGTGTTACCATACATTGCATTTATCCAGCCATAATGCAGAGGTCCCCAACCCCCGGTCCACCGGGCTGCAGCATGCCAGCAACCAGTTCGCACAAACAAGCAAAGCCCCATCCTTGGGATGCAGGCAGCACATAAAACCACGCACTCTCCGGTCCATGGAAAAACCTTTCTCCATGGAACCAGTCCCTGGTGCCCAAAAGGTTGGGGGCCTCTGCCATAATGGAGTCGGATGTAAAGGAAAATAAATCAGTACATATTTAAAAGGATCCTTGAAACCGACTTTTACTTCTTTCTCCACAATTTTTATTGATTACAGAAATATATTATAATAAGGGGGACTTTAATCACAAATATGCCAATAAAATATAATGTTTCACATAATACACTTAATTGGATCAGTAGTGTGTTATAGGAATACAGATAGTCCTTGACTTACAACCATTTATTTAGTGACTGTTCAAAGTTACAACATCAATGAAAAAACTGACTTATGACCATTTTTCACCCTATGGCTATTGAAGCATCCCCATGGTCACATTAACAAAATTCAGGTGCTTGACAACTGATTCATATTTATAACGGCTGCAGTGTATGGGGGTCATGTGATCACCTTTTGCAATCTTCTCACAAGCAAAGCCAATGGGGAAGCCAGATTCATAAAACAACCGTGTTACTAACTTAACAACAGCAGTGATTCATTTAACAACTGTGGCAAGAAAGGTTGTGAAATGGGGCAAAACTCAATTAACAACTGTCTTGTTTTAGCAACAGAAATTTTGGGCTCAATTGTGGTCACAAGTCAAGGACTACTTCTAGAAGCATTGTATTCTATCCTGGGATCTCCAGGTTTACCTGCCCATTGGAAGTATCAGGTAGTTAGATTATTAAGGTGAATGGGAGTCAACGGAAATGATTCTAGAATGGGAAGAGGGCCAGACACCACTCCCCTACCTCTGCAAAACCAACTGGCCCATTTCTCTGCTTGGATGAAGGATTATGCTGGGGGGGAGGGAGCATAGTTAGCATACCCTGAGGCATTGATATCTTAGTCACTTGCACATATTCCCCAGATCCCTGTCTCTGCAGACATTTTCTCAGTTGCCCTTAATTTGCTCTTAATTTACTCTAGGCAACATGTTACCCAATAGGTCATCATTTCAGAGATATTTCCTTACCTAAACTGAAACAGAATAACCATGGGGGGAAAAGCAGTGGAAATGATGACTTCCAACTTCCTGCCAGCTTCACCATAGCTGACTGCCCTTCAGCAGCTGATGGTGGCCCCAGTCTACCCAGCCTCCAGAGGGCTAGGGCAGTACCAATTTACTGAACCTCCAGATGGCAGCATAGTGATGCAGTAGCACTGAAGGAACCACAAATTTCAATCCCAGAGGAATGGATTCCAGATTTTGGATACATTCTTTAAGTTAACCCACATGAGGTACTATGGTTCAAAAACTGTTGCCCAATGATGCACTGTTTTGCCCAGTTAAAGGTTTTAGTAGCATATAGATTATGGATTATGGGCTCTATATGGAATTATATTTGACTGCTACAGGTCATCTACATATCATCCCCTTTAGGGCTTCATTTGGAACTCTGTGCCTCAAATGAAGAATCCAGGATCACTGATCAAGGTGATAGGCATGGTGTAGAGATGTCAGCCCAACAGTGGATAAATCTTCAACAAGTACTTCTTGCCTCTTTAGGAGTTATCATCAATAACTCCTGTTTGCCAACTGTCAGAACTACAATGCTTTGTGTGACCAAACCCGCCCATCGTGATTAGTCATGGGAGAGGGAAAGAACTACCTGGCTTCAGCCAATCAGTCCCAGCAAAAACTATTCTCTCCTTAATCCTAAACCATATTTCATTGGCACCATATTTCATTGGTAGCTGTCATATTTCATTAACCAGTTACAACTATACTGAGAAGACATCATACTAGTGTCTTTTAAAGTATGAGAAGGACATGACCACAACTGGCCATTGGACATGGCAAGCATGCTGGCCTGGCAGGGGCAACTGTGGTCCTATTAGCTCCCATGAAGCAATCAGGCCTTCCTCTCTTGCATTTCCAAGCTTCCTTATCCACCATTTTGATAAGTCTCTCTCTCCTGGATAATCTCAAAAAGTCATGCCAGATGTAGGCACATTGATATTTTTGAGAACTGAGAGGGAGATCATTGAAATCAAATCCTTAAGAGCAGATATGAGATGAGGAGGCACAATTATATATGGCAGGGCCTTATCCACACTTTTCCTCATGGATGTCCATCATTGCTTAGAAATCCATGCTTATGCCTTACCTCCATGTGGGATCATGGGAGGGAGGGGTGGATTGCTTGGCCTAAGATCTCCTGAGCTAGTGGTAATAATTGCCAGAATCTGTTTCAAAACCCAGCCTGCAGGCCACTCTTAGATGATAGAAGTAGATAGAAGTAGATAGAATATCTACTGTTTGGATTGTTTATCCCAAAGTCCAAGGGTAGGCCCTGAGTTCCTTTTGTGCTTTTCTTTTATTCCCCCTTTCTTTCCTTCCTGGGTTGCCCTATGCTTATTCACAGTTAGGGACAGCTGACTACTGTGCAGTCATTTTCTCCCTCTCTTAAAGCTTTTTTTTTCCCCTTGCTAGTCATATGGTAAATAGCACATGGTGTAAGTATTTTTCCATGGAGCAGCTGAAATGCTCACTTGTCAGTTGGAGTATTGAAGGAGGTTCATGCTGGGCAGGGTTGCAGAAGTGAATGTGATGAAACAGCTCATTCTCCTTTAGAGACATTTGGAGAGATAAGAGTTGTAGAGTTGTAAATCTTCACCTCCTAGATTGCTACTTGGAGTGCTATCACCTGGTCGGCTTTTCATTTCTATGTATTCATTTATTAACCTCTTTCTGTTCCATGCAGTGGGGAAACAATGTCGTGAAACTTTACCAGCACTCACTCTCCAGGGCAAATATTGTAAAACTACCAAAAGTTCAGATAAATCTATTTTAAGTTATACCACAGAATTACAGAAAACCTTAATGCTTTGCTGTCATCTAATGGTCATTCAGATATTTGCAGTTCATGGGGCTCTATTAAGTACAAAACTGGCAAATTTAAATATGATTGCCAGAACTACAGGAAAAGAGATTTGATGAAGTCAGTTGCTGACTGGACAGGCATATTGTAGGAACAGTGTGTTTAGTACAATCTTTCCCTCAAAATCAAAATGACTTGGCTTCTTTTAACTGTGCTTTGAATAATGATTGACTTTCAAAGATTACATTACTGACTTGAGGATTGCGTTGATTCTTTGATAGCCTAGTCCAGGGGTAGGCAACCTTGGCTCTTTTATGACTCGTGGACTTCAACTCCCAGAATTCCTGAGCCAGCCATGCAGGCTCAGGAATTCTGGGAGTTGAAGTCCACGAGTCATAAAAGAACCAAGGTTGCTTACCCCTGGCCTAGTCAAAGTGCCAATGTCTATGAAGGCCTTACAGAAATTTGATGATTTAATCCATTGCTGGCAACCCATAGTTGCTGGATTCTTGCAATCCAGATATAGTATGGTAGAACTAAAATCTGATTCTGCATGTAAGTTTCTAATTAATTTATTTAGATGTTATGCTTTATTTCTAAAAATGATTATACTACTCTTCTGTTTTGAAAGCACAGCTGATATCATTTACTGATATATGTGGCCTCTAAGTGGGCTATACCCATCTCCAGTCTGGATGCCCTCCTGATAGATGGACTTCCAGAACCAACTTCTCCAGCTAGCACAGCAATTGCTATGATTCTAGGAGTTGGGAGCCATTCAGAAGGCATCCAGATTAGGTTTAAATCATATCTCCTCCAGCACTGACTCTGCAGGCTTTAACATCTGGATTTGGCTCACACATGAATAATCCTTGAAGAGTGCTATGAGCAATAGTTCAGTCTGTTTCAGGAGGTTGGAAACCTTTAGGGTGGAACAAGTCAGTTCTGAGAAATTAATTCCAGGAAAAGCTATCTTATGATGTCCTTGAAAGGTTTGCTCAGATAGACCAATCCATTACATTGCAGGCCCGTTTTACACATTGATAACTGATTGGATAGGGCTTTGCTACAGGAAATGTATTGAATTATGGTCTTTGATAAATCTCCATTATTAGCCTTTAGTCTCCAGAAAAGCCCATATAGTTGAGAGGACTCCAGCTATCCCAGTAATCAGTAGAAAGCAGAGGCTTTCTAGTGTTTTAAGCTAGCATCTTTCTCTAAGACTATCATGATTGGTTTTGGAGCCAGAAATAATTAAACATGTGTCTCTTTTCCTGAAACATATTTGAAGCTGCTTATATCCTGGACCATGGTTCATGAGATGGCCATTATGATAGTTCCAAGATAAATGGAAGAAGTATCTCTTTTTCTCAGTGTCTCTTCTTCCTGATAGACGAGATGATCTAATTAACCTGTCATGATTTCAAGATCAAACTTTTGGCAGCTGGGTGCTGTTCTTCTTGTTTTGTTGTGAGAAGCACTTATGCATATATCTACTCAATACTCCATTATCTCCTGTGCCAGACTTAATAATAATATTTTTTAAAAAGTAGTTATAACCTCCTCCACCTCTGAGAGTAAATAGGGAAAAAAAGTTTGAAATTGCTGGCAGAAACTCTGTGTAATGCTCACTGACAGATCCTGGGGAAATGCTAACCATGTATTTGAGCTTTATTTTTGTCCAAAAGCCTCCACAGTAGCATATCTGACACCCAGCTCTAAAATTTGGATTTGGGGCTGGGATGACGGAGAAGGGAATGGGAGTGATTTTAGATCTTAAATTAATAGCATCTCCTACTATTCTCTACCTTTGTGGATAATTCTACAATATTTAGCTACTTGTTGTTTACTTGAAGCCATATTGATACTGCCTTCCTCCTTCATATTGGATGTAGTTATAAGACATTAGAAATTCAGGCTCTATAATGAGATATATACTTTTATTGTTGAAAAAAATACAAAATATGAACCACTCAGAAAAATAGTTGAAGACATTCAAGTTTTCAGCAAGGATTGAGGAGATTAAAACATAGCTGGTGATATGTTTGTACTAACTTGGAGAAGGATTGAGGGGGATTTCTATAAATATCAAGATAGACTGCATCTGCTAACTGTAGAAATTGTATTAGATTGTACCAATATTCCTTCAGCTCCAAACTGCTGGGGAAAATAATTGTCTGCTACTCTTCAAATAATCATTTGCAATCAAATTGTTATGGTCAAAACTGCTCCCGTAATTTCACAGGTCACGTACCAAAGAGAAAATAGTAGAGATCGCTAGGCAAAGAAAAATAGTAGAATATTCTAGAAAATGTATTCCTCCACTGGTTCTTAGGCTAACCTTGGCTCAAGAGAATTCAGTGTGAGTCAAAGCTGAACTATAGAATACATGATGTTAAGGGTGTTGCTTTAAGAATGTATTTCCGCTAAGCAGTGGGTAACCACAACTACTCATGTACATCTGAGGTTTTATGCAAACTTGATACTTCTCTCTTTAAAAAATTAGCTATTTCTTCAGATGGCATTAAATATTTAACAAAAATGTTCTAGTGTGGGGTACTAGAAACTAATATATGTATAGTGTTAGCCCATAAGAACTCTTTAAATGAAGCACATCTAAAAATCATATGTTAAGATTCCCAGGTCTGGGTTTTTTTAGTTGTTATTCATTTAGTTTTATCTGAACATTCATGTTTTTTATATTATCTGTTCTTTTAAATTGTATAAATTGTTAAGTATAAGATAGGCAGTCATGTGTGTTTTCAAAATAAAATAGCAAAATAATAATTTAAAAAATTGAAAATTGCCCAGAGTCCTTTTGCAGTTGGGAGGCCTTAAACTCAAGTCATCCAATCAATTTCTTCTTGTTTCAACATGAAAAGTATTAGATGCAGCACTTATATTTTTATTTATCTATATTAAAGAAAATTCTTTTTTGACAGAAAATTATAAAAATTGCCAAACCCTTGTTTTATTTAGTAATATCACTGGGGAAAGACCAACCTTTATATGCTAAAATGCTAAATAGGCATAAAAAAAATTTTTTACTCAAAATTATACAGAATTGATGGGGAAAAAACAGACATACATATACAGTATGCATACATATATAAAACCTGCCACTCTTTAGAAGTGTTGGATGGCAACATATCACCAACCAACACAAGACAATAAAGTGAAGAAATTTATTTATTCAATTATCCTTATTCATAGCAATCCATCTCACAAAATGTGACTTTGGGTGACATAAAATAAAAAATATAAGTCTATGGTATAAAAACGATTAACAAGTAAAATATTAAACTTATGATTAAACAGGCAAAGAGAGAATAACAGATTTTTAAAATAATGGAGCCATTTCAGCAACTCCCCATTGCCTTGGGACCAGTAGGCCTCATGACATAACAGTGTTTTGAAGGACTTACAAAAATTAACAGGGATAGAACCAACTTCACCTTAGTGGATGATGTTCCACAAATTAGACACCATGGCAAAAAAGATTTGTGAATTAAAAGGACCTATAGGCTGTGTACTGACTCTGTGCAGCCCCATCCAGCATCAAAGATGGTATAGTCACACAACCATTGGCTGCAAAATCTTGCCAGGTTCAGGTGAGCCCTCTTGTTCTCCATCCAGACTATCATAGATTCTAGGCACCAAATTAAGACATTAATAGCATTGCTTAGCTTGCCAGAGGCAGCGATATATAATTGAGTATTTGTTTGTTTGTTTGTTTTCCCATCTTTTATTACTTTTACAAATAACTCAGGGCAGTCAATATACCCAACAGAACTTCCTCCTATTTTTCCCACAACAACAATCTTTGAGGTGAGTTGGGCTGAGAAAAACTGACTGGCCCAAAGTCCTCCAGCTGGTTTTCATGGCCAAGGTGGGACTCCTGGTCTCTTGCTTTCTAGCCCGGTGCCTAACCACTATACCAAACTGGTCTACTGATGATATCTCAGTCCATGATAGCAGATTAATTCACCCAGCAGCTTCATCAATATGTTGAATAGAAGCAAGAAGAACACTGAATCTTATAGAACCCCATACAATAGGGGCTGAGGGTAGGATTTCTCTGCCCTGATCACCAACTAGATTGACCCCAAAGAAAGAAGGCAAACCAGCATAATACAGTGCTTCCCATCTCAAACTCTTTGGCTGGTCCTGAAGATTACTATAGTTGATGGTATTAAAGATCACTGAGGGATCAAGCAGAGCAATGTAGGATGCACAATATCCATCCTGCTCTTGCCAGATATCATATAAAAGTTACCAATACTTTTTCCATTCCATATCCAGACCTGAATCCTAACTAAGGGGGAATCCATATAATCTGTTTCATCTAAAGCTGTTGTGTGACCCCCTTTTCAATCACCTTCCCCAGATAGGGAAGGTTATATACCAGATGAAAGTTGTTCGGTATGGTGGGTCCAGTGATAGCTTTTTGAGGAGAATGTGAACCAAAGCCTCTTCAAGGGGTGAAGCAACCACGTCTCAAGAAAGCACTCAAGGAAGAATTCACCACTGCTAGAACCCTTCACAAGACAGTCCCTGGGTCATTTTTATAAGCCAAGAGGGGCATCGATGAATGTTGGGAAAATAGTTCCACAGGATGCCTGAAATAAAGATATAAGGTATATCTTGAGATATATATATATATATATATATAACAGCAATAGTAACCAGGTGCAAGATATATGGTAATTGAAACAATTGTGGCATTAATAAGATAATTATCACCTTGTGAATCTAATAAATATTATTTCATATATATCAAAACCTATTTTTATTATTGAAGGATTGTTAAGCTTAGTTTTGCTGTGGGATCGATTGGGCCACCTTGGATGACTTAGTAGACCACATTCTAACTCATATTACCATTCTGATCAATAAATAAGCAGTAAGATAACATACTCGTTCTATGTATGTGGGATGCAGCAGACAAAAATAGCTGGTTTATTCTTTGCATTGTCTAATGTCTTATTGTAATAGTAAACACTGGCTTGTCCCAATCTGGTTAACCTTCATATTTGAGGTTTAACCAAAAATTGCATATACATATTGAAGGATGCAGGATTGTGAAGGGACCTCTATCATGCATAATTGAACACAATTATGTGAAGACTCTACAAAGCTAGATGCACTCCAACTTATCCTTTAAGGCCATCCAATGATGCATTCACCATCACCTCCGGAATTGAATCAATCCATTTAGCTGGTCATCCTCTTTTTCTGTTTCCTTCTACTTTCCCCAGCATTACAGATTTTCAAGAAAGCCAGATTTTCACATATATCCAAAGTGTGACAATTTGAACCTGCTCATTTGTACCTGGAGTGAGGGGTGTTCTAGGATCCATTTGGTTGTTATGCAAGGTATTATTATCAGGAGTCTTCTCCAATACCAAGGTTCAAAAGTGTCAATATTCTTCCTATGCTGCTTCTTCAAAATCCAACTTTTGCTTCCATAGAGTACCAGAGGGAATATCATTCCTACACAATTCTGATCTAAACACATCACAGCACCTGAGTATCTTTTCCAAAGCATCTGCTCTACCAAGTACTAATCTGTGTAATTCTTTATTCCTAGGTCCTTTATTGTTCATAATTGACTTTAAAAAGGAGTAGATTTAATATTTTTAATATCTTGCCAATTTGAAGTAGGGTTGCATTAGTTTGGTCTTCCTTATATTTAATTGTAGCTGCATTTTTCATAGCATTCCTTGACTTCCATTACTTGAAGATCATCTGCCTTTTCAGCTGTTGGAGTAGTGTCATTAACATAGGACCAGGTTACTTGGTTGTGGGAGTACATCAAGTGTATATACTTTGAAGCTGTGGTGTATTAAGCAAGAAAATCTTGATTTTTATTATTTTATTTTAGATTTATGGTGCACGAAAGATCGGCACTAGACAATTATAGGGTGAGGTAAAGCTAGGACCTTTTGTTCAGAGACATATTAGAAAGTCGCTGGTATTCAGGGGCTGAAGCAAACTACGAATTTGAAAAGGCCACGTGAAGGAAATGAATGGCAAAATTAAAGCCTGTGGCTTCCCTCGTACTATGTTGGAATAAGTGTGAAAACACTCCTCCTTAAAGAGCCGAGGACAATTTAAGGCTGCTTTGTCTTTGGGCTGGGAACTAAGGCCAGGTCACGTAGAATGCCATATTGCCATGGCCCAGCTGTGGGAAGGTGCAACTAGGAAACGCCCTTCAGCTTGACTTGTAATCAAACGAGCTTCTCGCTTCGGGAGATCAAATCTCGTTAAAGCAAAGAGAAGCGAGGCAAAGGAAAACAGGGGAGGGCAAAAGTTTCTTCGGGGACATTCTAGGAAACGCCTGTTGTTTTATCTCTGCCCACCCAGTCATACTCGCGCACCCGCCAACCCCTCCCCATCGGCAGCCAATATTCTGCTCCGCTCGGCGTTAACTTCCTCTCCCGGAGCAGCGAGCCGAGCGGTCGGGCGTGGAAAGGAGCGCTCCGCCGCTGGGGCACTAGCCAGTCGCGGCCGAGTGCGCGCTCTCCACCCTTTGCCCATCGGCTTCGCCTCGGTTGCGCGGGTATTCCCTAGCGCTTGAACCTCTGGAAGTTGGTACCGCAGCAAAATCCGGCAAGGTAGGCTTTGGAAGAAGAACCGCTGGAGCAAAAATAGGTCCGGTTCGGCTTTTCTCCCCTGGTGGCGGGCGATGTTTGTAATAAGTGCCCCGTTACAACCAATAGAAGAAAGGAGAAATTGCAAAATTCGGTTGCATATTGAAAACCTTTCCCCCTTTCTTTTCCTGGTTAGGGAAGTGGGGGGGGGGGAGAGACGGGACCAATTAAATACAAAATGTATTTCTGTACACGAAAAATGTTATCTTCACAATGATAACTTGTAATGCCTCTTTTTCGGGAATCCAGCTCAAGGTTGAACTAAAAGTAGAACTTGGCTCAGGAATTACTTGATCAGTTTTGGAATGATTAAGCAGCAGCAGCAAAGCCACACTCGTTCCGGTTGCTGAGACGAAGTAAAGATGGAGTAACTAGGTTTGGAGTTTTGAGGAAGGACTGGCGCAGTAAACTCCTGGTTTCATTCATTCTAAGGATTAACTTTTTGCATCAATTCCAGCTTAGTATATTTCGGGGTTTTTCTAAACTTAGCAAATACTATAATCCCATTTTATACACTTTTGCCAAATATTCCATGGGACAGTATTTCTTCCACTCCCCACATCTTTTTGCTGTCTATATGAACATTCCTCCTGATATTCCCACCCCTCTATTATAGTGTATTGTAGTTACTCCTGATAATTGCATTACAAGTGATAGGATAACTATATTGTAATTAATTTCGAATGCAGTGTGCGAGGCATGATGTGATCTCTGAAGATATTTTGATGGAAGGTATTCCAGAAGGAAAATATTCAGGTTCTGAACATATACACAGCACCTTCACACTAAAGAAACATCACTGCTTTTTTTAAATAATCATTTTTCCCATTGAAAGAATGTGGCTTCCAAGTGGGTCAGTTCCCACAACTCTTATTTTATTTATTAAGCTCTGCCTAAGAATCTTAGAACATATGTGGGTGTGAAAATGGGGGAGGGAAGAGATGGCAAAGCATGGCAGTTTCTTCACAAGCTCTCTTCTGGTGTTGATCTCTGATACCTATTTGCTCACTTCTCTATGTGGCGGTTTTGTCAATTCTGCAAAACTTCCTGCCACAAAAAGTATACACAAGGTTATGTTGGCTGAACAGCAACTCTCTTGCAACACAGAGGAACTGCAGCATGAACTTTCACAGGGACTGAATCTTTTAAAACTATAGCAAAACAATTATCATGATTCTGTGTGTTTTTTTTAATTTAATAATGGTTTGTAATGTAATATAATGTTGCATTTAAAGATGTTTCCATTCCATTGTACAAGGCTCTGGACTTCTCTGACTAGGAGAAAGAGCAATATAGAAATAAAATCTCTTCCTCTTCCCCTGTATCTGTGCATGCAAAAAACAGGTGCAAGTCACAAAATATAGCTGGGATAAGCAAAACATTAAGCCTTTCACACACACACCCCAGCTTAATGTTACTTTTGAAACATACATACATATATACATACATACATACATTTATACTAGCCAAACTCTGTGATAAACATAATAATGAATCACACATTTTATCTTCTGTTAAAAGCATTTGCATTTGCAGTTTCATAAATGAAGCACAGATTTTATTGGTTTCAGAGTTACCCCCTATCAGGAAACATGACCAGATGAGCTAATTGTAAGGCTAAATTAACAATCTTGCAAGCCTGAAAGTATAGATCTGCAGCCATCTTTTACTACCTGATAAATTTGGGAGGTTCATTTCTGAGTTTTTTTCTCTGCCCATTATGGAGCTATGGGCTCCCCCACTCCTCCCCAGGTCATTCCTGCATACTGTTATGCCCCCAAGCCCTAAAGTATACTTTTGCCCTTAATACAACTAGGTAAGCCTCAGTAAGTGGCTAGCTTTATCTGGGATTGGCAGCTAAGTAGGTCTGGGCCTACTTGCCATTTGTATGAGTGACTTCCAGGCTGGATTGAGAAATCAAAAATCTCCCAGAAGAGGGTTAGGGGTTAGGCAAACTATTTCTGCAACACCATCAAGAAAATTATGGAGATGTCAGGAACTGAGCTTGTCCTTGCAGTCTGGAAAATACATTACAAAACCCATATTGCGTATTTCTAGTTAGCCAGTTAATATTATCCTAGAATAGAAAAAGGAATTAGATTTTTTTAGTTTTTTTTTAAAGTAAATATTAACAGAGGCTGTGTTGTATATTTCCAAGTTAGTCAGTAGCTAATATTATCTTGGAGGAGAAAGGAAGAAGTTAGATTTCATTTCCGTTCCCTGATTAACTGCTATAATATCAAGGGCCTTTCGGAGCTGAGAACTCTCAGATATTGAGAGCATGCTAAAATATATCTAGACATGTGCAGCAATTTCACAGTGCTAACTTTAGCACATATCCAGAAAGGTTTGTTTTAATTTGGAACTTCTTATGAACCTGCATATGTAGCATCCTTGAACCTAGGCAGTTTTATAATGGCTGTAAAGCCCAGCTTGATCAGGTAGGGGAAACCAAAATACAGGTAGTCCTTAACAAATAACAGAATGACAGAGTTGGAAGGGACCTTGGATGTCTTCTAGTCCAACCCCATGCTCTAGAAATCTTATAATCTAACCCTCCCTGCTCTGGAAATCTAGTCCAACCCCCTGCTCCTTGACTTACAACCATTGGTATAGTTACAAAGGCCTTTAAAAAATGACTTACAACCAGTCCGATAGCATCCCCAGAACATGATCAAAATTTGGATGCTTGGCAACTGGCATGTATTTACAATTGTTGCAGAGTCACTAGGTCATATGATCACCATTTGTAACCTTCCCAGACAGCTTCTTGACAAGCAAATGCAACGGGATAAGCCAGATTCAGTTAATGACTGCATGATTCACAAGTACAGTAATTCAATTAACTGTAGCAAAACAAAAAGTCATAAAATCAGGCATAACTCACTTAACAACTGTCTTAACAACTGGTCCCAATTATGCTGCTTCTCTCCCCCCCAACCTCCTAAAATTTTCTAGTGTGTTTTCCAAGGACCTCTGAGGGTGTCTGAAGGGTCAAACAGGTTAAGATGGCAGTTGCAGTAGCAACGTCAAAGGTCCACATATTTCCACATAAAAGCAGGGCATTGATCACAACATCATGACTGTCATACTAACTTTTCTTGACCATATTCAGCATACTCCTCTGATGACCTCTTTCCTTTTCGCTTTATTGTTATATTTTTAAATTAATTTAAATTAAATTAAAAGGACCTACTTGAGAAGTGTAATGGTTCAGTGTTCAAAACAATTCAAAACAAAAGAAATAAAAAATAAAGTTTTCCATTACTGTTTAATTCAATGCAGATCAGAGTAGAATTATTTTATTTAATTGTTTAATTTTGTTATTAGCGAAATGCCTCAGTTGTGAAGAACTCTAGGCAGTTTGCAGTTACAGGTAAATCCTCAACTTACAACAATTCATTTAATGATTGTTTGAAGTTATAATGACACTGAAAAAAGCAGCATCCCCTTGGTCACATGATCAAATTTTGGATAGTTAGCAACTCATTTATATTTATGATGGTCGCAGTGCTCTGGTGTTATGTGACCACTTTTTGCGACCTTTTGACAAGCAAAGTCAATGGGGAAGCCAGACTCACTTTACAACCGTGTTACTAGCTTAAAAACTTCCGTGATTCACTTAATAATCATGGCAAGGAAGGTCATAAAATAGGACAAAATTCACTTAACAAATGTCTCGCTTAGCAGTAGAAATTTTGGGCTCAGTTGTGGTTGTAAGTAGAGGACTACCTGTATTAAAGTAAAACAGTAAACATACATTCAATCAGTGAAATAAAATAACAAATATTAATAATCCTGGTTCCATAGTCGGTCTCCAAAGGCCTGGAATAGCTGGGTTTTTACCAGCATCTGAGAGGGGTTGCATGATAGTAATAAAGCATCAGACATACTGTATTTAATTGAAAATATCAAAAGTTCTTTGTGCACTCTTCTTTCTTATTTAACTGATTTTAGAAGCTTTGTCAAGTGAAACTTTTAAAATAACCTTCATACCTACAGAGCATTGTTGCTAGTATTATGCATCATTATATTTAATTCATTTTAGTTGTACCTTCTGCTAAAAAGTTCAGGATGACACAGATCATTCTGTTTTAAAGTGGGGTCCTAGGATCCCTGGACCACAACCTGGACCAAGAACCTCTCAGAAATCTACAAAATAAATTGCCAATTATGTTGAAAAATAATACAATATTAAAATTCCATCATATAATCTTAAGAAGCAGTACTAACAGCAAATACATCGGTTTTAATTTTTTATCTGGTAATTATCAATAAATATAACTCATACAAACAAAAGCTTGTCTGTACTGGGCCCTGAGAGAAAAAAGTTTAAAAGCACTGTTAAAGATCATTGGAACATATTTCTCCATAGATACACACCAAATCATATTCCCATTTATTTTTCCAATAATCAGGAGAGCATACAAGCTTTATGACTGAATGGAGATAAGAATTCGATTTCTGGCATTGTAATTAGTGCCTGGCCAATCTTAGCCAATCTAAAAAAGCTAAACATTAGTACTTGTATGGAAGACCATAGATCGGGGTATCAAACTGCCGGCCCATGGGCCGGATGCGTCACGCCAAAACCACGCCCACCCCATTGCCGGCAATGGGGAAAAAGTCGCAATACATCGCGACACGTTGTGTGACATCGCGAGTTTGACACCCGTGCCATAGATGACCCAAAAACTAAGTGGGCAATTGAAAGCCTCCAAGAAGAAGTTCAGTTTAGCATAACTGAATAAAGTAAAACTCTTGAAAAACTTACAGTATTTAGATTTAACTACAGGTAGTCCGCAACTTACCACTATTTGTTTAGTGACCATTCAAAGTTACAACAGCACTGAAATTACTTATGACCATTTTTCACATTTACGACTATTGCAGCATCCCTGTGGTCACATGATAAAAATTTGGATGCTTGGCAACTGGCATGTATTTATGATGGTTGTAGTGTCCTTGTGTCATGTGATTACCTTTTGTGACCTTCTGAAGAGCAGTCAATGGGGAAGCTAGATTCACTTAACCATGCTACTAACTTAACAACTACAATGATTCACTTAACTGTGACAAAAAAGTTGTGAAATGGGGCAAAACTCACTTAAGAACTGTCTTGCTTAGCATGGAAATTTTGATCTCAGTTGTGGTCATAATTCGAGGACTACCTGTATTTTGTACTGTATGTTATGTGGAAATATATTTATTATAAGTTTATTATGTGTGAGATACGAGGCTATCTTTAGGGAGATGTCTCAGTTCTTTTTTGTTCAGTTTTCACTAATTTTTCATAAGTAATCTATTAACAAGGAGCTTTGGGGTATAGGTAAATTTTGCAGCCACATTCCAGAATCCTCAAAGATTAGAACATTGAAATTCAGCAGCAAACTAGCCATTTCGGGAAATAAAATGTGTTAAGCCTACAATAAGCTTAATGAAGTGCTTTTGAGTAAATAAAACCCAACTCAGTCCTATAAATCTCCCCAAAACAAATCAATTCCCCCCTTCCCTTTGAAAATGCCACATCTCTGCCATACCTACTGCACTTCTTAGAAGAAAAGGAAGGTGGTAAAAACAAATTAGTTTAACTGGAAAAAAATTCCCCATCCCTTCCCTTTGTTTAATGTGCCTTTGTTTTTAAATTCATGTATCGCACATCTGAAAATACTCTAGAACTATACTAGTAAAATTACATGTGTTCTATAAATATGATAGCTTTCATTGCTGCAAATAGCAAATTATTTTTGATAGGAACAGAAGTGTAATTAAAGCTGTATACCAATTTTAGCTTACTGGGTAGCTATGAAGACTTGGAATCTTTGTTCATAAAGGGTATGACTTAATGTACACTCATGATAAGGTGTGAAATGGGATGTTCACTCGATGTGTGCTTTTGGAGGTTTAGCTTGTGTGAGTGCAGCCTACATTGCATTTGTAGGCAGTGAGACACAGACATTCAGAAGATAAACAATTTGATTAATGCACTAGAACTAGAATTTTATTAGAATTAGAAAACCGTGCAATTCTATTAATTTTGTCTGGGAATTTACCTGTAGTATGTTTTTCAGGCATCTGAAAAATAATGGCTTGTATAGTAAAAGCCAAGCTAATGATAGTATAGTAAAAGACAGTATAGAAAAAACCAAACTCATGACAGTTGTTCAGATGAGGAAACTTTTTCAAAAGCAATTTTAATGCATTGGGGTAGCAGAAGCAGAAGCTTCTGGGTTGGTGGCACATGTAAATATGTTAGGTTGTTTCAGTTTGCTGATTGCAATCTGGAAAATTATTTGATTGTTTATAACTTAGATTTCTTGGACTGCCCAACTAGACAATGACTTTGAGCCTGCATAGAGGTGGCTCTGTTTATAACAAAAGTACTCTCCAGCTCCAGTGATTCTTGGATGCAAATCATTTTGTTTCTGGAGGATACTTAATCAGGCTGAAAATGTACTCTGGCATTTGGTAAAAAGATGGCATTACATCTGCTGTTAGTTTGTCTTTTTCCTTTCTTCCTCTTGAAAAATCTCAACGTACAAAGGCTGCATTGTAAGATTAATGCATTGTCATTTCACACGGGAGGGAAATTGTCCTTTTGGTTGAAGGTAGAGATCCTCCTGATGGAAGAACTGATGAAAGTACAAATTAACTAAGAGTATTCCATAAAGTTAGCCTTGTGAACAATATCAAATTTAAATTCAAGATGTTGGTCAGGTCTGTAACAAAGTCAAGGAAAACCAGGCAATTTACACTTTAACTATATTTCTGACTATAAGTACACGTCTGAATTGGTTAACATACAGTGGGGGGGGGGGATGATCTAAATATCTATAAATCCAATCTGCTTGAAGAGCATGTGTTGATTTGATGCCAGGTTAATGGTTTGATACCAGAAAGCACAACTGATAGCCCATCAGTTTAAAGATAAGATTTTACAATGTGATAGTGCATATAAGAGAAAGCCCTGTTCCTTTTTTTTCTTCTATATTGTTTCCCAATTCATGTAGTAACATTAGAAACCTTGGTCTCAAGATATAACGTAACGTAACATAACAACATAACATAACTTGACTTGAATTAATGAAAGACAGAGGAACTGTATTTTCACATATTATTTCAGATCTATAGTATAGCTCTATAAATTCTTTCAAAATCTAATGATTAAGGTGGGAGTAATTGCTAGGCACTGTACTATTGTACTCCTTTCTTTAATTTGGTGCCAAGATTTTATCTGCCAAGAATTCATAGGTAACATGACTTTTCAGAATTCAGGACATACATGAAGTTTACCACTGGTGGAAAATTGCTAAAATGTGACTCTGAATACTATGTGCCCAGTTTAGATTGTACTGGCTCTCTGCTATCCCACAAGAGAAGAATTTTAAAAGATCAATCCAATCAAAAGTGCCCCTGTGTGCTAAATTAGTGTTTTTGAACTCAGCAACTTACAGATGTATGGGATTCAACTCCCAGAATTTCCCAGCCAACATATTATAATTACCCAAGAATGGAGTTAAAACTGTTGGTACCTCAACACATTCTACAGAGAGAATAATGATGTGTTTTTGTGAGTCTATGCAGAAGAGAGAGTATACAATATCAACCAAAGTTGTCTCTATCGCCTTTAGTGTTAATATATGCCATTTGTATTGGAGAAAGTCTACTAAAACATCAGAACAAAGACCAAGCTTAGATTTTTAGAGGTTTTAAAGGCAATGATTCTTACCTTCTATGAACTATTATCATGACACAAAGGGAAGTAGCAACCTCACTTCAGTGCATGGAGGTAGTCAATCATTCTTTAGTGATCCAGAATCTGGATCCAACACTGAATCCAGTAAGCAAAATCTATTGGCAAAAAAGGATCTACTGAACACAGCTTTGCCACATATTTTCTTAGAGAAAAAGAATGAGTAAATGCTGTTGAAAGGATATCAAGATTCTCTGAAAGTCTCTAGACCAATTTTCTAGGCAAGGTGGATCATTTATAGAATATGTTAGTTCTGGAGCTAAATCTGTCATTTCAGTTGCCTAAATTCAAATTTTTGCTTGTATCAGTGAAGTTAAACTAGCGTCTTCGAACTCAGCTACTGATATCTCTCATAAATATTAACTGTCTTGAATTGTCTGCTATTTGGCTTCATCCAGGGACCATTGCTAATAGTTCAGATGTTCAGATCAGTGGTCTATTTGTAACTTTCACTGTTGTTCATTTATGATATTCAGAAACTGGTGGGCCATGCTAGAATGTTGCAAACATTCTCCACATATATGTATTTGTAGCTGAAGGTTTTTCTTTACAACAGAAAACAGTTAATTCTGTTATCTTACTTATTCTAAGACTTACTGATTTTGCTATTTGATTGGCAATAAGCTGTTTGTCAGGAAAAATTAATTAGAAAATTCAATGACAGTGTGCTGAATAAATAGTGACCATTTTAACAATTAGGTTTGGTTTTTTTGTTTTGTTTTGTTTTGTTTTGTTCCACAGTATGGAACATTACTGTGAACATAAGTCATTATGGTGCTAACTTGAAGCCTCATAGATTTCCAAGGAACTTAATTCAAAGAAAGTAGGCTAGAATTCTTCATAATTTTTTGTTTCTTGTTAAACAGTCTCCAAGAATCAGACACGTTTAAACATAAAAAACCCAACTTGTCTATTCTTTTGAAATGCATCAAATTATTAATGATGACTATTATAAAAATATTTGCTATGAACTTTCCTACACTGACAGCATATATGCCTGCAGGCGTCAAAATAACCAATCAGTGTCCACAGCTCTCTTTACAAGAGAATTTTGTGCATTCTCATTATTCAAGCAGTCATACCTATTATGGAAATATATGTCAGGAAATAAATTATGGTTTTATTGTTTGATTCTGCAATAAAAATAATAATTCTAACCTCCAATAGAAAGTAGGGAAATAGAACAAATTTAGAGAAGTTTTTAGTTTTGCGTAATTTATCATTAATAATGCACAGGCCTGTCTCGGAAGACAATCTAGAAAGCTCAGTTGGTCCAGACTCAAGTAGCCAAACTGTTGGCAGTGATAAGCAATTCAGCAATATAACTATTGCTTCAGTCACCATAAGTGTGCTGCTGTCAAGTTAGAAAGTTCTATATCCGGAATCTTCAAACTTGGCCCTTTTATGACTTGTGGACTTCAACTCCCAGAATTCTTCAGCCAGCGTGCCTGGCTGAGGAATTCTGGGAGTTGAAATCCACAAGTCATAAAAGGGTCAAGTTTGAAGACCCCTGTTCTATATGGATGACTTACGTCCACTGGCAGGGTGGTATCCACTGATGTTTCCACCCATTCTGTGCAAACATTTTAGAAGGAATGTTCAGGAGATTATGAAGAACCCGATGTAAGGGGTCTGTCTCCTAGGCCAAAGTGTGAATTGAAGGAGCAAAGCATGATAGGCTTTACCTGGCAACTTGGGAGCCATTGAAGGAAGAGCTTGAGTGTGTAGAGAAGTCAGGAATCAACATCTGTTATAGAAGCACAACATCAGGCTCAGTCACAGGCAGAGAAAGATTAAGGGAGTTAGAATAGAGACATTTTGAGAGGCTTCTCAAATGACAGGGTCGTGAGTCAGGAAAATGGGCACAACTGAATCAGTACAATAAAGAAGAGTTGGGAATCAGACTTCTATTGACAGATGGTTTTCCAACCTTGGACCTGACTTCCCCAACACGTGTTGCTTCTGATCTTCTGGTTAATCCTCAGACTGGCATGACACTACCTTCAACTACCTTCAAATTGAATGATTACATCTTGGGCTTATCTACATGAAATGAGACTACATTCAAATCGGATGATTAGATCTTGAGTTTATCTACATGGGCTCTTGACTTCTGAAATAAGCTTGTTTGCTCTGCCTGAGCTTTCCAGTTCTTGCACTGGAGTGAGATAGGTGACACAGAGACCTCTGATCCTCATCTCACCTCCTGCAATTGTAACTGCTGGAACAAGATATCTGGAGAAGTCCTTGGTGGTGGCTCTTTGAATAGCTCACCTTCCAAGTTTCATTTATCCTGATTTTCTGTCTTTCCATTCAGCTGTGAAAGCTGTATTATTTTGCTAATGGTGCTGCTCTTAGCAGATCAGACTAAAGAAATTGTCCTAGAAATCACAGAACAACCTGATTGCTGCCTTGAGAAAGCTTTTGTTGGGAAATACAACATATAAATTCTTAATAGAGCAAATGATATCCGAATCACCTGAAAAAGAATGGATTGTACATAAGATCATTAATGCTGCTGTTGAATAGACTTTCTCCCTTGTGATCTTTGACTCTCCTCAGATTATAAAAGCATATCTATAAGACTTTCTAGCTCATTGTTTTTCAAAATTATTTGCCAGCCTATGTTGAAAAATAACGCAATATTAAAATCTCATTAAACATTCACGAGTAGTGACAATGACTGCATCAGTTTTAATTTTTAGCACAGCAAATAATGATAAACGTAACCCATACAAACAAAAGCACTTTTGGGGTCCTCCGTAATTTTTAAAATTGGGAAATGGTCTACAGGAAAAAAAACCCCACCATTCTAGCCTAGTATCTTATTGCTGATAGTGTTCTTTGTGCCCTATGAAATGATAAAGTACTGATTGCTTTAGCCAGATTCCTGATACTTCAGAAGAATAGTATGAATCATAATAGCAGTAATGCATTTAGTTCTCATGGATTCTTAGACTTGATTCAGTTAACACATTAAACCATAATGTAGTTTGTTTGGTTTTGGCTAGTATATTATGTAAAACCAGCTAATTGTCATTAATTGCACAAACTAATATTTCATGGCTTCTCGCAATGGATGAACAAGATATTTGACATTACCACGTCAGCTTTACAATATTGTCTTCTGAGATAGTCTTTATCAGCTGGGTCTTTCAAAGTCTGATGATTATAAGTTTCAGAATTTCATGCTAGCATCTAGGGTTGATTCCTGGAAATTGCAAACGTTTGTTGGACTCCAGGTTTGGGAAAGATATTCTAATTCTGATTAGTATTCAGAAAACTGAACATTTTATTTTTTTAACTGGGGGAGCTGTTTATTTATCAATTCTGTAAAGCTACTCAACTCCATGATAACTCTGGTGATATGCAAAATTAAAAATAGATTGAAACAAACATAAAACAGAAATGATGAATATTTGGAAGGGGCAAAACAAACATTTTATCTAATATAATCACTTTCCTCCAAGCAGTCCACTACCCAAGCTAACTTCCTATTACATTTGATCTTTGTTTTTGTGGCCTGAAAGGGAGAGATAGAAATTGTGGTTTAGTTTATTTGATTAACACATTCAGGGAACCAGTAAACAAATTTTTAACAATGAAATATGCCCCCCAAAGAGGCATATTATACTCTAATATAAGCATTTGACAAATCCATGAATAATAGGCATCTTTTAAGAAGAAGCATCCCCTTCCTTCCTTCCTTCCTTTTGTTCTTATGCATGTGTGTATCATTTAAACAAAAATGCACTTTGACTTTGATGTTATTAGTGCATATGTGTGTGTGTGCATACATACACATATACATACAAATACAATAAAAAATATTGAACAATAAAAAAGTTCTTCAATAAAATAAAGGATATAATATGAACTAAAGCAATCAATATTGTTAATTTTGGATCCGATCAGTAATTATGCTACCAGAACTAATTTTATGATATAAGTCATAATAACCAGGGATAATGGTGGAGAGAAGGCTGTTCTCTTCCATAGAGAGGGGGAAATAATCAGTTTAATTATGTGCTTACTCCTTAATTTCTTTCTTATACTTACTCAGTTCCATATACAGCTAGTAGAAGGGCTATAAACGGTGCAATCTTTCATCATGGTCAATCTTCATCTTCATTCTGGTTGAATCTTAGGTGCTATTCTGAAGCCTTTACTTTAGTGTCTCTTGCCTATTAGAAGATAATGCTGCATGTTTCCAGTAAGGTACATTAGTTTAGAAACAAATGTTCCCCAAACTGAACCCCTGCAAATTGCATTTCTTAATTTGCATATTTTGCTGGGAAATTATACAGTTAGCCCTAAATTGAAAATAGAGTCTCTTTGTAGTTGAAGTCCTCCATTCCTTTCTTTATTGCACTATTTCTTATTTCCTTGAATAAAAATGAAACAAGATGCTTTGCTTAGCATTCTACATTATGTAGAGTTTTTTTTTCATGAAGGAATTACTGAAATACATTAGAAAATAAACAAAGGCACTTCCTACAACAGCTGCTCTGTGTATGTTTTTTTTTTCTTGTGGCTTCAGTCAGGGACATGATTAGAGTACTGTGGGCCTCAAGGAATAAAATCTCTGTGATGGGACCCCCAGTGATGAGAGCGGCCAGGTATTGATCCCCATCCAGGCTACAGCAATTGAGGACAGCAGTAGAAGAGGAAGAGGAGGGTAATTTCCTTGGTTTTTTCCCCTTCACACCAACAGGCTGGGTCCTGGAAAGGTCATCCCTCACCTCCTTACTCAAGGCATCGCTGTGCTCTCCTCCATTCATATTTCCATTCAATATACATGCAGCCTCCGTGCCCCCTCACCACATGCTGCTCCCCTCTTTGTCTGAAAGACTTTCTCTCTTAGGTATCTGGGCTAAGAAAATCTGGATGATTGTGAGATGGAAGCCAAGAAATATGGAGGCATTTGCACTGTTTTTTCACATAGCAGACATTCTTCACTCCAGTGTCCCTGGAAAATTAATAAAACAATGTGGAAAATGATCTGAAATTTCTGGAGGACTCTGTTTTACTGAAAACAAAAACTATCATTTTGGAAAATAGGACATGATATGATCAATGACTCATATTGTAGTAGTGCTGCTTGATAACAAGAATCCCAAGATCTTTTCACTCTAAATAAAAATGGAACTGTTTACAAGTGGTCCTCAATTTACCATCCTAATTGAGCTCAAATTGAGCTTGCTGCCATAGATTGAAGCATCACATGACCAGATTTGAAGGTATGAGCATTTTTATGATGATCATTAAGCAAAAGCTGCAGTTGTTAAGCAAATCCATTTTCCCTAGTGGATGGTTTTTTTGTTTCGTCTTTACCAGAAACTGGAAGGACATGCAAGAAATTGCAAAAAGCTCTGGGGAAGGGAGGTCATCATAAGTTTGAATGATCGCTAAGCAAATGGTTTTATGTCAAAGACTACTTGGAAAAAAACTGGAAGAAGACAATGGCAAATCATTTCTATACTGATGGCAAAAAAGTTATATATTTTGTCCATAAAGTCAACAAGAATTAAATTTGATTAAAATGAGGATTATTTATTAATCACGTTTACTAATTTCAATAAAATGTTTTTTTCAGATCCATGCTAAAAACATCCATTTTTTTCAACCTTAGAACAATTTATAAATTCTTTGTAGACAGTAAAATATGATACTGAAACCCATTTCACATTTTTATTTTTCAGATGGAGGAAGCCTGTGAAGATATAGATCAAATGTTCAGTGACTTATTGGGAGAAATGGATTTGCTAACTCAGGTAAGTATGCCCATGGGAAATAGAACAAATAAACCTATTTTCTTCCTCTTCAGTTTTCTGTTTTTTATATTTATTAAATTGTAAACATTCTTTTCTTTATGCTAGAACTTTTTCCCTGTGTGAGGCTTTTAAATTGATGGAGTAAATCAATGCAATACAATGAAATCAAAACACCAAAGTTTTTCTACTTTGCACACCCACTGCATATTTCAAAATAGAAGGGGAAAAAAGACTGCAACCCTCCTACGCACAGCAGTACTTTATGCTGAAATTGGGATTTGTGTTGTATAGTTTGCACGTTACATTTCCCTCCAAAGTTAATTAATTAATGCTGAGAGCGGAACATGGCAAGTAGTAGTGATACTGGAGACATGTAGATCAGTGTTTCTCAACCTTGGCAACTTTAAGATGTGTGGGCTTCAACTTCCTGGCTGGGAATTCTGAGAGTTGAAGTTCATGTAATCTTAAAAGTTGCCAAAGTTGACAATTATATCAATTTTGTTATGCTGCAGTCTGATTCTACAGTTGTTGAAATTCATTTTTTCTTCTTCATTAATCTACATTCAGCACCCCATGATGACAAAGTGAAAACAGAATTTTAAAAATGTCTGTAAATGTATTAAAAGAAAAAACTGAATTATCACATTGGCATAAGTATTCAGGCCCTTCACTCAGTGCTTTGTTGAAGTATCTTTGGCAGCAATTACTGCCTGTAGTCTTCTTGGGTATGACGCAACAAGCTTTGCACATCTGGAGTGGGGGATTTTCTGCTATTCTTCCTTGCAAATCTTCTCAGACTTAATCAGATTGGACTACAATTCCTGGAAGCCCCTGCCTCTACTTCTTCCCCCCATCAGAAGATGAGTCAAGCAGGGCCATAATATATTCTTTTACAGATTGTGTTAATATTAAGAATCTTAATGGAATCTGGAGCCTGTATAATATGCTCCTCCTCTGGAAGGGCCTTTTGTATTACCTTCAGCCATTTGTACTGCTGGTGACAACTTATTTGACCTTTACCACCACACAGGATTTCTATCTAGTCTTGTTCCTTGTTTTTCCTTTCCTCTGGAGACATCTGTTTTCCTTTTACACAATCTTCATTTTGTTTTTGCCTTCTTTTTTGTTGCTTGTGTTTGATGGAAAGCAGCAAAGTTTTCATTTAAGCAAGTGGTTTGCTTGTATAGTAAAGCTATGGTTGAGAAATTACTGATCAATTCCTGCTATAACCGGAAGGATTTATTTTACAGCCAAATGTTACTTAATATTTGTGTGTGTATGTGTAGGTATGTGCATGCAGGTGTGCATGTGCTGGTTCCTTCCTTTTTGGCAGTGTGACTTCTGATAAGCATAGGCACATAGCCTATGCACGAAACTTGCATATATTTTGAGCGTAATGGAAAAGCGGTAAATTGGGTTTAGCTGAAATTCGCAATTTTAAAATGACAAGATGGGAAATGGCATTAGACAGAGTTTTGTCTGTATTAAGGGAAGCAATTATTCTACTTTGGACATATTATGCAAAAACCTAGCTCTCTGGAGAAGACTCTAATGATGGGAAAGGTGCAAGAAAAGAGAAGAAGAGGACGACCAGCAGCAAGATGGCTAGACTCAGCTACTGTGCGGCATTGGAAGGACCGGATTAGGGATAGATCATCATAGAGAAAATATATGTGGTTGCTAGGAGTTGAAAATAACTTGATGGCACATTAGCTCAATCAAGTTTAACAATGAACCTTGATCATCAGGGCTTTCTTCAAGAGGTAGTCAAAAAGTCAAGATGATAGCTATGATTGTATGGTTGAAGATCATCTGTTTTTTTTTTAAATGTTAGTTAGCAAATACAGCACAATTACAAGAAAAAGCTCAACATTTCGTGAGATAAAAATTATTGGAAGCAATGTATTATACTGATTGCCCAGAATTTAAATATTGGCACTGACTTATAATAAAATTAAATAAATGAATTAACAGGATAACAAATTATATTTTTTAATATTTTAATGGTTTATTAAGTTAGTATTTTATTGTTAAAATGGTTTTGTGTACTCTACCTTGAATTAAGGGATTATAGGGTCATAAAAAGGGATTAATAATGTAAATGTAATAAAGTTTCAGATTTGTTGGGACTTTAGCCAGAATCACTGAGAATGTAGATTCTGGGATTATAATACCAGCACATCTAGAGAGTACCAATACTAGCTGCTGGAAAAGAAAAGTGTCACTTTTATATATGGGTTGTGGGTTTTTTAGGAGCATCTGGTTGTCTACTGTGACAACAGAATGCTGGACTGGACAATCTTCTGGTATAAAACCACCATGGTTTTTCTTAAATTCTTAGATGCTCCCATTCTTCTGTGTAATGTTTATGCAATAAACACTGTTCTGTATTTTGGAGGTTATTATTAGCCAAGTTTCATGTGCTAATTTTGATCTTCAAATGTGTTTATGTTGTTCATCATACAGCTACAATAAACCATTATTCAAAAACTATTTTTATTATAATATGCATGTATTTATATGCATATGTATGTATGTGATATTGTAGTTGAAGAAAATATTCTGGAGAAAAATATTGTAGGTTTCATAATTCTAAAGCAAAATATTTCCTATCGAGAGAAAAAGCCAATAGAAATATAAATGTACTTCCCATCATAGGAGATTATAAAGGCTTTCAAATTTTAAAACTGTTCTTTTTTTTTTTTTTAATCAGAGCTTAGAAGTGGAAGCCATGCCTATTCCACCCCCAAAATTATCTGATGCTGAATTTAATTTTGCGGTTGGCTTTAAAGATTTAAATGGTAAGTACTAAAAAAAATGCATTGGGCATATACTTTCTTATGCAGATTAGAAGTATGATAATTGTCCAGTGAATTACAATGTATTCTACCTAGTCTTCAAAAGATAAATATGGCTGACATTATAAAAACTAAGTTTTAGAATGTTTCCCCAAATCTTCTATTAGTTTGAATAGGACAGGGGTAAGCAACCTTGGCGCTCTTATGACTCGTGGACTTCAACTCCCAGAATTCCTGAGCCAGCTATGCTGGCTCAGGAATTCTGGGAGTTGAAGTCCACGAGTCATAAAAGAGCCAAGGTTGCCTACCCCTGGAATAGAACATTCATTTACTAGAAAAAAATATAAAATTGAGTTGAAGAATAATATAAGTTTTTTCAATATATTTGCAAGTTTTCCAAGACCTATAATCTGGCAAAATGTGGAGAGAAGGGAAGAAAAAAAAATGTGACCTATTTTTGAGCCATCTCAGTACCAGATTATTTTCTAAAATGTAATGTTAAACTGCATACAGCCTATCTCGTACCTTGCCAGATATCAAACATTTAATAAATCCTTCATTTTGAAATATACTTTCCAGCTTTTAATTATTACTGTTTCCATTAAGAATAATAATTCATGTTGTATACAAACCATCAGAAAAGCAATGAGGGATGCCGCCTTATGAGATGAGGCATGAGAAGGTTTCTCTAGCATATTTTCAAATGTGATAAATTACCTAATGAAAGGATGCTTCTTCGTTTTAGAAGAATCCCAAGAACTGTTGAGTCTATATGTGTTGCCTGTAACTGTCTGTGGAAGACCATCTAATGGTCTATATGGAAGTACTGTTTCTTAATAACATTGGATAAGATCTTTGATATGTTTATCTTTTTTCGTAACAGAGTCCTTGAACACATTGGAAGATACTGATTTAGATACTTTAATGGCTGATCTTATAGCAGACATCAGTGAAGTAGAAAAGACCACATTACAAGAACCGAGGGATACCTCTTACAACGAGCAAGGTGCCATTATGCAGCCACCAGCAAAGGCTACTCCTACTTGTGGAACTCAGTCAGTGCTAAGCAATATTCCTCTCCATGTTGAGAATGAGTTACCAGCCCCCCTTGCAGAAATGCCAATGCCGCCACCACCCCCTCCAGCCATTCCTCTGCAGCCGCTCACTCAGGTTAGCAACCAGAGAATTCCTGAAGAAGTTCTTATCTTAATATTCTCAAAATACTGGCACACCGACATGAGATAAACTAGATTATCAAAATGTCAGTTTCTGATGCATCTAACTTTTGTAATGTTTGCTGTGGAAAGTTATTAATCTTAGTACAGTTTTGGAAGCTTTGTTACTTAAAAAGATTGAGGAAAGAATGTAATGTTTCTGGACTTAAGCTCTTAGAGTAATCTGACAAATAATTCAGGCTGAGGAAACCCTATGTGGAACAGGCCAGTGGGTATTTTATGAAAGATGATGTCATGCATGTTTATTTAATAGCAAGTCTCATGAACCTACGTCTGACTTTTGCAAGTATGGATAAAACTGCAGAATAAAAGCTTCAGGATGGGCTTCAGCCTGATGTTTATACATCATCTTATTTCTTGAGAAATCTACTATATTCGCTATAGCATGAGCAAGGATATTCGGCAAGCTATGATCCTTCAAATATATACCAAATGTACACTCCTCCCAAAGAATGGTTATTATCTGGAATGATTAGTAGGGGAAGTTTTTAATCTGGTTTGTAGATGTTAATCTCTGCTGAAAGGAATGCAGGATATTGGAAGAGGAGGAGGAGGAGGATTACAAGTAGTCCTTGACTTACAACCGTTTGTTTACTGACCGTGTATGGAAGATGGAAGCTTTACTCTCAAATATTGTTGAAAACTACAGTGAGGATAAATGAGCATGGTCAATACACTGATGTTTCCACTGATTTTTTTTTTTTCATCTTGGAGAGACAAGATATTTCCTGAATTAATTGTCACATTAAGCTGAAGAGAAAATTACCTGTTCAAATATACAAGATGCTGCAAATAAAATTGCAGAGAATGGTAGAATGATGAATGAAAGATGAAGAATGAGTTCATTGAGACCTAATTTTTAAAAAAAGAGTCTCATAACCTTGTATCATAGTCATAAGGCAAGTCAATTTGGCTATTGCCCACAATTTTATTTTTAAAAACTAGCCTTCTATGAGTGCAGCTGAAGTGATGAAGTCACCATAGTGAGGGAGAAAGAAAAGGAGTTGAAGCTTGTTGTGGGACAAAAATGGGATTTAGCATCTTTTGTTTTAGCAAGGTAATAAAAACAGAAAAAACACACTATTGCTATAAAGTATAGTACAGTGATTGATAAAAGGAAAAGGAAAAGAAGCAACACATTTCAGAAAACTCAAAAAGATGCAGATGATGAGACTGTATACTTGAAATAGGGTGGGGGAGGAAAATCCTAAATTTGGGTCGTTTTTAAAAGGGGTAATAGAGAAACTTTCCAAAATGCGGTAAGAACTTTTTTGGGGGGGAAAAGTTATGAAATGATGATGGACAAGCATATTTTAAATGACCTTTACAATTTTATTTCCACCACCTCCTAGGAAGCACAAGAACAAGCAAAAGCTGACAAGATTAAACTAGCATTAGAAAAACTAAAGGAAGCCAAGGTTAAAAAGGTAGGGTTTATATGGCTGCACTGCCCACTATCTGCTACCCATTATTCACTACCATTTCTTTAAGTACCATGTTTGATGCACAGGAGTGGTGTTCTCTTTAAGGAAAGTTAAACCAAATTACAAATGCATCCAAACTGTAGCTTTTAGATTTATAACCGAAATAAGTTATTAAATGCTTTGTGGGTATATTAAGGGTATTTAAATGCTGTGGTTATATTTTTGGACAAACTGGGAACAGTGCTTCTTTTCTGATGTCAACCCTATAAGGTAGACTAGACCAGGAAACCAATGCCATGTGGGTCAGATCTATTTTTATTGTAAGAGTTCTAGTAATCGAATCTTGCAAGTCTGAATGTGCTTCCATCTTTCTCATTTTACCTTCATGTGAATTAGGGAGGATTTTTTTCCAAATTAATTTCTTAGGATGGGCTCAAGTCCCACTTATCTGACCATTGCTTTGGTAGCCAATGTTCCTTTCCTGTCTTTCAAGGCCATTCCCTAAGCCCTGTAGATCTGCCTACACCAGTACCCAAAATTAGGAGCTCCTGCCTAGCAAAAAATACTCCACCATACTGCTGAAGGAAAAAAAAAATAGAGGAAATCTAGTTGTAGACCATTGTAGATACGGAAAATAAGCTATCAGTGCTTCAAGTCATTAAGGCTAAACCAACGATAAGCGGGAAGATGCATTTATAAATGTATCCTATGTGGGTTTTCCAGATTCACTTGGTTGACCACCATGGAAACATATTAATTTGCATATTGTTGGTCTTCAATCTGATCCAGCAAAACTCTTATTTTATTTCTACTTGGAAGCAAGACCTTATCCATAATCCCAGTTAATGGTTGGGAGAAGGCAATCAACCCATTCAGCCAATTTTGGCCCTGCCTAGAACTCCCATCTAGATCTTATGTCTAGTAAAGTGGGTACAGGATTGCAATAGGGAGATAATGATATATCCTATCTGAGATAAGTTGCTGATAGCTCATTTATGTAGGAATGTCATAATTTCGTAAGTTGCCTTAATTTTTAAAATGCGCACATAAAATAAGCAGAACAAATGCTTGTTCTTTCTTGATTTCCTTATTTTTCTGCAATCGTAATATTCTTGATGCTTTAAAATGAGTCTTTAACAAGGAATTGTCAAAATTCACATATATATAGCAAGAATTTCTGAAAAGACTATTGGAAAGAGCGTTATAGTGACAGTTCATAATAAAAATAATGCTGAAATTTCCAGGATTGATTTTAATGAATTTTCAGTATGTCCACTTATGACCACAGTTGCATTAAGTTACTCTTTCTTAGGCAAAAAAAAACCCATTGCATAAAAAAAAACCTTTGCTTTTGGGGCCTTTGATGGACCCCCCTTAAAATCAAAGAGAAATGTTAGAAATGACTAAATTGCATTAATATGGTGAGAGTGAAGACCAAATAATTTCATTTGGATGCAAAGCCAGATTTTAAATGCTGGTCTTTGTGAACATATTGTCCAAAACCAAGTTCACAATTCATTTAAAAATCTTATTTAATCAAAAGCATACGTTAAGACAGGGGAGAACAAATCTGAGGGGGTGATGAATGAGAGATGGATTATTTCTCTCAATCCAATTTGTGATACAGGATGCATTTGAATCTGCAATAATCTTCCATTTTTATCAGCCATGGCAGACTTTTGTGTACTCTGGCCTTTTCTTCCAGGCTGAAATTAACTGACTGATCTATTATTTTCTTCCCAGCTTGTTGTCAAGGTGCACATGAATGATAACAGCACAAAGTCTCTAATGGTGGATGAACGGCAAGTGGCACGTGATGTCTTAGACAATCTCTTTGAAAAAACCCACTGTGATTGCAATATAAACTGGTGCCTTTATGAAATATATCCTGAACTACAAATCGGTAATTTTCAAGCCATCAGACTATATATATCTACAGAGCGGTTTCTGGATTCATCCACCCAGCCTGTTTCTGTATTAAATGACAAGTGTGCTCTTTGTTGGGTTCTAAAGCTGTGAATGGCTGGTGTGCATCTTCATATGTGTATTCATATAGGCGTAACAGGAAAAAACTGGCTAATCAGACAGATGCTCACTTCATACAAATAAGGCTTTTTATCTGCCAACTAAATTTATCAACACTTTTAGGAAGCTTCTGTGTTTTGATGAAATTACTCTTGTTTCTGCTAATTTAACAAAAAAAACCTATAAAGGCCTAATTATTAAGATGGACAGTCATTTTAAGTTATATTTCTTTCTCTTCCCCTCACTCCTTCTCTAGAAAGATTTTTTGAAGATCATGAAAATGTGATTGAAGTCTTATCCCATTGGACTCGAGACACTGAAAATAAGATATTATTCTTGGAAAAAAATGAAAAATATGCTGTATTTAAAAACCCTCAGGTAAATTAATATGACGGAGGCCAAGCGTTATTACCCTGTAAGTTGTGAATTTCTAACAGGACCACAAGCATCTTTGAGAGAAGCCACACAAATTTCTTAAAATAATTTGTCCAAGCAGAACTAGTAGCAGTATAAAAAACTGGCAGCAGTTTTGGGTAGGTAAAAACTAGAGCAAGTTTTGAGAGGCTAAACCTTTGGGTCTATGCATATATCAAAACCGCCTGCCAATCAGAGCAATTTTGTTTATCATTTAGTTAAAGTGTATCCCAGAAATTCATTTATCATTTTAAAATGTAATGATATTGCAGTTTAAGACTGTCTGCTATAGCTACACCAGTGGAGGGCAGAAAATAGATATGGATTTATTCACTTCTGTAATATAGAGATAAGGATTTAATCAATAAAAGGTACAAATTGCTTATCCACATTCTTAATAATTCACACATTGACTGCCTATGATTAAAAATAATACAGCTTTGATAACAAAGAACAGCTGTAGTGAAGAAACCCCACAGATGTTTCTGGTGATACCGAAAGCAAATTATTCAAGACATAAATAATTGTGTACAAAATCCCTGTCTTCCATCGAACGTTCAAGTGTTCGCCAAAATGTTTTGTTGTTCATGTGATTCATCTCTTTCTGGAAGTAAATTTGTTTTGGGGGAGAGGATATCAGGTGTGGATGAGCAAAATTAATTCATATTTTGGAAGATGTACTTTTTATAAATGATTAACCACCCTTAGAACGATTACATCAGTGCCTTTCAGGAGAAAAAACAAAGAAGACAAAAACATTTCATGAACAGAATCTCTGTATACATGCCACAGGGAAAAAAAGTAGATCTCACAAACCTGAAGTGTGTCCAGTATTGATTTACTTTAGGTCATGTAATGGTATTTATTAAGTTGATTTTAAAGAACAATTCAAAAAACAAGAAAAGTTGAGCAAAATTTTTCAAAGATATATAAAACAACTATTTTTGCTCCTAAACTTATATTCTAGAACAGGGTTTCCCAACCAGGAGTGCTCACACACGCCCTGGGGGTGTGAGATGATATTCCAGGGGATGCAAAAACTTGGGTTTTCAAAATTATAGTGTATATGCATAATTCGTTGCTGTTATTTCAAACTTTTGTAAGGGGTGCGAGAATATATCAGAAGCATTCTAGGGGTGCAGGGTGTAGAAAAGGTTGGGAACCACTGTTCTAGAATAATCACTATGGGTGTTAATGTAGCACTAACATCGACGCTTTCTAGAATTCCTGTCTTTGTTGGGTTGAAACCCTGTGGCTATCACCACATTTAGTAGGCTATAGACATGACTGTGTTTTGGGCGCTCGGCAGCTGGCCTGTATTTACAGCTGTTGCATACATTAAATACTGTTGATAACATGACCACGATTCATGATGTTTTTGCCTAAAACTGGCATATATTTCTGGGTTTTGGTAAATATGCACCATAGTGAACAACAGATTCCCTTAATGACTGCCATTAAATTTGGTTACAACTTACGACTATAATGGGCAGGCTCCATTATGGTTGTAAGTTGAGGACTACCTGTGTATGGGGAAATAAAATTTCTTTACGAAAAAGAAAGACTATTTCTTTCAAATAATTTAACTTTAAAATAGGAAGGACATTTTAGATTTGGTGAAAGTTCAGTAATGAAGGCAGACAATTTGTTTGTATCCTTTTTGGAAGGATGTTGCCGTCGTTTCAGAATCATCTTCCTTTTAGCTAAGTGTAGTACATTTCTCTATCCTTATTTTTGTAATTGGTTTTCTCAGAGAAATCATATAAAGAGGTTGTGTTTCATGGAACTACTGCAATGATTCAATAAGTAGAAGGTCAAAAGTTTTTTACCAAAAGCTAGGGCTTCAAATAAACCTACATTTTCCAAATATCTTAATGGTAATAAATGAACCAATAGAAATGACGTCTTAAGGTAATGGCTGATTTCCAACATAGCAAAATAAACTTGCTTTTTTGTTGGCATAATTGGAGTGTCTCAGTTCATGAAGCTTTACTTTAGGCTTATCCTAAGGTTTTAATTTGCAAACAAGATATATGCCACTGGGAGAAAAAGTAGATCTCCAAAGTCTGAGGTGTGTTTTGTTCAATGGGAAAGACATCATTTGATGCAAAGTCTCTGTGCAGTGCAGTGCAGTGCAGTGCAGTGCAATGAGCCAGAGAATCCGCTCCTTTTTTAGTTAATTAGCTGGATGTTGTATAGTTAATAACGAAGAGCCAGGTGCAGTCATTCAACAGTGAAAATACAGATAATGACTATCCAGCTGCTTCATTCATTGCATACCAGCTTTCTTGTGTACTGATGGATGAAGGGTGGCCTAGATGAAATAATTTTAGTCCAATGGTGCTCTAGTTTCTCAAAAAAAATAAGAACTGAACAAGAAACATGAACGCTTTCTGGGATATTTTAATATTCACATTAGGCCAGCTTGATTTCTCCTTCCATGTTTGTTAAACATGGGACATGAGAAAACATGAGAAAATTCTTCAAGTGTGTAGGACTGCAAGTTCCATGACGCCCAGCACATTCTACAAGGCAAAGTTATTTTCTTATTTAAACTGCTGGCAATAGAACTGAGTTTGTTCAGTGGGGAGAATAACAGCAAGAAGATTGGACTTGGTGTCTACAGAAAACGCAAAAAACAGTATTGGTAGACTTCCTAGGAATATCTTTACTGTGCAAACCTTATTATAACTAATCTGGACTATAGAAAGAGATCCTTATAGTATTACATGAGTTTCTTTAGAATTTTAATTTTCTTGAATTTAGGAACACTTTCCCTAGGAAATACTGTTAACATTGGATTCTCAATGTTATCAGTCACTAATGCCCCAATTTAAAATAGCCATAAGCCTCTTCCAGAAATGAATGTTTCCATTACCATTGGTAGCTGGATCCATTGAGACAGGATTTGGAATACTTAGCTGCCTTTTTCTTATTGTTGATTTTCTCATCTGATGTGCCCCAGAGCAGAAGAAAGGAGACAATCCTATTACAATGATTGAGGACAATATTTCTCAGTCCTAGCAAGAATAAGATATGTGGACTTCAACTTCCCAAATTCTCTCCAAGATACTGGCTGGGGAATTTTGGAAGCTATAGTCCACATGGATAAACACTGATCAAGCAAAATCTAGAGCAGTTTAGTTAGGGGCTTATCTTGGATGATAAACTCTATTTCTTGCTCTGTGCTTAGAGCTTTTTATTTGAATGAAAATTTGTTTGTAAGTAATAAAATAGATAGCTGATGAGAAAGATAGCTAAAATGCAGCTTGACCTAATTTCATTCTGTCTCAGTCATGTTTGGGGGCTTATTCAAGTAGTAACCGGCTATTTTATTGATTCATTTTTTCTTTTTTATATTAGAATTTCTACTTGTCGAACAAAGGAAAAAATGAAAGCAAGGAAATGAATGAGAAAAGCAAAGAAGCATTATTGGAGGTAAACCTATGTTAACAAACTGTGCGTTTGATTGTAAAACGACTGCTTAAGTTCTTCCTTGTTCCTGAAATAGAACCGAAATATTTCAGTTCTCCATTTGATACGGTATAAAAACAGGAAGTTCAGACTTCAGGGTAGTATTTTAAAAGTCTAAAAATCAAGTAACTTCAACATGTATAACATGAGGAAACTGATTCTGACAATTTGGGTCAAGTTAGAACCGATTCACAGGACCGTGGAAACCGGCCTTGACAGTTATATGAGTTTAGGAAACAAATTGATTCTGTGATAGACCCATGACAAAGGGCTGGCGAGAGATATCTCAGCCATAGAAGGAATGGAGACATAGAAAGCATCTCGGAAGAGTCTCCCTCCTTCTCTGGGATTTAAAGGCAAGGGGGAGAAGAAGTGCTTTCATAACTCGAAGTGATTTGTCCCAGTAACCTTGCAATAAGAGTTAGTATTCATGGGTTTGGTTTCTTGCCTGGATGACCTTAAAGGGCTAACGGATATACTTGAAGAAATAGAAACTTGTTATCTCATTCCCAAACATATCCGAAGATCCAGGGCTTCCTAAAGGGTTAGGTTTTTGCTTGGCTTCACCATGCTAAAGAGGAATATTCACTAATTGCTGTGAGGTTGTCCAAAATAATTATTTACCTTCTCACATATTTGAAGCAGGCTAACAGATTGAAATGCTTAACTCTACAGGCACATACATTTAATAAATAAATAAATTCACTAACTTCGTTTAAAAACCATCTATTAAATTTAACATTTATTGCCTTGTTACAAGCTCTGTCAGTGTTTTAAATATGAGACTGCTCTCAAAATCCCAAAATCTTCAAGCAGGTGATAGTTTGGCAGGTGATAGGTACATCTGCCTGCACTTCCAAAATGCATGGTGAGCTCATTTGTTTTTAATACTTGGCGTCTGTGTGTGCTTTGATTTAGGAAACTTTTTTCTTATTCCAATTGTTTGCCCGCCTGGTGACTAGCTATTTCTGGGCTCTGCTCTAAGCTGTAAGCTGTAGAAGCCTTGTTTTTCTTATAGAACAATGATGCCCTCCAGTTGTTTCAGATTGTACCTGTCATACTAGAAATTACATCAAAACTGATGAGAGTTGGTTCAAAACATAGAAGACCCTAGCTTGCAGGTCCTTTCAGAAGGACCAGCATTCAGTCCTTGGTATCTCTGTGTAAGTTTGGCAAATATTCCTGGAGGAAATATGAGTAATTGGCAAATAAACTGGTGTAGATTTCAAGCTTGTCTCTTTTGAGTTTCAGTATTTAGTGACTGTGATCTAGACCAGGGGTCTTCAAACTTGGCCCTTTTATGACTTGTGGACTTCAACTCCCAGAATTCCTCAGCCAGATTTCCTTATGTTTTGCCAGCAACTGTGGCTAGTATTTTCAGACGCAAGGTGGTCACCAAACTCTGAAGCCCAACCCTGCACAATTTGGCAAATATTCCTGAAGGAAATTTAGTAAAGCTGCTCTAACCAGTGCAAGCCTTATGGAGGTTACTTTAAAACCATGCCACCAAAAGCTCTTATTTCAAATTCAGCCACTGGTCAATGCCTGTCCAAGAGTTCAAGGAAGTTGTTCACGTGTTCAGGGGGTCAAGCATTGCCCTGTTTTTGATGGTGGTCAAGGGAAGATCAAAGCTGATGGACTGAATAGAAACTCAGGCTTTTGGAAACAAAACTGAACAAGCCATGTTGTAAGACACTTGGCTTATTCACTTGCTGCTCTGTCTCACCAATTTTTCCCTCTGCAGGAAAGCTTCTGTGGTACATCTGTTATTGTGCCAGAAGTTGAAGGTGCCCTTTATTTAAAGGAAGATGGAAAGAAGTCCTGGAAGAGGCGCTATTTTCTTCTACGAGCTTCAGGCATTTATTATGTCCCCAAAGGAAAGACCAAGGTCAGGCATGTCAAAGAAATGCTTTGAAGCATTAAAGCAATTTGTAAAAGGGAAGGCAAGGAAGCCTCCAGGTAACCTTTGAGGAACGGTGTCTGGTTCCCCTGGGAGCTGCTGTTTGGGCAAATATGGAGAATGGTTGGCAGAATTCCTTTGATACTTATTCCCTTTATAAACTACTGTTTTATTTTTCGATAATAAATCAGTTGCATTCATAAAAATTTCAGTCAGGAAAATTTTTGAACTGCAATTGGTCATCCACTGCAGAATTATGTAATCATTTTTGCTTAATTTTAAAGAAATAGAATAGAATAAAATGGAATAGCTTTAAATGTCAAACAGCAGACAAGAAAGCTGCCATTGTTTGGGTAAGGCCAAGGAGAGAATTAGCCCGGGAGCTTCTTCTGTTTTGCTCCTCCTCTTTTCTAGAGAATTCTAGAAAGCATTCTGAAATCCACTTACACAGATGCATATTTTTCCTGAGTGGTTTTTCCCCCCATGTGCCTAAATCATACAGTGGCAGGGGTGTCCACAGTCCGGTATCAAACACATCAAAATGGCTGCCACAACCATGCTCTTTTTTTCCTTATGACCACACCTTGGGGTTTTTTTGTCTGCCCTGGGGGTACCCCCACAATTTTTAATTTGAAACTGGTTAGTCAGAGGGATTCTCCGTTTCTTTTTTAAAAGATATCTGTATAGGGAAGATCCGTTTGTCAGCTATTCTTGTGAACTAAGTTCTGAAAAGCTACTAGTAGTTAAAAAAACAACTACAGGTAGTCCTCAACTTACAATAGTTCACTTAGTAACCGTTCAAAGTTACTATGGCATTGAAAAACATGACATGACCGGTTTTCATACTTACAACCGTTGCTGTATCCCAAGGTTATGTGATCCCCTTTTGTGACCTTCTGACAAGCAGAGTCAATGGGGAAGCCAGATTCACTTAACAACCGTGTGACTAACTGAACAATTGCAGTGATTCATTTAACAACACGTCAAGAAAGGTTGTAAAATGGAGCAAAACTCACTTAACAAATGTCTCACTTGACAACAGAAATTTGGGGCTCAATTGTGGTCATAATTTGAGGACTATCTGTATATGTACGTGAGCCAGGAAGAATTTAGGCCCTGTTCTATTTCATTTAGATTGGTACTTCATCCACAGATCCTTCACTGGGAAACTTTGTTGCCATGGCAACCCGTTAAGAACAGCCAATGTGCATTGTATGATAGTAGAAACTCTGTTCGGCAGGAGTGCAAATTGGCACAGAATGACAGATGAAGTTTTCACCTACATACAAATAAATTCAGTATGCATTACTGAAAAGTCTCCTCCCCCTCCTTCTCCTCTTCCCTATGAATTCTATGCACCTTTCTTGAACAGAATGGTAATGTTTTTGTGGATTTATTTGCTTCAAGTCCTCAGAAGAAAAATGCTACATATCTTCCCCATCGCTCCTAAACTTACAATGTGTTACAAAAGTTCCACTGTCATTATTTTTCAGATCAATAAGTACATCAAAAGGTTATCCAAGGCACCAACATGAAAGAAGTGACTTTCTTTTGAATAAATAGATAATTATTCTAATAACTAAAGATTGTGTTTTTAATTTTTAGACATCCCGTGACTTGGCTTGTTTCATACAGTTTGAGAACGTAAATGTTTATTATGGTATTCAGTACAAAATGAAGTATAAATCCCCTACTGATTATTGTTTTGTCTTAAAGGTATGTATTACAGAACATGCACTCTTTAAGTTATTGTATAGTGTATTGTGTATTAAGTTACATATACTGATCATGCATTCCTATAATGTCTGTTCAAAAATAATCCTTGCTGAGTTTAATAAGGTATAGGAGTATCTGGAGGGAATAGTGTCTTAATTTTTCAGAAGAAAAAATATTTTTGGTAGCCATATAAGGATTTGATAAGATTATTATAATTGTATGACTTGGGTTTGTGTTAGGACCACTGCTAGCTCGTTCATAAATCATCTATTGGTAGTGACATTGTCAGGTTTGTAGGTGATGCTAAATTATGCATGCTAGTGAAAGACAAAAAGTAATTCATTTTCCAAATTGAATGAATGAACCATATTTTGGCATATAGTTCAAGCATGATGGAGCAAACAATCTAGTTGGGGTTCAGATGGACAGTTCAATGGAAGTGTTATCCATGTGTGTGGCAGCTGTGAAAAAGTAGATTCCATGTCAGGGTTCATTAGGAAAGGAATGAAAATGACAACAGAACCAATTATTCAAGAGGTGGTGGGTTCCTCTTCACTGAGTGTATTCACACACAAATTACCTGGCCATTTAGAAGGGATATTTTAATTTGGATTCCTGCACTCATCAGGGCTTTGGGCTGCAAAGAGTAGTAAATGGTCCCTTCCAGTTCTGTGACTGCATGGAAAGGATAATTCTTTGAAGAAAAGGTTGATACTGGACATTTTAGACTTTTAAATTTAGGGGAAAGAAGTGAGTGAGAGGTGATATGGTAGGAGTTATAAAACTTCGTATGTATGGAGAAAAGGGAAGAATTTCCCCCTCTCTTTTGCTCACCATATTTCAACCAAATACTATGAAATAATTTTGGGTAACTGATAAGCAAAGGGAGCTACATCCTACATGCTTAATTACACAACAGCAGTTGCTTTCCTAAGATGTGCTTAATAACTAATAACTTTGATAGTGTCAGAAATAACTCATGCATGGAAGTAAAGAGCATTAGTAGTTACTGATCATAATAGTTACATGCTGTTTAGGTAGCCTGTAAGAAATGTAAGCTCTCAGTATGTAAATTTGATTTTACAGAAGGGGATACATGAATGTTTCTGATGTATGCAAACATTTGCTTACAAAAAGGTTTGCTGAAACTGAATAATCTAGGACAGTATTTCTCAATCTCATGGTGATTGGGGAATTCTGGAAGTTGAAGTCTGTACATCTTAAAAGTTTTTGAGCTGGATAAACACTGAATACCCTTTATGCTCATAAGTATCCATTTTTTCTACCATGGTTTCAAATTCTTAGTTTTAATCTTTAATCTAGTTGGCTATTTAATCTACAGTCTACTCGTCTGAGGTCTTATCATAAACTTCCCAGTTTTACGAGAGGATCTTTTAAGTATTTTGCCCTTTTAGGGGCTGCTTGGCACACATACACGGGAAAAGATCTCCTTTGTCAACGATTCCTAGGATATGATCCCTATGAGGCTGCTAAAAATGCTTTCAGTAAGAAAAGCCATATTTTCCATATTGTGGGTAGCCAAATGACAGGGGGTCAGCCTGATGGAATGCTCAATCCTGCCAGCTATTTAAGAGTGTCAACTCTGGGGAAATAAATTAAAAACTATACATTTTGTTGAAATACACAAAAATGTTTTCAGCCGCCATTATTTTGTTGGTGCTAATGAACAACCAAAGAATTTGCAATCCTGGCTCAAATCAGTAAAGATCACTCAAACTGAGAAGATAAAATTTTGTCAGCAACATTTCCTGGTAGTTCAGATTCAGGTTCTGGGCACTACATTATGTAGCATTTTTTTAGAAAATTTGAAAAGCCAGCAATATAAAGTCTTAGCTCCTGATTTTTTTGTTTAAAAAAAAACAAAAAACTTCACAGCTGGTGCTAGTAAGGTAATCTATATGTAAATTGGCTCATTTAGTCAGTCTGTTATGTCTTGGATACCAGGAGAATTTAATTATGCTTTATTGGCACAAGTTTTGCTTGAGTAACCTGAGAGTAATGGTGCATAATGTGGAATTAATCTAGGGTGAAAGAACTGGTACCCTGGGAGCAAACTGGCACAATAGCGTCCTCTTATCCCATTTCCATTGCTTAGTACTTTCCTTCGGAGCTCATGCAGTTCCTTTTCCTAATTCTTTCAAACATTGCTCTCTCTCAAATTGGGTTGTTGTATTCTTTAACAACAGTGTGGCTAGCAACATTGCTTGTTTACTAATAGCATTTACGGCCTTCCCTGAAATAAAATGGAAAAGATCATTCATCTGAATCTCGGATTTGTTTTGGTGCCTCCCACGTCTGACTCCTTGAAAACAGCATAATAAGAGGATAGCCACGTTAGACTATGGTGGTTAAAAATAAGTCTGGTAGCATTCTTCAGATAAATAGATTTATTAAAATGCCTTTTTAATTCATTCATTTGAGAAATATGAAAACCTTTAAAAGGTACTTCCAGCCACTTTCTGGTCTTTCTAAAGTAGTGTGATAAGGAAAAGGATCTGACATATCTAGTGATCATGGCATCTTCAAGCAAAAAGAGGTCTATTGTGTGGGAGCGTAATAGTGGTGTTTGGATTGTACAGATGACCCATTCTCATGTTGTAACTCCCATCTCTTGAGGGCAGGCTATTACGGATATTCTGGTTAAATACAGTGCATGTGTTTTCCTTCAAAAGTTGCCTTGGTAAGACTACATTTGGAATATTGCATCCAATTTTGATTACCACAATATAAAAAAGATGTTGATATTCTAGAAAGAGTGCAGAGAAGAGTAACAAAGATGATTAGGGGACTGGAGGCTAAAACATGAAGAATGGCTACAGGAAATGGATATGTCTAGTCTAGTGAAAAGAAGGACTAGAGGTGACATGATAGCAGTGTTCCACTATTTGAGGAACCGCTATAAGGAAGAGGGGTCAACCTATTCTCCAAAGCACCAGAAGGCAAGACAAGAAACAATGGTTGGAAACTAATCAAGGAGAGAAGCTACTTAGAACTATGGAGAAATTTCCTGACAATGAGAATAATTAATCAGTGGAATGGCTTGCCTCCAGAAATTGTGCCCCATCATTGGAGATTTTTAAGTAGAGATTGGACAGCTATTTGTTTGAAATGGTACAGAGTCTCCTGCTTGGGCAGGGTATTGGACTAAAAGACCTCCAAGATCCATTCCAAGTTTGGTATTCCATTATTCTGTTAAGGTGGCCAGGAGAAGGTCATTTCCTGGCACTTGGGTTTTTTCCCCCTTTTACTCCCAGTGGTGAGGTCATTGAAGTTAATCACAGAGAAACCACCACATCCCTCCTCCCACCGAAGTTTCACATAAAATTATACAGCAGCCTCAATTTTTGGTCTTTCTGCTGTAGTCAGGCCAAAAAAACCAACCTAAAACGAGTCTCCAGGGTTTATTCCCTATCTTGAGACTTTTGAGAAAGATGGTAAGTTTGGCGCTATAACCAAAAAGATATTACTTTACAAATACCTCTGAGATGGTCTGCTCAATATTCTAGCTACTCAAGATTCAGATCAGTGTACCTGCCACTCCAACGTACGACAAATTATGATTAAGATAATAATTTATATAAAGTTGCATTTTGAATTTCTGAAATATCTCCCCCTTCCTATCATCTAACAAATTAAGAGCATTTTAATTAAAGGTATGTTGAATTGTGGTATGTGAGAATCAAATATTGCCCACAAGTTTATTTAACAAAATCATGTCAGCCCTTGCCTCTCAACATACCTTTTTATCTGAGAGAAAAAAAATTCTTGAGGAGATTGGTTTAAGTGATAGAAAAATAATAGTTTATCTTTAATTTTTTTAAAAAAAAATAAAGATTCTTGATGAAATTATTGAGAAAATCTAGAATTAATATTATTCAGAAAATAAAATATACAAATGAAATATACAAAATATACAAAATAAGCATTATAAGAAAATGTGTAATCTTCTGCTTGCATCTTTCTGTATATATTTCTACCAGTTCATTTCATGATGAATTGATTCTACTCCACAAAAGGTTATGTCTAATAAATATGTTAAACTTTATCGCAATAGATTAAAAACAGCAAAAGTAAACATTTAAAAATGGGAAAGTATCTGATGCCATCTACTGGATTTATCATGTTACTGCAAAACTATTAGCTATTTTTGTAAGACTAGATACAGATTATTTAGTCAGTAGATTGGACCAGTGTTTGTACATCAGTGTCAGAAGAATTTTGACAGACTGTTTTGCATTGTTGATAACATGTCAGTAATCACATAGAATTAATTGGGCATGTAATTTAGTCCTGGGAGTTTGATTGATGAAAGCTAGCATCCTACCCATGGTGTTGAATAAATATGAATAGGCGATGTCCTCAGATCCTAAGGAAATGGAAAGGTAAAATGAGGGGGGGAAATCAGCAGAAAAGGGAAGGAAAATTGTTTGCTTTTGGAAAATGCAGATAGTAAATTTGTCTTCCTGTTTTAATCACTTAAGAACAATTTGACAATTAAGAACTGTTCATATATTGGGTTTAACTTCAGAAGTCTGATGTGCTTCAAATTACTTTTAGCTAAATCATATTATAAGCTGTTTCAAGTCAAATTTCCTTTGAATAGAGCACAAATATTTATAATTGTGATGTTCTGAAGTATGGCTTTGTGTGATTTATTTACAGATGCATATCCAATTAGTTTCATGTTAATTTAACATTTCATTATTTAAAGCACGTTTATCCCGACTCCTTTGTAATCAGTTAAAAATAAAGATAGCCCTTGCTTGCAAGCTTGCAGTCTAAAATAGCTATAAGAAAAAAGAAGAAATGGAAAGAGAAGAATTTTTTAAAACACCAAGTTTGACTACAGATTTTTAAATACCAATTGCAATCACGTAAACTCCCAGTTGGGTACCATTAATCTTTTGGAAGGGCTGATGAAAAATACTGCTTTCTTCTCTGATTTCTCAGTTGTTTGCGATTTAAAGTAGCCAAGGTGTAGTGACAGACAGGGAGCCTTGTGTGGGAAGTTGGCTTTCTACTTGGGTTATTTCAGCAAATTTTTAATGATTAAAAAAATACTGTTGCTGTCATTTATAGCATCCTCAAATACAGAAGGAGTCACAGTACATCAAATACCTGTGCTGTGATGACAAGCAGTCTCTACATCATTGGGTAACTGGTATCAGAATTGCAAAGGTAAGAAGAAAAATGATATTTCTCCGTAGTAAAAGAGAAAGTAAATGGAATGCTGAAAACCAAAAAGGGTTATCCTCTTACGAGTAATAAAACTCGAGTGAATAAACATAACTGTAGAGTACGTAGAACAGAATTTGTATTGGGAAAATAAATTATTTTGTCAAACAAATAATAGGCTTTCAACCTATTGGTTTACATCCTGTTTACCAGTTCATAGTTTTTATGGAAGAAATTTCAAATCAAGCACTGAAGAAGAATTTCTGTTAAGAATTGATGGAACAAGCAGAGAAATGCATGTTCATTTTTTTATGATGGAAAATCTGTCAGATATTTGTGGTGCTTATTTTTCAGTATGGAAAGGCCTTGTATGATAACTACATTGGTGCGGTACAAAAGGCTGAGTTAGCTTCACGTCTGGCAAGGCCAGGAAATACTAAATCCATAGCTTCTGGGGGATCATCTTCAAAAGGTATCCAAATTATTTATTTTAAAAAAAAAAGTTATTGTGAGGATTATAGGCTCAGCTTTTTTCCCTACCATTTGCCAATTGCTATCATTGTCTAACATGTTCAATAATAGTTCATTTTAGGATGTGAATTTTTAGTAACTGAACACATTACAATCTGCAGCAGGGAAATAAAAGTCATTTGTATCTACTTGATGTAAACCTGAGAAATTTCTCCAAGCGAACAGAGGTTCATTTTATTAATGAGCACTGATGTGAATAACAGTTCTGCAGCCAAAGTTTAGAGGAGGCCAAAATGGTAAAGAGAAAAGTTCATTTGGCAATAATCACTGCATCTCTCCTGCAGGAGCAGATAATAGCACAGGGATTGTTGCAGGACTTATAAATATGGTTCAGTGTAAGCTTTTGCCTCATGGTCAAACTTTACATTTTGCACATACAGATATAGTCTTCTAAAATTCTGACTGGTTGTTTCTCCATCCTAAAATATTCTGATATGTCCACTAATTTGTTTCTTGGTTTCTTTGTAAATGATCTATTTAGAGTTAATAGGGAATGGCCTTTATTTGTCCTCATAACATGGTCTTAATTAGCTTGCTAATGTGTTCTTCTTGTTCAGTCCCAACCACAATTTAGGCCAGATTTGCACTGTCTTCCTGACCCATTGCCGGAACAGGCCACTCACCATTTCCTGAGTACCGGAGTGGTTGATATCATCCTCCATCTTCTCCTGCCCTTTGCTTTTGCATCCCTGCAGTCATGTTTGGAAGCTCTGCTGTTTCCTGTCTTGAATCATTTTAAGTCCTTCTGAGCAGTTCCTCTACCACAGGGGTGTCAAACTCGCAACGTCACGTGACGTGTCGCAACGCATCACAATTTTTCCCTCATTGCCGGCAATGGGGTGGGTTCGGTTTTGGCCTGACGCATTCGGCCCATGGGCTGGCAATTTGACACCCCTGATTACCAGGCTTTATTCCAATCTAGGACATCCTCAGCTTTGATTAGCTATAATGCTTGGTACCCTCATTCCTTCCATTGACAGGTCACTGCCCTCTAAGGCTATTTCATGCTGGGCTGTTATATCCGCAACTGGTCAGATTGGTTATTTTTTTTCTTCCAGTTGATCTAACAGTGATCATAAAGACTAGCTCTCCTGCCATTTTCCTTACCTCTTATGCCACCTGTTGTACCTTTACATTTCTCAGTGGCCACCATTAGTTTTTTCACAGTCTAGAGGAAGCATGCTCTGCTTTATTTCCTACCTCACGCCTTCTCTCCTGAATTGGTTTCCTTTCCCTTTTTAAAAACTATAGGAACAGAACATAGCTATCAAATTTGAAGGACTTCTATTTCTTTTGTTCTATGAATCTGATTCTTCATTGTTACAGAATTTCTATGGACTTGCAGCAGAATTTAGGAATGAAGGAACAACCTGTTCTTTTTGATCACTGTAGCACTCAGAGCAGCGATGCTACAATTAGGAGGGAAAAGGGAGAAAAATCCATATTAAAGGACTGGCAAGGAAGGAATAATCTCTAAAAGTTGTGTTGGCAATTAATAAGATTCCCTGCATGGGAAGAGGGTCAAGCAATCAAGTGCTATGGTAGCCATGTTGGACTCGATGGACCCACTGGGTCTTTTTTTGCTGTCAGTTTTCTATATTTCTATGTTTCATTAGCCCAGGCCTGTTGCCAGAGCACTGCAATCCAGAGTAGAATTGCTAAATAGTTTTCAGGAACAGCCAAAAGCAGCACAGCAAACAGCGTGAAACTGCCTTCAGCATCAGTAAAAACTTTCTGCATCATATTTCTTGTAAAGCTCAACTATATTTTGCTCTCTCATTTATTACACTGAGTAGATATTCCAACGCAGTTTCCAAATATCCTTGACTAAACAGGTGAATAACAGATCATTCTCCTAGGTTACTAAGCTCTTAAAGATTGTACACACGGTAATTATAAACAGAAGTACATCTGTTTTCATTTTGTCCAGTTTGCTCCTTAGGGTGACATGGTATCCATGCTCCTTTTGGAAATTATGAACAATATTCATCTGCCATCACCAATTTATAAGCTATTTTAATGAGATAGAAAAAGTAGCATATTCTCTTCACAGCAGGGCTCAATAATAAATCACAGCTCTTAAGACACCAGTTAGCGGGACTGGCTGCGCAGAATTCTTAGCTTAGCTACTTTAGAAACTTTATTGCCTACAAGAATAAAGTCTTACATACCAGGGTTGATTGTCCAAAATAATGCAAAAAATGTAATCTGTACAGCAGTGCTCCTGAGTTTAAATGCTAGGCCTTTTTCTCAGTTCCTTCCAGGTTAACAGATACTTGACGGACTAAAAAGGTATTTGAAGTATGTTTACAGCACGATTCTCCCTGGTTTTGCTAGTTCCTGCCTTGCCAATCTCAATTCTTACTGATGATACTGAATAAGATTATTTTTGTTTAAATATAATTATTTTTAGTAGCACAGGCAACCCTCTTCTTTCTTCTTTGTTGTATTATTATTATTACAGGTAGCACTCATGCCAATGGACAAATACCCCAAAACCTAACCCTTAATACAGCAAACACTGCAGAAACTGGAAAACCTGCTGCTGTGCCAAAGATACAAATTAATGTAAGTATGCAAGAACTGCAGTCCTTCCTATCTTTTTGAAGAAAGGGTCTCCCAAAACTAATAATCTTTGCAATGGTGGCAATTATCTGTAGCTCAGTTGTAGGATGAGAACGAATCTTCACCCTCATCCTACACTAATAAATCTTTTTTTTTTTTTTGCTGAAGAAAAAGTCCTGTTCTCTGCCAGAAACGGGAAATAGATGCTGGAAACTGCCCCCAAAACATTGCAAATTGTGGTCACATGACTGGAATGTTGCAAACGGCCATTTGTGAAGCACTCAGAGACAATCACACAACCACAGGGATGAGTGTGGCTATTGAAACTTTGAAAACGTGTTATAAGCAGCTTTTGGAGGCTTCTTTTAACTTCAAATAGTCATTAAGCAATTGGTTGTAAGTCAAGGACTATCTGTACCCTGCTTGGGTTAAATTTCAGACAGTTTTGTTCCTTCTTGTCCACACTTCCCCTTGGCCGTGGGTAAGGGCACCCACTCCATCTACTGTCAAGTTCAGGGTGTAAATATATAACTGCCACATACTGACTATTCTATACCTATAAAAAATGCATCTAATATTTTAACGTCATTAAAAAGTTTTTAAGCATTAATTCTTTATAAAGAATGTTATATTTTGTTTCCAACCTCTTCCACTAAGTCTCTTTGTAAATTAACATTTCACAAGGGGGGGGGGGGGGATAGCATAAAAATTTAGTAATTGGAATACTGTGGGTATTAAAGATATCAAATGCAAGTGAACATTAGGCATAGCTAAACCTCTCCTTATGCTTCTTTTTTTCTTTTATAATTTTGGTGTCATAGCTAGTTTGATTTTTTTTTTAATTTATACCAGAATGATTGCATGTATACATCTGCTAACATTTTTCACAATTTCTCCTAAAAGGATACATGTCTGCACATTATTTTCATGAGGTTTGCATTTTGTGTAATTCCCTACCTATCCATATGTATCTGTGTGTTGTGTATGTGTGCATTTACCAATTTTAATTGCAAAATTCAAATAGTTTTTAAAGCAAGCTAGACTTCAGTTCAGTATCAATTCATATATTCATATATAAAATTATAGTGTATATGCATAATTCGTTGCCGTTATTTCGAACTTTTGTAAGGGGTGCGAGAATATATCAGAAGCGTTCTAGGGGTGTGGGGTATAGAAAAAGTTGGGAACCACTGGACTAGAGAATTTGGAAGTTGAAGTCCACACATATTAAAGTTGTTGAAGTCGAAAAACACTGCTGTAAATGATTGATTCTTGAATAATAGGCTATGTACCAGTGGGAAACTCTTGACTGAATACTCTTCTTCCATAATATGATAATCAGGAAATATAATTTCTTGTAATTTCTTAGTCATATGCTAATCATTTTAAAATCATTTTTAAGGTTAAAAAGCCAGATGATACCTTCAGTGTTAGTCAAGCATCATCCCTACCTGTACAACAGGTGAAACAGATCCGCAAACCTGGTGGTTTGCACCCTCCTCCCCCTCCTCAAAGACGGTCTTCTACTATTCCTGTTTCATTGGACCTACCCACCATTGCTGAGAGGAAAAATCCAACTTTCTTACCAAATTATGAAGAATTTCCACCACCCCCTGAATTTATTCCCCTTCCTCCAAATTTGGAAGATCTGCCGCCGCCGCCGCCGCCACCACCGTCTCCGCCACTGCCTGAATACTATGAATCTCCTCCTGATTTCACTCCCCCTCCCCCACCTTTTCTTGCTACTGGCATGGGCTCTGCGGAACTACTACCACCTCCGCCACTGCCCTTCCTCTCTGTCCCTGGTCTTCCTCCTGCAACCAAGAAGAAACCACCACCACCTCCTAGAAGACAAGAAGAAGATGCTTGTCAGGTTGTAAGACCAAAACAAAGTGGATCAATTTCAAGGGGACATGCTGCTGAGCAAGGAGATTTCATGTCTGATCTAATGAGAGCATTGCAAAAGAAAAGGAGTGAGTCATCATGAACTAAGTAGGTTTAAACATCAGGTGATCTAAAGGAGTATATGCTAGACAAATTTATGCAGACACAGACCAAAGGCTTGGTTGAGCTACTGGTTCAATTCCTATGTTCTTGCTTGAGGGCTGAAAAACACAATCAAGCAAAGGAGACGTCCTGGAGAAAAGCAGGTTTCAGAAAAATTGATTTGATCCAGAAGTTTTTTTTTTTTTTAAATCAGGATTAATTTAAAAGCTGATTCACTTAATGAAGAGCTTTTTTTTTTTCAGATTTCGCTCCATATCACTTGCATGTAAGAATAACCTGGATAAGGCCTTGGCAATTTGGCTCATCTAAGCATAGGCTAGAATACTTTGCAGAAATAAGAGTTGTAACACTGAATTAACAAATTCACTTCACAGTTTGTAAATTCCCTCTTTCATTATGGGGTCAAAATCTGTCCCTTCTACTTTTTTGTTTGCCATAGTTAGATGTGGGAAAAATGCAACTCGAAACTTTCATTATGTTATGCAATATACTATCTGTTTCCTCAGTTTATTTCAAAGTCAAAGTGAATTTTGTTTTCAGTGATTAATATCTGCAGACAATCTCTGTGGTTATTTATTTGGTATAATGCAGGAATATTCTTTTGAAGATAGCTTTAATTTTTCCATTTTCAACTACTAATTTAGTGGTTGTACTAGGACCAGGTGATATCTAAAAATGTTTGTCTCTAAGAAAGTAATTTATTTCTTCTCACTTATATTTTATCATGTATATTTCATTTTTATTCTCCTTTATTTACTGCAATTTTCATGAATAAAACTTATTTCTTCAACCCAGTGTCTAAATTAATTAAAAGCATACACTTGGAAATTAATGGCTGGATTCATATCTTATTAAGCCATGGTCTGTTTTATGCTATGGTTTCTATAACATTAACAACTTTTACAGATACAGCAATTAAGTCAAAGTTATGATGGTGCTAAAAATTAAAATTTACAGCAAATTTACAACTATTTGTAACCTTTCAACATCCCTCAGTCACTTGATCACCATTATAGTCAGTATATGTCCTGTGCCTGATCTGTGGGGTTTTTTCTCCCCCCCCCCTCGCAGAGTAGAGAGATTGAAGAGGAAAGGTTTGCAAGAGAATATGCTATTTGCTTTTCTACTTATTGTAAAAAAGTCTTATTCAGTCTTATTGTGATGGCAGCCTGGGCCTGGGAACCATTGGCATGCAATACAAATAGCTTACATTATGTACTATCTTGATATCTCCATAAATCTCTCTGCTCTGCAGGAGAGGAGGAGAAGAAACACAAGCTATTTTCTTCTGCCAGTGCAATCATATTCCTTTTGAAAAATAAATCCCTCAGCAGTCAATTCTTTTGATTTCATTTAAGGTTCTCTAGTTTCCTGTACTTGCAAGTCTTAATATGTTAATTATTTTTCTTTACAGTTTCTTTTCTATAAAATGCTTAAGCCAGTAAAGTGTTTTCAGGCAAAGCCTTAGTTTATATTTGTTTTATATTCTTAATATGGCACTCCCAACTTAATGATTTTTGAAATCTACCTTAACTTTAACTTTATTGTGCATAAAAAAAATGCCACCCAAATTTTATTTTGTGTTCTTCCAATTCTAACTTTTGTTTATTTCTTAGCAACAACCATTCTTTCATCCAAATCAAATAGCAGACCACAAAATATAATTTAAAATCAGGCAATCCCAATTCTTATTTCTTTGCATTTGGGAGAATTTTACATTTAACCCTTTCATAATTTACAATTCTGGGACTGAACCTGAGACCCAGAAATAACAAGTCTGGGGACTTCACAGATTCTTTAGAACAACCTCCTAGTGAACTTGCTGACCAACAAGAGATTCTGTTTACAACACAAATATGTTCACGATAAATTTTGGATTTTCAATTTTCAATAACATATCTAAAAGTTTAGTAAACTCCAAACTGCAGATTCTCCTAGCTGCAACATTTGAGATCTAATTATAAGCTGGCCTGTGAAACATTGATGATTGCATTACAAACCCAGAACAAAAATGACTCAGTGGCCTTTGATTTACCAGGCAAGCAGAAGGAGCAACTACATTATGTTCACCATGCACAAATGATGTGAATTTTGCAAGTTGAATTAATGGTGCAATGTCATCATACTCTGCATGAAAAATCTAGTGTCAATGACTAAAAAAGATAAATGGGAAGGAAGGGTTCCTTTGGGCTTCTGGTCATAGTAGTTTTGATTATTTATTATTTATATACCACTCATCACACTCTGACTCTAGATCAGAGTTCTCCAACCTTTCCCCGGAGGGGAGAGCAGCTTCCAAATTACTGTGTGCGGACGTGTGTGCATGCACGCAAACGGGGCCACGCCCATTGGTGCAGTACTAGCGGCTGGGTTTGCGCTGGCGGCATGTGCACCTGTGGCAGCTAGTGCCCGTTCGCACGTGCACAAATGGGATGCGCGCACACCCGTGCTAGCGGCCCATTCACGCATGCACAAATGGGATGCGCACACACATGCTAGCATTCCCATTCGTACCTGCGCAAATGGCTGTGGGCACTAGCGCAAGTGGGAATGCGCGCCCATGTGTATGCACCTTGGCCAGCCATTTCTGTGGCCCGCTGGCCAAGAGTCCGCAATCCAGTACCAGGCCACAGCCCATAGGTTGGGGACCTCTGCTCTAGATAGCTTGAAATATAATAGTACAGTATAAATATAAGTATATAAATATATATTTATAATTACATAAACTAATGTAATTGTAGAAAGAAATGTGGAGTGTGGTGGCTCATGAGGTTAGGGCATTCAAGACCTGGCTGCTGCTGCATGGTGGGGTGAGTTCCCAACACTTGCTCCAGTCCTGCCAACCCACAGTTCTAAAGCAGGTGATCACGAGTAGATTGATGGGTACCACTTTGGTGGGCAACTTAATGGGGACACGAAAGGAGCCCCCAACTGGGTATCCTCCAGGCAAAGGTAATGTCACCAGTTGATCCTTTCACCATGGAAACTTTTCGGTGCTTCCGACAGAAGTATAATACAGTGTCGTTCAAGAAGTATTGGAAACAGCCAAAGTTATAGGAAGATTAAACAGAACAGGACAAATGGAAATGGGAAAAAACCCAGTAACAATGACTACTATGACTATATAATGTGCTGCCTGTGCATCCTCTTTTGGGGATGTTGGGACCTGACCAGTGTTGATTTAATATTTAGGATTTTGTAACTGAAAATCCAGCAGACTTTGGTGCTATTATGGTTACATAGCTTCACATCTGTATAGACTTTGGAGTGGGTGTTGAGGGAAAGAGAGAAGCACAAACAAACTCTGTTTTAATTTTGTCCTGTGCTTTTTTTTTTTTTTTTTTTGAAAAGGCATAGAAATAAGATAAAATTTAGCTTCTCACAGGAGGGAGAAGAATCAGTTTGCCAAAAATAAAAATTGCACCAGGGTATCTACAAACACTGAACGCCATTTTAATCTAGTCTAGCGTGTTGTAGAAATCTAGCAATGGAAAAAAGCAATTCATCAATAATACGATATATTACAGGGAAATGTCACCTTTTAATTTAATTAGAAATTATTTTCATTAAGATGAACAACTGACTTTAACATCCTTAGCCCAAGCAGGGGGTCGCTGTGCATAACCAGCTCTTTCAGCCAATGCCTGTACCTGAAATGGATGTTGCAAAACTTGTTGCAAGAAGTGGACCTGAAAAACAAAAGGGAAAAACAGGTGCAGCAGATTTGAAAATGCTTAAACAATACCTTGGTCGGTTAAAGAGAAAACAACTTAAGTCTTTTGTGCATAAAGATTATATTAAGGCAGCTTGTAAATATGTTGTACCTCTGAAAAATCATTTATTTCCGCCTTCTGGACAGCTGATTCTGCCATCCAATTTCTAAGCACATATCTTGGGTTAACAGCTGCAATCAAAAAGAAAATGAATTGCAGATACAAAACATAGGTGCTTCACTAGAGATCTGCTACACCAAAATCTATTTCCTTATCACTGCTAGAATAAGAAAAACAGATTTCAATGATCTGAAAGTAAAAAGAAACAAAAAGATAAAACTGAATAGCCATTGTTCACCATAGTACACTTTATGCTGAACCTGTATTAGAACAATACAAGATGTTGCCAAATATCTCAGTTTCTTTCTAAACTGGAAACTTTAATAAAGGTGACAGCCTTTCCAAAAATCTGGTTGCAGCATATTATAATCGTAGAACACTATTATATTAGGCAACAATAGAAAATAATAAATTGCAATTCCTAAAACGATAACATTGTACTTATTAAATTTATGTGCCACCCCTCTCACTGATAAGGCATAACATGAATTTATGAACCCCCCTCCCCTTAATGAATAAAACTAATTATTTCATAAAGTTAGGGTTAAAAATAATACTTAGTTTACATTTCTTCATTGCATTTTAATCTCCGTATCAAAAAAAACAATAGAATCTTACAACTTTACAAACTAAAACCATTCCATTCAACATAAAAAAAAAAAAACATTTAACCTTTATTTTTAATGAGACGAAGCTTGCTTATTTTTGCTAGCTAATTTTTCCCCCTAGGTTTCATTTTAGGGGCAACCCTGTTGTTGTTCTATAAAAAAAGTTCTCCAGTGTGCCTTTTTTCAGGAAAAGAAATAAAAGGAGGAGCAAGCAGCCATCTAGATCTTTGGAAGTTTCCCGCATTTGTTTAATGGATGTGGGCACTGCGTCTGATTGTTTTTGAATTTTGAATCACAAAGTCCAAGACAGAAAACTGCAAATACAGGGAGATCAAAATTAATCTTTAAATTGTTACAGTGAAACTGCATTGCTTTCTAACCTGTGTTAGAATGAAAAATTTCTTGCTTCTCAAGCTTTCCAAGTGTTAACAATAAACGTTGTAACCTATTTTATTGAACATGCAGGTATTTAGAAGCTGAATCTACGAGAAGAGAAATGAACTTTTTTAATGATATTTTAATTGTCACTATACTCACTGCTCATTCTTCTCCTTCTTTCAGAGTCTGAATCATCTATATTCCTATAGAGTATATAAAAACAGATGCAAGACATTCAGTTTGAAACTATTGTTTTACATAGATTATCTAGGCTGATTTTGAGACAATAATTCTTAAGAATAGACACACCTTCAATCATGAGTAGATATTGTACATTTTATAACATATTTGGAGATGTGTAAAATGAAAAATGTAGTTTGTTCCACGCATGGAATGAAGATATGTTTGGCTAGAGTAGACCATTCTAACTGAGTTGTAATGCAGCCATATTGAACCCAAGATCATTTAGGTTAATCCAGATTTTCACCAAAGCAACGAGGGGTCTAAGGGAATAGATGGAGCAAGCTTGTTTCATGTTTTTTTCTCACGTCCTCCTGCTTCCTTAGACATAATAAACAAAGTCACTCTACTTATTCCCAATCCCACTCTTCTTTTTTGTCTCCATCTCCTATCCTGGAATTCTTGTTAAAACACATGTACAGCCTGAAGATCTGTTGACTTCCATTCCTAGAATTAGCCAGCCACATATCTTATAATTGACAAGGTTGAGAAATGCAGCTGTAGAGCTATGCATAGATTAAACACATAAGCTCAAGATCTGTATTTTAATCCATGCACAGATGGCTCAATATTGACTAATCTGGGTATGGAATGCTTTGTGCACAGAATGGTTAGCATATCCCCTATTAATCCTGTTCTACTTGTTTAAAATTACTTTAATTGTTGCTACCTAACCATTGAGTAATTGAACTCGGGCTCTCATAAACAACTGAAGGAGTTGCATGGAAAACGTCAAGTGAAATTAATTTTCCTCTTCTTTAACATGTAATTATAATTAGTTAATTAAACCCACTATATTTACCTTTTTAATCTCAAGAAGTACATAGCAATCCAGGTTGAAAAGTTCTTGTGTTTAGCTACATCTTGCAAAGCCCAGAATTCCTGTATGAAAATAATAATAATAATAATAATAAAGTTGGAAGGGACCTTAGAGGTCATCTAGTCCAACCCCTGCTCAGGCAGGAAACCCTATACCATTTCAGACAAATGGCTCTCCAGTCTCTTCTTAAAAACGTCCAGTGTTGGAGCATTCACCGCTTCTGGAGGCAGGTTGTTCCACTGATTCATTGTTCTAACTGTCAGGAAGTTTCTCCTTAGTTCTAGGTTGCTTCTCTCCTTGATTAGTTTCCATCCGTTGCTTCTTGTCCTGCCTTCAGAACTTCACTCCCTCTTCTTTGTGGCAGCCCCTGAGATATTGGAACACTGCTATCATGTCCCCCCTCGTCCTTCTCTTCATTAAACTAGACATACCCAATTCCAGCAACCGTTCCTTATATGCTTTAGCCTCCAGTCCCCTAATCATCTTTGTTGCTCTTCTCTGTACTCTTTCTAGAGTCTCAATGTCTTTTTTACATCGTGGTGACCAAAACTGGATGCACTATTCCAAGTGTACAAGGAAACACCTGCAAGAGGGTGAGCAAATAAACACTTGAGCTGAGAAAATATTCCCAGTCTTTTCGAACATTAATACCATACCAGGGTTTTATCTTTAATTATTAATAGGATTCAGAAGCACAATATAAATATATGAGGGAGTATTACACATGAAAGTTTGGTAACAAATTTAATATAGCCAGAAAAACAACCAATATGATGCAATTGTATATTTGGGCAATATTATGCTGAAAATGTTAGATGTTCCAATTTCATAAACTATATCTAGTTTTTAGTATAGTATTCGATAATTACTTAATTAAAGTGAATTGTCCCATATCACTAAATTGGACAACTCTACTTTATACTTAATTCCACTGACTAAATGGAATTGCATAATGGTATCCCCTTTTGGTGTCTAAATGTGTAGGGTCAGAAGCTGGCAAGATAGGAACTAGTACTGCTCTAATCAGAGAAAGCTGCTGGTATACATTTAACAAATCCATTCCAAATTGAGGCCTGGAAAAGAATAACTAAGAATCTATTAACTTGAAAGGACAGGAAGAAGAGGCTTCAAACCTTGACACTGACCCAGATATATGACTTGATTTCTGTGTTCTGCAGCAGGTTGATTTTCTGCATATAGTAGTAGTAGTAGTAGTAGTAGTAGTAGTAACAACAACAACAACAATAATAATAATAAAGTTGGAACAGATTGGAAGTCATCTAGTCCAACTCCTGCTCAGGCAGGAAACCCTATACCATTTCAGACAAATGGCTGTCCAGTCTCTTCTTAAAAACTTCCAGTGTTGGAGCATTCACAGCTTCTGGAGGCAGGTTGTTCCACTGATTCATTGTTCTAACTGTCAGGAAATTTCTTCTTAGTTCTAGGTTGCTTCTCTCTTTTGATTAGTTTCCATCCATTGCTTCTTGTCTTGCCTTCAGGTGATTTGGAGAATAACTTGATTCCCTCTTCTTTGTGGCAGCCCCTGAGATATTGGAACACTGCTGTCATGTCACCCCTTGTCCTTCTCTTCATTAAACTAGACATACCCAATTCCAACAACCGTTCTTTATATATTTTAGCCTCCAGACCTCTAATCATCTTCGTTGCTCTTCTCTGTACTCTTTCTAGAGTCTCAACATCTTTTTTACATCGTGGTGACCAAAACTGGATGCAGTATTCCAAGTGTGGCCTTACCAAGGCATTGTAAAGTGGTATTAACACTTCACATGATCTTGATTCTATCCCTCTGTTAATGCAGCCTAGCACTGTGTTGGCTTTTTGGGCAGCTGCAGCACACTGCTGGGTCATATTTAAGTGATTGTCCACTAGGACTCCGAGATCCCTCTCACAGTTACTACTATTGAGCAAGGTACCCCCTATACTATACCTGTACACTTGGTTTTTCTTGCCTAAATGTAGAACCTTACTTATAATTGAACACTTACAGTATAAAACAAAGGAATTTTTAACACTTGTCAATGAAGTTTAATATTCCAAACTAGACATGTATAGGACTGCAGTCAAATATTCATTTCCAGTAATAGTTGTTAAATCAGTATTAAAAATTAAAAAAGAAAAAATAGAATTCCTTGATAGATTTGGGACACAATGCAGGATTAAGGTAACCTATGTCTCTGGAAAGAACTTTGTCCCAAGCACACACGCCACTGGCCAAATGTCTCTCTGCACATGAAAGACAGCAACATTTGAATATCCTGGATCAGGCTTAGGATTTTTCTTGAAATTAAAACCCACTTTCCTTAGTTGGCTTGGAGGACAGTGAGTTTGTTCAACTGCTCAAACAGAATATATAAAACAATACTGACAATGCCAGGCTGCATCCCGCTTGTGATAAGCTGGTAGAGAAAACAGCCTTTGTAGAGAAATCAGTACAACAATTTGGCTTTTCAATAACAAGTGGATGCCAAATTATTGTTAATAGTAGGAATCTATATGGTAGTCTCTATTTTGCAATCAGGCAAATCTATAGACAGCCATGTATTTGGAATAAGAGCAGACAAGAGATTCAGTATATCCTGGAACATTCTTTGCTCATATAAGGAAATTCTAAGTGCCTTAGGATTCTTGCGTTATTGGGAGGCATTTGCCCTCCTCTCAATGTTTGGTTTGCATTTGGAAAGGAAGCTTATCAGAGTCACAAATCTTTTGCTACCATGGAAACCTAGATAGACATTGGAATAGACAGCTGTTCCAATTCTGTTCTTCTTCTTTTTTCTAAAAACCAAATATTAGGTACATTATTAAAAAAAAATATCCAGCCAGATTGTGATATAAAATCTGCAATCTTATGAAAAAGTCATCCAACAGTAAGTTCTAGTCACATGTCTCAGCCCAACTCACCTCACAGGATTGCTGTTGTAGAGAAAATAGGAACATAAAGTAGTATTAGCCACATTCACCACCTTCAGTCATAGAAATAATAAAGGTGGTATATGTGTGTATGTATATGTATATGTGTTTATGGATATCATCATCATCATTTTAGCCATTTAGCCAGAGGCATGTTGTACCTAAAAATCAAGCTAGGGCGGGTGTGGGGGGAGTGGAGCTACCCCACATGCACCACACCCGCTTACTGTTGCAGCCTAGCCTCTCATGAATTGACACCTGCCTCACCTTGCCGGCCCACTTCTTCTGCGGCACCACCACCCCGGCCTGCATTTCACCGTCAGAGGCCTTTCTGGAAGGCCTCTGCAGCCAAGAACTGCGTCAATCTGGAGCTCCATTCTCAGCTGCAGAGGCATTTCCTTCGGCAGCAGAAGAAGTGGGCTGGCTGGGCGGGGCTGGTAGTGCTGCTGCCGTGGCGAGATGAGACCATGGAAAAGACATTCCCCGAAAATAAGACCCGGTGCCTCTTTTGGAGGCAAAAACAAATAAGACCGGATCTTATTTTCAGGGAAACACTGTGTGTGTGTGTGTACCACGTTTCCTCAAAAATACACACACACACATATATACATAAGGTGTGTGTGTGTGTGTGTGTGTGTGTGTACCATGTTTACTCAAAAATAAGATCTGGTCTTATATTATTTTTCCTCCAAAAGAGGCACTAGGTCTTATTTTCAGTGGATGTCTTACCCACTTACCTCAGGACCGCTGCAGCCAAGCCTCCCACACCCCAACATTGTTGCGCCACCGCCCAACTACTTCTGTGGCCACTTGCAGCAGGAGGACACATGGCACGTCGCCTCAGTGCTGCTCGTGTCAGGACGCCACATGGCATGTTTTGCCATGGCACATGCAAATGGCGGAACCAGCGCGATGCACCACATAGTGTCCTGCTGCGAGTGGTGGAACCGGCGCAACACACCACCTGGCCTCCTGCCACAAGCAACCAGAAGTGGACGGGGCTGGTGCTGCTGGTGCCGTTGCTCTGAGGCGAGGCAGGTGTCGGGGCTTGGGAGGCCTGGCTGTGGGGGCCCTGAGTTAAATGGGTGCAGTTCCATCCTCCCACCCTGCCCTAGCTTGATTTTTACATGTGTGCCTCACCTCATACAACCAGACAGTGGGAGGGAGTGGCAGCATGTTAACTAAGGCTTATTTTGGGGGTAGGGCTTATATTAGGCGAACAGGTAAAAAATCAAACTAGGTCTTATTTTCGGGATAGCTCTTATTTTCAGGGAAACACAGTGTGCGTGTGCATGCGTGTGTGTCCGTGTGTACATATATTATCCTCTACCAATTCCGCTTTCACAATCCATTGTTTTAAAAGAAGAAAACTCATTTTCTCTTAATAATGTATCAATACCTTAGGAATGTTGCGATCTTTGAGTTGGTTTTCTGAAATCTCACCGAGTTGTCGAAAAGTCATTGTGAAATCTGCCCTTGTATCTTCCATGAGCTAAGAAATAGGATCACATTTTTGTGTCAGCCTTTACTGATAACTCAAGATACAGAACAAATATTTAATCAAAGAAAACAACTCACTTTTAGAAGGAAAGCAATCAAATAGTCATCATCCTCATTCTCACCTAGCAGACCTAATTTTGTCTTGAATAACTCTAAAAAGCTGAAGATGAACGAAACAAATGTATTAGCATGGCAAAACTGGATATGTCACAGAAATATGTGCATTTTTTGTTAAAAAATAGTTCTAATGATTACATACCCTTTATTATATTGTTGAGGGTATTCTTCAAGTATTTGAGAAGCCCTGTTCAGAAAAGGTACAAATGTTTCAGCAAAAAATAATAACTTTTTCAGATGTAATTGTTCAGGTATTAGATAGGTACTTTTCCTAAAAGCAACTGGACTTTCTTGGGGTTTTTTCTTAAAAACCTTTTGATTATCTTTCAAGATGCTTCTTCAATTCTGACTGAATGGTGGGGAATGGAAGGATTTATATTCTTTGCAGTCATCTGGTTGTTAGCAATCTGATCACTGCTAGTTTGTGCTCCATTATATGTAAATGCTTGTAGGTTTTCTGCATACTTCGATGTGAGGTTTCTGCCTTTCTTAACGTGTACTGCACAATCCAGGAAAACCAGACAGTTTGCCTACCAGCAAAGAGAGAAAAGAAAAAGAAAACATATCAAGGAAGCCCCCAGAATTTGGGGCTACCCCATCTGGGCCTTCATCAAATCCAAAAAAGTTCCAGCAGGAACTTCTCCATAACAGACACAGAAAACAACAAATGGAATAACGTTGTCATTCCATATGTTGCAGGAATATCTGAAAAGCTCAGAAGGATTTTCAACCAACACAACATACGTGCACACTTTAAACCAAAGAATACATTAAGGCAGAAGCTTGTCTATCTCAAGGATAAAACACTCAGACACAAATGTCATATGTGCAGTACAGTATAGTAAGACATATGCAGATCTGAACATTGGGGAAACAAAACAACCATTTCACAAACACCTGGCAAAACACAGGAAAACAAATCAATCAGGACAAGATTCAGCAGTCCATCTGCATTCGAAAGACAAAGTTACTCTTTTGAAGAGAGCAAAGTTCACATTCTGGACGAAGAGGGCCACTGGTTTGAAAGAAAGGTCAAAGAGGCCATCTATATTAAAACTGAACAGCCTTTGCTCAATAGAGGGGGAGGAATAAGACACCACCTATCTCTTATTTACAACACAATCCCTTCAGCAGTCCCAAGAAGGTTCCACATTCATTTGCACTCTCATTGAGGTGACTCTGAGGATAGCGATAAACCTCCAAGTGGCCTTAATGACTCTTGGAGAACTAATGACCGACCCTCAATGATTAGATGACTGCACAGAATATAAATTCCTCATTCCCCACCATTCAGTCAAAACTGAACAAGTTTCTGGGATGAGAAATGAAATGTTTTCAAGAGAAAAAACCCCAAGAAAGTCCAGTTGCCTTTGGAAAAGCACCTATGGAACAACCATGACCTGGATGATTGAGCATATCCATAGATATTTAGGCATTAGACATCGTTACCCTGGATGATCTAGTAAGATGGATAATCCTGCATTTGCAACCTGCTAACATTTGGCAGCAAATGGCTGGTCTTTCTTTAGTCTGATCTGCATTTTTCCCTCAGTAAACATAAAAATAGATGAGTTAAGTTCTGATAGGATTAACACACCTGTTTCATGGGTGGGGAAAAGTCAAGGAGACAGACAATTCCAACCATAGCCTTTCCACTGATTCTGTGTTGGATGGCTAATTCCCTGGTTTATGTAATTTCTAATTAGTTCAGCAGAAATGCCAAGAGTAGAGAATATTTGTAGCTCATGATTCTTGCTATTCTTTAAGGTTTTACCAATAGACACACAGAGATAAACCCAGCTACATGCCATTTAAAAGATACAACCAAAGGTCAAGAAAGGAAACAATCCATTACATATCCTATCCACCAGCCAACACTACACAAGCAGGAAGAAGCACCCCATAAACAATTAGGGAAAAAGAAAGAAGCTCAAAGAACTCAACAGCAGGAATTATTGGAATTCCCATGAGAGCAGAAGATAAGTACTCAAAAGAAGAACTATAACACAACCAGCTCAGAATTGTCTGAATCAACCAAAAGTGGTTTTTCTGGATTTCAACCTTTTTTTTCCATCTGGAGATGTGAGGTTGAGTCTAATATTTTCTGTATGTCATATAAAGGTGTTTTTGCCACATTTATTTAAAAAATAAAATATGTAGGTTACAAAGCCCAAAATGCATCTGATTTGCTTAGTAATTAGGGTTTTTATCACCTTTGAGGATCAGTGTCCATCAACTCTAACAGTAAAGAGTGCGACTAGTTGCCTCCATTTATTAAATGTTAATATACATTGCAATTAAGAAAACCATAGCTAGAATCTTACAATATCACCGAATCTTGTTACATTTCAGGGTTTTTATGTATAGACTACAGTACTGAAATCTCGTAAGATTCTGAGATCTTCAGGAGGATAAGAAACCTAGACACAATGGTGCTCATAGCAAGAAATTCTGTCATTCTACACCTAAAACCAAGGGCCTTTTTGGAAATAACATTCCTACTTAATATACCATAGATTTCTGAACTGTAATAAGCTTTTGGCTTCTTATTTCTTCTTCTTATGTACCAGTTTTAATTCTGCAATGTGTGTTTTAAGTTCATGGGTATTGTACATTCCAAGAAACAGTGGTCTAGAAAATCTCCCACTGCTGAATGTGGTACATGACATTACAAAATGAAGGAAATAACTAGACTACAGCATGTGAGTCAAAGGTTTTTTCCTGGCTTAATAAACTATAGTTTATGAAATTAGGAATGCATCCAAGCTGAATCACTGCCTAAAGTTTTGCCTTATATTAAGATATTGTATCTTCTTCCATATTTTTATGAGACAAATATCTAGAATATTTAGCAAACATTTGATATTGGTGTAATCATGGTCCATCTTTGTTATCCTCATTACCTTTTTTGTGAATTCAATTGTATATTCCAAGCTGAACTGATGTTACTTAATATTGGGGTAATCATGGTCCAGCTCTCTTATCCTCACTGCCTTTGTTGTGGATTCAATTGTACATTCCAAGCTGAACTGATGTTATTTAAATGATTTCTTCCAGAGATCAGTTTGGGACAAATTTATAATAATAATGACAGGGACTGGTGCTTCAAATAATCTCTTTCCCATTTGTCTCTAAAACTATGGATGATATTCAGAAAGAAAACATCTTTCTAGGCATGTCTTTAATTTTTGACCAATCTAAAGCAAAAAGATAAAAATAAAAAATAAAAAACCCATCACATTTTTTCCTTTTCATTTCTATGAATCTACTGGACACCTTTATTCTTTTGCAAGCATTTCTATTGCAAACATAATTTCAATTTTCAAAATATTTTCTTGCAGGAAAATGTCTTCTTTTCTGAATGAATGGTCATCTCATCAGTTCTTTTAAATAGGAAGACATTTTAAAAGATTACTTACAATTGCTTTTGTCTTGGATTAAATAAAGGGTTTAAAGCCTTTAGCAGTTTGTTCAGATTAAATATTCCAACATTTGCCTGATTTCCTATGTTATATCGTCCTTCATCATCAGATATGTTTGGGACAAAGTCTGAAACAAAATATTATTTTTTCTACAGTGAAACATTTGAAATAGCCAGCCACGTTCATTCATCTTGATTCAAAATAAGGAAAATCACACAGGTAGTAATCACATGTATCTACAGACACCCCCACATTTCTAAATGCAAGCATATTTGTTTAGGCTAGATTAGCCCAAGGAAAATAATGCACTATTTGCTTTTTAATGTAAAATTGCAACGTATTTTTTTTACCTCGACTGCAAAACTAAATCTGTGGTTTAAACTGTCCATTTTTTAAAATACACAGTTAGTCCTCAAGTTATGACCATAATTGAACCCAACATTTCTGTTGCTAAGCAAGATAGTTGATACAGTGAGGGGAAAAAGTATTTGATCCCCTGCTGATTTTGTATGTTTGCCCACTGACAAAGAAATGATCAGTCTATAATTTTAATGGTAGGTTTATTTTAACAGTCAGAGACAGAATAACAACAACAAAATCCAGAAAAACACATTTCAAAAAAGTTATAAATTGATTTGCATTTTAATGAGTGAAATAAGCATCTGATCCCCTATCAATTAGCAAGATTTCTGGCTCGCAGGTGTCTTTTATACAGGTAATGAGCTGATATTAGGAGCACTCTCTTAAAGGGAGTGCTCCTAATCTCAGCTTGTTACCTGTATAAAAGACACCTGTCCAGAGAAGCAATCAATCAATCAGATTCCAAACTCTCCACTATGGCCAAGACCAAAGAGCTGTCCAAGGATGTCAGGGACAAAATTGTAGACCTACACAAGGCTGGAATGGGCTATAAGACTATAGCCAAACAGCTTGGTGAAAAGGTGACAACAGTTGGTGTGATTATTTGCAAATGGAAGAAACACAAAATAACTATCAATTTCCCTCAATCTGGGGCTCCGTGCTCACCTCGTGGAGTTTCAATGATCATGAGAATGGTGAGGAATCATCCCAGAACTACACGGGAGGATCTTGTCAATGATCTCAAGACATCTGGGACCATAGTCACCAAGAAAATAATTGGTAACACACTACATCATGAAGGACTGAAATCCTGCAGCACCCGCCAACAAGGGTTTTGCCACCAAGTACTAAGTCATGTTTTGCGAAGGGGTCAAATACTTATTTCACTCATTAAAATGCAAATCAATGTATAACTTTTTTGAAATGCATTTTTCTGGATTTTTTTGTTGTTATTCTGTCTCTCACTGTTAAAATAAACGTACCATTAAAATTATAGACTGATCATTTCTTTGTCCATGGGTAAATGTACAAAATCAGCAGGGGATCAAATACTTTTTTCCCTCACTGTAATTGAGTTTTGTACCATTTTATGACTTTTTTTTAACCACAATTATTAAGTTCTTAAGCGAATCACTACAGTTGTTAAATGAATCATGCAGTCGTTCAGCAAATCTGGCCTTCCCCGTTGACTTTGCTTATCAGGAGACAGGAAAGTTACAGATGGTGATTAAATGACCTTAGGAGAGTTTAACTGTCATAAATACATGACAATTCCCAAGTGCCTAAATTTTGATCACATAACCATGATGCTCCAAAAGTCCTAAGTGTAAAATTGGCCATAAATAACTTTTTCAGTAACATTGAATGGTCATTAAATGAATAACTGTAAGTTGAGGACTAGTATTGACCTTTTTTTTTTACACGAATAGCCTGTTATACTAAATAAAATTTCATTTTGTATTAAGATACATACATATTATATTGGGGCTTTCCCCCCAGTCTGCTTTGTCATAAATTTACCAATAGCCAACTTATTTTTTATGACTGTACTTCACGGAAATTATAATGACTATGTGCACTCATATCAGGATTATGTGGGCTAAGTGTATATGAGATATATCTGCATTCCATAGACTTACCCTAGATGCACTATTTATGCTAATGAATATTTAATTTCATAGCATCAAGAGTAATAGCTTTCAGCTTTTAAAGGCTCTTAAACAGGCCTCTTTCAGGTGTACAGAAGCAAAATCTAAAGAAACCTGTGCTATCTCTCATGGCCAAAGCCTTGCCCTTCTCATGAAAAAAAAAGAGAATTACATCCCCTTCATAAACCCTACAACTTTAACCTCCATTTTTCTCTATACAAACTAGCATACTTTCCTATAGCTCCATTGATGCAATTAAGATTTTATCCATACCTAACATTTCAACTTGATTTTAAATATTTTAAGTACAACTCTTAAAGATCCGTCAGCTGGTCAATTCCAGTTCTAAGTTATTGCTTGACTGTTTGAAAAGGTGAACGATTTGGGTTAGACTTTCACATATATACTGTTGTGGCTTGTTCCCCAATGGAAGAATGGTGACACATTATTAATTCTTAAGACAAATTCCTAATATTCTAGGAAGAACAAAGAGGTAAGATGTGAAAGAAGAAATCCATTTCATCAAGATAGGAACTATGAATGGGACAAAACAGGTTCCCAATTTGAAGATGCCCTTTTGTGAGAGGAAATTCTTTCCCATAAAAACTTCAGCCAGCATTTCATCTATGACAGTCTTCCAGCTAAAATTTATTCCAGATGCCGAAGTAAACCAACTATTAAACAGCAATTAAATTACAGATTGTCCTATTTTCTGTGAGGTTTTATGGAGGATTTTCATACTGAGATGAAAAGGTTGGGGGTGGGAGACTATTAGTGATGGTGTGTTAAGAATTAGGCTTTAATTTCAGTGAAAGTAACATGGGCTAGCCTTCCCTGCCACTTCAAGTGAGGAATCTGCTGAAATCAGTGTAAATGCAGAATCCAGATCTAGGTCAGGCTCAATAGGTCCTACCAATCATATCTGCGGTTGCACTGCATCCAATACAGCTCTAGGCATGTAGATTCCCACAAAGCAGAAAACTGATAAAGAATGTAGTTATACATAGCCAACATATCTAAAGTACATAAACTTTCCAAATCTAGGCAGGACTGGGAAAAGCCATAACTCTATGGTAGAGCAAATGTTGTGCATGCAGAACAACTATGGTTAAACTGAGAAAAATACAGTCTAAAATTCTGCTATCTTTAGCAGTGAAAGTTGCAAAACATGAGCTGGATAGGATAGGCTCATTTGATTTAACACAGCTTTAACACAGCAGGGGTGGAGTAGAAGATCTCCAAGGTCCCTTCCAGCTCTATTCTGATTAATTATTAATCTCTGAGTTCCATCCATTTCAATCTTTTAATCCTTTTGGTCTTACATAAATTTAAGAAGTCAAAAATCAAAAAATGAAGGCACTGCTTAGGATTTCATTGCCTGCCAAATAATTAATCCTGAATTCCCTTAGGTTATACTCACCTAGGTCGTATGCATCCATGAAGCCAAATGGACCATAGTCTATGGTTATGGATAATAAGCTGAAATTATCAGTATTACATACTCCTAAAACATAAAGCAACATGGCAATCAATATAGCAAAATTAGAAGTGCTCATGGAAACTTATTTAGGAGCAATTTGGAAACCAGATCCAGCCCCTCATTTCATAGCTAAGAAGTTTGTAAGACCAGTGTCATTCCTTTCATGTTTGTTACAGATACTCTCCTCTTTATGCCCATGCTTTTTTTCTATCTGATGTAAGTATCACCTTTTCTCCAATTGTTTAAAGCAATCCCTGCTTTCTTAGTGGATATGGAGTTATAAACTTGTCAAAAACTGAGTTTCTTTTAATTCTTTCAGAAGAAATACAGCTCCTCTTATTTTTCACTATGCAGTTTGGAAAGAAAAGGACAAGGTAGTTAGCTATAGAGTCCTGTGTACTTACAATCAAGTAATAAGTCTGTGTTTTGAAAAGCCACAGTAGTGATAGAGGATTAGGAACAGTCCTAGAACCAAATCACAATGCTATCCTTTCCTGTCCAAGGTATTCTGTGTGTTCTAATTTTTAAAAATGCATATCATGACAGTAAATCATCTGGATCTATGATATCATGTTATAAGGAGGAGAGGTCCAAAACTAAATGCTGAACAAATAATATTATTTTCAACAGCTTAGAAGGGATCTAGTACTATTTTACTACTAGAATAATTACTAGAAAAGTTGTTTTTCTAATTTTCCATGGCTTAATTTAGGGGATTTTCACAGTAGCAATTTTTACCCTTCCTAAGCAGATTGAATCTGACATTGTCTTCACTTCTGCCCATTTTAAAACATAATCACTATGAGCCAATCAGTGCTCATTTTCTTTCTATCCACCGACAATAGGAAAATGCCTAAAAATTTCAGGATCCACCTCAGCTATCACCAGTTATGGAGTAACAAAAATCGCTTCATAGTTATTCCATGCACCAGGAAAGTGAAATAAACTACTAGATCTCTTGATGTATTTTTTCATGTGTACGTCTGTAGTTGTGGGTATTTGTCTAATAGTTTCCCAAAATAAAAAAAAAACCTGAGGAGTTACTGTAATAAGAAGGCATAGGAGGGAAAGTAAATTGTAAAGAAATATCAACAAAGGCACTGAAAACTTCCAAAGTCTTCCTGAGCATTGCTCCTCTGATGAAATAGCATGGCCATATTCTCCAAATCAACCCTTTCCTCAACACATCTGACTATGCCTGAATGTTGCTATCGCACCTAAACGGAAAGGAAGGAAGAAAATTTTAACCAGAGCATACAGAACGAAATATATTCAGGTTATAGGGCTCTGAGGCCCTACAGGAGTAGTAAGAGATTTAAAGCAGTCAATCCAGGTGAATTGAGTACATTAAGCTAAACTGTGAATGGTTTGGTTTTGGCTTTGTACAATGTGTGAGCCCAGCTACGGTTCACAGTGTACCATACATTGTGGCTAAGACAAACCACATTTTGTTTTGATGTATGAACCTGGCCCTGAATCACTGTCAATATTTCTATTCCACATGCTTACGCCCCTGTCAGGGTATAAGCTTTGGCGCAATGCCTCACCTATCTGTGGGTCCCATATATCTTTAACCAAAAGGAAAAAGGTTATGCTGTTCAGATAACAAAATACAACTCTCCCCCTTTTAATCTCACCATGAGCGAAGCCGACTGACATCCACAAGGCAATTAAATGTGCCGTCTCAGATACTACTTGAGAGAAAAATGCCTAAAATCAAAATTGTACATTCAGCATTACTACAACAGTAGTAACATTCCAGAATATTTAGATCATATTTACTATAAATATGTAGAGCAATTATTGGAAAGGGAACCAAAAGTGAGGGAAATAATGCAGAAAAAAATAGTTTTAAAAAAGGATTTTCCATTTCAACATTGTGGGAAGGAAGAACGTGAAAAGGAGATTAAAAAAGAAAAGATTCAACATCATTTACACATCTCTCAAAGGCCATCTAATTTGCCCATACTATAAACCTTCTGGACTGAAACAATGTCACTTTTATATTCATTATTACTAATTATAAAATAAGATATAAGACTAACAATATATAGTGTTACATTATATTGAATTTTTAACTGGAAGATGAAGGGGTGAAAAGCACAGATTTAATGTCCACAAATGTATTGATTTACAATGTTTACATTGAAATTACATAATTACATTTACAAATTAGATTACAACAGATCTCAAAAACACATAATCACAATTTTTTACAAAAGTTTCTTCTTTGAACTGACATAAATGTATAAGGAAATAACAAAGGGCTACTTACCAGATATTTATTTGAATCATTTATGTTTATTTTTGGAAAGTGTTCTTTTATGACCATATCTAGCAGCATCCTGTCCCGCAAAGTAAAAGTTTCTTTTATCAAAGAAGAATTTGAAAAATAAGTAAACATTTAAACTGAACCCTATTTGTTACTAAGAAGGCTAAACTGAGCTGAAGAAAAGTTATGTACTGTATTTTTCAGGAAGCTCTGCTTACATGTAAAAGAAAGACAGTACTGGTTTTAATCATAGTTTACTGAACAATGCTAATAACAAATCAAAGTAAGAAAATAGAAATTACACTATTTACCCAAAGGTGGAAAAGAAATCCCTCTTAATCTTATTATGCAAACACAACTCTAAGTAGCTCATCAGAAAAGCTGGAATCAGATGTTAGATATGTAATTTTATTTATTTATATTGCATATTTCTTAACCACCCATCTCTCTCGGATGTTCTATAATTCAAGAAAAATTGGTAAATGTCAAAGGAAGAGGTTATTGATTTTCCTTTCAACTTTGGCAGTTGTTATTTTGGATAGATCTCCTCCAGAACTTAGAAATTCTGTGCATTCCTAAGGAAAATATGTCCAGTTATAATAACAATAGCAATGCACTGAAATAAAATTTTTAGAACTTATCTAACAAATTCTTCACTGACTCATGCTAAATAAATTTCAGTTATAAGCACTGTATAATAAACATACTTCCTAAAGTTTAGCTTAAACTAAATTGAAATGATACTATACTTTTCTGTTGTGAGAAACAAATTCCATGGTAGTCTTTCTATTACGATAAATATCTGTTCAGAGATATCTTAATGCAGAGTAGGCAACATTGTGCGCCCCAGTACCTCCCAACAAAAATTAAAAACAAAGAAATACCATTTACATTGGCAAAAAAATCTTACAAGATTGTTAAGGTTTATAGGGGCTTTTAATAGTGAGATACCTGGCTAGGGTGACTTGAAAAATAACAGCAATTTTCTTATTTTTATTATTTATTATTTATGCATTATTGTCTGCAGGGGCAGGTTGCCATACTTCATTTTATTGATTTTGTCACCATTCCCCCAATGGACATTATCATACTGTTTATTAACCTAATGTATTAATGGGGAGCTGCAAATCTGTTCAAATGCACGCCTAAATATATGGAAGAAGCAAGTCATTATTTCATTTTTAAAACTTTGCCAGGATCTATTAGCCAGGATCCAAAGAAGCCTTGCACAAAAGTCATCTTACTGAATGCCAATCTAGAATCTTTCTTGTATTTACCAGATAACACAGTTTGCATTTGTTTGTACTGGACCAGCTATTCTATTGTTTGGCTACAGAAACCAAAATCTTGAATGAAGGGTTTAAGTCTAACCTTAATAAATCCAGTTCTCTAGAATGAGCTAGTATTTCCAATGATCCTATTCGAAACCATGATTTTGCAACACGTAAGACAATTGCACCTGCAAATAAATATACATACAAGCTAATGTATTTCAGAAATGTCTTACTCAAACTTCCTTATGCATTCATAACTTCTTAGCATGAAGTTTGCTCTATGGTGGGAGAAGAACTTTACTCACAGTAAAATATAAAAGAAAAAGTGTTCCTTAATGGATAGAGAGTTCTTGCATTAAGAATTTTTTTTTTTTTAAATGACTGCATCAGGCCAGTAATACCTAAGAGTTAGAATGGAGAAATCTGATGTCCACTCTGGATGAATTAAAGGGAAGGATCAATTATCTTACTGAAAGGAGTCAAATCTGTGACTTGCTAAGGACTATTAGTCATAATGCTGTGAGGCAATAAACTGTTGGAGCTATTTGAAAAGAGTTTTAGGTGATACATGTGAAAAGTATGTTTTTTAAAAAAGGAAACATGAAGAAAAATTGTCCAGGTACATGCAATATTAAATGAATGAATCAAGATGCTTCAAGCGACCATAATAAAATACAAAACATAACAGTACAAAACTACATCTGTCCACAGGTTATGATGAGTCAAATTATGTTCATTTCAGCATGTAAGGGAAAAGGGAGAAAAGGAATGCCCTGAAAGGGAAGCGTTCTGCATCTGAAATGAGGCACTGCTTTTTCAGTTGCAAGCCAGCTTCTGAGCTGCAGACTATCTGCAGCCCATAATCTAGTCAAAAGCATAACCAATGCATAGGTTCATGTCAACAGATTAGAAAGCAGATTGGGACCAGGTAGTCTGAGAAAAGTTAACTGTAACATTGTCAAAGAGCATAAAAAAAATACCTCTTTCTTTCTTAATATTCCCATTGTAGAACTGATCTCTCCAAACGTTGTCATCACTTACAACTAAACTGTGGAAACAGAGGAATTAGGAAATTAGTACAAGGCAGACTGCAAGAAGTTCAGAATCTTGTTGGACAAAGTGAATTCATAGTATATTTTAAAGGAAAAAAGAAAGATAAACCAAATATAATAAACCTGATCTCACAAATAATGGGTCTAAAAGTCTGAGGAGGACCTATACAATTGTCAGGCAAGTAGAATGTAACCCATAATGATCTTAAACCCTTGGCAAGGCTATTTGTCTACGGTTCAATTAGACTTTATACAGCCTTGCTACACATATTACAAAGTAGCCTAGCTACGGAAGAGCTTCTACTGGGCCTTGGTAGATTCCCAATGTCAGCAGAGTAAGACCTAGTTAATTCTTAGATGGCAAAACCATCAGGAAATTCCTTGACTCTAAGATAGACTAGGAAATTCAAATATGTATTGGGGAAGCCTGATGAATTTGTCAGGTTTATGTTATGACAAATATGGATCAAGACTTCTCTGCTATTTCGCACTTTCCTGCTGCACTAAGGGGCCCAAAGTTCTTGCTTGGTTCTTAAAAGAACTGAAACATACAATTCTCTAAAAAGACTTCTAATTGTGGGATTTTTTAAACTTCATTTTTAATATTCTTAACAGTATTTTTTTTAACCTTAAACAACCAAGAGACCTCCATAACTGGCAAGGCATACAGTTTAACAAGAAATGAACTTAACTCTTGAAACCCCAATGTTTCTTGCTCAGATTGAGGAACTGAAGCAGGTTGAGATAGCATTTGTTGGAGACTACATATTACAGGGGGAACTATGTGGGGAGCATTTTTGGGAACGGGTGAATTTTATTTGATAAAAAACAGCAAATGGGGTGTTTGCATAATGATCATCCCATTGATATTCTGAGCAGGGAAAATGTTATATAAACTCTTCACCTCTCTTCTGCTCGAAATAAACTGCTCCAAATTGCTGAAATACAGGTTGCCATTCAAACTAGAGTGCTTGCCTTTACATGCAATGTGTAATTCTAATTTTCTGTAGTTTAGGTGATAGCAATAATAGGAAGAGTACCATTTTGCTGCAAATCAATTAGGTTCTCTCTGGGAGAGAATATCAGTTCATTTAGTTTAGTATATGGGCAGAAGGACAGATAAATTGGATGCATACAGAGAACTTCTGTTTGCAAAGCCATTCATGTGCACTAAAAGATCCTCCTCTTATTATTCAATAATAAGATGGAAAACGGAGAGACAACTTGAGTCACTTCCCATCCATGCGTTGTGCAACAGAAAAAAGCCACATGCTACAGTATGTAATTCTTCAACCATCTGTATAGAGAAACTATCCCAACATGCGATGTTGTTGAGACTCAAGAATCTCCAGAATGAGTTTCCATTATCAGTGCAATACTGAATAGGTATAACATACAGGAAATATAAATGCTTTGTAAATATATAACATATAAATTGAGTTTACCCAAATATTTATGAAATATGTGGAACTGGCAGAAGTATGAATGAGAGAATGATGATAATATTAAGTAGACATACAAAACAAATTAATGATGATTTTAAATAAACATTTCTCAGATTATCTAGGTAGTTTTTATATCTAAAGAATGTTGGGTATTAGGCTTTTCTTGTTTAAGGTCAAAGTGCTATCTTTGGGTATAAAATGTTGGAATTCAAAATCAGAAGTTTATCAAGTCCCAAAGTATTCCTAGGAGGCTGCAGTAGGTGTCCCTCTTGGTGATGAAGCAATGATTAATCTGCTGTCTTCCTGGTTCACTGAAAGTCACACTCTGGCATATGAGATGACTCCCAGCTTCATGATATCTAAATGAAACTCAGAATGCTTTAAAGTGAAGCATTCATCTCCAATAATCTGCTGTCATTATTTCCCAGACAGTGAACAAATCTCATGGGCTGGAAAAGTGAACTGGCATTCCGCTGAGGTTATGGTAAGAAATTATGATGTAGGACTGTGAACCAGCTCAAAATTTCCAGTCTGAGGGCAATTTTTTTGTGTCACTCTGGCAAGCGCAAATCCATCATTCTGCCAATTCATAGAAAATAAAATCAGGAACAGGATCAGTCTCAGGGTGAACCTGTTCGCATGGACTTTTTTCTTAGTCTCTTCTGCCAAGAACCATGAATCATGTCAATGAATTTTTACATGCTGGTTAGGGAATTCTGGGAGTCAAAGCCGTTGCATCTTAAAAGTTGCTGGAGTTGAGAAATTGTGGCTTAGAAAAATACGAGCACAAAGATTATTTGCAGGGTAAAAAAAATGGTCAGGGAGAAGGATGCTTAATCTTTTCTCCTCTACCCATCCTTATACCCATCGTATACTTCAGAGGTCCCCAGCCTTTTGGGCACCAGGGACTGGTTCCATGGAGGTTTTTCCGCAGACCGGAGGGTGCGTGTTTTTGTGTGCTGCCTGCATCTCGCAGATAGGGCTTTGCTTGTTTGTGCGGACCAGTTGCTGGTAAGCCACAGCCTGGTACTGGTCCACAGACTGGGGGTTGGGGACCCCTGATATACTTGGCCCAATATGATTCATCCCAACCAAATCTGTTTTCAGTATGAAGAATCTAGTAAGTAAAAGCATGCCCTAAAAATTGCCAAGAGGAGGATAACATTTGCAAGATAGAATTGTCTAGTTGGGGACTCGGAGTGAATATTAACACTCTATTGACTCTGCAAATAGTTGCTGTTGGTTTAAGTTATCTGTCATCATCCTGTTTTGAGATAGTAGCATTTTGATGGGAAATAACATTGTATGAACTAGCAAAAATGCTAACAAAACCAATTGTAAATATACATCTTCAGCTTTCTCCTTTTCATTTTACTGGAAGTCAGAAAATGTAAGGGTAATATGGAAACCTTTTTGGAGACTGTTTAGTTTTTTGTAAAAGGGAGAGAACCACAACAGGTAGGTGACAATGCATGGAGAGCTCATCACCCAAACAAATGAAGTTAGATTTTTCTCTTTGTTCTCATGCATGGAAGTTTTGAAGAATTTATTTGCTTGTTTAGTTATTGTTAAGCAGGACCCTTTTGTGTTCCAAAAATGGAGGAAATGGCACCGCTAATTTTCATGCTTCAGAAACTTGGCAGTTCAAGCACAAAGAACTTCAGGGGGTCTAAGAAGAGGATGGCATACATCTGCTCAATGCAGATAAAGGATAAACCTGTATAAAGTACCTAGCTGCCCTGCTTGTAGGTATTCCAAGGTAATGCATGGCCTCACTTCCCAAAAATTCTCGTATAGAAGACCGAAGCACAGCTCTGCCATCTCCTCTCCTATAGAAAGAAAAACAAGAAATATAGATATTATTGTTGTTGTTGTTAATCTTCAGTTCGATTCACCATCTGGGACTGGTAAAAACTTAACAGTTCAAGTCCTAGCCAAGGACCTAAGAGCTGTTAACGTGGTATTATTATTATTATTATTATTATTATTATTGTTGTTGTTGTTGTTATTGTTATTATTGTTATTGTTATTATTGTTATTATCTTTTATTCATTAGATATGAACCTCAGTCAACTGAACATTCAAATTGGCTGGCGCTGATGGTTGACACGGGTTGCTACCAGCATCCTAGGTGTCAACCAGGTATCTCCTTAAAAAATAAGATGTTCCGAGTAGCGCAGTTTTTTGTAACATTACTGGAGTTATTGCAGGAAGCTGCAGTTTCTTGATGTATTTTGCAAAGCTTTTGGACATAGTTCGCAGTGCCCTGATGACAATGGGTATCACTGTTACACATTTCATCCATAATCGCACAGTTTCGATGGCCAGGTTGCAATATTTCGTAATTTTTTCCAGTTTTTTCTTCGACTGTGGCATCTCCTGGTACAGCGATATCAATCAGCTGTACGATGATTATTATTATTATTATTATTGTTGTTGTTGTATTATGTCTACCTATTGAGTCCTTCCTTACCAAGGACGATGACTACTACTACTACTACTACTACTACTATTATTATTAAATACTTGGCAAATCCTTGCAGTGGATGATTTGATTGGCACATTTTGCTATTGTTGACAGCTGAAAGAAATTAAATATGTACTAAGATTCATATTTGAATACGGATTTATTTGTAGAGAACCAAGGGTGGCAGCTTTTCTATTGAGGAGACCCGATTCTTCTTAAAGATATGGATCAACACGGAAACAGAATGGAAATAAAGGTAACATTGGAATCTGTATTGGGCTGAATCTAACACTGCTTCAACTTCTTCGACAATCTTTCAGGTGGAGTTTTCTGACTTATCTCTGGAGATTCCAAGCACTGGACCTGTGGCCTTTTCCATGCAAAGTATGTGCTCAATCAGTGAATGACGACCTTATATAACATGCCAAACCTAGAAATCTGTTTTTTCTGATACAAGGGCTAGGAAGAGCCATGCATGAGTGGCCATTCTTCACTAGAAGGCAGAACTAAGGAATCACATTGCTAAAAATCCAAGCCATCCTCAAGAGAGCATTCCACGTAATTTAATTTATATCACAAACTGTGCATAGAAACACGTAACAATATAGCTGTGTAGATACTACATATTCCCAGTGATACTCTATGGAGGCAAAAATGGACTCTAAAGAAGCAAAATACAAAAAGTATTAGTACTTTTGAACTCTGGAATCAGAGAAGGCTCCTGAGAATACTGTGGACAGTCAAGAAAACAAACAAATGCATCACCAAACAAATCAACCCAGAGTTCATGTTCAAGTCACAAATGATGAGGCTCAAATTACCCTATTTCAGACATGTTATATGAAGACCTAACTCTGTAGCAGAGTACAGGTAGTCCTCAACTTACAACCACAATTGAGCCCAAAATTTATGTTGTTAAGTGAGAAATTTGTTGAGTTTTGCCCCATTTTACAATTTGTTTTGCCACATTTGTTAAATGAATCACTGCAGTTGTTAAGTGAGTAACATGGCTGTTAAGTGAATCTGGCTTCCCCATTGACTTTGCTTGTCAGAAGGTTGCAAAAGAGATCACATGACCCTAGGACACGGCAATCACCATGAATACGAACCAGTTGTCAAGCATCTGTAAATCACATGACCATAAGAGTGTTAAAATGATCATAAATGTGAAAAATGGTCATAAGTCACATTTTTCAGTACCATTGTTAACTTCAAACGATCACTGAACTGTTCTAAGTAGAGGACTACCTGTATAGTGTTGGGAAAGGTGGTAGGAAAGAGAAGACAGCCAGGAGTAAAATGGTTGGACTCACTTATAGTGGTAATGGGCCGTTATTGGAAGAGCTGAAGGACCAGATAAGAGACAGATCATTATGGACAAAATCTATGTGGTTGCTGTCATCAATGACTTCATGCCACTTAATCAATCAATCAAAATACTACCAGTATATAATATATATTAATGAGTTTTGGGAAATTAGGTTTATCCCATTCAGTCAGGATTAACGCTGGCATTTATAAATTAAAATATCTCATGGTTATTTTTTTTCTTGTTCTTTTTAAAAAGCCATTATGTGGTTATAAAAATCTAGTATAAAATTCTAGTCTCTTATGATTCAAACTCTCAAGAAAGCAAAGATTCATCTGCAAACAGATTGGTTTTCAGGGTGGTCCTTAATGGCGAGTTATTGAAATAAAAAGTTTTTGATGTAAAGAATAGGTCTAAAAACTGGGTTTGTTTAGTCTAAAGAAAAAAGGTGGAGGGAAGACATGATAGAAGACTTCAAAATCTCAAAGAGAAAAATATGTGCATTTATTCTCTGTAATGCCTGACGGCAGAACAAGAACTAAAAGGTAGAAGCTTTGTCAAGGGAGATTCAACCTTAAAATAAGGAGGTATTTCTTGTACATGAAAACATATAAGCAGAACAGGTTGCTTCCTTGAGTAATGAGTGCTCCATGAGGAAGGTTGGATAGCCATTCTGTAGGATGGTCTGGGCAGGGAGTTGATGAACCGTAGTCTCTTCTAATCCATGGATTCTATGATGCATTGTTGAAATTAATCCAAAACATATCAAGAACTGAAAGAATATTCTTTCAGATGTAATGTAACACACCTAGAGTATGGTGTCCTTCCTGAACCTTTGAGCTGCAGTTCCCATCTGGATCCAAATCTACCGAAAGAAGATTAGCTTTAGCAATGTGAACAACTGGTGCAACACAAAATGGAACAGCTTATGCCAAAATATGATTAATACAAATCTTGTCTGTATGAGGAACCCTCAACTCAATCTGCAACATAGGGGAAATAACATGTATGTACTTTGTACTACAAGAATTATCAAAATAATATATATGGAATACTTAGGAGTTTTGAAAACTATTATATACTAAGTCTGGTTAATATTGTCATTGTTGGTCACTGTTATTTTATCTTCTGAGATATCAATAGCAACCACATACTGAATAGAGACAGGCTTTTTAAGATGAGATATGCAATACCTGTTTGTATAAATGCCGATCAAGTGAGCTCTTCCATCACCCAGCTGTCCTGCCCAGCTACCAAACTAACATGAAAAGTTGAAATAAAAATATGAAACAATTATTCAAAAATGGAGCCATAATTGGGATTCAACCTGATTGACTAAACAATGTTCTGTGTATACTTTACTAGTAATTGCAGTAGGCACAGGAACAGTTTGGTACAATGCTAGCACAGTTCTATACTATTGACTGTGAATGTAGAAAATTGGGTCTTTAAGTTATATTTGCATCAGTAGGACAGAGGAACTGGAAATCAGCGAGATAAATTCTCCTTAACCGATTTTAGGACTTGTGTGGAAAACAGATGACATTTCAGGTCATGTTTATGTAGCAATATTGAACATTCAAAAGGATTCACAAACTTTTAAGTACCACTATAGGTTGCCTTAGTTCTTTAACACATTGCAATTGGAAAAAAAACAAATCCATAAGAGATGGAAACTGCTGTTCATTAAAAATGTTGGGTGTTTTTCTTTAAAATTAACTGGGAACTAAAATTCTTAGCACATGACTGTATCGCATTTTGTGTTCCAAAGCTATCAACCTCATAATATGAGGCTAAGCATGTTCTGTATCTACAATTTGAATTGACTAGGTCAGGGGTAGGCAACCTTGGCTCTTTTATGACTCGTGGACTTCAATTCCCAGAATTCCTGAGCCGGCTGGCTCAGGAATTCTGGGAGTTGAAGTCCACGAGTCATAAAAGAGCCAAGGTTGCCTACCCCTGGACTAGGTTATAGGGGAGGAGACAGTAACAACAAATGAAACAGTTCCATGAGTAAAACTCTTACCTATTACAGAGGGCGATCTCAATGAACATGATTGTTCTCCTCTGCTTAGCAACTAACCTCTGAAGAAAGTGTTTTGAACTAGGCCAAACACACCTATTTTGCCACCAACTAAAAATATAAAGGCAGCCTTTGGAGCCATGAGGAGCTATTCTGTTTTTCAACTATGTACAAACACCAGCTGCCTGGCAAGAGTCACTAGGGAGGAACAAGAGCATTATGTCTCCACATAAAATGCAATCCATTCAGCAGAGCTGAAAAGAAGTGAAATGATGAATGGCTACAAGTGTGCTTATGTATGGGTGTGAGAAAGTATATTGTGTCTGTTGCAATGCCTGATGTTGAAAATGTTGTTCATCCATAAAATATAGGACAACAAACTTCAAGGATAGTAAAAAAAGGAGACCGTGACTGGCCAACACTATTCCCATCTCTATGCTTTAGCATTTCGATTATTTGACTGATTTACTGATTTACAAGAGAATTACAAATAAATGAGTGACCATTGAATAGAACTGCCATTCAGAGCACAGAGGAAAAAAACCTAGTATTTTAACATATAAAGCCTTCCCTTTGTAGTTGGAAAAAACACATACATATAAGATCTGGGCCTCTTAGACTTACAACACTCCTTTGTGCAACTGGATTCTTGATTTTCTTACTAACAGGCCCCAATATGTGCGAGCTGGAACAAATATTTCTAACACCATTTTCTTGAGCACAGATTCTCCTCAGGGCTGCGTCCTAAGTCCGCTGCTGTTCACCTTGTTGACCCATGACTGTTGTGCTAGGTTTGCCACCAACCATACTGTGAAGTTCGCAGATGATACAACAGTAATGGGCCTTATTCGTGATGACAATGAGGGTGCTTACCGCAAGGAGGCTGAGGGTTTGGTGAACTGGTGTAAGGAAAACAGCCTAGGTTCAAATACTGGAAAAACCAAAGAGATCATTGTCGATTTCAGAAAAGATAGGCACAGCAACACTTCTCTGTGCATTAATGATTCACCTGTGGAGATGGTTACCAGCATCAAATTCCTGGGTGTGCAGCTAACGAGTAGGCTGGTTTGGTCGCTCAACAGCGACACTGGTGAAGCGGGCACAGCAGCGCCTCCATTTTCTGTGTCACATGAGAAAAGCACATCTTCCTTCTCCTATCCTTACCACTTTCTACAGAGGGACGATCGAGAGCATCCTGTCATACAGTATCACAGTCTGATTTAGAAGAATCACTGCTTCAGACAGGAAGGCGGTGCAGAGTGGTGAGGATGGCTGAAAAGATTATTGGCAGTTCCCTCCCTTCCATCCAGGACATAGCACAGAAGCGTTGCTTGAGCAAGGTCTGCAAGATTGTCTGGAACACTACACACCCTCTTCATGACCTGTTTTACTTGTTACCTTCTGGGAGGAGGCTCCATGCTATCCGAAGCAGAACATCCAGATTCAGTCACAGTTTTGTTCCATACAGTATTAATGTTGTGAACTCTAAAGCTTCCTCCTTCCTTTATGTATTCAAGATGGACAGTGATTAATATTTATATGTTACTTATATATGTAAGGGTGTAGGTCTATACATATGTTGTATATAGTATGTTTAAATGTGTGTTGTGTATATGTTCACTTTGAGAGCAAGCAACTAAATTTCATTTTTAATGTGTGCCATTGTGTCCACAGTAAAAAATGACAATAAATATTATCTATCTTATCTTATTATTAAACAAAAATGTTGATAACATCTGGTTAACAAACAAGGAATACAACTGACCTGATGGCCACCATATCTGTGGGTTAGCGGTAGAGACCCCAAAATTATTTTTGTACCACTGACAAGCTGTAGAAAACCATCTGAGCCTGAGGCAGACATGTCTAAGTCCAGAATATCTTCCAGGACTTCCTAAAGTGGAAGAGGTATATCAATCCATGAAAATTATTAAGATGTAAAAGAAAGCTTCACATTGTTAGCTGTGAACATAAGTGATTTGTAATAGAAATACATATTTTAGAGATGAACTCCTACTCGTTCTTCATATAATATCCATAGTATTTTCCAGATTATCAGAATGTATTGTTTTAAAGTAGGCATAGTTGTTGTCAAAGCTTAACTCAGAGCAGCCAGAATTAAAGCACTTGGAGTTCAAGAAGAGGTGCAGAATTATAGCCTTCCTACTCCTATTTACAGGGAATGTTAGTAGTTTTGAGTTATTATATTTTGTCAGGCTCCAGATCAGGCAGAGCTATAAATATCTTATTCTTTTAGATGAAGGAACAAGTAGAAAGGTCAGGGATTTGACATGGTAGATAAGCTGTTTTATTGTAGATAAGAAAGAAGTCATATACTAGATCACCAGATGTGATCTCAGAACCACTGAACTATATCTTTCAAAGATCCTGGAGCACTGGGGAACTACCGGAGGACTAGAAAAGAGCTGATGTAGTTCCCATCTTCAAAAAAGGAAAAAAAATGGATTCAGGAAACTACAGATCTATCAGCCTGACCTCAATACCTGGGAAGATTCTGGAAAAGATAATCAAGCAACAAATCAGCAAACACCTAGAGGCAAACAAAGTCATTACTAAAAGCCAACATGGGTTTGTTAGTAACAGGTCATGCCAGACAAATCTTATTGCATTCTTTAACCAAGTGACAAAATTAGTGTACCAGAGGAATGCTGTGGATATAATTTATTTGGACTTCAGTAAGGCATTTGATAAAGTAGACCACAACCTACTACTTGATAAGATAGAAAAATGTGGGTTAAACAGCATCACCACCAGATGGATTCGCAGCTGGCTGACCAGACGTACTCAGCGTGTGGTCAATGGAACTGCATCTACATGGAAGTGTGTAGTGGGGTACCCCAGGGCTCTGTTCTGGGCCCAGTGCTCTTCAACATCTTCATCAATGATTTGAATGAGAGGATAGATGGGAAACTCATCAAATTTGCAGACAACACCAAGCTGTCAGGAATAGCCAACACTCCAGAAGATAGGCTTAAGATACAGAAGGATCTTGACAGACTTGAACATTGGGCGCTATCTAACAAAATGAAATTCAATGGTGAAAAAAGTAAGGTTCTACATTTAGGCAAGAAAAACCAAATGCACAGGTATAGTTTAGGAGGTACCTTGCTCAAAATAATAGTAACTGTGAGAGGGATCTCGGAGTCCTAGTGTACAATCACTTAAATATGACCCAGCAGTGATTCAATTCAACCACTTGTGATGGTTCTGTTTAGTTTTCTTTTATTTGGATGTTTGATTTATGTGTGGCCTTTGGCTGTAATAAATTGATTGACTGACCCAGCAGTGTGCTGCAGCTGCCAAAAAAGCCAACACAGTGCTAGGCTGCATTAACAAGAGGGATAGAATCAAGATCATGTGAAGTGTTAATACCACTTTACAATGCCTTGGTAAGGCCACACTTGGAATACTGCATCCAGTTTTGGTCACCACGATGTAAAAAAGATGTTGAGACTCTAGAAAGAGTACAGAGAAGAGCAACGAAGATGATTAGAGGTCTGGAGGCTAAAATATATAAAGAACGGTTGTTGGAATTGGGTATGTCTAGTTTAATGAAGAGAAGGACAAGGGGTGACATGACAGCAGTGTTCCAATATCTCAGGGGCTGCCACAAAGAAGAGGGAATCAAGTTATTCTCCCAATCACCTGAAGGCAAGACAAGAAGCAATGGATGGAAACTAATCAAAAGAGAGAAGCAACCTAGAACTAAGAAGAAATTTCCTGACAGTTAGAACAATGAATCAGTGGAACAACCTGCCTCCAGAAGCTGTGAATGCTCCAACACTGGAAGTTTTTAAGAAGAGACTGGACAGCCATTTGTCTGAAATGGTATAGGGTTTCCTGCCTGAGCAGGAGTTGGACTAGATGACTTCCAATCTGTTCCAACTTTATTATTATTATTATTATTATTGTTGTTGTTGTTGTTGTTACTACTACTACTACTATATGCAGAAAATCAACCTGCTGCAGAACACAGAAATCAAGTCATATATCTGGGTCAGTGTCAAGGTTTGAAGCCTCTTCTTCCTGTCCTTTCAAGTTAATAGATTCTTAGTTATTCTTTTCCAGGCTTCAATTTGGAATGGATTTGTTAAATGTATACCAGCAGCTTTCTCTGATTAGAGCAGTACTAGTTCCTATCTTGCCAGCTTCTGACCCTACACATTTAGACACCAAAAGGGGATACCATTATGCAATTCCATTTAGTCAGTGGAATTAAGTATAAAGTAGAGTTGTCCAATTTAGTGATATGGGACAATTCACTTTAATTAAGTAATTATCAAATACTATACTAAAAACTAGATATAGTTTATGAAATTGGAACATCTAACATTTTCAGCATAATATTGCCCAAATATACAATTGCATCAAATTGGTTGTTTTTCTGGCTATATTAAATTTGTTACCAAACTTTCATGTGTAATACTCCCTCATATATTTATATTGTGCTTCTGAATCCTATTAATAATTAAAGATAAAACCCTGGTATGGTATCAATGTTCGAAAAGATTGGGAATATTTTCTCAGCTCAAGTGTTTATTTGCTCACCCTCTTGCAGGTGTTTCCTTGTACAATTTAAGCTTTGGATCCAACTTGCTAATTAGTATTACACCTTTGCAATATCTTCAGTGATAATGGCAAAGCTGCTTCTACACTAATGGTAAACAATCTTTTGGTGCTGATTACTTATGTTCAAAATGACAGGGCTGGTGAAATGCTAACCACAGTTGGCTCAAAAACCAGAAAGGGATAAGGAATAACACCTGTATGACAATAAAGCTAAGGGATCTCTAGAATAGGGTTTTCAAATTGGGATCTATAAATATCATAGGGTTCTGCAAGAATTTGATGGTTTTCCAGGAGAGATTAAAAGAAAAACAAATTCATTTGAATGCAGTCAATTTTCTGTTACTAGAGATTTGCTCTTGATCATGGATTCTGGATTTTTTTTTAACAAGTTCCATGGCACCAAAAGGTTGAACACCTCACTCTAGTAGAATTAGTACTAGGTTTAGATACTATTAATTAAAGCAGTGTTTTTCAAACTTGGCAACTTTAAGATGTGTGGACTTCAACTATGGTTGAGGAATTCTGGGAGTTGAAGTCCACATATTTTAAAATCGCCAAGTTTGAAAAACACTATATTAAGAGTTAGAGCATTTAGATGTATAGCCCATATGGCAGTCTTGCAATATCTAAGGGTCATGCTTAATATATATTTGGAGCGTAAGCTTTACAATAGGCAAGACAATAATGTGAAGTTGTCAAGGCCATATCACATAAATTGCATGATTTTCTGTTTTGTTTCTTTTTACTTGGTGGGGCAAAATGAAGTTTTTTTTCTTATTACATAAAAAAACCAATATTTATAAAACATATTACATCTATTCAAGGGCTTACCCTTCACTTTTTATTTATTTTCTACCTCAGAATCGTGAGAAACTGTGCCAGCAGTTTTTAGCAACCTTGCTTGAGAAGATCCTCTGTGGACAAGAGTAATCATGATGTACCAATGGGCTAGCTTGGTATAAAGCACCTGCTACTTTCCGGTGATTTCATATCCCTGAATATGGAATTATGCAATTCAATCTTTTTGTGTCTTGAATGATGGGGAGAATGTCCACTGATACTTAGGTGGTAGACTGAATGAAGTAGAAGAATGTAATATATAAAAGCATATTTATATAGATTATATGTTCATAAACTCCTCTTACAGACACACAGCTGCAGAGCAAAACAGCAATTTTGTATTCAAAAAAATTATTCCTGACCTCTGAAACAGCTACAAGTAGAACTCTGGATTTAAATGGTGTAGGATATCCAACAGAAAAAATACAATCTTGAACCTCACGAACATAATTCTCTTGAATATGATCAATGGGAAGTGTAGCTAGAGGGGAAAAGCAAATTAATTTCACACAGAATTCCAAAGAGGTAGCAGCAAAGACAACAGATTTCTGATTGTCTGGAAACTGAGTCATGGCAACTGGAATTCTTTTCTTTTCTGGCTTTTCTAGCTTCTTCAGTCTGAGCAAGTTAGCAAAGGGATCCCATGAATGTCCTTCAGGGTGGTTTCATTTTTTTCTTAATCTGAATAGGCTCTTTAAGCAGGCAGAAAGCCGTTAAAGGTCAATTGCTCCTAAATCCTTCTCTTAGGTGAGTCTTTAAGTACTCCTGCATTAGTCCCCAGGAAATCTAGATCACAGGTTCATCGGAGAGGTCACGCCTGAGAGAAGGATTTAGAGCAAACACCCTTAATGACTTTTTGCAGATTTCTGATTGTGAACTACAAAATCCACAATCAGCAATATTTTTTATTAAGGCATACACTTCAGTATGCCTTAGTAAAAGCATACAAACTCTTCTGTTATCCACAGATGTCCACAGGAGATCTCTTTTGGCTTAATTTTTAATGTTCAATAGATTGTTTAAAATAAAACCAAGAATTAAAATGTGAAACTATAGCATTGCAAAATAAAACATTTTCCTCAGCATTATGTTTAGTTATACGATTGTATTGATGCTCCACATGGATCCAATAGGTAATTTTAGAAAGTAAAAATAACAGCCCAACCTTCACCTGCTCTGAAAGGGTGAACGAGAGAGAAAGACAGATTGTTCAAAGAGCAATCCCACTAGTTTCTGTGTGATTGTGACTTGTTGCTTCTACAATGGCAGTAATTTTTTGAACAATCAAATTTCCCCAAAGCGGCCATTTTGGGCAATTATCCACAATTTCTTAACGTTCCAAATATGCCCAATAGTCCAATAAAACTGCCTGACCTAGGTTAGATTGTGTAAAAAATAAAGTCAACACTGTAAGAAAAACACATGTTTTCCTTAGTTAAGAGATATCAAAGATATGCCCAAGATTACAGTAGTAGGAATATTTCTGAAAAATAGTATAGGTTTTAAATATAATCATAAATAAAAACAGGCTACCAAGCCAAGCCAAATTCATGCTTAAATTTCACTGAAATAGACTGAATAAGGTAATCAGTTCTGTTGATTTTCATCAGCACAGCTTTCTCAAGATAGCAACTACTCTGGAATAGCACTAAGACAAATTGTTTATCCAGATAAAGTCCCTGTTATAAATAATTCTTTCCAACAAAAATATGTACATGTTGTCAGGGGTTATACAAGTACCTGTGAACATTTCTGTGGAAAGTTTCCATTCATCCAAAGTAGTTAATTTCACTTTTTTTTCACAATAATCTTGATCCAAATTTGATGCATTAATGTAATTATGCATGTGGTTAAAACTACTTGCAGCAATTGTGTCAATGAGGTAACATCCAGAATGATATACCAATGTTAACGATAAAAACCACCATAAAACTGCCCAGTAGCCAGACATACTAAGTTCCGCAACTTTTCTTAAATCACGGTCAAGTCTGCAAGGAAACAAATATGATTGATATTCATAATGAGACAAGGCTTTAATCTCTGAGCCTTTACGTTTATAAAAAATAACTTCCTTGCAGTTTTAGTTTCATACATATATAGGCAAATAGCAATTCCATTTTTCCATTCATTATTTTTTCACCAGCCAAGAAAAATCTGTTAAAATATTGTTTTGTTTTAAAGATCATATTAGAATAATCTATTAGAAAGTTTATTATAGCGACAAAAAATGGTAAGATTCTAAAATAACCACAATGTAGGAATAGTTGATGAAGATGAAGAACAAGCAGAGATGGCAAAATTAACATTTGATTAGAAAAAGATCCTCCTTCGTGGATTACTGCCTTGTCATGGCGAAGGGGCTTGCGTAATTCAATGAAGCTATGAGCTATGCCGTGCAGGGTCACCCAAGACGGACAGGTCATAGCAGAGAGTTCTGACAAAATGTGATCCACTGAAGAAGGAAATGGCAACACACTCCAGTATCTTTGCCATGAAAACCCCATGGAAAGTACCAAAAGGCAAAAAGATATGACGCTGGAAGATGAGCCCCTCAGGTCAGAAGGTGTCCAATATGCTACTGGGGAAGAGCAGAGGGCTAGTACTAGTAGCGCCAGAAAGAGTGAAGCAACTGGGCCAAAGCCGAAAGGACGCTCAGCTGTGGATGCATCTGGTGGTGAAAGGAAAGTCCGATGCTGTAAAGATCTTTTCTCCATAGGAACCTGGAATGTAAGATCCATGAATCAAGGCAAACTGGACGTGGTCAAACAAGAGATGACAAGACTGAACATCGACATCTTAGGAATCAGTGAACTAAAATGGACAGGAATGGGTGAATTTCACTCAGATGACCATCAAGTATACTACTGCAGGCAAGAATCCCTCAGAAGAAATGGAGTAGCCTTCATAGTCAATAAAAGAGTAGGAAAAGCAATACTGGGATACAATCCCCAAAATGACAGAATGATCTCAGTTCGAATCCAAGGCAAACCATTCAATATCACAGTAGTCCAGGTCTATGCCCCAACCACTGGTGCTGAAGAGGATGAAATTGACCGATTCTATGAAGCCCTACAGCACCTTATAGAATTAACACCAAAAAATGATGTCCTTATCATCATGGGGGATTGGAATGCTAAAGTAGGAAGCCAAAAGATAACCGGAATAACAGGCAAGTTTGGCCTTGGAGTACAAAATGAAGCAGGGCACAGGCTGATAGAATTTTGTCAAGAGAATACGATGGTCATAGCAAAGACTCTTTTCCAACAACCCAAGAGACGTCTCTACACATGGACATCACCAGACGGTCAACACAGAAATCAGATTGACTATGTGCTCTGCAGCCAAAGATGGAGAAGCTCTATACAGTCAGTAAAAACAAGACCAGGAGCTGACTGTGGCTCAGATCATGAGCTTCTCGTTGCAAAATGTAGGCTTAAATTGAAGAAAGTAGGGGAAAGCACTAGGCCACTCAGGTATGAACTAAATCATATCCCTGATGAATATACAGTAGAGCTGACAAATAGATTTAAGGAATTAGATCTGATAAGACAGAGTGCCTGAAGAACTATGGACGGAGGTTCGCAACATTGTACAGGAGGTAGCAACTAAAACCATCCCAAAGAAAAAGAAATGCAAGAAAGCAAAATGGCTGTCTGAGGAAGCTTTGCAATAGCTGAGGAAAGAAGGGAAGCGAAAGGCAAGGGAGAAAGAGAAGATACACCCAATTGAATGCAGAATTCCAGAGAATAGCTAGAAAAGAATGCCTTCTTAAATGAACAGTGCAAAGAAATAGAAGAAAACAATAGAATAGGGAGAACCAGAGATCTCTTCAAGAAAATTGGAGATATGAAGGAAAGATGGGCATGATAAAGGACCAAAATGGCAGGGACCTAACAGAGGCAGAAGAGATTAAGAAGAGGTGGCAAAATTACACAGAAGAACTATACAAGAACGAGCTTAGCATCCCTGATAACCACGATGGGGTGGTCACTGACCTCGAGCCAGACATCCTAGAATATGAAGTGAAATGGGCCTTAGGAAAGCTGAGCAACAACAAAGCTAGTGGAGGTGACAGTATTCCAGCTGAGCTATTCAAAATCTTAAAAGACGATGCAGTAAAAGTGCTACACTCAATTTGCCAGCAAATTTGGAAAACTCAACAGTGGCCACAGGATTGGAAAAGGTCAGTTTACATTCCAATTCCAAAGAAAGGCAATGCCAAAGAATGTTCAAACTATCGCACCATTGCACTCATTTCACATGCAAGTAAAGTTATGCTTAAAATCCTACAAGCTAGACTCCAGCAGTATGTGGATCGAGAACTTCCAGAAGTACAGGCACGATTTTGAAGAGGCAGAGGAACTAGAGATCAAATTGCCAACATACGCTGGATCATGGAGAAAGCTAGGGAGTTCCAGAAAAACATCTACTTCTGCTTCATTGACTATGCTAAAGCCTTTGATTGTGTGGATCACAACAAATTGTGGCAAGTTCTTAAAGAGATGGGAGTACCAGACCATCTTATTTGTCTCTTGAGAAACCTATATGCGGGTCAAGAAGCAACAGTGAGAACTGGACACGGAACCACTGATTGGTTCAAAATTGGGAAAGGAGTCCGGCAAGGCTGTATACTGTCACCCTGCCTATTTAACTTATATGCAGAGCACATCATGAGAAAGGCAGGGCTAGATGAATCAAAAGTTGGAATTAAGATTGCCGGGAGAAATATCAACAACCTAAGATATGCAGATGATACCACTCTAATGGCAGAAAGTGAAGAGGAACTAAAGAGCCTATTGATGCGGGTGAAGAAGGAGAGTGCAAAAGTTCGCTTGAAACTCAATATTAAGAAAAACAAGATCATGGCATCCGGCCCTCTCAATTCCTGGCAAATAGATGGGGAAGAAATGGAGGTAGTGACAGATTTTATTTTCCTGGGCTCCAAGATCACCGCAGATGGAGACTGCAGCCAAGAAATTAAAAGACGCTTGCTCCTGGGGAGGAAAGCTATGGCAAATCTAGACAGCATACTAAAAAGCAGAGACATCACCCTGCCAACAAAAGTGCGTATAGTCAAGGCCATGGTTTTCCCAGTTGCAATGTATGGCTGTGAAAGTTGGACCATAAGAAAGGCTGAGCGCCAAAGAATTGAGGCCTTTGAACTATGGTGCTGGAGAAGACTCCTGCGAGTCCCTTGGACTGCAAGGCGTTCAAACCGGTCAGTCCTAGAAGAGATCAACCCCGACTGCTCTTTAGAAGGCCAGATTTTGAAGTTGAAACTCAAATACTTTGGCCACCTAATGAGAAGGAAGGACTCACTGGAGAAGAGCCTAATGCTGGGAAAGATTGAGGGCAACAGAAGAAGGGGACGACAGAGAATGAGGTGGCTGGATGGAATCAGTGAAGCAGTAGGCGTGAGCTTAAATGGACTCCAGAAGATGGTAGAGGACAGGAAGACCTGGAGGAACGTTGTCCATGGAGTCGCGATGGGTCGGACACGACTTCGCAACTAACAACAACAACAACAACAAAAAAGATCAACATTTGTCAATGACTGGAATCCCTTATGGACTTTTTGCTGAAAAAAATGAGAAGATGAACATGATTTTATGTGTTTGAAGATTAGAAATGGTAGCTTATGGAAGAAGGAAATTAAGATATAATTTTAGAGAGAGAGAGAATAAAATAAAAATGCATTTATAACTATTGTCAAAAGATGGAAAGTTGCTACTTTATAATCTTTTTCTTTTTTCTTTTTCTATTTTCTTTCTTAATTATTCATTGTTCTGATTTTCTTGGTTTTTTCTAATATTTGTATTATTTTTATCTTGTAAAAATTTATTCAATAAAAATTATATTTAAAAAAAGAATCAGTCCAGTAGAGACCTCAATTAAGTTTTATCTAAAGCAGATATGGGCAATCCACAGAATGTATAGGAGTATCAACCTATTTTTGTAGCTCTCAAAGTATTTCAAAATTATGCCACTGCAATTTGGTAGCAAAACTACATATTTCTGGTACTGCAGTTTTTGTCCTTTTTTGCTACAATAAAGAAATACAGGTTATGTTTAATGAATATCAACAGGCTAGGTCTTCCAAAAATACTTTAACTAAATTGTTTCTCTTGTTTCAAATAATATACACAAAAATAGAGGAAGAATTATTTGATGATCCAAATGCACTGACTTGGAAAGTTAGTTGGCAAAGGAACAAGAAAGCTAAAGTAAGACTGAAGGAAACAGAAGCTTTGATCTATTAGAGGGGATGTTATATTTCCAATTAGATATTTGAATATGGTTAAGAATAGATGGCTAGAAATAGAAGTATGATTAATAATCAGAATATAATATCTTGGTATGAAAAGGGAAATAAGAATATGCTAAGAACTTTGAATAAGGGAAGCTTTTGGTTACCCAAAAATAACTTGTTCTGAAATTATAAATGATTGGGATATTTTGAACATGGATGGGGAATTAAAATTGAAAAAAGCAAAAATAGGATATAGACTGAATAAATGGATATTGAGTGCAAATGCAATTAAGATATGCTTTGGTTAGAAAAGATATTCTAAACTGATATTATTGACACTATTACAAAAATGTAAAAAATGTTGATAGGCAATTGTATATTTACTCACAACAATAAGAATTGTATTTGCTTAGTATGGAAAAATATCTATTACCAGAAAAAGAGAGGATGTACTGGAGGGTGTAATATTGGTTTTAGTTTGAAGAAGCTTACATGTACCACGGAATCACTAATGGACTCAGTCATCACATTGTCTATTAGGCACTTGATTGTAAAAATAGAAAATTAATAAAATATTTATTTAAAAAAAGAAATATAGGATATGTTATCAGGAAGCTTAATATTTCTATTTTACTTCTTTATTTGCCTTCCTGTCCAATCAATTATTCTTGTTAAATCAATTATTCCATTTTTCTGATATCCTTCCAAAGAGCACTGTTAACCAAATACCTCATAGCTTAACAACCGCTTGTTCAGCAATTGTTCAAACTTTGGATGGTGCTGAATGAATGTTACTTACAGCCAATCTTCAATGTTCTGGCCATCATAATATCCCCATGGTCACATGAACGCAGGCTAGGTGACTAGTTCACAGTTATAACAGTGCAGCATCCCACAGTCATGATTACCATTTGCAACCATCACTGCAGGCTTCTGATAAGCAAGGCAAATGGCAGCCACGTGACATTGTGCTTAATGATGGTCTGGGATTTGCTTAACAATAGCAACCAGATGTGCTAAAAGTGCTGTCATTAAGCAGTGCAGTGACTTGATGTTGTGCTTTATGACCACATCACTTAGTGAAAGAAATTCCTGTCTCAATCACCATCATTAACCAAGGACTACTTCTCTCAAAGTAGTTAAATAATCATGGTCATGGGCTGACCATGGATTTCCAAATTTCAATGATCAATTACATTGATGTGCAGTTACATTTTCTCCACCAGTGGCAATCTTTCCTGATATTATTTTCAGTGGCTCTATCATGTTTTGGCTATATTTACCCCTGAATATCATTCTGATTTATCAATTCAAGCAAATTAGCAGTTTCCTGGCATAAAAATCATATCACCAAATGTAAATTGGGCAGTTTTATAAAAAAAATCTGTGCTCATATTCTGGATTCCTTTCAAGATGCTGATTTTTACCTTGACATAGCTTCACTAAATGACTTCAACTCTGGGGATCTAAGAGACAGTCTGCCTCACTATGGAACAAAAGATAGCCTTTGGTTAATGATGGTGATTGAGACAGGGATTTCTGTCACTAAGTGATGCAGATATAAAACCCAACATCATGTGGTGCTGGTGTCCCAGCACCATCATTTGAATGTGATAGGACAAAGAGGATGAGAATTACTATCATACAAACCCTAACCTCCAAAGTTAAATATCCTTAGGATACTGAAGAATTCCAAAGACAATGATAATGAAAATGAGAAATAAGCCCCAAAATAGTAACACAGCAATTTCCTAGATAGGACATTCCATCAGTGGTCAAGGAGTCTCAAGCTTTTATCCTGTACAAGGCCAAACTGTAATAGTTCCAGATTAATCAGTGGCACCCAGTAGATCTGGGGTTTACATTACCATTCGCTTGTTATATGATGTGATTGAGACTAGCCAATGATTATTTAATTCTAGGAAAATTATTTTATTTGTTTTTTTTATACAAGATGTCAGATCTGTTCAACCAATATTGTAATTATACATAAGTTACTAGACAGATGGCATGTAGAATGTTGCATCTAGTTCTAGGTGCTACATTTTGGAAAGGAGATTTGACAGTCCAGAGGAAATCGACCAAGGTGACATGGGACATGGAAGGAGAAATCTATAAGAAATAGCCAGAGGTGCTGAATAAGTTTAACCCAAAGAGAAGATTGGACAGGTTTTATGTTTTCAAGAATCAGGATTATCATGTAGATGGGGTAAAACAGTACCAGACACAGGACAAGAAACATTGGATTTAAAGGAACTGATTTCAGTGGATAATGGGAAACTGCCTTAATAGAAGAACTGTTGAACAGAATTCCAGTAGAACAGTAAAAGGGATGATAAGACTCTCCGTGCTGGAGTTGTTTAAATAAAGGCTGGATAGCTGTCTGTTGGAGATAATATAACAGTAGATTCCTGTTCTTAGGCAAAGGACTGGACTAGATGAACTTCCAGGTCACTTCCAGAGTTTACTTTCTATAATTAAGTTAAACCAAAGTTTTTGTTTTATTAATGTGTTACATAGCTCTATGTGCTGTAGTTTGCAAACCAGTACTTAGAAAAGGATAGGCAACCCTTTGCAGATACACAAGAACCATAACGCGCAGGATGATGATGCAAAATAGTGTGCCTAAGCCAACATGTGAGCAAGATCAGCATATTCTGCTCCATCCCCACCCACTTTGCTCTATGTACTGTGAATAGGATTCTGAACTATTTCTTTGTTTTAACTATGTTAAGATTATTGTAGATGTATCTACAATAGGTTTTAAGGGTTTATGCCTCATAGTAATGATAAACTGCAAATGCTGCGGGTTTTGGATAATTGTAATGGAAATAGGCTCTCCAAGCCAAATGAGGCTTCAGGTTGCCCACACATGGCTAATTGTGTTGTATAAATAGCTATGGTTTTATTTAGCAAATCAGCTAAAGATGTTTAGATATCTTCAGCCTACTGAACTTTTCAAACTTTATGTGAAAATGAACACTGACAGCTTTACTGTCTGAAGCTGAATTATCTCTTTAGAATACAATGCTAAATTGTGGCTTAATGTTCTGTGAACAAGCTTCCGATTCTTCAAGTGTTCACAACCCTTTTCCTCTAAAAAGCTTCAAGGATTGAAAGTTTTAGGATACCATTTAGCATTGTTGAAATTTCAACAACTGCTGTACCAGTTTCTCTAATTCTGTTGGCTGCTAAAAAGACCTGACCTAGCGCATTCTGAGATGTTATAGTATCATCTAATTTATTTTGTTCATTGGATTATAATTTAGTACAGATATTCCTCACTTAATGACTATTCATTCAGCAACTATTTGAAGTTACAATGGTGTTGAACCAAGGGACTTACAATGGGTCCTTGAAATTCTGGCCATCTTAATACCCTCACATCAGATGAACAAAATTTGGGTCCACCCTCATTTATGACCATCCCACCTGCTACTGTACATCTCCCACTCCCAGCTGACCTTCACTGTCATCTTCACTGCTATCTCTTTGCACCATCTAGTCACACAAGGGGCACGATGGAAATCTCATGCAGGATGATGTGTGAGAGCTATGGTGAGCAGCTGTATATCAGACTGCACATTACAGGTCACTATTGGCCAGGTCTTTTTTGTGTGTGCCGGCTTAGTCTTTTTGTAAAAAAAAGATCTGGCTGGCACATGAAAGAAACCTGATGTGAAAACGATGTGCAGTGTGAAGGGCACCAGATAGCAGGCAGGGCTGAGTAATGGGGGCAACTTGCAGGAGTGGATGGCCAAAAGGGCAGAGTTGTGGGAGAGATAGATGGATGGGGAAGATGGTGCCTTACCAAGAATGGCTTGGATCCATGTCCTTGCTAATGACTGTATGGTAACTGTATGGTCAATAATAGTAACTGGGACTGCTGGAACTGCCACTGCTAAGCAAAGCAATTGAGTGACATTTAACTTAATGACGTCTTCACTTAGCAATAGATGGCCAGTCCCAAATAGAATTATTAAGTGAGGACTGGCTGTACCAGAGGCTAGAGTTATTATGAATGTATTTTTTCTCTCAGTCTATCAAGTTATATAGTAGCACTCACTATACATTGTTTAAATCAATCAATCTTCACAGTGGTTCTGAACTATTTACTTTTTTATTAGACAATTGTATGGAATTAAGCATGTGATAGCACTTGATACCAAATATAACTTGTTCTGACATGCTACTGGTATTGTGGCTAGGTTTGGTAATTATACTATGTCATTACCATTATTGAAGTGGCACAGCAATATGGTACATTCTCTGATTATATTGTTAATAGGAACACTTGTAATCTAGCAATATACTAACATGAACTAACCAGATAATGTGATCTAGATGGTCAAATAACCATAGGAGTACCTATAAGAAATTTAATGGTTGAACACAAACCAACCGTTCAACCATATTCATAATTTAAAAAGTAAAATGCAAGTTATATAACTTACATATTTGAATGTTAGAATTGAGAACTGGAATATCCCATTTTGAAGAATTAATTCATCCAGATGTTAAATGAGAAATACTCATAATTTAAAAATGAATTTAATTCTTTTCAAAATAATTTTATGCAAATAGAAAAAAAAACTTACCCTACTGGTTATAAGGATTGGATCCAGGTATGAATTTGTTAATAATCTTTGAAGAGTGTTCTAAAAATGAGAAGATGAAATAATATGTTTCTGTGTGGTCTACATTTAATGTTAACTTTGAATTAATTTTATAATGCTATCCATAGTTATTATATAGATCAGAGGTCCCCAACCTTTTGGAAACGAGGGACCGGTTACGTGGAGAGGTTTTCCGCGGACCGGAGGGGGCATGGTTTTGTGTGCTGCCTGCATCCTGTGGATGGGGCTTTCCTTGTTTGTGCGGACCAGTTGCTGGCATGCCATAGCCCAGTACTGATCCATGGACCAGGGGTTGGGGACCCCTGATATAGATCTTTTCTCTCCCTTTTCTGTTAAGTTTTTCCCCTTTGTCATGTTTATCATCCTAATATATCCATGTTTTCCCCTTCCCTGTATAAGCAGCATTTATCTTTTTTCCCTTTTTAGCACAATACTTTTTGGAGTTCAGTTAACACATATACCCCCTTTCAAGATCTCGTCTGAATTGCAGATCTTAATTTTTACACCTTACTTCATCCATCTCTTTTTTTTTTTCATCAACAGATGTAAGAATTTCAGACGGTTCAAAAACTTTAACATTCTCCTTCCTCTTTTTGATTCGCGATTATGAATGCCCTACCTACTTATGGATCTAGGCTAGGGCAATGGCCCAGCACAGAATCAACGAGGTATGCTTGTGTCCAGAAATTAATTCCTAATTACACTGAAAGACGCGTATTCCTGCTTACATTATTAAAACTAGTGTCGTTATTAAAAGACCCCAAAGATTAGCTTCATCATTGTGACACAATCCTCCTAACCCATCTTTTCTTAAATATATATTTAGTCAGACTTAACTCTTTCCCACCTCTCTAATACAAATCTTAAGTGACGTGTGACATTTTGCATAGAAGAACGCGATTCTATTCACGTGGCCGTATGCTGGCACCAGCCTCACCCAGCGCTGGGAGCAACTCAGGGCGAGTTAAATCCAGATCTAATCACGACTCCGTCTTTCGCCAGAGAATCATGGGAGGATTGATCCCATCTCGCCTTCTTCTTGTACCACCCCGCCATTCCCTCGCCTCCTCATAAGTCTCCCCGAAGCATTTCCTGTAAAGAGCTCACGGAGGCGGCGTGGCCATAACCACACTCACATTGCCCAAAACCGGAGTTTCCGCGTCCGGGTCGCTGCCGCCGCCGCAAACGAGGCGATCGCGGGGTGGGCCTATTGCCTATCTCAGAATAGCGGCAGCGAGAGGCGGCGGCCTCGCCTGATCTGAATCGGAAGCCATGGCACTCTGGTGTCGGCCTCGCTGTTGCTGCTGTTCATGCGCCGCTTCGTCCCGGACGGCGAGACTCTTCAGCAGCTTGCGAAGCTGCAGTTTGGACAGCGGCAGCGGCGGCGGCACTAAGCAGCAGCCGGGCGATGGACTGGTGGCGCCGATGCTGAAGACGGCCGTAAGTAGCGCTGCACTTGGGGCGATTGGAGGTCACGAAGGGAATGAATGGGCGCAGCGATCGCTGGCGCCGGCGGAGGAGCCGATCCCGGGGAGAGCTCAAAGCGCGGGTGAAGGAAGGGGTTGCACCAGGAAGCGGGCGGAGGGGGGGGGAAGCGCCTTTGGGAGCCTAGAAGTAGCCCAGCTCTTGCAAAGCAATGGCTTATGCTAAGACGAGCCACCGAAGCGACGTTCACCGACTCCAATGCCCTGAGATATGGGGCGACTGTAATACCCCGGTACCCCTTGTCGCTTTTGGGGATAGAAATGGCGAGGGGAGGAAGAGAAAACGAGGAACGGAAAGGGAAGCGTTTTCTAAGCCTGGCGCGTTGAATAAGGAAGTTAGTTACCCAAGCGCCTTGCCCGGCTAGTGCGCTGCAGAGGGTCGGGGAGCAGCTGGCGAGAGACGTTGCCTGGGACATTTGGAGGGCACTGGATGGCAGATAATGACTGAGATTTGCAGAAGAGCAAAGAAAGGGGTTGCAGAGCCAACAAGCACAGACCAGAGAAAAGAAAATAACAGTATTTCCTGCTGCATAATCCTGTTAGGGTGTAAGACTGCAGCAAGATGTGGTTTGCTTCTCTTGGAGGTATCTTAAAAGGCTTACAAATTGGAAATATTAAATGATCTGTCAGTGGGCGTTATTCTCAATGGCCCATACTGGCTGGTAAATACAAGGCATGGATATTAGGCATGCTTATCGCCACGAGTTGGCCAAAATATAAAAAAGTGGGATAAAAAGTATTGTTGTTGCTCCAACACACACCTAAGTTTGAGAAAACTAGCTGTCTTTCAACCAGATTCATCATTTCACAAGTTACTGGCCTGTGCAAGATGTCAGAGATGAAATGGGCTTTTTTGTTTGTTTGTTTTGCTCAGCCCACTGCATTTCGTTTTTAGATATCTGAACCCATTTTCACAATACTTGTTAAAACAATTCCTTCAGGAGAAATTTTGGGAAGAGTTCATGAGTAATCTAAAACAAAAACAAAACAAGAAAGAAATGAATAGATGTAATCTAAACATTTCGTTACCAGGCTAGGTAATGAAATGTTTGAAAACCAACTCAACAAGCTTGGAGAATGCACCTTCACCCTCATCCTACACCTGAGCTACAGATATTCACCATCTAGTAATGTTCTTTACAAAGTTTTCCAAGTGAAAGAAATTCATTATGCTTCCCTGCCTTATCTTCTACTGTTGCTAAAACTCATTAAAACAAATCCAGGGAACTTTCCTCCCCAATTATGTGTATGTGGGCCACTTGTATGCTACTCAACATCTCTGCAGAAAAGTGGATATAAGGGGAAAAATCTGTGGAGTGCTGATTTGTTTGTTTGCTGAGCTTCAAATACCCTATGCATATAAATTGTTTAATAAACCCACTTGACCTCTTAATCCAGATGGGGTTATTTAGGAATTCTAATCTTGTTCAGTCAACTAGCCTCATTCTGTCTTGTTCCCTTTTCATATGTTTGCAATGAAAAATGCCCTGTCATAAAGATGACATAAAGATTTGCTCCTGTTCCTCCCACCTGTGGCACCTACCGATCTGCTCTCAGGGCTTCTGCACACAACATCCACCCACTCAACCACAACACTTAACCAGCAACTTGCTTGTCTGGGGCTTCCATCTCTTCCCATGTCACATTCATTTGAAGTCTTCTCTTAACCAATGTGGTCCTGGGATTATGACGGCAACTGGAACTTTCAGGATTACTATTGCTAAATGATATATGTCATGTCGCACTTTACAACCATATCATTTAGCAACAGTAATTTTGATTCCAATTGCCACTGTAACCCGAGGAGAATCCGTAGTAACTTTTGTAATCTATCTTAATTCTGCATAAAGTAGTTCTTTAAAAAATGGATTATAAATAAATATCCTTTTTTTTCTTTCTGCAGAAATCTAGTTTTTTAGGGGAAAGACTGTGTCTATTTTTTCCAAAAATGTATAGTATATGTTGGCGGTAAGTTGAAAGCTTTCTACTGTATACGTTATAAAAATAGTCATACTAAAGTAGGTAACTTCAGTATCTTTTAAAGTTTCACTGTGAAGGATGCAACAGTGAGATATTAAATTCCATGCATCATAATATTTAGTCTTTTTCCCTGTCTTTTGACAGCTACACAAATTAAATATTCAGTATAAAGCATTAAATTGATATATAAGATCTTTTGAGAATCATCATGTAAGCAAGTTAATATAGCCACCGAAGCCACCAGAGCAAATATTCTCATCTATTAAATTTCAAATTAAAATTAAAATAGCCAGAATCACATAGGAAATTGTATGAAATGTGATGTTTCTGCCTGAAATTTTACAAAATAGTGAGTAAGATAAAATCTTGCGAAACTTGGTGATCACTTGCAATTTTGGCTATTATGTATATGATATACACATATGTATATGTATGCATACCAGTAATATAAGGTACTTCATAGTGATTTACTGATATTGGTATGCATCACCAAACATAAGAAATTAATGCAGTGGAAACAGTGACTATAATTTCGTATCTTATATAGCATGTAGCTTGGCGCTAGATTTTTTGCTCTCCTGTTTTAGAGGAAAGAAAATAACCATGTAGAATGGAGTGCTTTTTTTCCATTTGTTTAATTCAACACAACATAACAACTTTTGCTTTATTCTCCATATGCATGCCCACACAAAGGTACAATATTTATTTTATGTATATATCAGGTTTAGAAATTATGTCCCTCACAGAGATAATAACTTAGTACATTTGAATAAAATGCCTAAGCTATTTTTCCTTGGTTTTTGATAACTTTATAGATCCAAACAGCTAGTCTTTTTCTATGATGTGGCTAATGCAAGATAGGAGTATGAGACTCAAAATCTAGTAATTTTGCTGGGTGGGAAAATAATTGCTTCTGAAGGTATCTTGGGTGCTTAATGCAAGCGCAAGATCCACCCAAGATCTCCAAACTTAATGGTTTTAGAAAACGTATGTCCTTCTTGCTTCTCAGTATTGACTGAATAATAGATAATGTTTATGAATAATGTTTATTAACTGTAGATTAGTTTGAAGAATTATTTCCTTTTGTGTATTTTCTTTTAAAAATTCAATTATTCAGGATAACAATAAAAGTTATCCTTCTGGGCAGGGATGACCAAATTGCCTCAGTTACAGGGATTATGTTAATATTTTATTTCTTCCCCCAAAAGTTTTACTAGGTTTCAACATACAACAGTGCAAACTCATTGCTTTGGTAAGGCAGTCAGCAATGAACAATACAAAGATCCTTTTAAACTTGGAGGGAAAGACCTGAAAAATCTCTATGAGGATATTAAAAAGGTAAATATGTTTTTGGTGAGCTAGGGTGAAAAGCTCTAATAGATCATTCTTTAGATGGGACTTTATTGTCATAAAGCAAGTCTAGATTTGCAGATATAGAACGGGCTTTGTTTGCCTTTCTGCAGGAATTACGGATTTCTACTACAGAACTTAAAGAAATGTGTGACTATTACTTTGATGGTAAAGGGAAGGCCTTTCGACCAATTATTGTGGCACTAATGGCCAGAGCATGTAATTTTCATCATAACAATTCTGGGTAAATATCTTTTATTTTTGAATTATTACAGTTAAGATTTGTTCCCATACAAAAGCAAATAGTGACAATAATATTTAGCAGATATTCAATCTTGTATTTAACGGATGTCTCTTATTTAGAATAAGAGAAAATAATTTCTCACTACGTACATTCCCTGTGCTACTGTGCCGAGTTACAGTATTTATTTTTCAAATTTAATTTTATACTTCTTCTATATTAAATATGAAAGATTAATTTCGTTATAAACTTACCGAACTCTAAAATATTACTCATGAATACCATTTCATTATTAGCAGGGCAAATGTTAGTAAATTAGCAAGTTGAAACATGCCTATTTGCCATGTGATGTGATGTAGAGGTGGATAATTGAGACAAGGTTGAGGAAAGTAGAAGAATGGAAAGGCAATTGTTAAGGCCAATGGATAAGTTCAAAGAAAAGCTATGTATTATTACAGAAAATAACTGGATAAGGCAAGAATTTGCATGGTCTCCAAAATTTTTGAATCTGACTAGATATCACCTGTCTGTTTCTGTATTGTTCAAGCTATTCTAACAGGGTTGACATGCTACATTTTTCTTATCCTCTTCCCACGTCTCAATCTTAGAGAAGTGAAGGCAAGCCAGCGCTCCGTAGCATTAATTGCAGAAATGATCCATACCGCAACACTAGTTCATGATGATGTAATTGATGATGCTAATTCACGAAGAGGAAAAGTTACTGTTAATCAGATCTGGGGGGAAAGGAAGGCAAGTATTTTTTCTTAACTATAGAAAGTATTGTTGATGTGGGAATGCTACTTGAGTTAATCTGCTACTTTAATCTGCAAGACACAAAATGCAGCAATACAGCACAAGAAAGACACAGAGAAGAGCCCAGAGAAAAATCAACAATCAGTGAAATACGTAAAGTATCCCTGAAGGATTGTTGTTGATAAGCCCAGAAGTCTCTAACCAGGACTGGGAAAGAAACAAGATCACAGCAGCTTGATTGAAGAGGATTAGGGAGGAAAGTGAAATAATTGAAAGCAGATATTAATTTTTATTTTTTGAAGAAAGACAACTCTAGGTCTTGCTTGATGCCAAAGTGTTTCAATTAAGCTTTGTATATGCGGTTGACATTCCCACAAACATATATAAGGGAATTCAGTGTTCTTAGCTATGTGCAGATAATAGGTGTTGATATAATTGAATATAAAGAAACTTCCTCTTGGCAGAAGATAAGAGTGGCACCTCAACCCTGTTATTGAATTTTCTCAAGACAAAGGAACTAGATGAAGTTTCTAGGAGTATAAAGCAGTGTTTCTCAACCTTAGCAACTTTAAGATGTATGGACTTCAACTCCCAGAATTCCTTTCCAACCTCTCATTGTCTTATCATTCTGGCAAACCTATTCTAAATTTGAATTATGGAAATATTTTATATAACTGAGAAAAAATATAAAGTGTGTAAAGTTCTTTGTAATTGCATTTCTGATGTTGCCTTCCAGATTTATTTGTTGGTAAGTTCTCTGATATGCATTTAAAAAATGGTATGCAAATCTGTAAATTGAATAATGGTGCCAAATAGAATATTTTAAAATCAATTATTCTTTTCCAGGCAGTCTTAGCTGGTGATTTCATCCTTTCTACAGCATCTTTAGTTTTAGCACGTATTGGGAACACAACTGTCCTTTCTATAATAACGCAAGTGATTGAAGATCTGGTGCGTGGTAAGGCTTTTTAGCAACATACCTAGAAATAACAGAATTTTCATTTCCTTGGCAATTAGTTGCTAACACTATTGATCTTTTTTACCTCTTACAGGTGAATTTCTTCAACTGGGTTCCAAAGAAAATGAAAACGAGAGATTTTCTCATTACCTCGAAAAAACTTTTAAGAAGACTGCAAGTCTTATAGCACACAGCTGTAAAGCAGTATGTACGTTCCATCTTTTCTGTTAATTTATCTTAATGTGTTGAGGAGAGACAGATTAGGAATTAGAAGATTGATCCATTTTTTCAACAAGCTTATGAATCTAAAGGCTTTGACAAAATGGCTGCAGTGGTATCTTTGATTCATTTTCCAGAGAGAAAAATAGAGAGAAAATAACTTAACCAATACATTAAGCCTAATGAAAAAATGGGAGCTGAATTCGAAACACCAAACAGTTATAATGAACTTAATTTTCTGCTTCATCAGTTTCAGAGAAGGCATTGAAATAATTTCATTGAGCAAATAATGATTTTACAGTTGTAGTGCTATCAAGGTGTTATTTAGCACTTCAGTAAATGGAATTCTTTGAAGTTTCTTTAATTTGCCTTGTGCTGCATTATTTCAGGTGACTCCAAGAAGACAGCAGAAATACTAAATAGATATTCCCAATCTTTTTTTAATCCATATCATAATAAAAAAGGAATCTGTTATATAAGCCAGGGTTTAACAAACACCACACAGCACCTTAAAATATTACAGATTACACTAAACATTGCCTGCAACGAGAGACCATATATGGGCAAACTAATGGATGGAGGCTCAGTCCTGTCTTGTTGATCATAGGCATTCCTAATCTAGAATTAAATATAAGCCCTGTACCAGATGAAAAATCAGTATTAGATGAGTGTAGAACTTGGACTATAAATCCTTAAACCAATAGTATGCTTGGAAAGTGAGGTCCTGGTAGAAAGCACCATATATATTTTTTGCATGCTTGGGAAGGACCTGGCCAGAATTCATATCTTAGTGAATTCTGGATAGGGTTTATCGTGAAAAATAGAGCAAGTGCAAATATTTTTCAGAAGTGTACTTCATAGAGCAGATTGCACAATTTTGGAATAACTTAGAAGATTCTACTTTATTTTACAAGTACAGTTTAAAGTGTTAGTTTAAAGCCAAAAGATTTGGCACCCTAAATACATAATGCCTAAATACATAATGCCCAGCATCCGTCATATTAATTCTTCTGTAATATAACATAGGTTTTTGCCCTGTTGGTTATTTTCTGATTATACATCAACTTAGCTGTCTGATAAAGAATATTATTAGAAAAGTTAATAAAACTGATGGTTAATGATGGGTCTCTCAGCATTTGTTATAGTTTCTCTTTATATTACAATGAAATTTGATGATGACTGTAAAACTAACAAATCATTTTGCAATCATAATCTTATTATATGTGTTAGCCTCTGTGTTTGCAGTTATATGTGCAAATATATTAAATATTTCAAAGTTAATCCATTTTTGGATATGAAGATATCTCTATCTCTCGTCCATCTGTCTGATCCCAAAACTCTTCAGATCTTTGGACAGAATGAAGCTATTGATGTCTGCTTCTCTGTTGTTGGTGCATTGTTGGCACATATGAATAATGGGAAATAACCAAAGATTCTGTTCTTTTTTCCTTTTCAGGTTTCTGTACTAAGCTGCCCTGATCCAAAAGTTCATGAAATTGCATATCTGTATGGAAAAAACCTTGGGATAGCATTTCAGGTAACATATAACAATGATGACTTAAAGACACAGAATTTTTAATCAATCAAAAGGGGGAGGTTTGTTAACATTTATACATGTATGCTTTACTTAGATCCTTGCAAGGATATCTTGTAAACTTTGTATTGTATATTCTTTGTTTACTGTAGCTAGTAGATGATGTGCTGGATTTTACATCATGTTCTGAACAGCTAGGAAAGCCTGCATCAGCGGACCTTAAACTTGGAATAGCCACTGGACCCGTCTTATTTGCTTGCCAGCAGGTATGAACAATAGAGACTCTACTTTCTTCCCAAGATATTACATGTCTAGTTGAGTTTTATTCATGCTAAAATTTAAAAGTATTGTTGAGTATGCATGCTTTGAAGAAAAATAAGATGCTTAAAGGAAGGAAAGGTAGCCTCTACAGATGCTTTTCAAATTAGAAGCAATAACTTAAAAATACCACCAATCCTTAACTGATTTCTTATTATCCTAAGTCAAATTAGCAATACAAGGCATGGTTACGTTTATTGACTGGATAGTTAAAAGTTAAAGATAGATATCTGTCTGGGTTTGAATGTGCCAAGATTTTACATAGTTGGAAGTTGGATGTAACCTTTATATTAATTGTGGGGAGGGGTTCAGTGTCTGATTCTTGAAGGCTGCCTGGACAAATCCCTATAATTTTTTTACCAACATTTTTCAGAAATAGTTTGTCATTGCCTCCCTTCTAGGGCTGAAAGTGAGTGAGTGGCCTAAAGGGACACTTTGTGCCCAAGGCAGGATTAGAACTCCCGGTCTCCCCACTTCTAGCCTGATTCTTTAACCACTACGCTAAACTGGCTCTCAATTTGTGGTTTATCCATGCTCTTTTTTAAAACAAACTTCATTGGCTTCCTGTATATAACATACAGTTAAAAACTGTAAAGTTGACAGCCCAAGTTCGAGACCCAAGCATCGTGCAGTGGGGTGAGCTTTTGTTACTTGCTCCAGTTCCTGCCCACCTAGCAGTTTGAAAGTATGCAAATGAGAATAAATGGATATCACTTCCATTGGGACAGTAACAATGTTCCATGCACCTCGGCATATAGTCACACTAGCCGTATGATATGGAAATGTCTTTGGCTTCCTTGGCCAAAAAACAAGATGAGCAACGCTCCCTAGAGTCGGACACGACTGGAAAGAGGAAACCATTACTTTTATAGAACACACTAAGCCAAAATCACTCAAATCCTAGATGTGAAGTCAATTTGACTTGTCCTTATTTTGCTAAATCATTCACTCCCATTTACTGCATCTCATATGAAAATTCACAAACTAATATACGTAAAAGTGATGGCTACTTCCTTTCAGTTGTGCCTGCTACCTGATTGAATCCAGGGGATTGCAAAGATTTGAATACAGTAATTTTTTATTGTAATCAATAGGAAGGATACTAAAGCTTGTAAGTCTTGGCCAAATTACACTGTGGAAAAAGAAAGAAAATTCTTATCCAACTTTTGGGCCAATTTGTTATACATGCATACACACAAATTCATATAGAATCCACCGCTATATTTGTTTTTTTTTTCAAGTGACAGTTTCTTTCCTAAATATATTATAATCCATTCTGGCTCCTTGAAATGAATTAAAGTGAAACAGACATTTTCAGTTCATCAACTCAGTTTTAGCTGGTTTGTCTGCAAATTAAGAACTATCAGATAACATAATCTCTTAACCTGCCTGCATTTGAGAGTCCTCAATATGCTGAGAGGCTTCTTCAGTAAGATTGCTTCCGATAAAATTCTGGATCATAAGAAGAAAAATATCCAACAAGCTACAAAAAGATTCATATGCAGCTGTGCCTGCATTTAGATTGTATCAGTATGCAAAGAACTCATTTAAATTGTATCAGTATGCAAAGAACTGCCTAAGATGGGGCAATAATATTTTTTCTTTTCTAGTTCCCAGAAATTAATGCCATGATAATGAGGCGATTCACTTACCCAGGCGATATCCAACGTGCCCAGGAATTTGTATTACAGGTAAGACAAAACCTTCATTAAAGAAAATTTGGTATACTCTTGTGACTTCACTCTTCCTTGCAGACCAAACATCAATAGATACAATGTTGATTCAAGTACATCTGGTCCTCACTTAACAACCACAGTTGGGACCTGCAACACTATTGCTAAGTGAGACATCACATAACCACGATGCTTACAGTTTCACTTCCACTGTGGTCATTAAGCGAAACATCATGAGATGTGACTTGCAGTTTTACTATCAGCTTCTCTGTTGACTCTGCTTACTGGAAATGCAAGGACTGGTTATAATTATTTTTCAATATTGTCATAACTTCAAAAAATAACTAAACAGGCCAGTTGTTAAGCAAGGACTACCTCTTTATGTTTTTAGTACAGTTAGGAAAAACACATCATGCTGGCATTGATATCCTGTGTGTCTGATTCTATTATTCTAAGAATAAAGTTACAGCAGAACATAGTAAATCCATGTTCATGCTGCAGCAATTATTATATAGGCACAGATTAAACTTTTTAATAAAACCATTCTATTTTGCAAGCAAACATATGAGATTCCTGTATAGAACTGTTTGAATGTTCATGAAGAGCTAGTCATGAGATTCCTGTATAGAATCTGAATGTTCATGGAGATCCAATGTGGTGTAGTAATGAAGGATTGGACTAGAAAATAGGCCCAAATTCAAGATCATCTTTAGCCATGAAAATTCATAAGATGACTTTGGGCCAAATCATTTTCTTTTAGCCCAGTCTTATTCAAATGATTGTTGTATGGGAAGTGATATATATGTCTCCCATATAAGTTGCCTTTAGCTCCTGCAGAGATGTGTATCTAGCACAATATTTTTCAAACTTGGCAACTGGCTGGGGAATTCTAGGAATTGAAGTCCACACATCTTAAAGTTGCCAAGTTTGAAAAACACTGATCTAACAGATGATAATACTGAAAGTGGATCAAGTAAATATTGTGTTGGTAATTCATACAAGCTACTCTCAGCAGACTGCCAATTTTTATATTAATGAGTTGGGTGTTGTTTAAGACTCAAGGACCATTTTCATAAATCATGGCATCCATGGTAGTATAAAGCACATTGGAGATAAGGAACATTTCAAAGTAGCTTACGTCTATATTTACCTTCAAGTTGTATGGATCTATAAAATGCAGTTCTAAAAAAGAGTCAGCTAAACTTTCACAAAACCAATTGCAAAATGGGAAAGCAGCAGCTTTGTATGGTTCACTAACTCCTTTAATATTTTGGTCTTTTCTTAGAGCGGTGGCATACAGCAAACAACCTACCTCGCCCAGCGTTATTGTCATGAAGCAGTGAAGGAGATTAGCAAGCTTAGACCATCTCCAGAAAGAGATGCCCTTATGCACCTGGCAGAAATTGTCTTGTCTCGAGACAAATGATCCTCTTCTTCCTCCTGATGATTCTGGCAGCTATTTTACCAGACTGTGCCTAAACTGTTTCAGAACATCTTGGCTTGCTTCTGGTGGAGTTCCCATTTTTTTAAAAAAAAGTTCTAGTTAAGTAACTAGGCTTATGAAATGCTTTTATTGAAGAAAGCATTATGCAACAGTGAAACACAATCAGTCTGTTAAATTGGTAGCAGCACGTGGTACCTATGTTTTTAATGAAGAGGTTTCTTGTTTTATGTGGGCATTTGTTTACACTGTTCACTATTGATGCTGAAGGCCACAAACAATAAAATACAATCAGTGTATTAAATTATTTCTGCAGTTTCTCATGTGTGCTGGGACTATAACCAACTCCTCGAATAATTAAATTGCCTATCAGAATTTCAAAGTACCCAGAAAATTAAAGAATGGTTTATTATAAAAGACTGTACATATTTGTTATAATTAAAACAGGTTATATACAAATCAAGAAGCGTTCCAATTTATAAAGGGAATACAAATAGGTTTCATGGGTTGCTATTTGATGTCAGAAATAACATGTTAACAATCAGGAAAAGGCAGCAAATAAAGCAATTAGGTTCATTTAAGGAACAACAAGGCAAGAGATCCTTCAATATCGAATGTCACACTACATAATATTATTGTTCTTGTATTTAGTACACTTGCTTGTTCGTCATCTAATGCCCATTAAGACAGTGATTGAGTCCAAATAAATCTTTAGTACACAAAGCAACACATCCCTTTATAATTTTTCTCGTGTACTGTCAAAAACCAGAACTGTCGTCTGACCTTGTGTTCAAACTGTAGATGTTCTACTGCATACTAAAAGCCAAACGGGTTGCACGACAACCTATGTCTTTTTCTACATAAGCTGTTCTTGCTTTTTTTAGTGGGATGCCTGACTAGAAACAGCATTGCTATGGAAATACATCCCTGTTCTTAGGCCCACAAGAGCTGTATTCCTAGACACTCGCTGTTTATAGTGATGTGGAAAAATCAGTAGAAATCCCCCAATGATGAAAATTTACTTTCAGCAGGGCAAGAGACCTTCATAGTTTTTAAATAGAACAGTCACTTGGGATTGTTTGTTTGCCCACCTTCTGCACATTCATCTACTTTTGCAATGTGTCATTAAAGCTTCTCTCTTAAGGCAGTTCCACAGCAAAAGGATGCCTGTTACAGGAAAAGTACCAATCCAGCTGAAATTAAAAAGTGATTAAATGTTTACTTCACCTCTCTTGTGGTACATCAGCATTATAAACTTGACCATCCCTGGCCACACTCTGGTAGCCAAGAAGAGAAACAGATTTCTGCTCTATAATTGTTCCCAGACCACTATAACCTGGTAAGTGACCTGAAAAAGAAAACTACTGGGTATTTTAGCAAGCTAAAACAGCTTTGTTTTATACTGTCTCCCACCAGCCTTTTATTGATGTGCTTTCTATTTCCAATAGCTACTCAAAAATCATGGGTAGCAGTCTCCAAATATATTTACTAATGAATAAGCCAAATAAGTGCAATCTGAATATATGGTAGGCCTGCAGAAGTGTACATTTCCCTTTATTGGGGTGTAAGATTTTGGACTTGCAATTAAACATGATCCTGTTGATAAGGGGGAGATTTGGTAAGTCAACATGCTTCAATATTGCTTTGCAAAGCAAGGCAAGCCAACAAAAGTAATGGACAAGACCTTTGGTTCATTTATGTATTTATGAATGGAAAAGTCAAATGCAATTTTACTCATTAAAAACTCAGGTACAAATTACACACACATCATAAGACCACCCATCTTTGATTCACATGGACATTTTTGATAGAGACTCAAAGGACTCACTGGAAGAGACTCTTAGTGAAAGTACTCCAGTAAAAGATTACAACAAATTGGAAGCATCTTGGATTTTCAGAAAAAAGTGTAATTCAATACATAAGTTTTTATGCATGCTTTTAAACAAATACTATACTTTGAGGATGAGCAATAGTCTAAATAAAGGTAAATGACCAGCATTATTAAACTTTTCAACCAGATTTAATATTAGTCTAACAGTTGTTAGTTTATCACGCTGTTGCACTGAGAAAAGAAAACAATGGCACGATTTGAATCTTGAGTCATTAAATAGTATATACCCTACTTCCCCAGAATATTTAGGCTGGTCGTAGAAAACAACGCATAGGTAAATAAGCATAATCACTAATAAAGAGTTCAGTTATTTGCAAAACAGAATAGCTTTTTCATGGAATGTTCTGTTTCTCCCTCTGAAATGGATCAATCCAATCATTCTGTGGTTGTATGTTTCTGGAAGTGTGTCTTCTGGAATGCAAACTGGTTTGTAGAACTCTTGGAAGCAAAAGGTGTCTTGAACACCATGACTCACTTCATGATCCAAAAGAAAGACTTGGAAACACAAACCTCACCCAGAATGTTCAGACTGGGCCATTCTGGAGAAAATACCAAATTTCTGAGAACCATTCCATTCTGCACAATCCTAAAATATTTGTTCATTTTACAAACTCCAGAAACAGATGCTTACAGATGAACATTCAGTCATGCCATTTAAACAGTATGGCCAGGAAAGGATGTGCACATTTTATGAAGCATTAAGACAAGTGTTAATTTATCCTTTGTAGATCATTATGGCATGACTGAAGGCAAGGCCTGACCTGAAAAAAAGAATTAATCTGCATAGTGCATGATTGATTCAACATAATTTCCAGGAAACAGGCCAGTCACTCTGTTGCATACACCTTCATACCAACCGTCATCATTCTTCTTTATCACATAAATGATTGCACCCTCCATGAACGACAGCTCATCATCTTTGTCCTTTGTATAGTCATATATGGCAACAACTAGAAAAATGGAAAGAGAGGCACCAATTAATTTTGTCACAAGTTGTTCTAAAATCACTTCTAGGACTTTCATGTCAGTTCAAATTTTTCCTTTTAGATTCTTCTCTCTCTCTCTCTCTCTCTCTCTCTCTCTCTCTCTCTCTCTCTCTCTCTCTCACACACACACACACACACACACACACAGAGAGAGAGAGAGAGAGAGAGAGAGAGAGAGAGAGAGAGAGAGAGAGAGAGAGAGAGAGAGAGAGGTCACAGTGGGGAACATACCAACGCTCTTTCTCCTTCTGTTTTCCCAATAAAAGCAACTCTGTGAAGTGAGTTGCGCTGAAAGAGAGGGACTGACCCAAAGTCACCCAGCTGGGCAGGACTACAACTCTTCACAGTTTCTTAGTTTCTAGGAAATAGTCCTTCACCATACAGAAATTTTATCTTGCAGGATAAGATAAAGTGGGTGTGAGAGTTACAGCCAGTATCAGATTGACTGAACAGTTGAAATGAGTATGAAATGAAATGACTATTTCTGCATTCTAGCTTACATTCTGCAGGCACGATATCCCAAATCTAATCCTTAACATTTCAAATAAAATGATCCTCAAAAGCTTGCTGGATCAAACATTCAAAGCCTTATGGTGATTTCTGCATTCTGGACACTCCATATCAAACTAGATAAACTAAGTGGGTGAAAGGAAGTTCCATGCTTCCTCAAATTTATCCCTGTATAAGGAAAATAAAGCCCAATTGCCACCACCCACAAAATGTGGCATGCTAACAATTCAATTCTCATTCTTGTTACAGACTTACAATCCATCAAATGCTGTCACATTACTTTACTTTGGTTATTTATCTCAAACCAAAAGTGCTGTTGTGTCAAAATTGGCTGTAATCTCAAAATGTGAGTGAGCAGTGCATGATTTATTTGAAAAAATAAATATTTTGTTACAAGAAGAGTGCAGATGCATTACTTCCATTACATGCCAATTAAGAAGTAGGATACCGTAACTATATATTATTATTTTACTAAAATGAAGTGGCAAAAACAAGGCAATTCTAATTTGAGGGCTCTTACTAATAAACTTTCAGATGCAAAATATGTTGAGAATAAGTTGGGCTAACTACACGAAGCTATGTATTTTTTAAAACCACAATTTAACAAATCACAAAATCAGGATTCACACATCATGCTAAATAAGCCTTCCCGAACTGGCACACTCTCAAGGTATTGGGGCTTCAACTCCCAGATTCATCCATTGCAGAGGAATTTTGAAAATTGTAATCCCATCACATTTAGAGGACACCATGTTGGGAAGGCTGTGCTCAACTGAAAATAAAACATATTATGACTTGATATAAAGTACACAGCAGCTAATAATATCAATTATCAGTGATATTCCTATTTGTGGATACTTAGCACCACTTCTGTTAGAGAGGAAGGATGTTCAGATACCACGGGTGGAGACAGGTTAATCATAGGAAAAACTTTATACAACTAGTGGAAATGAAGTTGAAAAACAAGGATAGAATCCAATACAGGTTTATATTTCCAATACTTACATTTGTTTTCTAACACATGAAATACATGTTTCTATCAATATTAGTCAACATATAATGCAATGATGCAATCCAACAACTGAAGGGCCATAGACTGCTCACTTAATATATTGTTTTAGTACAACCAAGTTCTTAATGTAACCTTTATAAACAATTCCATAGATCTGGTTATCATTAATTTCCTAACCTGCAAAATTTTGGGAGGAAGGCGTATTGAAACTCTGAAAATGGGGATTTATGTCAAGTCATCCAGTTGGTGGTGTCATCTGAATGGGGTACATTTGGCTTAAATCTCTCTAAGGAAGCTGGAAAGGGATGTTTAGTGCAAATCTATTCATCCTTTACCTTTCTCAATATAGCTTTTAGGTGCCCAGGCTGGATCACCATCAGCATAAGGATCATTGTACTGCACTACTGCAGCCTCCTCATCTTCATAGTCCACTGGTGGTGGTGGTGGAGGTGGTGGAGAGTCATCAAACATAGGCATCTCATCTGGAGGTGGTGGAGGAGGTGGAGTTGGACTGTCGGCAACTGGTGAATCAGTGAAAGAAGAATATTTGGTCAGATTTAGTTCAGACAGAAATGAATCCATGATCAGAGGTCCATACCTACTACAGAAACTAGTTACATGCACTAACAGTATCATGCATAGATTAGAGATGAATGCTTTATATGTTAAAATGCTATGACATACAACTTTGCAAGTTACTGGCAGCCACAGAACTATAGATGCTAACTTCAAAGCAGATACTCCAAAGGCATAAGCTGATTACTAGCAGAAGTGAGATGTAGACCATCACTTTAATGATTCTCAAGGCATCATTCAAGAGGCTGGTGTAGCTGTTGCTGAATGCTGTAAGCCAAATGTCTTATTTTATCAGTTTATATTTGCTTTAGATGAACAAAGATCCAGATGCAGAGGCACTGCAAAGAACATCACTTCTAATGCAAGCAAAGTCTCCTTTTGGTGCTGATGGGTGGAAAGAAGGCCTATTTTTAATTTGCATCACAAACATTCCTATCTTGCAGTACAGGACAGGAGAATCAGCCTCAAGTTACCTACACTATTCAGAAAATTTCATCAGTCTTTATCTAAATCCCTAACATATCTCCATTTGCAGCATCCTCAGTAACATCCTGACATGTAGTAGATGATAAGGCTTATTCAAAAGAAGCTACTTAACTAAAGTCTCATTCATCAACTGTCTCACATACAAATCCTGTAACTTAGGACATGCAGAGATAAGTCCCAGAGTAGAAAGACAATTGCTATAACTTTTACTTAAAAGAGCATCATTCAGCAATAGTAAAGCATTTTGAATACCACTCAATAGATGCAAATGATATCTATATTTATCATTAGTACAAATAAACCCAATGTAACTGGAAAAATGCATCACTTTGGCTGAATTATTTCCAAATGTTAATATAATCAGTGATACTTGGGCACATCTTTCAAAATACTTAAGGTCTTCATATTTTGATGCTAATTATCAACTTCATCATTTAAATGGAAATGGAAGAGAAAAATAATCAACAAGTCAAGGAACAGATTTCACATCCATTCAGTGATAACCCCATGTGCGTATTTTTTAAATTTTCCTATATTGTCCTAATTTATTTTTTTTTAATATTCACACGGGGTCATCACTGAATGGACATGAAATCTGTTCCTTGACTTGATGGGTTTAGCCTAAAAGGCATAAACTTTGTCTCAATGCAGTTCTAATCTCTCCTTGATCACTATCAAAGGTTAAAGAGCCCTGGTGGTGCAGTGGTTAGAATGCAGTACTGCAGGCTAACTCACTGCTCACTCCAGGTATTCGATTCTGAGCGGCTCAAGATTGACTCAGCCTTCCATCCTTCCGAGGTTGGTAAAACGAGGACTCAGATTGTTGGGGGCAATATGCTGACTCTGTAAACCGCTTAGAGAGGGCTGTAAAGCACTGTGAAGCTGTATATAAGTCTAAGTACTAAGTGCTATTGCTATTATTTTTCACAACAAAGCATGGCAGATTCTCACCCTCAGATTAAACTGGACAACAACACCGATATATCTCTCTTTCTCATCTATCTCTTAAGAAAATCTAGCAACTAAGGATCCTTTTAAAAACACTGTTGCTAAAGTATCATCATGTGAGTTTAGTTTTAAATTTTAATAGTATAAATAATGGCTCAGGCTAAGAATCAATGTTCTTCCAAAAAATCATTGTGCATATCCGACATGCATATGCATGTACAAGCCCGGCCTACTCATGCCAGCAGAAAGGGCCTACTTCAGATCCCATGGGTTAGATAACTCCAACTATCCGGATCCAGAAGAAGAGGCTTCTCTACTGCAACACCCACCCTTTGGAACATCCTATCCTCTAGCTAAGATCTGCCTCCACCCTCCAATCCTCCACAGCGCCTAAAGATCTTCCTCTGCCTGTTGAACTGGGAACCAAATGGGGGAATTCCACAATAGAGGTGGCTGCTGGATTGATGGCAGACTCCAATTCTTCCCCCCCTCTCCCCGGCGCTTTGCTTTCCATCCATCCATTTTTCATATTGATATTTTCTCATAATGTTCTTTTTCATAGTTTATTTTATTATTCTATCATTTTAGTTCTGTTCTGTTTACACTCCTTTCATTTTGTTCTTTTTGATTATTGTAAGCAGCCTAGAGTACTGGCAAATTAATTTAATCAATCAATCAATAATAAAATATAGTGTGGGTTCACTGACATGTGGCTGATTGCTAATCACTTTCCGGGTCAGCCGTTTGGAATCTACTGTTGTTGGATGGGAAATGCTATTATGAACAGTGAATTTATTTTCCCACCCCTCCCTTCTCTTTGGGTTGTTTTTAAAGTAATGACTATGTATCAAGAATATAAGACCTTTTCTGTTGAATGTCTGTTGTAATAGATATGCCTTTTTATTGTAGTAGGACCTAAAATTCTTGCTTTGAAGTGTAGACCTTGATCACTGGAAGGTATCTCATTATCATCTGTCAAGCATACTTATTCATTGGGATGTATGAAATGCTTTGTTCTCTCCCTTTGTCTACACTTTTTTCTGGGAGGCACCACAATGGGTTATAGTGCTGACCTTCTGCATCTGCTTCAAGTTGTATCTACACTACATCAAATTTCTTGCAAGAGGATGAGGCCTCGTGATGCATTCAGGGTACCTGTAGTAGTGTCAGAGGCTCAGCACCTGCCCAACATGATGTACCTTAGAAAGAAACTCAGGAGGAACCATTCTTAGAAGAGAGAAGAGAGAAAAGGTGACACTAGGCTAGAGGACTTCCATTGTGGGCTGGTTGCCTGCTGTGGTGGTTAGTTTTTCCTTAAATGAAACAATACAACTTCTTGAAAATGTATTGGTATGTTCTTATTATTTACTACTTTAATATTTCATATATTGCAGAGGTAACTTCCTCAGTTATCATAAAAATTCTTAGAACCAGTTGTGCCTTAGTTTAGAGAATGCCCACAAATGTTCCTTACTAACATATTAGGGCTCTCCTTTTTTCACATATACTAAAGAAGGTGGATCTAAGCACAATGGGTCCATTCCAGAATCCAAACCTGATAACTGGGCTTTGATAAGCAAATAGTATCAAATGTTTTCAACACAGTGTAATATGCCAATAGGCACAATATTGTGAGAACCTCTCCTACCCATAAGGTCATCAGACCCAGCAACTGTTCTACCAAAAGTATATGTTCTTATATTTTATAAAAATATATATATTCTTAGTGGATTGTATCCTTGATTTATTGGCCAACCCCAACTGTCCTGTAAAAGCTGAACAGTTCGTGGACTTAATCCATTAGAAAGCAATGCAATGGCTTGAAGAGAAAATATTTTCACTGCAGAATTCTTTGGCTTAAGTTATAAAAGTTCTAGCATTCAGTTCTTCTTTCAACTAATTTTTTTCCACAAAAGAGCTTCTCAACCTGAAAACGTTTCATAGATACAATAATACTATATGTTTCATGTACTTAAGGTATTCACATCTGATGTTAACCTACTAGAGAAACTTAAAATTTATCCTGCAGTCAAGTACCCAAAAGTGCTGCAAATAATTGGGAAATATTTGGAGAAATATTTGGAATTTGGACAGGCGAGAAGCAGAATGAAGAACAACAGGAAGAAGTCCCATTAAGCAAGCTCAAGTCCATTAATGTAGCACCAGATACAGCTTAGAATAACCCAAGGTACACTTGCATTTAATATAAATCTTAAGTATCCAATTAATTGATTATTTTCACTTATTCTATTTATTCTTTGTTTAAAAGGACTAAGGAAACAAATGGAAAACCAGTTGCTTGGATTTATCTGGAATATGAAATGCATAAACTAATGTTCTGTGTTTCCATAGTATAATTGAACACAATTCTTTAATTACAATTACTGTACATAGAAATTCAATTCAATATGTGATTGCAGGATTGGAAAACTAGGGCAAGAATTTCTTAAGATGTATGAAACATCAATTTTTGCTACACTTCCACTATCAAGACAATACAGAACTATCTCCATTATCAAGTTACAACCAGTCTTTATTATTGTCCAAAAAATAAGATTAGAATACTATATATTTAGGATATAGTAAAAGCAGGAAAAGCTTCAATCTTAAAATAAAGGGCATTCACATGCTCTTAAGGACAACAGCAACTTTAAATTCAGGATTAGATCCAGTTTCCTGAAAATGTGTACCTTGGTCCCATAGAAACAAAAAGATTGAAGATAAAAGTAATACTTACTGACATTGGAAAGATGAAAGGAATGCTACCTTACTATCTCTATTTTCGCTACATCCAATGAAGACACAGTTCACTGTTCAGCTGTGCACTTTATAAAAAAGCACTTCCTTAAATTGTTCCTGAATTTCCTTAAATTTGAAGAATGAGCCACCAAACCTACCATTGCAAGTAGGAGGGGGAAAAATCTCCTTATTTTCGTAAGATAACTGATTTTATACAGTTCTAGCAGGTCTGCTTTTGTTTCAAGGAAAACCCTTCAGGAAATGTATAGGAGCTGTAGTAATTCTCTTAAGGATTTTGGCTGCTCTTTTCCAACTCTGCAATATAAAACATATGCGCAGAGCCAAACTGTCAACAAGAAAGAAAGGTCTAATTTAAATGTGATGCAGGACACCAAAGAAATCACCAGTATTATTCTCTGCAGCAGTTAACTCTGAATCTGATTCAAAGTACAGGAGCAGAGGTTGTCCCAAGGTCACACACAATCTATCAAAATTTGGTATGGGCCCTACAATCCTTCCAGAAATTGCTACCAAATTGTAATTTTGAATTTGGCAGAAGGGAGAGATTAATATATATTGGGAATGAATAATTATTAGGGCTGTGTAACACTTTGGTTTCAAAGAGAGAAGGAAGTTTGATACCATGGCAGGGTACTCATGTAGCATCAGCTATGTCTTTTTCTGGATCATGCAGCTGTCCTCTTCTATCAGTCCTATTTAATTTTGACATACGTTTATATATAAATATGATTTTTAAGATGTCATTTCTGTTTTGGAGCCATTCTTTCAGTATCACTTCCCGACAGATTTAAAGTGCAGCCATTTAAAGATCAGCTGACACCCTCAGTCAAAGAAATGTTAACTTGTTTTCACATTTTCCATGATGTCTTGAATTGTCTGCCACAATTTTTATACAGAAAAGTTAAATAAAAGTCCATTATTGGCAGTGAGTCTTCCCGGTCACATAATCCTCTGTGTTAATATGTCCAATTTGATATATGCTGTCAGCCATATAATATCTTATAGGGAGATGTTATTTTAACATACTTACCATCCCACTTAGATTGATCCTAAAATGGTTTAAATCAGTGGCCCCCAATCTTTTGGGCTCCAGAGACTGGTTCCATAGAGGGAGGTTTTTCCGTGGCCCAGGGGGCGTGGTTTTGTGCGCTGCCTGGATCTTGCACATGCAGAGATGGGGCTTCGCTCATTTGCACAGCCCGGGGATTGGGGACCCCTGGTTTAAATGCTAATGGTGGCCGTATAAATGCTTCTATCTTCTCAAATTAAGACTTTTAAAAAATCCATGCACTTGTATCTGTAAAATTTTGTGTATATGCTAATTTAATGTCCTAATGTATCGTTGGATGCAGATATAGCCATGATTTCTTAAAAAAGAATGTGTATATCAAATTATTATTTTTATTTCCCAAATCAACAGGTTGGGGATTTGACAAAAGACAGATAGAGAGAAAGGTGTGTTAGTGTTCTCTATTTTCTAATTTCTCACCAAATCACCAGGTTTTATTTTGGATGCTTAAACAAACAAAATCACAGGGCTAAAAATGTTATCAGTAACAATAATTGGAGCATAAGAAAATGTACCCTTCAGTTCCACGTTGATGCTGAAATGCAAGATGGAATTAGCATTTTAAGTACGAAAAAAATCATCCAAACTCTCAAAGCAGTAAAACCAAGGAGAAGAATCTGACTGGCCAGGCATGCATGCTACAGGAGAAAGAGAGAAACAGAAAGAGAGAGAGAGAAAGTAAGAGTCGTCTCTACTCTTCGGAGAAGCTAAGCTGCCAACTTACTGTTTTCTTGCACCCTGGCCACGAAGCCTGTGAGAGGTATCTGTGGAGTCAACTGAGGCATAGGGGGAGGGGGTGGAGCAATAGAAACTGGAAGTAACACACACCATAAATGGGGAAGTAAACATAGATACAGGAAAAAGAAAATAAAAACAAAAAGTAGCTGTCAGTAACACTGGACCACAACAAAGCTACGCAATGAACAGAAACACACAAGACCTCCTTAGCTACCCTAGCAATACAGCCTCTGCTAAATTTTGTTTTTAATCATCTGGCAATTAAAAAGAAAAGTAAAATAAAACCTAAGGTAGATAATATGTGAGCTACTCTTTCAAACATTTCACCTGGCCATTTAAAAACATTTGTGGGCTTGAAATATAGACATCCTGCCATCTTATCACAAAATCTTGTAAGGAATGCCAAATTGAGGGAAACTATATGGGTGTTTGTGTCTTCTTCCTTAGCAAGTATGTTTTCTCGGGAGGAAACTGGTGTAAAAAGGGCAAAAAAGTAGTAAAGGCCCCTTGCAATGACAGTGAAAGCTAAAAAAAAAAAAAAAAGCCACAGCAATAGAATTTATAGACCGCCTGCTCTTTAGCATGAAATTAAATTTACATTCCTTATTATTTTCATATTTTAAAAATTTCTACACTGGAGGATTCCAGGAGATATTTTTAAAGAGAGTTTTAAGAAGTATAATTCCATGAAAATAAAAAACTGATCTGCAAAAAGCAGATGTGTTCATTACAAAAATTCAAATAAGTTCTTTTCCAAGAGGTAAACCTAAGGATTTCATATTATTATTATTATTCATAACAAGTTTTTATACTATTGAATTATGTTAGCCTTAAGATGATATACAAGTTGAAGCTGCATTTTTAAATGCTTCCAGCATCTAATAATGGTCAGCAACCAACAATTCGCCATAAATTATATGCTCACATTCAGTTACCTAAGGCATTTTCCAATGATTGACAGGGCCAACAAACCTCACTATGAAACTTGAACCTAGAGATAAAGGCCAGAGGCTCTCAAATAAATACATAATGTGTATGTTAGATAAGTCCTTCATACTGAATTTCTGTTCAGATTTGTGAGCAGGGGTACATTTGTAATGTAACTGAGAAATAATAGGGTGGTTTTAGAATGGTTTGTGTGAATATCAATGAGAAGCAGAAGATGGGAATGCTGTTTCTGAATGTTTCTACATGCTTAATTCTCTCATGTGAACCACGGGATATGCCCAGAAACACAAGCCTTTTCAGACTGATCCAAAGTGTGTAGAACAGGTGCCAGATGGAGGGAAAAATGTATTTCATTAGCATGTCTCTGATCTCCTCGCACTCAGGTCTGTATATCCATCTCTGATTAACGTGTGTGTGTGTGTGTGTTAGTTATAAAGTGAAGTACACTTTCACAAGTAATAGTGAAGATTAAATTCTCTCTATGAGGGAGATGGGCAGTTTCTAAATGTGATAGTTAAATAAAATAAATATAATAAAATAAAATACTGTAGGATTAATAAGCTGGCCTTAGAAAAAATTATAACAGGATGTCAGAGGGATCCATAACCTTTGGAAAAGCAAATGATTGTATTTTTTTTCAACCCAATTCAAGGTACTGTGTTAAAAAAAGTAATACGGCTGGAACTGCTCATTTGAAACAGAGGTTTGGATTTCCAAAGATGGATTGATTTTAAACAATTCAAAGAATCAGTATTTATATTTACTATTAAATACTAACACTGAGCTCATTTCATATTAATCCAGTCTTATGCGCCTAGTGAGAAATATAACACAGATGTCAGTTTCTCAAGACTCTTGTTGCCAAGATTGACTGACTCTACTCCTCTTTCTTTCTCCTCCATAAAATCAATTTGCTGTCCAGGGAAACCTAGAATTTATTTTATCAAATCTAGGGCATTAAATCTTAAAGTTAAGAGAATAATGAAATATCTAGTCAAATTAAAATTAGTGACTACTGAGTATTTTTTTAATGTGGCAATCATTAATAATTTAGGGTCTGTATATATATCAGATCAGCAAAGTGATTATAAACAAACATAAAATTAAATTAAAAATGCTTAAGTAAGTTTCTTTCCCAAAGATCCTTTAATCTTACTAGCAAAGCACATGAAAGTGATAGATAGAGCCATTTTTATTTATTTGTAAATGTGCATATCTTTGGCAAGCAGATATTACCAATTTATTTTGAAACTGTAGACTGGATGTAGCAATATGTTTTTATCATATTAAGAACTACTCGAGTGTTTCTCTCATTCCTGAAATCTCTCCCTAGCAGAGATCCAGATGTGTAGGCTTGAATTCTCAAAATTGTCAGCAATAGCCTTGCTAGCTGGGGAATTCTGGGAATCGGAATCGAAACAAAGCTGGTCAAGTTGGGAAAGCTAATCTGTTTCTATATGTAAAAACCATATCCTGATACAGTTTAACTCAAAATGCCAAACTGTAATTCCACATTCTCAATAAAATACAGTGGTCAGTAGATTGTGTAAAATATTATGAGGCAGGTTTTGCAAAATAATCTAGATGCTTGGCACAGTCCTTGTAATCACTTCTATGATTCTGGCTTATGAATGCTGAATTGTACAGATATACTGCATATTCAAATGCAGCTTCACTACACAGTACAGGATGTAGAAACCCTAAATGTGCAATTTCAAGAAAAATCAATTTATTTTTATTTGAAATGATAATAAACTATGCTGTATCTACCCAAGAGAAAGATTATTCTAAATATAAGACAATTCTCAACATAAATTAAGTTACTCATCTGCATTACAGGTAGTCCTCAATTTATAACCATTTATGGGGTCACTGTTCAAAGTTACAATGGCAATTCAAAAAAAGTGAATTACAACTGGTCCTCACACTTACAACCATTGCAGCATCCCCATGATCATGTGATCAAAATTTGGGTGCTTGGCAAATGGAAATTCTGATCCCAACTTTGGTTGTAAGTCAAGGACCACCTATGCATATTTCAGCAAAATATAAAGCAACCCTGTTGTTTTAAGGGTAACTCTTTGGAGAAAAGACTAGCCTTCCATTTGCATAAATATGTAACTTGCTCATATTAAAATCTTCCTCTAAAAAAAGCTAAAGTCATAACTTGTTCTATAATTACAGCTTAAATGGTAGTTTCTGATGCGGTGGGAAACTGGTTTCATAAACAGCATCTGAATGACTGAAGCCAGGCAACACAAGAGGGAAAAGAATGGGGAAGGAGGGATAGAAACAAATTGTGCAGGTGCAAAACTTTTCTTGGCCTTGTCAATTGTGGCTTGGACAAAGAAGTTCTATCTGGATATGCCTTAGTGACTCAAATCAATGATTAAACCAAGAGCTATGTAAAACTTTCAGACTGGTTTGCCCCCAAACAAAGCCAGGCGTTCTATGCTCTGCAGTAACCTTACTTGAGTTTTGAGAATAGAGAGGCCCGCCATTAATATGGGGTTGAGCAGAAAATGGAGCAGTCACAGAAGGATTCCTCCTAAATCCAGCAGAAGAGGCTGAAGAAGTGGTAGAGTTGTGTCGGGAAATCTGCCTGGTCATTGTGCCATACTGGGAACCAGGAGCTGACCCAGGAACAGCTGAAATGCAAGAGCCAAAAGGAACCAAGACGACTTGAGCAAAACGAAACACAAACAACAACTTAAGAGTACAATGCAGAAACCAAGAGTAAGGGAGGGAAGAGAAAAGGGTAGGGAGACCACAGCACAGTAAACACATGAAAATTCAAATCCACTAGGCTTCATGGGACAGATAAAGAAAAAAAATGCATCAATCGTGTGTTTTGGGGAGAAAGAAAAGGATTTATCTTAACTTATATAAATATATATTTTAACATCTCAAAAGACACAATGCTATATAACTCCAATATTCATGATGAGTATTTGAAAGCTACTATGTCCCTTGAAATAAGTAGACTGTGCAGAAGATAAAAGACAAAAGTGCAGTTAGGCAGTTAAATCCTCAAATTATGATTATTCATTAATACTGCATGAATAACAAAGTACTATGTATATAGCTGCCTAATGGCTTGAAAAGCAAAGATGGTCTGCAACAAAAGAAGAATTCAGGACAGTGAATTTAGTTGGTGTAAACTAGTTTTAGCTATTTTTCTGTTCCTTTCCTTCATTCTCTAATGTGTTTCATTTATTATTTCTTATTCCTTTTCTGTATTTGCACAACACTTTTACTCAGGAAACTATAAGATGGTTATATAAGTAATAATTGTTATTATACTCAAGTCAAAACCACACAAGAACAAAAACCAATTCCATCAATTCATCAGTCCTGTAAAGAAAGTTAGAAAAGGAACACTATCTAGTACTTCAAAAAATAAACAAATTTCATTATTCTCAAAAGGTTGAATTCAGCGTGCTGTCCATCTCAGGAACATTTGGAATCCTGAAAGAGCTTTAAAAAAAACAATTACTGGTGCTGCTAAAATCATTCACTTACCAATCATATCTTGATCTACAAATAAACTCAAACTTAAGTTAATAATTAAAGAAAATTGGTTTACTTGTTGCTGTTTTTCTAATTCTACCTGAGGATTCAGCACAATTCTGAATAAAGGAATATCCTCTTTTGAAAGGATACTATACATACTTGCAGATAAGTTCACCGCTGATAAGCTGAGCTCAAATTTTTAACTAAAATCAAATGAAAAATGTGCCACCAGCAGATAAGACAACTGTCAAATTTTTCATATGTTTTAATTTTCAAAATTACTTATTGGCTGGCAGTGCATTTTTCAAGGTATTTTTGTTAAAAATTTGAGGGTATTGCTTACATAAATGCGACTTGGACACAAATATATATGGAATACTTACATAAGGAATGGTATTTTTAAAAAGCTGAGAGAAAAACCAACCATATATATGACAGATAAACCAAATCCAATTTTGGGGGTCTACTTTGGCACCCAAACTGTTGTTATAAATGATAAATAGGGGGGGAAATTATTGCTGCTTTTAAAAAAAAACTACAAGAAAATTTAAACCAGGTTCTGTTCATTTTCATAAACATAAATATAAAAGATAAATGCTTTCTTTTTTTCTGTGTTCTATTATCACAACATAGCTCTACAAATGTTCAGTCCTCTTTGAAATTTATTTACATAACAAGGTCATCTATGAAATTACATCCATCAGCAAGCCCTATAAATGTATCTAGTTGCTGAATTAAGTAACTACAAGAATTAGCAGAGGATACCGAGAATGATGATATGCTGCATAGAATCCAATTTTTTTTTCTGAATTGTTTGTTAAAACAGGTTTCTGGGCCTTGATCAACTTAGTAATAAATACCTTGGCCAATAGTTGGTGGTGAGGGTGTAGGCACTGCAATGGGTATGCCAATTCCACTACTCCCACTGTTTTCTCGACTGCCGCTTCCTCCACTGCTACCACTACTCGAAACAAAGCAAGCAGATAAATAAAATTATTGCTATAACCGGTAATGTAGCATTTGCGACTTTAAAGCAAGACAGCAAATCATGAACCACACACTTTTTTATTCTGTCTAAAGAGAAAGAGGGGGAATGAATCCCAGATGATGATCCTGATAACAGCAGAGCTGACTTCAAGAAACACAGATGTGCTACTCAAGCAAAAAAAAGCAATTTTAGGAGTATTTAATTTAAAAACTGTGAGGAGTTATCTGAGACTTTAAAAAAACCTGTTAGAACAGCTAAAATAATACTCCGAATGTTTGCAGGTTGTTTGGACCAATTAAAAGTCATAAACTGTCTAATAAAAACTTTTAAGATATAGGCAAATTGTGACTCTGATGAACAGAAGAGATATTTCCCTGGGATCAAAGTATGAGGAAAAGTGCTTCACATAAGTATTATGTAAATAAACTATCACTGATAAGTCAAATAGAGAAATGTATTTAAAACACTCTTCCCCAATTGGATGGTTTCCAGATTTATGGGTCTGATTACAACACTGGTCAGTTTGATAAGGAATCATGGAAACATCAGCAAGAACCAGGTTGAGAACCTGCTACTGTATGTTCCATATACTAATTCAAAGCAAGGCAAAAATTCGTGCACCACCTATGAATCAGTTGGATTCAACCAAAATAAGTGAAAAGTTAAAAATGGCAACCAATAATTGAGTTTCTCACAAAAATTGGTGTTTGGAGTGCCAGAAACCTGGAACTTGTTGCCATGGTTGCAGCTGAATGTCATCACAAGCCAATTGCAACATTGAAGAGTCCATTTCTGCTGTCTCAAATAATGTACAAATAAGATATTTATACAATTGCTTTAAATAACACAGTGGTTTAGCAAATGGCTCAGAACAGAAAGATTTTGCCCTAAAGAATGCTGGGCACTAAAGCTTTTATTTTGCCATTAAGGGAAAAATATTGATTAAAATTACTATTGCTATGTCAAATCATTTGGGCAGCACTGAAAAATCTTGCCTCTGTTTCTTTACAACAGCTTTATTCCCAAAGCACCAATTGGAGAAAGCGGCATCAGAGCAACCAATTATAACCTCTTTTCTTCACTATTTGACCAATGAAGTTGAATAAAAGATTAATTTTGTACAATTAGAAAAATATCTAATAAAGTCTACACAGGTAGATAGATTTTCCTTCCGCAATCTTCTTTCAGCCTTAAGCCCATCTTTCCAACTTAGAGCAACAGAAAAGTTAAGGATCAATTCTCAGATCATGCTTGTTTTTGGATCATTTCAATAATCTTGGTAACCCTGCTGTAGAATGAAATCTGATTTGAGAGGCTGGGAAGATGATAAATATAGAGGCTTCTTTCAATGCATAAAGATCAGTAGAGAATAGTGAAAAATGCTGTGGTCATTATAGATCGAGATGCCTTCCCTACATTCAGTTTTTGAGAATCCTTCAATTCAAAGAATAATTCCCAAGATGATGCTCAACTTATGCCCAAAATCTATAAGCATTGTTTCCGGCAGTTCTTAAAATTGTAGGATGAAATAGATCAATACCAAGCTTTAAAATGAATGCAACATATACATGTAGTCCATGTGTTTTACTAATACAAACAATATTTCTCTTTCCTTTAAACCTAGAAATCGACAAACCATGGCCCATGAATCCCAAACCCCCTATATCAGCCTGCAGAAATATGGTAATTAATTACTAAATTGTAATAGGGCAATTTATGTTTTGAAAAAAGATGAAAAAAGAGATCCATTAAGTATGAATCTCTGACTAAAAAGACATTGAAACCTCAAAGCTACAGAGAAAGTGGCTGAAATTTCTAATGTATTCCTGTATCACCACTGCAGCACCCCAGCTTGAAAAGTTCCTACTTAGAAACAAATCTGTTTGGAAACAACAAATGGTTTGCACCAAATAAAACATATTAATATTAATATTAATATTAATAACAACAACAACAACAACAATGGGACTTTCGAATACAGACAGATCGCCATTTGGAACACAACACGCCAGATATCGCAGTTGTAGAGAACCGAAGCGTACAGCTGATTGATATTGCTGTACCAGGAGATGCCAGATTCAAAGAAAAAAAACTGGAAAAAATTACGAAATATCGCGACCTGGCCATCGAAACTGCGCGATTATGGATGAAACGTGTAACAGTGATACCCATTGTTATCGGGGCACTGGGAACTATGTCCAAAAACTTTGCAAAATACATCAAGAAACTGCAGCTTCCTGCAATAACTCCAGCAACGTTACAAAAAACTGCGCTACTCGGAACATCTTACATTTTAAGGAGGTACCTGGTTGACATGTAGGATGCTGGTAGCAACCCATGTCAACCATCAGCGCCAGCAATTTGAATGTTCAGTTGACTGAAGTTCATATGTAATGAATGATAATAATAATAATAATAGAAGGGACCTTGGAGGTCATCTAGTCCAACCCCCTGCTCAGGCAGGAAACCCTATACCATTTCAGACAAATGGCTGTCCAGTCTCTTCTTAAAAACTTCCAGTGTTGGAGCATTCACAGCTTCTGGAGGCAGGTTGTTCCACTGGTTAATTGTTCTAACTGTCAGAAAATTTCTCCTTAGTTCTAGGTTGCTTCTCTCCTTGATTAGTTTCCATCCGTTGCTTCTTGTCCTGCCTTCAGCTTGACTCCCTCTTCTTTGTGGCAGCCCCTGAGATATTGGAACGCTGGTATCATGTCACCCCTTGTCCTTCTCTTCATTAAACTAGACATACCACCTTCTATTATTTACAACCTTCTATTATTGCTTGCTAAAATCGAATTTGCCATCAAGACTTCATTTACCTGTGTGTCCTTGGCCTCTGGTTCAAGGAAGCGGTTCTTCCAGGACTGTGCTGGCTTCCAAGTCTTGCTGGACTGGTCATGTAATCATTGGGGACTGTGGGTGGTTTGACAGGCTCCAATGTTTTATAGGGAGTGTTCCGTCTAGCAAAATGAAGCAGGACAAAAAGCAAAGTGGACAGAGGAGAAAAAAGAAATGGAAAATTGATTAGATTACTAGGAAACAAGTCACTGCACTGTGACTGTAACTGTTAAGCAGTTTAGTGTCCATTGCCCAGCAGCATTCTTTACATAAACTATATTATTGATAAATACCTGATACCTTCTAGGCATGCTGGACTACCTCATATATATGGAGTCTCAACAACAGTTCAACGTGAAGTTACTCTTTATTCAAAAATAACTCTGGGAATATAAATTGCAAAGAAGGCATCTATGGATATTTTTCCTTCTTATTTCATATGTGGAAAATCAAAAGCTGATTTTTGCACACCTCATTAGCATTGGAGGAAGAAGATGACAAAGGCTGGAAGAGGCAATGGAGAATAACAGAGAGCAGGATGACCCAAAGAGTAGAGATTAGAGGGTGAGACACACAGGTGAGGGGAGCTGAAGTAGAAGTGAGCACAGCAGGGCAGAAGAAGGATAATAAGGTTGCCTAATAATGGTGTGGTCCTCGTGTAATAGAACTATCACAACTGCGGTCACTAAGCAGTTGGAGTCACATGATGTTTTGCCTAACAACTACATCACTTAGTGACAGAAATTTCAGCCCCAATTAGGCTTAAATGAGGACTACCTATAGATACGAATCAGACTATCTAACATTTAATTAATTATTTTCATTAACACAGTACTTTTTTTAATAAAATTGTTCTAAGATTATACATCTGGTAATTTGTGACAAATCTGAACGTGTCACAAAACACTCAATCTCCTAGTTGGTAGAAGATGGGCAACAACTCTAAGCTTGCAGAACAGATATGTAACTGAATGTGAGGATGAACTTCAGGGACAAGATGTTGCCAAAAACAATCAGACAGGGGAGGGAGGAGCCCTCAGCAAATGGTAGGAAACTTAGGAAAGACCCACTCTAATTAATCAGTAATTAAAAGCAGCAGTGAGAAATTTGTACCTTCAAATTTTCATGATTTTGTTAATGTAGCCATATAATAAAGTAGAATTAGCTGATGAAAAAATGTGCCCTGCTGTTTTACCTGGAAGGGCTGACAAGTCTTCAGATTATAGAAATAACCTTATATAGAATAACATATTTGGTAATCAAAGTGTTGCCTGCACTTCCATCAACTTGATGAAATTCAGTCTGCAGCTGGCATTCTTGTTTACCCTGTCTCTATCTGATTAAAAAGCAATTCCTAAGAATCCCAATTATGCAAAAGAATGGTTATAGCAAAAACGGATTAGGAAACACTAGAGAAAAGGATAGTTGCACAAAAGCCAAGACACCAAGGGAATGGTTAGAAGGCAGAAAAATTGTGAAGTGATTTTGATGGAAATAAACAATAGTTTTGGTAGTGAAGAGGACTAAACGAGGAGCCTTCAGGAGAATGAGTAAATATTAGATTATGGAATGTATTTACTCATGGAGTAGTTGTGAGGCTTATTTAATCTGTACCTGATGACTAGAAGACTACCGTTATTGTTTCTCTATACAAGCAGAAAGGGAGAATGTGAGAATGGAATTTTATTGTACATTAATTGATCTAGAAAAGGCACAAGTATAAAAATTTGAATTATAGAAAATGTAGTGTGAACAGGTAAATTAAGGGATGGTTGCTGAATGCAATGTAAAGCATGCATGACAATAAATGGAATATTTAGTAAACAGTTCAAACAGGACTAAGACAGAAATGTATAATGTTCTCTTGGTTGTTTAAACTTTAAAGTATTTATGTATTAGGAATGCCTGCAATTACATTACAGATGTGTTGGTAGAGGCATAACAGTAAGTTTGTTATGTATGTAAATATGTAGATAGTGCTATGTGTTGGCTGACTTTTGCTGGCAAATAATCTTCAGTGAATGTTTGATTTCTTGATAAGAGGAGTTTGGGTTTGAAAATTAATATATCAAGAACCTAGATAGTTGTATCTGGCAGGAAAAGTGAGAATATCACTGAAAAATCTAAATAAATGGCAAAAAAATGAGAGCAAATAGATGTTGTTAAAGAAGTAAAGCCTCCAGACCGTTTGACAAATGAATGTTCCCTAGCTGTACGTAAGAGTATATTTGTGGTCACTTTATTACATGGAAGTGAGAGTTGTGTGCATCAATCAAAATACAGAAGTTAAATTCACCAGAAATAAAATATTTAAGAAATGCAGGTGGTAAAACAAGAACTGAAAGGTTTAAGAATGTACGGAGTGGACTAAATTCCAAACTGATTGACAAGTATGAAATAAATTATGTTGAGCAAGGAATGAGGGTCAAATTGTGAAACATGCAGGTTAAGAAGGGAAAGATTAAGAAATTTGTGGCTAGATGGACTTGAGATCCTTAAAAATCCTTTAAAAAAGCGTTCAGAATTTAAAGAACAAATTAAGTGTTATAGATACAGTAGAGGCAAAGTTAGTTTGCAGAAGTAGAAAAATATAGTAAATCATACATGGTTGGAAACAATTAATTTTAACTATAGTCTCTTTTCTTCTTTTTCAGTTACCCCTTTAATTTTTCTTTTACTTCCTATTTTTATTCCCTTTTATTCTTAACATGCCTTGCCGCACAAAGGAACAGCATAACGGGTATGTACATATCACAAGGTGTTTTTCTGGCAAAAAGATTCAGTGAATGTATTTCTTTAATCGTTTCAGCATTCAAGTCTTCCTTGTGCTGAGTGTGTCTCCTGGTAGACTATGTGAACATGTCCATGTAAGCAGTAATAAAAAGTGTGATTTTTATTGTCTTCACCAATTTATTGGCTTACATTTCCTACACACTTGTTCCTCAAGTTTTCAGCAATTACAGTCTGTTTGCTAAAGATGTATAGACTCATCCAACTACTTCTTTATTTATTACATTATAAATAATGTCTTAAGGCCAATTAAATTATTTCTATCTAAAAATTTCTTTGAGATTATAGAGTTTTCTTAAATTTCTATTTGGAACCTAGGCTTGATAGATTATCTCGTGTGTGTGTGTGTGTGTGTGTGTGTGTGTGTGTGTGTGTGTGTGTGTGTGTGTGGTGTGTGTGTGTGTGGTGTGTGTGTGTGTGTGTGTGTGTGTGTGTGTGTGTGTGTGTGTGTGTGTGTGTGTGTGTGTGTGTGTGTGTGTGACCAATTCAGTAGAGACTGCATTTCTTGCCTGCCAGCACAGGCAATGGCTAATCTAGCAAGTATAACTGGAAGTGCAGTCTAATACCTCCAAAGGGTATTAGGGGCTATTTATTAAGGGGGCTAGGGCAGCTAGGATCCAGCCAGTTCACACCGGTTTGGTAGAACCAGTAGCTAAATTTTCTTGAGTTCGGAGAATCGGTTGAACCCATGCTGCTTCTGGAAGTTCTAGGCCTCGGAGGCCTGGAGGAGGTCTCCCAGGCTTAGAACGGCCCACCGGAAGTGTGTGGATGTCACTTCCGGAATTCCTTTCTAGGCCTGATGGAGGCCTCCCAGGCCTAGAATGGTCCGCCGGAAGTGCATTGATGTCACTTCTGGAAGTCTGTTCTAGGCCTTGGAGGCCTGGAGGAGGCCTCCCAGGCCTAGAACAACCCACAGGAAGTGCATGAATGTCACTTCCAGAAGTCCATTCTAGGCCTTGGAGGTCCAGGCCTGCATCCAGAGAACCAGATGTTCAGGTATTTGAATCCCACCACTGGGCTAAGGGCCTATTATATTCAAATATATGAAACAAAATCTTACTTTCTAAATTCAGCATTTCTCCCAGAATTGATATTGTCTTGAATTAGAAAAAGAGTGGATTGAGTTTAATCCAGTTTTTTTACTGTCCAGCAACCTAAATGTTTTATTGGTTCCAGAGTGAAAATTCTCTTCGGACATTCAGAAAACCCTTTGACAGTAGCAGAACTTCAAGAGAACTCCATCAACTGAGTTGGTATCCTCACATCACCATTTAGGAGATGGTCCTGGGGTCACAACATGAATTCTTAGAAGTAAATGGACTAAGGATTCAAGTTACTTCCCATTAAAAATAAGAAGACTTAATCCTTAATCCAGTATTGCATAACCTATCAGAATTGTGGTCTTTGTCAACATAAAAAGCAGAAACCTTGTTCCTACCCTAGCGTTCCTCGGCCTGACATAGGAGGACTTGGCGGTTTCTGTGTAGGAGGATTTGTTCTTGACAAAGTGCCAGTTCTTGCAGGCTGATTGCTTCCATGCTGAAAACCAGAATAAATGCTTTAATATTTTTTTAAATGGAACAGTTCAAGTAAATGTTGTGTGCTTCAACATCATAATATGAAGAAAGGATTCCCAGACAGCTTTTAGAATACAGCTTATTTTGCTGCCTACTTGGTTAGGCTTAAGAGTAATTCATTTCTTCCACCATCCCTTTGTAATTTCATGCCCACCAGTGAACATGCCCACCAGTAAGCTGTGCTGGTTTATGAAACAAATCTGACTTCAGTGACCATATTAAACCAGAGAAATTACTTTTAATATTCAATATTGGTCAATATATTCATTTTTCCCCACTGCATCTGATTAGCATAGGCATGCAAGTGTTTCTGGGAAACCTTGTTTAAAACGTTAAGAGAAAAAGCAACTGCTGGATCAAAGCAAAGCACTATGTTGTTAGAGAAATTAAATGTTATCTATGAATAAAATGCCTCTGTTGATGTATATCAGTAATATATTAACTGTCAGTTGGAGCTGAAATTAAACACATCTAAATAACCTATGGGTGAAAAAGGAGCAGAGAAGTATAGGAGAGAGCACTAGCTTTCAAGTGTAATGGCTCAGCCTCTATTGTCATAGAGTGTTCTGGGTCAAATGATAAATAACTCTTCTTACCTTGGCTTTTAGCCACTTACGTTGGCAAAAAGAAAAGGAGGAAGAAAAGCAGAAATTAATGGCACATCTATCATTGTCCATATGGCAGGTTTTAAATACTGACGGTGCAATATATGAATATTTTCTTGGCATATTTTTTTTTTTGCGCAACTGATAGTTGCAATTCAGAATACACAGCAAGCTTTCACTTGTGACTAACAAGTTTCCCCAAAAGATTTGTAACTGTTCTTCTCTCATAACTGAAAATATGGTGTTATGGCTACAGCAGTTGTGACACACTCTGAAAACCAGCACTTAATACACAGACTGAAGAACAACTTGCGAAGACTTTCAGGTAGAAATGAGGAGAGACTCGGGATGATGGCAAACTCTACTAAAATTCCCCCGCAATTTGGCGGGTATAGTACAAATAGAATTTATTAAATAATATTACATGAAACCACCCTAATCCAGATGTTGATCAGTATATCCTTTATTGAGCTGATTTTATAATAGGTCAATTTGCATCACATTATGAATGAAGCAGACATTTCTATGCTGCAGTTGTGTTTCTACCCCAAAGCTGCTTTTATAGAGATAAACACTAGTCTAGTTCACAGTATGCCAGCTTAGTTCACACTATTTTCTCTTCATGTAGTTGTACATCTAAGCAGCAACACAGTAAAGGAACTGTGCTTCTTCTAAATCTTTGTTCTTTAACTCATACCCAAGGCATAAAAAAAAGTGTGAGCTTGTCCATGAGAAGCCTAAGTACTTCTACAGAATTATAAACAACTTATTTTTCCTTCCTTTCTGAACGCTTCATTCAGACAATTCTTCTTTTTCTTTGGTGCTATGTATAGAAATAACACCCAGCTAAGAAAAGTAGGAATGTAACAATGACAGTCTGATCCAATCAAAATGTGCTTAAGAAGAAGCCAGTTATTCTTAAATCATGTTTCCATGTTCAAAATGATTATGTTCATGATCCATCTCCAAAAAAAGAAACAGATATAGAATTTTGGAACATTTTGAAGGCCTAGGATGCCATAGAAAAATTATATAACTACAGGTAGTCTTCAACTTACAACAGTTCATTTAGTGACCATTCAAAGTTACAATGGCACTGAGAAAAGGTGACTTATGATTATTTTTCACAGTTGCAACCTCTCCAGCATCCGCATGGTCACGTCATCAAAATCTGAATGCTTGGCAACTGGTTCATATTTATTACTGTTGCTATGGCCCAAGATCATGTGATCACCTTTTGCAAGCTTCTGACAAGCATAGTGAGTGGAGAAGCCAGATTCCCTTAATAACTGGGTTACTAATCTATCAACTGCAGTGATTCATTTAATGACTGAGGCAAGAAAGGTCGTAAAATGGGCCAAAATTCACTTAACAAATGTCTCACATAACAACAGACATTTTGGGCTCAATTGTGGTTGTAATCAAGGACTACCTATAGCGGTTCTTTCAGTGGATATATTTACTATATGAGGTAAATAATAAGACTGGATCTGAGATTATTTAAACTCAATTCCATTATCACTACTACAATCTGGAAAATAAATTTCCTGTTCAGAAATGCATACTTCAAAAATTACAATTGCATATATTTATTTAAATGTATTTCATACAAGACAACCAACAGGAAATTTCCTATTAGGTTTCAATTATACATGTGAGATGGATAGATACACTAATGAATTGATTGATTGACTGATTGACTGACTAAATGGATTGATTGACTGAATGGATTGATTGATTGAATGGATTGACTGACTGACTTGACTTAATAGATTGACTGACTGACTGACTGAATGAATGAATGAATGAAATTCATACCAATTTAGATCTTCCGCATGTGTACATTCTTCAACAAATTAATACCCTGTCTGTGAATGCTTGCAACCTCAAATGAAATGCTCCTTGCACAGAAAATGAATAATAAAAGGATCACCTATCTCTCATACATATTTGCCTGGCTGATTTGATCCTGAAGATTTGCCACACAATTTGGATAGCCACCCACTCTGCTGTTGTTTAGAGGAGCTGTGAAAACCTAGCTTGTTTACCCAAGCCTTTGGCAAGGGATTGTGAGGCTCCTCAGTACATTGTGCTTGCTATAACAATTTTATCTTTATATTTTATGCTTTTTTGTAATTTCTTTGATTGTTATGAACCAATCAGAACTTGTTGAGAGTTGGGCAGCAAACAGGTTTAATAAATGAACGTGGTAATGAAAAAGTTTATAATGGCTTGATGAACACATCTAAATTTGACCTCTGATTACTGCTGTACAAGATTCATAATCAGAAATGGCTGCCTTTATAAAGAATGAGACCCATTAGGAGCACAATGACTGGTAATTTGGGCAATTTTAAATGTACAGAGTTGTCATTTTATAGTCTTTTGCACAGCATGTCTCTGCTTAAAAGGCTTCAAGGAAGTGACTTGCATAAACTGCTTTAAGTGGGAAAAAAGCAGATCTGGTATTATACTCCTACTTCCTTATTCCTTCAACAGCTCTGCATCATTGTCTTTGTTCACTGAGCTTTCACCAAAACAGATGTTTAACATATACCACTACTATAAACTACACAAATGCTTCGGCAGTTTCAAGAAATTATCATCTTTGTTTCTAGAAAAAAAAATTAATGTAACGATTATTTTTATATACACTATGAAAGCTAAAACAAGACAAAGTATGCTTATGTCAAATATAAGCATTTTGCCTCAAAAATAAACAAGCAAAAATATCCCTCGATGTAAATATTATAATAATATTTATTTAACGTAATGAAATAGCAATCTTCTCTGGAAGTAGACACACGTGACCATATTTTGGTCCCGTGGCAACTGATTCGCATTTATGGCAATTTGTGGCATCCCATCCTGCAGTCATGTGATTGCAAGTTTCTATGTTTTTGCTGAAATCCAATCTCATCTTTCAGTTTTTGTCATAAATGCCCCATAGTGAACAACAGGTTCACTTAAAAACCACTGCAAAAAAGTTTGTAAACTAGGCTGATTATGTGGGTGATTCACTTTATGACTATCTTGAGATATGACCATAATAGGCAGGCTCCATTGTAGTCATAAGTCATGTACAATGACTACAACTTCTATCTTCAGAAGTTCAAAAGATAGTCCTCATAACTGCTGTTCAATACAGCAGGGAAATTAAATCTCACTATCAGAATAGTGAAAGCTGTTTAAAGTGGAAGGGCAAATATCATAAATATATTTTTGGATTCATGACAAAGGTGATATTTGTAGCCATGTATATTCTGTACAGAGTTTTGTATATGTATAGTTTTTCAGCAACATAACATGATAATTACTTTTTCAATAAACTTTTGAAAATAAATTCAGTTCATAAAGAAATTAGGAAGCTAACATTTGGATACAAAAAGCTTAAAAGCTAATATAAAACAAGAAGAAAATGACCATCACCGACAAATATTGAATTTCTTTTGTAAGTTACATTTGAATAAAGCACTTTAGCAGAAAATCAATTTAGAAGGGCCAAAATAACATATGATATCAGTGTTATTTGTTATCTGAAAAGATTGACAATGTCTAGAACAAGAACCAAAGTCTTACCTTCACACCATGGCCTACATCATCCAATACTGTGTAGTCTATCGGTTTTCGAATATACCTTACGGGACGCTCCATGTTTGCTGGAGCTATAATTTTGTGTGTTCTGGAGGTATTCTTATTGGTTGTCAAAATGCCAATCTCTCTACGGGCAACTTTTTCTTTATGTATATCAACTGTCTGTAAAGAAAATAAAACACACAAATGCATGCTTAACAATTTGAATTTTATTTTAATGATTTTTTGCGTAATATATAATTTGATCAATATAGAGAATAACTTAGTCAGCTTTTTTTCTTATGTTTGATTGCTCTTTGAACCCACCAGAGAGAGTGGGCCCTAAATATAAGTAAAACTGGAAAGAAATTGGATGTAGGACAAATAGCTTACATAACATATACCATTGTTCCAAACATCATTTGCTAGAACATTCTCATAGTTTTAAGATAGTGTTTTCCTGCTCAGCTGGAGATTGCTTCCTCCCATGCATTCTTGCAATTATGGTGCAATTACACAATATGGAGCAAAAACACATCCAAGATCATACCTTTCTTTAATTTTAACTATACTCATTAAATAGAAAAGGTAAATATACATATAAATATACATATAATCACAGAAAAGGAAGCTTTTTCTATAAAACAACTTGATCTCAGGAAGTGTGCCATAATTAAAAGAAAGTCAACATTTTGTAAGAAACAGATGGAACTCAAAAGTAATTAGAAAAAATATCCTGGAAGAAAATCAATTTTCTGGTCACAGAAAAATCTAAATTTAAAATATTATGCATACATGAAGAACCTGTAATCAGAAACTAAACATTTTTCAAACTATAGAATTCTTCTATTCTGGGAAGATATATTAAGTTTTGCTAATTATTTTTTTTACTTTGCTGATGTTTGTAGTTTTTAACTGCGATTAACCACATCCTGGCAAGTTGGTGTCCATGGAAAATCAATAAAATCAATAAAAATAAGGATAGCTAATGGTAATAATACATTTCATGGTTTCAGGTTTTTAAATTTTTCTCCATTGTTATGAATCAGGAGACTTAGTACATAGACACAAAATTAAAAGAGGAAAAGACATACTGGAAAGTTGTTATCAGTAGCACCAACTACAAGAAACATTACTCTCCTAATTATATATTCTACAACTTAAATACAAATTCCTAATGATTCTTTTGAGATATTTGAGATAATTCTAAATATTATGTTTTACAATATTAAGGAACCATAAATACAAAATCTCTGCACCATTTATAATTTCATAAATCGCAAAACACAATGCAATGTAATTTGGGAAACAACTTAAAAGGTAAGGGTTTATATAAATATCAAGAATTAGAACTTATTCAAAATGAAATTTTGCTAACATGTTCAAAATTACCAGAAGAATAATCATTTTTGTACTTGATGCTACAGATAACAATTTTCCAGTATGTCTTTTCCTGTTTTAATTTTGTGTCTATGTGTTAAGTTTTTTTAGTTTCCTGATTCATAACGATGGAGAAAATTTTTAAAAGCTTGCAATCTATAAAAACCTGGAAAAAAATATTTGAATATGTCAGTAAAATTTCAGATCTTGGCAATGATGTTTGCAAATGGTTTTGTTCCAAGGTCCAGCCCCAGCTAACAATCGGAATTTCATTTCAATTTCCCAATCAATCTCTTAAATTGTAAGTTTAACATAATAGCACACATTTGCACATGTAGCCAAATCCCAACGTCCGGCAATCTTGTCTTTAGCCTCATCCTCAATTGCCTTTTATTCTGAAGATATTTATTGTAAGAAAATTATTGTAATTATGTATGCAGATGTAGTGCATCCAAATTCTAGAAATAGACCAGACATAGCAAGAATTATTCGGCGAAGATCAAACTTTACCCTGGGTAATTTTACTCTGTCCGGAAAACACTGCGGAAAGTTAACATTCGGAAAGCAGCAGGCCCAGATAATATCCCTGGACATGTTCTTAGGGAATGTGCAGATGAGCTGTCTTGTGTTCTCACAGATACTTTCAATTTCTCATTGCAGCAGGCAGTGGTCCCATCGTGTTTTAAGACAGCCGTCATTTTGCCAGTGCCAAAAAAGTCCACAATTACAGGTCTCAATGATTACCGTTCAGTTGCACTGACATCCATCATTATGAAATGCTTTGAGAAGCTGATAAAGGATATTATTGTATCTAGCCTCCTGCCAGCATTTGACCCGCTTCAGTTTGCTTACCGACCAAATCGCTCTATGGAGGATGCCATTTCTTCTGTTCTCCATCTGAGCTTGGAGCACTTAGAGGAAAGAAATGCTCATGTGCGTTTGTTGTTTGTCAATTTCAGTTCAGCATTTAACACAATCATTCCCCAGCATCTAGTAGACAAACTGGGCCTTTTAGGCTTAAACACTCCTTTGTGCAACTGGATTCTTGATTTTCTTACTAACAGGCCCCAATATGTGTGAGCTGGAACAAATATTTCTAACACCATTTTCTTGAGCCCAGGTTCTCCTCAGGGCTGCGTTCTAAGTCCGCTGCTGTTCACCTTGTTGACCCATGACTGTTGTGCTAGGTTTACCACCAACCATATTGTGAAGTTCGCAGATGATACAACAGTTGTGAGCCTTATTCATGATATCAATGAGGGTGCTTACCACAAGGAGGTTGAGGGTTTGGTGAACTGGTGTAAGGAAAACAGTCTAGTTTTAAATACTGGAAAAACCAAAGAGATCGTTGTCGACTTCAGAAAAGGCAGGCACAGCCACACACCTCTGTGCATTAAAGATTCATCTGTGGAGATGGTTACCAGCATCAAATTCCTGGGCGTGCAGTTAACAAGTAGGCTGGTTTGGTCGCTCAACAGCGAGACACTGGTGAAGCGGGCACAGCAGCGCCTGCATTTTCTGCGTTGTAGTAGAAAAGCACATCTTCCTTCCCCTATCCTTACCACTTTCTACAGAGGGACGATTGAGAACATCCTGTCATACAGCATCACAGTCTGATTTAGAAGAATCATTGCTTCAGACAGGAAGGCGGTGCAGAGAGTGGTGAGGATGGCCGAAAAGATCATTGGCAGTTCCCTCCCTTCCATCCAGGACATAGCACATAAACGTTGCTTGAACAGGGTCCGCAAGATTGTCTGGAACACTACACATCCTCTTCACGACCTGTTTTCCTTGTTACCTTCTGGGAGGAGGCTCCGTGGTATCCGAAACAGAACATCCAGATTCAGTCACAGTTTGTTCCAGACAGTATTAATCTTGTGAACTCTAAAGCTTCCTCCTTCCGTTATGTATTCAAGATGGACAATGATTAATATTTTTATGTTACTTATATGTAAGGGTGTAGGTCTACACATATGTTGTATATAGTATGTTTAAATGTGTGTTATGTATGTGTACACTTTGAGAGCAAGCAACTAAATTTCATTTTTAATGTGTGCCATTGTGCCCACAGTAAAAATGACAATAAAGGTTATCTATCTAGAATATATTCACAGATTGCTGGAAGAATAAAAAGTGACCTCAAGAAAGAATACCATAACATTTATACAGAACCAAGAACACCTATTAGAATGTATATACATATATACATACATACACACACATATATAATATAATATAAACTATTAAAATATGACCTTGAGACAGAATAAATAAAAGACTGCATGATAAAATGGATGCAATTTTTTTAAAGAAATAATTACATTACAACAAGGGAACTTATGAAAAAATTCAGTGACATTTACCCCAAGCTATAATTTAAGAGAAAATTAGTACAAAATGTTTTACAGATAAAACTTCAGTTTTTCTACTATGAATTTTCTAAAGCAAGTACATTAAAAAACACAAATTACTAAGGTATATGCTAATAGTATAAGGATTAAATAGGGATAAAATTGAAAAAGAGTCACTTTGCCAATAATATTAAACTGGAAAACCAAAGCTGGGAATGCTAAAATTGTTAAACCATCTTTGCTGGACTGTTTTGATCCAAGTTCTATGGATGCTATAATCAGATTTAAGCTGCCAATATTCTCAGCTATATAACAGACTTTTGAAAAGAATGAATCTCTCTTACACCATCATTTTATTCACATAGATATTGAGGCACTGTATATTAAAAATGGACTTCAAGCCATCAAAATCGTCACTGATGGCAATACAACTTGCTTTGTAATCAGACTATGTGATAAATATATCACTGTGGAAATAATGTATATTTGCAAACAATGATATATCTATTGGCACATGTGTGGTTCTACAATATGCCTATATATACATGGCTACCTAGAACTATATCTTGTCAGCTCTGACAAATCATAATAACATCCATTAAAAGCAAAGTGTCTGCTTCATTGGCTATAAAATAAAGAATGATGGGATGCCATTTATTTGTGTCAATTCCATCATAGAATTCTTTTGGGTAAAAGTGGAGGGATACCAATATTTTTGGCAGTATCTGTAAATCCTCCTATTTTTCATAGGTTTCTGTGAAACTCTTTTTAAAAAGTATTTCCTTCTAGTTTGAATATATATGACTTGGGCCTTTTACTTTAATTTAGAGGTTTATTTTATTTTGTGATATTTTATTATATTGAACTATAGCATGATCTAGTACTAATTGTTGTTTTATGTTAAGTTTGCATATGCTTAGTTATAATAAACATATGGAAAGTAATATTACTGCTATCACTAGTACTAGATGGATGATTTAGGAAAGCATGAGGCTATCATGCAAAAGTGCCTAAGGTCTGAAAAATAAATTCACTACCATGTTTTTCCAAGCTTATCTACTTGTAGCAATGCCTCTTCTTTAAAAAGATTTACCTCTAGTGAACAGCCAATCACTTCCTCTATACATGTTTACAGATGCTGTGGATCTTTTGGATAAAAATCTGGTATGTATTTCATAATATCATTCAAATGTCATGGAGGAATGATTTAGATAAATCTTTGAAGAAAGATTGGGTCGATGTGCAGGGATCTGTTTTGCATCTTTATTAATCAATATCACTGCAAAGGAAAAGAACGTAAAGTTCTCAGAAGATTAACCTTTGGTCCTACAAAACTTCAATCTCCCAACCTCAAAACTACCAAGTATTGTTGGACTGATCAGCAGGAATTAGAGAGTCTTTTATACACCTTGCAATGTAGGCGAATCAAATGATCAATCTGGTTGACCAGCTCTATTTCCAAGAAGGTGCTAAATATTACATATTGACTTTCCCCCCTTTTCTTGTAATTATCATTAGTATCAACTCTATAAAAAGTTGGCCACCCCTGGAATGTGACTTAGATTCCAGATATACTGAGCTATAATTCACATATCCTCCAACTAGCATGAAGAAATCACAGGATAGTTTTTCATAATAACAACTACTCCCAGCTTATTCTAACCCAGGGTCCCCAACCCCGATCCGTGGACCAGTAACCGGTCCGTAACGGTCCGGTGGCATGCCAGTAACCGGTCCGCAGAAACAAGCAAAGCCCCATCCGCGAGATGCAGGCAGCACACAAAACCACGCCCCCTCTGGTCCACAGAAAAACCTCTCTCCACAGAACCGGTCCCTGGGGCCCAAAAGATTGGGGACCTCTGTTCTAACCAATTTATAGATGCATTAGATATTTGCATAAACAGCTGTTTTGTTTTAATAGTAGTTCTGTAGCAATTTGCATATACACTGAACTTAAACTTACATTATTGAACGATCTAGTAACAGGCTGTGATTAATTTTCAAAATTTCTAATACTGAACATTTTCACTAGAAAGTGGAATAAGGTCATAATGTTCTTGGTGCTAGGTTCACATTCCACAGAATGAGAATAGAAAATTTGGTTTGAAGCACAAAATCCAGTATCTGGAGAGCTTATGTTTCCATTATTAATAATATACTCACAGTCCTCAGAGTTACTCAGATAAGCTTGGAAAAGCAGGCAGGCAGGCAGCAGCTAATAAAGCATCAAGAGCAAGATATTACTTGGATTTCTTAATATCAGAACCCAGACACAGACTTTAACTGTGTTTTCTTTTAACACCAGAAAATTATATTACTGCTCCTATAAGCTGGAACTTTCCTAAACAAAGCCCAGGAATAAGAATCTGCTGTAATCATTGTAACTATAGCGGTTTTGATATTTATAAAAATTGGATTTACAAATTTAATTTATTTTTGAAACTTGCCTTGTTTTGAAGAAATATGTCAAAAGGATCTAGCAAATGTTTATTTCTTGTTGTGCAGGGCACCTAGCTGACTGTCAGGTTTCTCCCAGTTGATGCTAGAAAATTCGCAGGCATTATTTCAAGGCCAAAATGCTTTGAAAAATGTGTTTGTTGCAAACACTAAAGAGCCATTAAAGAGTGAATTCAGCATCTGCTAAATGTAAAATCAAGCACTGTTTCTAGTAAAAATATCTTGCTCCTGCAGGATAACTAGTTAACAATCTCTCACCTATATTTATTTGCTACCTATAACAACAATGCAACACACCAGCTTGATCTCAGGGCATTAATTTCTAATATTGTGAGATTTAACCAGTGGTGGGATTCAGCCGGTTAGCAACGGTTCAGGAGAACCAGTAGCTAAATTTACCTGACTTCGGAGAACGGGCTGACTTCTGGAAGTCCAGTTTAGGCCTTGGAGGCCTCCCAGGCCTAGATCGGCCCACCGGAAATGCATGGATACCACTTCCGGAAGTCTGTTCTAGGCATCGGAGACCTGAAGGAGACCTCCCAGGCCTAGAACGGCCCACCAGAAGTGCATGATGCCACTTCTGGAAGTCTGTTCTAGGCATCAGAGACCCAGGCCTGGATCACATAATAGAACTGGTTGTTCAGATATTTGAATCCCACCACTGGATTTAACCGTCTTCTTTCTACCCTCACAATCACCCACAAGATTTTTTATATATCTATTTCTGAGTTATATCAACCCGCATAGAAATTAGAGTCTTCAACTCTGATCTTGAGGTTCTGAAGAAAGACTTGCTTCCATATGCATTTTCCTCTTTAAATATAAAGAGAAAGTAAGAAAAAGAATGACACATCTCAATCTCCAATTAAATATTTGCATGTGAAAATATAGAGAGCTTTTGAACAAGTTCCACAGTCTATGAATACATAACTACTCACATTAACAGAATCTCCAGCATATATCAAAACAGTTCTTAATTGTATGGCATTAAGCTTTCACATCTGTGAAAACATGCCAAGACTTGATTTTACCATCACATCGCAATAATAATAATAATAATAACAACAACAACAATAACAATATGAAGAAGGAGGAGAAGGAGGAGAAGGAGAAGGAGAAGGAGAAGGAGAAGGAGAAGGAGAAGGAGAAGGAGAAGGAGAAGGAGAAGGAGAAGAAGAAGAAGAAGAAGAAGAAGAAGAAGAAGAAGAAGAAGAAGAAGAAGAAGAAGAAGAAGAAGAAGAAGAAGAAGAAGAAGAAGAAGAAGAAGAAGAAGAAGAAGAAGAAGAAGAAGTTCCCCAAAATAACTGTGATGCTGATTGATATTTATTCCATTTTTGCATAACGTGTTTGTTGTATGGAAAAAATTAGAAACACAAATCTTATTGCTCTTATTTTGCTAAAATATTAGGGAATTCTGCCAAGGTTTAGCTGAGTACTGAAGAAATGGATCTTAAAAATATGAGATAAGAACAGACAAAATGAAGAAATATGGTTTTCTTAAAATAAACAGAAATATTATCTTTCCTTAATCTGTCAAAGCTGTATGGCTGAAGCACCAAAATTAAAAAATAAAAATAGGAAAACAGGAAATGTGCAATCTGTTTTTTATTCTTTATACCCCACATAGTTAAGGCACATACTCAATATTTGTGCTTTTGTATGGGAAGTAACTTCAAAATGCATAATATGGATAAGTACATGAAAACAGATGTCCAACTAATCAGACCTACTCACTTTCATTTAAAGCTTACCGATAGTATCCAAGATTTTATATTTTTCATTCCAATTTTCATGTTTTCAGTTCTGATATGTATCACAAAAGCACCTAAAGACATATACTGAGATATATGAGTAGATTTTACATTGAAAGGATAACTGCTCTTTAAAAATCAGAAGGGGGATTCTGTACAAATAGAATGCTCAATGTATGCTCAAAAATGTATGCTCAAAAAAAAAGCAGGAACATAAGCCTGATGGCTCCTTCCCTAAGTCTTCAATCCTTCACAGTTTAATTACAGACACAGGGAAGGTTTCCTTTTCATTGGGAATCTCTCACTTTCATTAGAAGAGAGGAACTTCTTGTATCCGTAGAAATATCAAGGTTGGAAAGTACTGATCTTCACTATATATTCTTTCTTTCTTTCTTTCTTTCTTTCTTTCTTTTTCTTTCTTTCTTTTTCTTTTCTCTTTCTTTTTCTTTTTCTTCCTTCCTTTCCTTCTTTCTTTCTTTTTCTTCCTTCCTTCCTTCCTTCCTTCCTTTTCTATCATAAAATTGCAAATATTGGGATCTTTTTTCATGTGTGTTACATGGTCAAGTTTGTTGTTCTTTTATTTGTGTATTAAATTTGTACTTCTATTTTCGCAAGGGGTTCAAGATTGATGTATGCAGCATTCCTTCTCTCAATTCTTTCAGGCCAATAATCAGTGAGGCTGGCTGTGTTGAAAAATAATAATTGTATCATCCAGTGAGGTCTCATAGCTAAGAGTGAATTTCATCCTGCAGTTTTATCTTATTAAAATTATACTATACAGATAGTCCTCACCTTACGACCACAATTGAGCCCAAAATTTATGTTGCTAAGTGAGAAATTTGTTAAGTGAGTTTTCCCCATTTTACGACTTTTCTTGCCACTACAGTTGTTAAATTAGTAACAGGGTTGTTAAGTGAATCTGGCTTCCTCGTTGACTCTGCTTGTCAGAAGGTTGTGAAAGGGGATCACATGACCCTGGTACACTACAACTGTCATAAATGTGAGTCAGTTGTCAAGCATCCAAATGTAAATTATGTGACCATGGGGATGCTGCAATAATCGTAAGTATGAAAAATGGTCATGAGTCACTTTTTTCAGTGCCGTTGTAATTTTGAACAGTTACCAAGTGAACTGTTGTAAGTCAAGGAATCCCTGTACTGGGTTTTTCTTCCATTTTTTTTCTTGTGTTACAATATTTGAAGTGTAAAGAACCAAACAGCACACCTTATATATACGATACCACACAATTTAATTCAAGCCCTTTCCTAATATACAACACAAAATTTGCCTTTTTCCTAGTTGCCGTGCATTCAGTTGCCATTTTCATTGTGTAATTCACCACATAAAGTCCAACCATTTTTCAGAGACCCTGGTCTCTCTAGCATCTAGCCCAGTGGTGGCGAACCTATGGCACGCGTGCCAGAGGCGGCACTCAGAGTCCTCTCTGTGGGCACGCACGCTGTTGCTCCAGCCCCACCTCCCCCCATGGCCCCCTCACCAGCAGCCCCCCTGGAGGAGAGTCGCCCCCAGGCGCGGCCTGCATGGAGCAGCACAGACAAGGACATGGCAGCCGGGCAGCAGGGACAAGACTCTGCCCTCACGCCCCATCGCACGCAGATGATGCTGCAGGGCTCAGGCGGAAAGCGTGGCCACCATGGGGTTGCTGGGCCGCCTAGCCGATCTGCGGCGGGCCTTGTAGGTGGTGGATGGCCCTGCGGGCAGGGGTGGAGCGGGGGCAGGCGGTTTTGGGGCACTCGGTCTCCAAAAGGTTCGCCATCACTGGTCTAGCCCATCATTAGTTTTAAGTCCTGAATGGAGAATATCAGGAATATCTTTTTAATGTTAGCACTGTAACTATTATAATCCTCTTACAGGAATATAGTCCCTTCTTCCCATTCATAAAGCCATTTTGTTCCACAATTGTTTAAAAAATAACTCCTACTTTCTTGATGCTGACTCACAATTTTATTAATTCTTCCTTACTTCTGCTTCCTTAATCTTATGTAATGCACATAAGAGAATTATATAAAAATTCAAAAAGACATGTATACATGAATATACTAAAAAAAGCTTCTGAGAAAGTGCTGAAACCCACACGTCTGAAGGAATTAAACTACTTCCACTAGCTTTTGCAACAGCAAGAAATTGTTTAATATTTTTAAAATGTTAAAAGGGCAAGAACAGGAGCAAAAGAAATGTGCAGTTGCAGAACACACCCACACTATGACGTAACCCATTTCAGACACTTGGAAAATCGTTCTGCATCTAGTGAAACATGTTTCTACAGAGTGAAAAAAAGAATAAGAAATGTTGCTTTTAATGCCCTTTTTATCTGAACTCTGTCCTAGCATCTCATCACTTTCTCACAACTTAGATTAGTAGCCAAATATCTGGTGAATAAAGTCCAACTTTATAATAGTGCTTTGGCCATTATTTCTCACTGACCGACTAGTCTAGCACATCTAGAGCCTAAACATAAAAAAATGCAATAGATATATCAAGAGCTTACTTTACAAAAATATTTACAAAAATCTTGCATTACTCAGACCCCATGACCCATTTTTCTAGAATTATATGTTTTGCCTACTATAAAAGATTAGGATTATAAAATTTCCATGATGAATTTTGAAATATTTACAATGATGAACTATTTACAGATTGGGAGAATTAGATAAAAGTTTTGAGAACCCAGTATGGTAAAAGTGCATAAAAAGTGCATTAAAAAAAATCAGTACTATAGATTACATATGCTATCCGTGCCCTGGGAATTAAATTAATTTTAATGTATTCTAGACACACAATAAGAGAGTCCAAGCTTTGAAAAATATTTTAAATCAAATCTTTATTTTCATCACAGACTAGCACAAATATTGCTACTTTTTGTACCACTAGGCATCTGAATTTTCACATGATTTTTCAAGCAGCTTCATGTTCCTATAAATCAGATTCGTCCAAGGGCAAATACTTAGTCATCATCTGACTAGAATACCAATTCTACCAACACTGCTTCTCTTTTTTAATTGAGCTTCTCATCATATTCTTTGTTTTAGCTCCTTCCTGTTGCTACTTTTTTATTTTGTTGGCCGTTTCCTTCTTTTTTTTCAAGAACACAAGAGCTCAAGGCCTAGAACAACTTGTGTTTGTCTTCTGGCAGTCATGACTAGAATATTAAAACTATACGGAAGCCCATGTATGATGTTTGAGACAAAGATAGCTGCAAACTAAAGGCTTTTCAAGCAACTGTGATTTTGTCATCACCTCACAATGAGAACAGAACACTGTGTTTATGTTCTGCGAATAATAGTTTGCATGCCAAAAAGCCACAGACAACTGTTGTACAAAAACATATGTGCAACTTGTAAAAGAAAGTAGCAGGTGGCAGTAGAAGACATCAACTCAAAGCAAAGGGGAACACCTAAATATAGAGTCAAGATGGCAATACCCTTTTTAAATAAATAAATAAATAAAGGAATGAAAACTGAGCGCACGAAGTGGCAAGCCAAAACTTCAAGATCTTTGATGATAAGAAGAGTCACATCAAGTAAATGTCCATGTTTCGGGCAATTTTATAATTGTACCTAAACATTAGTTATTGCAAAGAATAAGAACAATTAAGGTACTAACTATAGAAAGAGACTGGGCATATAATGGCCCAACAACATACATTGTAATATAAACAACATCACTGTATCATTGTTAACGGCAATATTTTTAAATAGCTCCTAGCAAGAAAAAAGTAACCTATGCCAAGTGCAGGATAAATCAAGTAACATTGCCCTGTTGAAATAAAAGCTTATAGTGTAAGGAGAATTAAAAAAAAACAACATAAAGACTATTTCCTTTGTCATGCAACATCACAGAAAAGTCTTAGAAAAATCTATTGCAATGCAAAATAAAACACTGCAAGACAAATTTTGAAACTAAGAATATTTCATCTGATAAAATATATTCAAAATTAAAGAAAGGCAATTATATATTTATACATGTATTTATTGATAGTTTTTGAGTTTATATTGGAATAAAATGCAAAGCATTAAACCAACATAATAAACCAGGATCTCCTGACAAAGTTCATTCTAGCGCTTCTTCCAATCCAAGTGATTGTAAAATCTGTCCCTATTGCTAGAGGTAGGTTTTCAGACTGAGATGTTTTGCCAGTGGCACATGTTGCAATATTAAAAAGGCACATAAATAATGCCCTATATCATTAGACAGAAGAGAAGTCTGAAAATGTACGCTTCACTGTTTGTCTCCTTTTAAACCATCTTGTCCAATGTCTTTCTACCTTAGCTAAAAACAAAGACAAAAAGAAAACAGGGATCAACTTGCAGGGATTATTTGTTTCTCTGGTTGTAACTTACTTCCCTATAAAACTGATGTGCAAATTCCACATCAACAGTCAACACAACAAAGAACTTTCCATACCTTTATAAGAATAGGAACCTGTGTCTCTTGGGATAGCAATATATATTTAGTGCAGGTACCTTCTCAGAAAGTAAATTTGTTGCAAATAATTTGTTGCATACATTGATTTAAGTGTACATCATACATCTATTGTGCTCGTGATTCAAAAAAGAGAAACAGATAATTGGATTTAATTTAAAAAAAATCTGAACTGGACCACAATTAGAGTGGAAAATAGCCATTGAGCCTAAAGCAGCCATTTGCTTTTTAAGATGTTTATACATGGTACCAGTAGTCATCAGAAGAAAGCTTCTATATACTAGCCTCATTCTGTCAATTCCCTTAAATTTGCATCTTATAAGCTCTCACCATGCCTTTGTTTCTGGCACATTATGAGTAAAGACACATAACAAACACTGGCACAAAGTCAAGACTGTTTAAACAGATTATATAATACATATATATAATATATATATAAAAAGGCCCTTTATATATCATGCCAAGGTAACTGAAAACTTCAGCTGTAGTAGCATGTTTCAAAAAATTATGTCACATTGGAAAAAGTGTTAAGAATAAGGGGGGAATTTATTCATTAACATATCTAAGAATATGTGATTAAATAAATTTGACCCAGAGTAGGTCCTTCAGATAATTTGGATTACAGATCCCACAATACCATGATGGCTGAGGATGTTGATCAATAAGGGCAAAATACCTAGAACACAAGTCCCAGAATTCTGAGAGACCATGTCTGTTTGCCTCAAAATTTCTTACACATTTTTCTTAAAAGGTGTTAATTGAATCTCAACCAATTGTGCCTGTATCTGAAAAAAGGAGAACCATTCACAATCTTCTATACTGGTTCCAGAGAACTTCCAAAATGACTCGTAGGATATTAGCATCACTCCTTTGTGTTAATGAAGTAATATTCACATAGCCAACAGATCCAAAAGGTATATTCAGTATTTTTATACTATTATTTCCGCTGGATCTTCTTTCTAATATATTGATACACACATAATATATCTTAACTCCACAGAGATACAGTATTAGGATGTTAGCTTAAAGACTGTACTTTACTGACAGAACAGAATGTTCTCTGTTGTCCCCAAGCTTGAGTATTTATTTTTGTGTGAACTTTTATACCTCTTCATTACTGCACATATTAAGAAACTGGTTGCCACAATATCTGTTTTTTTACTTGCAGAGGTAAGCCAGATATGTAAATTGGACACAATTTAAAATGAAATCTGTTTGGGCTATACATATATGAGTAGAGCTTAATGCTTTTTGCAAGTCTAACAACAAATCTCTGGCCAATGCTTAACAGAGAAAAGTATCTCTCATATTCCATGCCATGGAACAAAACTGCATGAATGACACTGTCTGGTATAGAATGCTCCTTTCCATTTATATATTTTATATATATGTAGGAGTTTATTTTTCCTATAAACTCCTACATACTGAATCAAGCCCTAGAGTGATAGTCATTATATTCAAAATTGCTTGTTAAATTGAACAGTAATATACCAAATCAATACACATCTATTCGTATTTGGAGTAATACTGCAATTAGCAAAGTCCAAGACCTTACGCTTAACATGATCCTAACAAAAAATGAAATCCAGACAAATATAGGGTTAAATTGCTCAAAACCTTTATTTTTATGACGTATCAATGTACTTCAGAAAGACAATTTTGTTCCTAGGCAAAAGGTAATAAAATGAATATTGTTTTTAAATACCATACATAAACTGCAGCTTTATATGGCAAATAACTTTATTTCTATGATGCGGGAAATGGAAAATCTGTTCGTATGAAAAATCAATTTCAAAACAAAACATACAGTACTTTTAATGCCATTAATATCTTGCTTACTTTTATGGAATAAAAATTTATTTCTCAACTGCACTCAGTATTGATTAATATAAAGTGGAGAAACAACATCAGAACTATAAATCAAAGGATCAAAAAGAGATAATTACACCAGAGACTTAAATAGTTGAGAGCAAAGTCACTCTCGTTTAGAAGAGCCTTTCTTTTTTCAACGAATGAGCTACTTATCCTTCAGTGTCAAGGCTCTAAATCCATTGTTTCCTCTTAATCTTGTCACATCAGTGATTAGCATGCTGCCAAAGAAGCATCCACTTGGCAATCACAGTTTTATCCATGCCCATTTTATGTCTTCCATTTTCAGAAAGGAAGTATATACAACAGATTCAGAACAGAAGTATACAAATTCAGCGTTGCACTAAGTCAACAGTAGTCTCCATTTAGCTTCAGCTGTTATGACCTTGAAGAAAAAGACCATAAGGCAACTCCTTGCTCTTGGACAGCAATAAATCCGCTTCCTGGATTTGCTAGTTACTGTACTGCAATGGATGGAACTTAAGAATTGAAATAAATGCCTCAGTAAGTAGCAGGATTTAATCTTTGGCTTATCTCAGAAAGCTGGCGTTGATTCATATTTCCATTAGAAAATCCCAGAGCTGTCAAGCAGATTGAAAAACCAGAAAACATCCCAGAAGCAGGCAGTGCCAAATGTATGCTATTGCCAAGAAAGTAAACATATCTAAATAGCCACCAGGAATTGAACTAAAATGGATCTTTATCATGCCTAGAGTTGAAATAACAGATAGGCATTTACACCTATTGATTTATCAGATTACAAAAGTGAGGATGTATCGAAACCTATCCTCATTAAGAGCTTGTGATGGAAATGGAAAAAACAGATACAGTATAATTTAAGCAACTGTTTCTTGATTTTCCAAAAAGTGGCCATAGCCCAATTGATTTATGAAGTTGCACTTTATGAAATGCTATGTAATTGTATTAAAATATAACTCATGTCCAAATATCACTGCAAAATCTGATTAAACTTCAAATTGTATTATAATTGATGCAAAGGCCTATATTTCAAATATGGATTCTATAACTGATGCTTGTCAGAAAAATAAAATAAACAAAAAGCAATGAGAAAAAATTAAGTGGTAAAATATATATTACATTCCATGTAAATGATTACCAGGGAGCACCATTAGGGTATCTGAAAAGAAACACAATACTACCACCAAAATAAAAGCAAAATTGTTTTACATTTTTGCAAGAGCATCAAATCTTGCAGGAATTTGGTATCCTTCTGCAAAGTTTTAGATTTTGTTATTTATTTCAGACATTTATTATTTTAAATTTTAAATTTATTTTAATGTTGTGAACCTGTTGGGACAGATATTGGATTCTTAACACCTGGATGACATGACAATCCTCAAATGTTTTCAATTGTAATCTACTTATCCAGAAGTAAATGACAGATACTGTGGTACCAAGCAGGTCCAGGACAAACCAACTCAAATCTGATTTCAGATTTACTGAATGCTAATGCTAGGATAAATATAAAAGAAACTTTTATTCAAAAGTAGTTTTTGATTGTATAAATATTATAAACACAACTACAACTAAGCAATACAGACTTATAAATTGTTTGGAGTCAAAGAAAGGGAATAAGCTCTTTGGAATTGGTTTTGGCTATTCAATATCAGTATCAGGTAGTTTTCTAATGTACATTTATCCTACCTTGATTTAAATAGTTTCAGCTGTAATTGATGTTTCCAGATAATGTTCTTTAAATGATCAGTACTTGGAGAAAAGAAAAATCTTGTTCAAAAATAGCAAGCTGCAGAACAGCCTCTTGGAAAGTATCAATGAAAATATAAAATAACAGCTTTTCCCTTCCAAATCACAGGCACTTGAAAGCAATTATTCATTTCTTGACAATAGATCATAAGCAAATACTTTCAAATAATATAATGCCACAATACAATAAGCACTGGTACTTTGGGAAGCGGGGGTCCTGAATGGGTAATTAAAATCTCTTTGCTTTAGAGACGACATGGAGGAAGTAAAAACATAGATACCACCACCTTCACAATGGGATGAATTGTCCTCATTTAATTCTTTGAAAACACGCGGAATATAAAGGTTGTGATCTTCAAATAATTGCACACTGGATTCCAGTAAAATAAAAATGATCACATGTTTAATTTCAAAATATTTCAGTAGGTAGGAGTAGATATAGTCATTCACCAAAGAAAATCAATCATTTAAATGTATGCATTGAATGGCTTGCATTCTTTTTTTGCTCATAGATTTTTCTCCAAGGGAGTCCTATATATTTACCACAGAATCTCCACATATTATTTAAAGTTCAGGAGAACTAATTCAGAGGGGAAAAGGGGGAGATTTATGATTCAGCCAGGCTCAAAAAGTAGGAACATGTAACTGAAGAAATCTGAGACAAGGCTGATTTTAAAGTACAATACTTTGATACTTTACTTTTAAACTCACTGAATTTGGTACTCAACACATTTTGACATGAAAATTTTATCCCAGTACTCATCGTTTGTTTGGTACTCGACACACAAGCTAGAACTTCTCAGTGTCAGCTGCTTTGTGACTCATCACATTATTCCTTATGGGAAAAATCTGTTTGGTATTCATCATTTTTAGTACTCATCATGCCTCCCTGAACCTATTTACAATGATATAGTAGTAGTAGTAGTAGTAGTAGTAGTAGTAGTAGTAGTAGTAGTAGTAGTAGTAGTAACAACAACAATAATAATAATAATAAAGTTGGAAGGGACCTTGGAGGTCATCTTGTCCAACCCCCTGCTCACGCAGGAAACCCTATACCATTTCGGACAAATGGCTGTCCAGTCTCTTCTTAAAAACTTCCAGTGTTGGAGCATTCACCGCTTCTGGAGGCAGGTTGTTCCACTGGTTAATTGTTCTAACTGTCAGGAAGTTTCTCCTCAGTTCTAGGTTGCTTTTCTGCTTAATTAGTTTCCATCCGTTGCTTCTTGTCTTGCCTTCAGGTGCTTTGGGAAATAGCTTCACTCCCTCTTCTTTGTGGCAGCCCCTGAGATATTAGAACACTGCTATCATGTCCCCCCTCGTCCTTCTCTTCATTAAACTAGACATACCCAATTCCAGCAACCGTTCCTTATATGTTTTCAGTCCCCTAATCATCTTTGTTGCTCCCCTTCTGCAACTCTTTCTAGAGTCTCAACATCTTTTTACTAGCGGGTGACCAAAACTGGATGCAGTATTCCAAGTGTGGCCTTACCAAGGCATTGTAAAGTGGTATTAATACTTCACGTGATCTTGATTCTATCCCTCTGTTAATGCAGCCTAACACTGTGTTGGGTTTTTTGGCAGCTACAGCACACTGCTGGCTCATATTTAAGTGATTGTCCACTAGGACTCCGAGATCCCTCTCACAGTTACTACTATTGAGCAAGGTACCGCATACTATACCTGTACATTTGGTTTTTCTTGCCTAAACGTAGAACCTTACTTAATAATAATAATAATAATAATAATAATAATAATAATAATAATAATAATAATAATAATAATAATAATAATAATAATAATAATAATAATAATAAAAAACAACAACAACAACAAAGTTGGAAGGGACCTTGGAGGTCATCTTGTCCAATCCCCTGCTCACGCAGGAAACCCTATACCATTTCGGACAAATGGCTGTCCAGTCTCTTCTTAAAAACTTCCAGTGTTGGAGCATTCACCGCTTCTGGAGGCAGGTTGTTCCACTGGTTAATTGTTCTAACTGTCAGGAAGTATCTCCTTAGTTCTAGGTTGCTTCTCTCCTTGATTAGTTTCCATCTTGTCCTGCCTTCAGGCGCTTTGGAGAATAGCTTGACTCCCTCTTCTTTGTGGCAGCCCCTGAGATATTGGAACACTGCTATCATGTCCCCCCTTGTCCTTCTCTTCATTAAACTAGCCATACCCAATTCCAGCAACCATTCCTTATATGTTTTAGCCTCCAGTCCCTAATCATTTTTGTTGCTCTTCTCTGTACTCTTTCTAGAGTCTCAACATCTTTTTTACATCGTGGTGACCAAAACTGGATGCAGTATAGCGCCCAGTGTTCAAGTCTGTCCAGATCCTCCTGTATCTTAAGCCTGTCTTCTGGAGTGTTGGCTATTCCTGCCAGCTTGGTGTCGTCTGCAAATTTGATGAGTTCCCCATCTATCCCCTCGTCCAAATCGTTGATGAAGATGTTGAAGAGCACGGGGCCCAGAACAGAGCCCTGGGGCACCCCACTACATACTTCCCTCCATGTAGATGCAATTCCATTGAGGACCATACGCTGAGTACGGCCGGTCAGCCAGCTACGAATCTATCTGGTGGTGATGCTGTCTAACCCACATTTTTCTATCTTATCAAGTAGTAGGTTGTGATCTACTTTATCAAATGCCTTACTGAAGTCCAAGTAAATTATATCCACAGCATTCCTCTGATCCACTAATTTTGTCACTTGGTCAAAGAATGCAATAAGATTTGTCTGGCATGATTTGTTTTTGACAAACACATGTTGGCTTTTAGTAATGACTTTGTTTGCCTCTAGGTGTTCGCTAATTTGTTGTTTGATTATCTTTTCCAGAATCTTCCCAGGTATTGAGGTCAGGCTGATAGGTCTGTAATTTCCTGGATCCATTTTTTCCCCTTTTTTGAAGATGGGAACTACATCAGCTCTTTTCCAGTCCTCTGGTAGTTCCCCAATGCTCCAGGATCTTCGAAAAATATAGTTCAGTGGTTCTGAGATCACATCTGCCAGTTCCTTGAGAACCTTGGTGTGTAATCCATCTGGTCCTGGTGATTTGAACTCGTCTAGGCTGAACAGGTGCTCACTTACCATTTTCTTGCCTATCTTAAATTGTGTTTCTATTCTGTTTTTTATGGTACTATTTTTGATAGGTTGGGCTGTTTTTTCCCTTTGTGTAAAGACAGATGCAAAAAACAAGTTAAATAGTTCTGCTTTCTCTCTACTGCTTGTCACCTTCTTGCCACTTTCACCCACTAATGGACCAATCATTTCCTTCACTTTTTTCTTGTTTTTTACATGTTGAAAGAAGGCTTTTTTGTTATTTTTGACTTTGGTCGCAAGCCTTAGTTCATTTTGAGCCTTAGCTTTCCTCACTTCATCTTTGCAGGCTTGGGCTATTTGCTGATATTCTGCCTTAGTTATGTGCCCCTCTTTCCACTTTTTATATTTGTCTTTTTTATCTTTCAATTTATCAGAGAGTTCTTTATGCAGCCATGCTGGTTTCTTTTGAGAGCTGTTATTTTTCTTCTTTGTTGGTATTGTGCTAGACTGGGCTTTTATTATCTCACTTTTCAAAATTTCCCAAGCTTCTTGAGTTGTTTCCCCCTTGAGGATTCTCATCCATGGAATCCTTCCCAAGCCCTATCTATGTTTATTGAAATTAGCTCTCTTAAAGTCCAAGACTTTAGTTTGACTGTGTTCTATTGCTTGTGCTTCCATAATGTTGAATTCCAATATTGCATGATCACTTCCCCCCAAGGTTCCTGTGGCTTCAACACCTTCTATCATTTCATCTCTGTTAGTGAGAATTAGATCCAATATGGCTAATCCCCTAGTTCCCTTCTCTACTTTTTGGGAGACAAAGTTGTCTGCTAGGTTTGTCAGGAATCTGTTTGATCTTCCACTTGGTGCAGAGTTTGTCTCTCAGTTGATGTCAGGGTAGTTAAAGTCCACCATTACTATTGTGATGTGCTTCCTACATACCTTAGTTAACTGACTAGCAAAAAGTTCATCTATTTCCTCTGTTTGGTTGGGTGGCCTATAGTACACACCTATGGCAATGTCATTTTTTCTCCCTTTTATATTGACCCAAATGCATTCAAGACAGTTTTCATCATTGTTGTGCTCTATTTCTGTAGAGATGTAGTTATTTCTTATATAGAGAGCAACTCCACCTCCTCTTTTATTTGGTCTGTTTCTTTTAAATAATTTAAATCCCTCTAGCTGTGTGTTCCATTTGTGGGTTTCATCCCACCATGTTTCCGTAATGGCAACAATGTCATATCTGCCCTCATTAACCTGAATTTCTAGTTCACCCTGTTTACTGTTCATACTCTGTGCATTGGTGTATAGACATTTGAGTCCTTTATGACTGACCCTGTGTTTACTTTCTACATAACCTGTGTGGTGCCTGAGTTCCCCTATTTTCTTACCACTTGTTTGGTTAGTGCACTTTGTATGGCACTCGCTATTAAAAGCTTGATTTTGCTTGACAGCAAGGTTGATATTCTTGTCCACACACATATGTATGTTACATGCACTGATAGCCCTATAATTTTTAGATTGCCAGGGACAGGGATGTTCTGTATCAATTAACTCACTATCCCCGCTGTTTAGTTTAAATATTCCTCCAGAAAATCTGTGAATTTATTGCCGAGTAACTCAGTCCTTTTCTTGAGTATCGAGGTACCACTGTATCAGCAATTCTTCTAAGGTAGGGGTCCCCAATCCCTGGTCCGTGGATCGGTACCGGGCCGCGGCCTGTCAGCAACTGGTCCGTACAAACAAGCAAAGCCCCATCTGTGGAATGCAGGCAGCACACAAACCCACTCACTCTGGTCCGTGGAAAAACCTTTCTCCACGGAACCGGTCCCTGGTGCCCAAAAGGTTGGGGACCTGTTCTAAGCATTGTCTCATTAGTGCTTTATGGCTTCCTAGAGCATCATTAAATCATTATTGTACCAAGAAAACATCAATGAGAATAGGCTTAAAAATAATTACAAAAATGTTGCCAAAAGTCACTTTAAATCACTAGTCAGGAAATGGTCCAAATCCTGAAGTTATATTGGACTGTTGGCTAGCTCTCATATTTCTAGGAAAGTCTCTCCAGGATCTAAGGCAAATCTGACAAACTGTTTTATGTTTTAGTACTGATTTTCACTTATGTGCCTGAATAAGCTAAAAAAAATTATGGCTTAAACATATAAATGTCACTTAAGAGATCATATGTACAGAGCCACCAGGGGCCAATTAACACATTATTCCAATTGACACCAGTTCCCTAGCCAAATTGGCATCTGTTTTTATAGTAATTATTGCCCAAAAATGAAGCAGAGATGAGACACCCTCAAGGAAAACTTCCGTTTTCAGAACCTTTCTAGAAGAGGAGACAAACTTGTAGCGATTGTCAAACTCAGGGGAAAGAATCCCAGAAGAAGCCAATTTTTTCCCATGCAGAAGTTAGAAATTACAAAGTCAGGTAAAGGCTCTTCTCTAATTTTGTTCAAAAATGGAAGTATTCCCAACACAGATTGAGGATTCACAAGGTGTGCCATTCTAGGACAATGCTTGGAAAAGACATTCCCCAAACAGTTATGTAATTGTGACAGAATTAACTACCAAGTAGCTAGCTACCTTCTGATTGTCAAAAGGTATCACAACGCACAGTATGGGGGTTACGGAGAAGACTCCAGGAAAACAATTGAGTGCAGCAGAAGTTTTCAAGTTGCTTCTCCATGGGTGAAAGCAAGGCCATAATTAATATGAAGACCTAAAGGGTTTCTGGGAAAAGTTTGAGATTTTTAGTCTTCCATCCTGCAGACTTAGACACTCACTATAGTGCCTTAATGGATCACAGTATATGAAATAATGATATACCAATACGCTGCACTCCACAAATGACCAACTATTGGGAAAAAAAATAATCTTAACACATCTCCCATTTATGTTGTACTTATATAATTTGATACTTTGATCATTTTCATTTCAGAGCAAGTTTGGTCATCTTAATCCATTGAAAAAATAACTGGCAATATTTGATATTGGAAATCTTTATGTGCTTTTTAAAGAAACTCTGGTGCTCAATTTCCTTTGCACGTAGGCCCTACACAAGTAGACTGCAGAAATTACATTTGGAAAATTGATCAGTGAACAGTGGTTAATGTTCTGAGAGAATAACAATAGTTTCTGGTAAGTAGAAACTACACAGCAGGGGGTGGGGGGAGAAGTTGTAGGCATTTTTTTATACCTGTATATACATTGTAGAATTTTAAAAATTCCACTTCAGCAATATTAAAATAAGATGGCAAAAAACCCCAAGTATGTGTTTATAAATAGTATTTCCTTTTCATACATTATGGTGGTGAATAACGAGTGAAATCACTCAACCAATAAGTTGAGTGTATTTGTACTTTAGTGAGAACACTACAATACTAACAATTTAGTTTATTAATGTTAAAAATGATAGCACATAACTAAAACTGAATTTAAAAGTTAATTTTATAAAGTAACTTGAAGAGGATAATAGAATTTAAATTAATTTCCAAAAGTTCTAAGATAAAAAAGCATTTACAGTCTCAGTAAATGCTCCCCTACTACATTACAAAGCAAGAATTATTTATCCTTTTTTAAAAAAAATAACCCAGGGGACTTGAATGTTTTTGTACATAATACAACCTTCATACCAAGCCAAAAACTTATCAAAACAAATGGCTGTGCTTTTTGTATTTAGATTGTGGCTTAACTAGTATTAATAAGGCAATGCAATACAAAATAACAGACTAAAAAGTTTAAGCAATCTACTTCCCTAAACATGCTAATATCCTTATGACGTGCTTTAAAAATATACCTTGTAATATTTATTTTAAAATAGATTTTCTGGTTTAAATTATGATTAATTTAGACTCATGAAAGCAAACATTATAAAATAAAATGGGAAACTCCTTCTCTGAAATTCATTTGCATAATTATGCAAATAGTTAACTAGCTGTAGTACTTTATAAGTTTATTTTTAATGCCATTTTTAAAAAAAAATCCTATGTTTTAAAACAAAACAAATAGAAAAATATTTTAATGATAGAAAATACAGGTAGTCCTTGGTTAACAACCACTCGTTCAACAATTATTTAATGTTACAATAGCCCTGAACAAATAATACTTATGACTGGTCCTTGAACTTTTGACCATCCCAGCTCTGCATTCACATGACTGTAATCTGTGTGCATGGCAAACAGCTCTCACTTAACCTGACAGTCTGTTTACAAGCTATAGGCTTCCACATTAACTTTGGTCGTTGGGAGCCTGCATGATTGCAAGGACGGCCTGGCTTAACAACCTGTGAACTAAGCATAACAATGGCAATGGGGATTGCAGAAATTGCCACGATGCAGTCATGTGATATCACACTTTACAAGTGCATCTTTCAACAACAGAAATTCCAGTCAATTGCTAGGATTTAAAATATCATTTACTAAATACACATTAAAACTATATAAATTTTACAAAAGTTGCAAACTCAGGTATATATTACAGTTATCTATTATTTCTGCTTGGGCTGATATGATTGACCAAGTAGGAATATTTTAAAGTCACAATGGCCATACAATGCAGTAATCACATCAAGAAATTGGTGAAATCGGGAGAAAAATGAAGCTAAATATCGCAGGTGAAGAATAGTTTATCTCAAATTTGAAGTCAGTGAAGCTTATGTCACGGATACAGCATGTCTGGCCTCCCAAGACCTGAAGATATTGGCATAAATTGACATATTCATAGACATTTTGAAGTAAATTATTACCCGATGACAGTTTGTGGAGGAAGAAAATCTCTATAACAACTTAATTTCCTGGCAAATAATTACCTGTGAAATATGATTAATAGAGGATTCCATTCTCCGGAGTTGGGAGGCTTGGATATCCAATAGTTGGAGCACATTGTTGGCCAATGCATTGATCTGGTAAGCAACACTGGCTAAAGATTGGGTTGTATATGCTTTGGTCTCTTCTAATGCTTTCCTTTTGTCTGGAGCCTAAAGAATGAGACAAGAAAATGAAAAGTTTGTTATTTTTTTAAGATTCAGAGAGAGATCCAAGCATGAAGTCTTAACAAATTAATCAATTACTGAGTGTGCTTTAATATATTTTAGAGATTTGAATAAATACCTAGGCACATATAATCTTTTCAAAACATTTTGGTGACTCCAAAGAAAGTCCCCCATAATCGTGTCCCCTAAAAACACTTTACAATTCTCTTCACAAGGAATGGAATGTATGAAACACACATGCTAATATTCTTAGAGTGTACAGTATGTTCCAATCAGACAATTCAGAAACAGGAAAGGTCTCCTGCAGAATATTGCACACCCAGATAGACAAACTGGTTATTCAAATGAAAACAAGGAGAAAAAAAAAACAAGCAATACCGGTATTATATGCAGTTTTGGTTGACTATTACAGAAGAATTTTAAAGACTTTTTTTACGCAAGCTAGTTAAATTCTTACTATTTCACAGGAGCTTATGAATTTCAGTACAAATAAAAGTATATTCAAGGTACAACTACAGGTAGTTCTCAGATTAGGATGGCAATAAATGATACAGACATACAAAGCACAACTACATAATTCCACATTGTTTACCGACAACCATCCCGGGCAATCCTGATTACTATTGTAAGCCAAGACACAAAGGTCATTAAGCGGCAAGAGATAGGACTTCCAGATAAGGAGGGCAGGTGCCAGGGGAGATCCTGGGAGATCACATGCAAATTAGAGAGCCAGGATAGGCTAAAAGTTGCAGGAGGCCCTAGGAAGACCAATGGGGGTGGTGCCTGGCAGGCGAGTGCTGAATGGCCACTAGATATGATAGCTCCAAAAAGGTATTAGGAAATACAAGCCAATGAGCTAGGAAATAATTAATCTGGATCAAATTATCAAGCTAACCCTTGCCATATTCCAATATCTTGGTCTAAAAAATAAGATTTGCTTGCTCCCACAGGTGGCAGTACAGCAAACATTACTTCTCCCTCTCCCCTCCTTATCTACATGCAATATAATTTTTCTTAGTGTTTTATTGAAAGAAAAATAAACTCTACTGTGTGCAACGTGTGCAGTTCTCCCAACTAGCCTGAGGGTTTTAAGAGACTTAAGACAGCAGTTCTCAACCTTTTATGGCCTGTGGGCACATGTTTCAAGGTTAAAATGTTTCAATCCCGAAATGCTCCGTTCCATGTTACCAAAAGTATTCCAACATTGTTCCCACTTTATCAGATGAATTCTATACTAAAAAAAACCCCGCAAGATTATTTGATTGAAAAACAGTCAGAATATTCCTAGTAAGATTAGCACAGCATCAGAACATTTCTGAGGTTGTAATATTTCAATCTTGCAACATTTTGCATATTTCTAACTTCAAAAACATAGCCGTCAACAAAGCAGTGTGCAGCACCCAGTATCTTTTTTTTTAAAAAAAATGCAAAGAGAGAGGCTTCTTGATTCAGTATCTGTTCCCTTGAAAACTTCAGTAATGGAAGGTGGTGATTTGCTTTGCAGTTTTGTCACCTTCACTTTTTTAAACTCAATGTTTTTAGTGGTTTTTTTTTAAAGCAGAATGATAGAGCAGGGAACTTGGTAGGCACAAAGAGGCCCCTGAACACCATGTAGGGATCCAAGATCTAAATACATTGAGCAAATTCTTAAAATGTTTTTGGAATTGTAATATTCATAAGGTTCTTAAATCTTCACATTTCAGTTGAAAAGAATGATGGTCATATATCAAGGAATTGTTTTCAGAATCATTAGTACTGAAAACAAACCGTTGAAACAAGATACAACTAAGAAGGGAGGGAGGGAGGAAGGAAGGGACTGCATTTCTTTTTAAAGTAGTATTTCATATCCAAAAGAGACATTCTTTTGAGGGATGAAGCATTACTGTTAACAGACTAAATAGGCAAATGGAAAATGAGCTTTCAGCTAATAGAAAAGGTGTACATTCTGTGCAAGGAAATGCAATTTTCAGCTACTGTACAAACCAACTTCTGGGTTTCCTGATTTCAGAACTTGTAAGCCTTAAAAAATCTGAATAAATTTCCCCAACCTAAGTATTCTGCAGAGGTATGGATTTGAATTTGCTGATTTCCCATTGTTGAGAAATCTGGGAGTTAACATTCATACATCCTGATGGTGTACAAGTTTAAGAAAGCTGATCTAGAGACTAAGTCAAAAAAGATACAGACAATAAATGTTAATATTGGTAGCAAAGGAAAGCAAGAGAGAATGTGGGTAGGCCTGATTCTGAAGCAAGATATCACCAATTTCCATGTGTAACTGACAAAGCAAGCCAAGCTCTCCTTTATAAGGTATGCATAGTCATTTCAATTTCTAAATATAGTTCATTGATTATACTGACTGCAAATCTGCCAATCATTTGCAAATCTGAAAATCTGTAAACTCTGTTCTTACATTTCTTAAAATACTAGTTTTTAATTTTGCCAAGATAAATAAATATCAGTCCACAATCTTTTCATCTGTTCTCCAAGTACCCTGTGTGGTCTACATAACTTGAATTATAACATGTGAACAAAGATGCAAGGCACGTCTCAAACCTAACATACCTAATAGTTTTTTCTCTAGGAAAAAGATATAATTCTTATTTATTACTTTGTTCTAAAGGCAGCTTTGTGCAACCTGAACCTTAACTAGCAAGGCTGTTTAGATCTACTTAACTACATGTATATCTAACACTTGGGAAGCATATTTAAAACTTTTACCTTCATACCAAAAATAATTTTACATGTTATTTTAGGTTTTTAATACCTTTTATATTATTGCTATAGTCCAGTGGTGGCGAACCTATGGCACAGGTGCCAGGGGTGGCACTCAGAGCCCTCTCTGTGGGCACACGTGCCATTGCCCCAGCCTTGCCTCCCCCTGCGACCCCCTCCTCACCAGCAGCCCCCTGGAGGAGAGTCACCCCCGAGTGTGGCCCACGCGGAGCAGCACAGCCAAGGACATGGCAGCCAGGCAGCGTAGACAAGACTCTGCCCTCACACCCCATCGTGCACAATTGATGCTGTGGGGCGCAGAGGGCATGACCACCATGGCACTGCTGGGCTGCCTGGGCGATCTGCAGCGGGCCCTGGAGGTGGTGAGTGGCCCTCCAGGCAGATGGGATGGGGGCGGGGCAGGGGGTGGAGTGGGGGCGGGGTCAGTTTTTGGGCACTCGGTCTCTAAAAGGTTTGCCATCACTGCTATAGTCATTTTCTTTATAATAACTCTATCCTGCTCTGAACCCTGTTAAAATTATACTAAAGAAATATAATTACTCTTCAAGGATGATATCCAAGCAGCATAATTTCCTGCAAAATATTTTTATAGATTCAGACTTCTAGAACATTTTAAAGAGGGGGAAAAAATACAGGTAATCCTGGTTGGACACTGCATCACATAAATAAGTCTATTCATGAGAATACGGTTAGTCCTCAACTTACGATCACAACTCAGCCCAAAATTTTTGTTGCTAAGTGAGACACTTGTTAAGTGAATTTTGCTCCATTTTACGACCTTTCTTAAGGGAATCTGGTTTTCCTATTTCCCTTTGCTTGTCAGAAAGTCGCAAAAGCTGATCACATGACCCTGGGATATTACAACAGTCATAAATGTGAATCAGTTCCCAAGCATCTGAATTTTTACCACATGACCATGGGGATGCTGCAACCATCGTGTGAAAAACGGTCATAAGATACTTTTTTCAGAGCTGCTGTAACCTCAAACGGTCACTAAATGAACTGTTGTAAGTCGAGGACTACCTATACTGGATTTCATGTTGTATATTGTAGCCACTAGTTGTTGTTTTTGTCTTGGTATTTCTAAACTGTGTAATTGTACAGATAAACAATTTCTGTATTAGACTTTTGTAATCATGTTTGGGCTTGCATTTAAGCTTATACAAGTTTAGTTGTATTGTTTTTTACTGCTTTATTTGTTGATTAATCTGGTTATATTTTATGTCTTTGTTCTGTTTATTTACTGCTCCTTTGAAAGCATTTTTTTCAAAGCAATTCTCTATATAGACAAATGTCTAGGAGTCTCTGCAGGGACTGTGGAACTAACAGAATGATAAATTTACCAGCCCATAGTAACTCCTTTAAAGGCAAAACTGAGAAGAAAGTAAGTGTACCAGTTTACAAGGGAAAAGACAACAGGAGCTTCTTTCAATAGACATGAACTATTAGTAACTAGCTGTAAGTTCTGATCTTTACAGAGCAACTAATGACTCCATAAACTTATTGATAAAACAATGTCAGTTTACGTCCCTCACGGAACAACCATCCTTGCTTTATTTTATAGTACAGGGGTAGGAAACCTGACACCCACTTAACATTGTGGACTAAAACATCTGGGTGGAGACATTTATGGGAGCAGCAGACCAAACCACTTGGAAAGTACCAGGCTATCTCAAGACGAGTTGTTCTATTTGCTTGAAGAGGCTTCTTTTGTCTTTTTAACCCAAATTGTACAAATCAGTTATTTATGGATATTTTTGAAAATCCAACTGGTTCATTCATGCTGATTAAAACAGCTAAAGTCATACTAGAGATGAAAAAAAAATTACATCATCACTTTTTATATCTTTTCACCAAGTAATCCACAGTGGGTGAAAATACATTAAAAACTAATTAAAGGACAATGTATTATAATCGGAAAGAACAGAGTTTTTTCTTTTTGTTTTACTTCCAATACTGTTATGAAATTTCCAATTTCAATGTATGTTGGAAGAGATGAAATCTAATTCCTCCCAACCACAATTATCAAAGCAAGCGATTGTAGGAAGATTGTACCGTTAGTGTACGGTAGCAAAAAAAAAAAAAGAGAGAAAATATCTGGTGGCTTTTTAAAAAAAAATAACACATTTTATTAAAAGGCATAATCTGTTGTGAACTAGGTCTTTTAATAAAATGCACTAGTCTGAAAAGGTCTTACCAGATTCCTGACTCAAAAGCAGAGACATAATTGCTTTGGACAATGAGTTTTAAGAGGCACTGAAGAGGAAGGAACTAAGAAGACCCATAAGTGTACTACAAAACAAAAGGGAACTAATCACAGATATATTTGCCTATAAAATTACAGAAAGAGTAATTACTGAAAGCAAGAAAGGACAAAGGAGAAGTCAGTTTAGAAATAATCAAGCATGAACAAAAAGAAATGCAACTGAAAAATTATTATTGTTTTAATAAAAATAAGTAAGCTGAAGTAAGTCAAACAAAATCTATGGAAAAAAGTAGAAAAAGGTAATGATGGTTATATTTTTCCCAGACATTTTCCACAGTGGTGCCAACCTCAAAATCCAAAGATACAGCTTTACTTTTGTTCATTCCGCCCAAATACAAAATAAAAATAAAACCATCAGGAAGTAAGAAAGGAAGTGATAGCCTCTTAGCCTTGTGGCAGGATGATGATCACGAGAGCCACAATTACTCATTGCTGGGAAACAGAGCTGAAGTAATTGGGATATCTTAGACTTCTCTGTTGTATAAATGTTGGGCAATCACTTACATAAATCTCATTAATACATTTTTCTAATGAAAATATCTTTCCTTCCTTCCTTCCTTCCTTCTTTCTTTCCTTCCTTCCTTCCCTCCCTGCCTCTCTCCCTTTCTCTTTTTTCTCTTTCTTTTTCTTTCTTTCTTTCTTTCTTTCTTTCTTTCTTTCTTTCTTTCTTATATATTTCTCATTGACACTGTGGATCATCTCCATATGTCAAAGAATTTATTTGGCTACCTGCAAAATTTTGTTGCTCTGAATAAAATGGCACTATTCCAACTCTAGAGTGGTTCACTCGGAGAAACCTTGCTTTTTTCCACAGATAAAAATGCTGGGCAAAGTCCTAGAGCTTGTTTCTCAATCTTGGCCACTTTAAGATATGTGCACTTTAAGATATGTGCACTGGCTATGGAATTCTGGGAGTTGAAGCCTGCACATCTTAAAATAGTCATATCATAGCACTAAATTTCATATAACGCTTCATAGTGCTTTACAGTCCTCTCTAAGCAGTTTACAAAGTCAGCATATTGCCCCCAACAATCTGGGTCCTCATTTTACCAACCTCGGAAGGATGGAAGGCTGGGTCAACCTTGAGCTGGTCAGGATTGAACTTCTGGCAGTGAACAGAGCAGCCTGCAATACTGCATTCTAACCACTGTGCCAACATGTGTCATGACCAAAAGTTGCAAAACTGTCTTAGTCTTTAGTTTATATTTGCTTGGAATGCAGGAAGAAGACTAAGGCACACAGGCTTACCTACCCATAGAATTTTTCTATGTTCCATATACCCAGAACCTGACATGCCTTTGCAGCTCAAAACTAGAGGAAGATAAAGATCCACATGGGTTTTATCCTATGTCTGCCTTGTTTCAATCATGATTTATTACATAAACCACAAGAAGTTAGCTACATTACAAAATTAGGCATAGTTTACAAAAAAGACTGCCTGTATTTCTCCAACATGTCAACCTAAAAGTAAACTATCATACTGTGGCTTAAGATGTTGGGTGAACCTAATCAGCGTTGGTCAAACCACACTGACTCACATCCGTAAAAGAGGCCTGATGTAATGCTGACCTACCTCACTGCATTCCTCATGAGAATTCTACCAGCACTACTTTGAATAAAATTGTAAGAAAAAAAAGACAAATAAGCAATTCCTTGTTTCTAAACAATAATGACTAATTTATTGATTTTCTCACAACACGTTCTAAACACCTTCTACTGCGCAGCTATGTTCCGCAGCCTTGTAGGAAATTTGTTCGAATACTGTTTTACTGCCAAACTTGTTGTTTCTGATATAATCCAATGCATATGTATCAAGACATTTTTCATTTGTATATTGTAGCATGTGTTCAATAATATTTTATTTTACACTCTGAAGGGCCTTTTCAGGAAAGAGGAATATCATACAGATAAGTATCTTCTTTCCCCTTACTTACCTGAAATCTAATTTTCTCTGTTCATTTCTGGAGAATCTAAAAGATTTTGAAGTGCAGAAAGATGCCTTATGTCCAAACTTTACGCAGTTGGGCCAATTTTGTCATCTACCTTACTCTTATATTTATTCCTATTGAAAAGAAATGCAGTGGTATTTAATTATGCAGAAAGTCCTTCCTCCTTTGCATTGCCTGGTGAAATGCAAATTGGATTATTTTAATCGGTTTACATACGACTTAAAACAATCTGCATTCTGTTCACATTCCATTTTACTTAATACAGGATGCCCTAACCTGCACGTTGGTGCCAAAATAGACAATAGTCAGCAGACTCCCATTTAAGCAATTCTTTTCTGCTCCTGTAATTCAACAACCCTTATTGCTTAAGCTTTCTGAGAAACCTTCAGAATTAAATTTACATTTCCTGGCATTTCCAGTTTAGTTTCTTCAAAATTTGCTCTTGTGTTCTATCAGCATTTTCACACAATTCAGTCCCAACAGAGGCATTCATCCAACATTATTTTAATATATACCAAGTTATTGGGCCATAGATTTCTCAGTCCTGGTATTTCAATATTTATCAAACACTGGAATATAAAAGAAATGAACTCATTAAAACAGCTTAATTAAAAGCAATCAGAGGCCAAAGAGGAATAGCCTGTACACTGATCAGCAAGGCCTATAGGCCCTCACCAGCTTGTCTTTTGGGATGACAGGGTTGGAGGCCTCCCAGAGTGGATTTGTTGAGTATTAAAAAAAAAACCCACCTGTGGGCCATATAAGGCTGCATGGCAAGTTGTATTTTGTACAGGCCTAATTTAAATTTTGCTGTGTAGTAATTCGTACAAATCCTAGAATGCAGATTGATGCCCATTGCCCATTAATTGTAAAGGAAGGCTGGAATCACTATGAAAGAAACTATTACAGGAACAAAAACAAAAAAATGAATGGGTTCTCCATTTCTTTTTCCTAATCTCAGTGTGCTTCCTCTATTCCCCCTCTGTTCTCCCTCTCTGAAGGAAGTCCATCTTATGGGACCAAGATGAAGGGCGTACTCTGTGGTGCCTCCCTCCCTGTGGTACATTATACTTGCATATGTAAGATTGGTCCCCAATTTGATACTCTTTTGAAAGACCCTGCAGATTTGGTTTTGCCCGTGGGTCAGGGGATTGCAGGATAATACAGAGCCTATCAAGTGGTTTGTTTGATTGTTATACCAGAGGAGTGGTTAATTGGATTTTGTATTTAGGGTTTTACTTCCTTCAAGCAAAGGAAGTAAAGTGGTCATATAAATTTTAATAAACAAACTAATAAATTTGAGTCTCAAAATTTGCAAGAAATCCTTTGCTTGACTGCCACAGAGAGTTCTTCATCAATGTCAGACCTATCAAGAAGAGCACACTAAGAAAGAGACACCATGTAGATCTAAAGCTAGTTTTATTAGAACAGTTATATAGTACAGAATCTTGGAGATCTGAACATGCTACTTTTCGTCCCTCTTTTAACTTCATGAGAATTGGACTGGGAGACGAGGTGTTACCTGAGGTATTTTCCCAGACTGCCCTTTTGGCCAGATAAGTTTTGTTTATCTGATGATTGCCTTGGCAGTGGCTTATCCTTTTTAATTAAATACAATAAGTGGAACTTCTCTTTTTATTAAGAACAATATTGCCTTCCTATAAATAGGCTCTCTCTATGATTTATCAACTACACAGTGGGATTGGGCTGCAATCTTCCTACCACTGTATCATAAGATTTCAGTCTGGAGGTAATGAAAGGCCCTGTAGCATAGTTGTTCAGGCATTAAACTTAGGCTGGCGAGACTCAGTTTCAAGTTTTCACTCTACCTTGAAATGAACTGAATGGCTTTGGACCAATCACTTTTAAGTCCAACCTATTTCACAGAATTATTGTGAAAGTTAACATTTGGGGATACCTAATTTCTCTGATATTTCAGGGGGGGGGGGGGGAACAGAATAAAAATATGGTAAATAAATGAGATTCTTTCTAATTCCATCCCATGACTGAAAAACAGTTAAACATACAGAAACTGAATGTAGCTCTCTACTATACCTGCCTTGCTTCTGGGAAGCTATTTAAAGAATACCTCATGAATTCTCTCCAGAATGAAGAGTGAAATTTATTCATTAATTTATTCAGTTTATACAATTGTGCATCAGATACCTGACTCTGAGTGGCTAACAGTGAATTAAAACCTGATGTAAATTTCACAAGAAAATAAAAACAACATACGCTATAGCCAAGATAAAAACATAACTATGACATGAGCTCAACCACATTCCGAGGTCCCCAGGCTCAGTAATAAAACTAGGTCTTTAAGGCCTTATAGGATTGGGGCAAGCTAAATCCATTTGGTCCAATAAGGCAAGAAATCTTTAGCATATCGCATTCACGGGCTATAGGCAGTTTCAGTGGGGGGTTTTTTGCCTTCTCATTGTCACCTTGGAAAGGTTTCACTGCTTTTAGAAACTATCCTATTCATCAGAACCAATGAGATATAGAAATGTAAAACTGTTAGCTAGTCTGTAACCACGAATTCCCCAAATTGAAGCAGACTTACTTCTGAAACAGGTAGGGAAAAACATTAAAGGGCGATATGGATTAGTGGAAGAAATAAGAGAGCATGAATTGTTATTGAACTATTCATCTCCGATTCTTCCATGAGTCACTGGTGTTCGCCCTTACATGCTCAGCAATTGATTCATATCACTCGGTAAATTTAGCTTTTCATACCAAGGAAGGGTGAACAGCCAAGCTGCCCCTTGGAAAAACTGGGAAGTGGAGGGTAATGGTGAGAAGACTTATGGTGCCTTAGCTTAACTGATGATAGGAGTGAGGAGACTGCTAGTGGCTAAATGTCCACCCCACTGCTCCAGAGGAAAATGCCTAGATATCATTTCTTATGGAGCATAGCATAAACTGAACTCACACACTTTTTACTGAAAGCTTCCTTTCAGGATGGTTGTGAGGCTGCAAGTACAATGCTAATGTCTTGGATTTTTCAAACTACGTTTTCAGTTTATGTTCAGCTTAATCTCAGCTTTCCACCTATGATCTGCAATAATGTGTCCCAGAGGTTTAATTATCCCACTCACACTAGATAATGTTTACCTACTATGAGCCAAGAGTCCAATTTGCAGGAACTATTAAGAACTGTACATCCAGACATCATTTAAAATAATTACAAAGCGCTACCTATAGAATTTTATATGAGGAAGCCCATTATTACTACTACTACTACTACTACTACTACTACTACTACTACTACTACTATTATTATTATTATTATTATTATTATTATTATTATTATTATTATTATTATTATTATTATTATTATTATTATTATTATTATTATTATTATTATCCATAAAGCTTTTTAAAGATGCTTAGCAAGAACTCAACCTTGTTGTGAGCAAGTCAATTGTTAAAAAGATGCAAGGAAGAAAGCTAGGACAGTCACCACAACAATAGCCACAGAATTTCTCTGACTTGGAGAGACAGAGAATTATATTGAGCAAAAGAGAACAAAAACATATGTTACTTGCTGCTATTTTTAAAATACTGATTGCAAAATGGGAGGAAATTGATCAAGTTGAAGAAAAAGACATATGAAAATAAAGGTTTGATGACACTATGGAATAGTCCTAATTTTAAAAAATGTTTTTCCAGTTACACGAGAGCAGCTCATAAAAAAGTAATTCACATATATTGCATATAATACTTCATGACTCAGATGTTGACAAACCAGATAACATGGATTTTGACAATCAACATTCCACATGAATTTCACAGAAAAGACCCAAATCTTTATCCCCAGTTGTTTTGTTACTTGATATATATGCCACCTTTCCTTCAAAACCCAAGATGTTGTACACATTACTCCCTCCTCCAATTTTTCCCAACAGTGTTCTTTAAGATAGGTTTGGTTGGTTGGTTGGTTGGTTGGTTGGTTGGTTGGTTGGTTGGTTGGCAGGAAGGGAGGGAGAGAGGAAGGAAGGAAGGAAGGAAGGAAGGAAGGAAGGAAGGAAGGAAGGAAGGAAGGAAGGAAGGAAGGAAGGAAGGAAGGAAGGAAGGAAGGAAGGAAGGAAGTCAAAATAAATTATTTTCTATGGGTTAGGCATAAGGAATGTCATAAGCCAGGGATTGCTCAGTCCTGATCTACTACACAAAAGTCTACAAACTAGAATTGAGCAGAAACAATGGATAAGAAGTAGCCATACAAAAGGAAAGTACATGTGCCTGAAACTTTTCAGTTCTTATTTATGAGCCATGGTGGCACAGTGGTTAGAATGCAGTACTGCAGGCTACTTCTGCTGACTGCCCGCAGTTCAACAGTTCAATTCTCACTGGCTCAAGGTTGACTCAGCCTTCCATCATTCTGAGGTCAGTAAAATGAGGAACCAGATTGTTGGGGGCAATATGCAGACATTTGTAAACCCCTCAGAGACTGCTGTAAAGCACTGTGAAGTGGTATGTAAGTCTAAGTGCTATTGCTATTGCTATTATTTCGAACGATAGGGTTTCATGGTTTTCAGGAAGAGAACTGCATGTGGCTCTTTTCCTTTTGGCAACAATAATCCAAAAAGAGTAGAGCCCTTTTAAAGTAGTGAGTAGGAATAACATAAAAGCAATATTTTATTCCATTGAAAGTTAAACATAATTATACACATACACACATTTATACAATTATTTACACAATTATACCTATAAAGACAAATAAAAGTGTGTGTGTATATAAAAATATATATCTATACATGTATTTATATGCATTTCATATAAATAAAAGTAGATTTAAACAGTTCACAGTCTCCAAGCTTCTAATCTTTTAATATTATAATTCCGCAGCACCTGCTAGAGAACTTAAGGGGCTGCAATCAAGATGAGCGGGTGTATCTGTGGCCTCAGGTAACATACTTTGATGCAATAGTAAACCATGCTTTGGTTTTTATTTTACAGTCACATCTAATTATGGATGTAAAATGATGTTTATAAATGGAGATCAAAGGAAACTGATTTCCAAGACATTTTTCAAAGCGGGTACTCATCTGCTGAAAGATTAAGATAGTCAACCAGCTCCCCTTATTCTTGGAAATAAAGGGGGCTACCAGTAGAAAGTGGAAAGGCAACTGCTAGAAGCCGGAGCAGCAGGGTTAGATTGTTATTTGGAAACATCTTCTATGCCACAGTTTGTCTATTCCAGTAATCATGTCAGAGTGCAAAAATGGATTTGACATTAGGCACTGATCATCTTTCTATGAATGCATTTTAAATTCAGTGCTTGGTCTCCAACTTTATTAAGGTACTTATTCAAAAAATTCTATTCCGCTTTTATTTAAAATAAGGCTAATTCCAGTTCAAGACCTTCATTACAATTCAAAGTCTTTTTAAAAATAGCCTGCTTTTAATTAAAAGTAAACCCAGTCTGTTTTTAATTAGAAGTATCCCATAAAGTACGCATTCTGAAGTGATTTCAAATAGCTCTATCCAGAAATGTAATCAAGCTGATCCTAAGTAAATGAACCTTACGTTTTGGCTGGTGTGAAACAAATGGGGCGTTGTCTTACCTGAACGCCTTTTCTCAGCATGATGATGGAGAATCCACGAATGGGTTAACTCTGTCTTCCTGCCCAATTAGACTAAGTCAGTCAAACTTGCCATGCCTGTCCTTGACTAGGACCTCCCAGTCTCGACGAAGGTGAAGCTATTGACGACAGTCCAACGTGTTGGCTCCCAGACCCCTGACACTGGACCTGATGGGTGTGGATTCTCCATCATCATGCTGAGAAAAGGCGTCCAGCATGAGAGATGGAGAATCCATGAATGGGACATACCAAAGCCACACTGTCCCTATGGGAGGGAACCAGTCTGGGCCTGTGTCCCGTCCTTTGGCACTACTTGCTGTAGCGCTCTCCGGCCAAAGGAGGCATCTGCAGAGGCAAACCTGTCCAGTTTATAATGCCTCACAAAAGGGGAAGGCGAGGACCATGTCGCCGCCCTACAAATGTCTTCGATGGACGCCTGTGTTGCCCATGCTGCAGAGGTCGCAGCGCAGTGCTGCAAGTGGAATGAGCAGTAACATGACTTAGAACCGACAGGGAGTGCGACTGATACGCCCCTGCAATGCAAGCCCTGATCCACCTGCCTATGGTAGAGGCAGACACCTTCTGCCCCATAGAAGAAGGTTGAAAGGAAACAAAGAGGGCTTCTGACTTGCGAAAGGCTGCCGTCCGCTTGATGTAATAGCGTAATGCCCTGCGGACGTCCAGTGTGTGCCATTGACGTTCCAAGCCATGAGACGGATGAGGGCAGAAATCTGGCAGTACAACTTCCTGCGTCCTGTGAAACAAAGTGTTGACTTTGGGAATAAAGGCAGGATCCAATCGAAGGACCACTCTGTCTTGATGAAAGACGCACAGGTCATCTCTGATAGAGAGAGCTGCCAGTTCAGAAATGCGTCTAGCCAACATAACGGCTATCAGGAAGGCTACCTTGAGTGTCAAGGACCGCAGTTTACAGGTTCTGATGGGTTCGAATGGCGGCGTGGTGAGGGCCTGTAAGACCCGCGGCAACTCCCAAGAGGGATACCTATAAACCCCAGGCGGTTTGGTGTTGGTTGCCCCTTTGACAAAGGAGCGTACCATGGGACGTTGAGCCAGCGGCTCCAAATTGTCACATGTAAGCACCGTGGATAGGGCTGCCACCTGTCTGCAGATAGTATTGGGCGCCAAGCCCTTGTTGAGGCCTTCCAATAAATAATCCAAGATCCTTGGAATAGTGACATCCGAGAGAGCCAAGTGGTGTTTGTCACACCAGTGGCAGAAATTTCTCCATGTGGAGTTATAAATTCGATTCGTCGCCGGCCTTCAGGACGCCTGAATCATGGAAATTATGCCTGACAAGTAGGACTCCTGTGTCAGGATCCGGCGTTCAACTGCCAGGCGGTTAACTGGAGCCACTGGGGATCTGGGTGTTGCAGAGCTCCCTGGCTGAGTGCAATGTGACCTGGAGGGATCCTCCACGGAGGAGACATGGAAAGACTCACAAGGTCGGCAAACCACGGCCGTCTTGGCCAGCGTGGAGCAATGAATATCACTTCTGCCCGTTCCTGCAGTACCTTTCGGATGACTGCCGGGATCAGAGGGAGAGGGGGAAATGCATATAGCAGGCCCCCTGGCCACGGACTGCGGAGGGCATCCGCTCTCTCCACCCCCGGAGAGGGGAACCGGGAGAAAAATCTCGGGAGCTGGGAGTTCGCCGGAGAAGCGAACAAGTCCAGAACCGGTTGACCGAACCTCTCCAATATCTCTATGAAGAGATTTGGGTGCAGGCGCCATTCGGAATGATCCACTGTCGACCTGCTCAAGAAGTCCGCCTGGCGATTTGCCTCTCCCGAGATGTGCTCGGCTCTGAGGGAGGAGAGGTTGGTCTCTGCCCAGGATCCCAGCAACTGGGCCTCGGCCATAAGGGACCTGGAACGGATACCCCCTTGCCGGTTCATATGGGCTTTTGCTGCCACGTTGTCCGTGAGGACCAGCACGTGTTGCCTCGCAATCTTGTTGCGGAAGTGGCAGAGAGCCAGATGTATGGCTCTGAGCTCCAACCAGTTGATGTTGTGCTTCAGGTCTAACCGGGACCACCGGCCCTGAGCCAACTGTGACTGAAGGTGCGCTCCCCAGCCAAACAGACTGGCGTCTGTAGTCAGGGTGAGCTGAACGGGTTCCTTGAACAATGACCCTCTGGCTACCGCTGGGGAGGTCCACCACTGAAGGGATTTTAGAGTCTGAGATGGAACGCTTACCCTTTGGTTGGAGGAGCTGGTGCTCAGTCTCTGAAATGGGAGCAAGAACCATTGTAGGTTTCTGGAGTGTAGTCTGGCCCAAGGCACTATTGCTATGCAGGATATCATCTTTCCCAACAGTTGGGACAGCATAGCCCTGCGGACCTTAAGGACCAGGGCTCGGATGCTCTCCTGATGTTCCCAAGACAGATAGACCTGGCAACGGTCTGTGTCTATCACCGCGCCCAGGTGCAGAAGGCGGGTTGAGGGAACCGTCTGGCTCTTTTGAAAGTTCACCGAGAACCCGTGGTCTTGGAGGGTCTTGATAAGACAAGGCCAGGTCCGACTGGGCGGCCGGAATAGAGGGCGACTGAATGAGAATGTCGTCCAGATAGCACTGAATGCGTACCGGCACCAGCCTTAAATGCGCGGCGAGCACTCCAGGACTTTGGTAAACACTCTTGGAGCCGACGAAAGGCCGAACGGCAGGGCTCTATACTGGTAATGGTGGTTCGTGTAACAGAACCTGTGAAACTGCCGGTGATCGGGGAGGATGGGGATATGGAGGTATGCTTCCGTGAGGTCGATGGACGTCAGGAAGTCTCCCTTTCTGACGCTGGCCAGGATGGACTGGAGCGTTTGCATTTTGAATTTTTTGTATGCAATATGGGAGTTCAGACCTTTCAGGTCGAGTATCGTCCTCCATCCTCCCGAGGCCTTCGGAACCACGAAGAGGATGGAATAGAATCCTCTTCCCAATTGACCAGCCAGAACTGGTTCTATGGCTTTTATCTCCAAGAGATGTCGAATGGCCTCGTGCATGAGGTCCTTCTTGACCGGATTTTTTAACGGCGGGCAAGAAATGAAGCGCTCTGGTGGATTGGACACAAATTCCAGGGACAGGCCACACCTGATGGTGTTGAGGACCCAGGAATCTGTGGTGGTGGCTTCCCACTGGTGGGCAAAAAGAGCCAGTCTGCCACCTATGGGAGGAGCCTCCCTGGAGTCACTTAGATCTTCTGAAGGAATGACCTCCCGTGCCCCGAAAGGGCCGTTTGCCCTGGTATTGCTGCCTGGGTCTGTCCCTGGTGCCAGATCTCTCAGATTGGCGGTCCTACCTGGCAGTGAAGGAACGGGAGGGCTGCGCAGAATCTGAGCCTGCCCCTGACCAAAAGGACTGCCGGCGGGCATACGAATTGGACCGTCTATCTGCCCGTCTGCTAAGATGAGCCATCACCTTCCTCTTATCCTTAATTCTCCACCAAATAAGGTGCCAGGGCCTCTCCAAATAGCTGGCCACCTTGGTACGGGGCCGCCGCCAAACGCCACTTAGATTTGGCATCAGCTCGCCAATGTTTGAGCCACAATAGCCGTCGTGCGGTGACGTTGGAGGCTATGGCTCTAGAGGATAATCTGGCGGTGTGTAATGACGCATTAGCCATGTACTCCGAGGCTGCAACCAATTTACTCAGGTCTTGGTGCATGCGTATCTCTTCCGGATGAACTCTAGCCTGGAGCTGGCGTAGCCAGAGGAGAGAGGTTCTGGCGAAGAAGGATGTGCAAGTAGCCACTCTTACCGCCCATGCCGTCGCCTGGTGAGTCCTGCAAAATGACAATTCCGACTTCCTGTCCTCAGCCTTCAAAGTTTCGGCCATATCCCCTGACACCATGGATGAGGAAAACAGAGGGGTCAAGGGTTCATCCACCGCTGGCACCTCAAGACCGTCAGCCAAGGCTGGCGCTGCACTGAACAGTTTTCTGTCCGTCCCCCCCAGGGAGGGAAAGGTGCCAGGTGTAGCCCATTGCCTCTGAACGGTATTCGAGAATAAAGGGGGACAGGGAACATGTTGCTGAGTCACAACAGGCTCAGAAAATACCAGATTTGAATCCGAGCTGGCTGACGGACTGGGTTGAGGAATTTGGTCAGGACCTATGTTGGCTGTGATGCAGCAGTGATTTGAAAAGGGCTGGGTTGAAGAGGCCCACAAATGGCGGAGGGTCCGGTGAGGGCTCCTCATCCTCCAACAATGGCATGTCCATTTGGTCATACTCTGCAGAGAACGATGCTCTGCTGTGAGAGGACCGGGATGGCGAGACAGAACCATGGTACTCAGGTGCTCCCGACTGGGAAACATATGATGGAGTCATGAAGGCAACAGATTCGGGTCTGGACCTGTGGTAAGATCTGGAGGCGAATCCCTGGGTGACAGCCTGAGCGATCAATGCCTGAAGTTGTTCAGGGGAAAACGCTCCTTGGGGTTCTGCTGCCCTGAGCCCAGCTGCTGTGGGCATGAAGGTAGCCTCTGGGCCTGACTGTTGAGCCCTGGGTACCGTAGGTGCCTGTTGGATGTTTGGTTCCTCGCTGAGAGGAAATAGTTGTTCCTGATCGGCCATGGAAGGGAGGAAGTGGCCGGGGACCCCCTCTGGGGACCAAACCCCCTGGGTAGAGGTGGGGGCCCCAGTGGAAGGTCAAAGACCGAGGCCTCTGCGTACTCCATTTCCATCATGGCCTGCCTTTGTGCTTTGGAGAATTGTTTCTCCAGGGCCTGGTGCCTCCTACTAGCCTGTTTCTCCGCCATCTTGAAAGGTTTCTTCCCCGAGATGGCTTTTGCTTTTGCTTTGATCTTGCCTGCAGCCTCCTGCTTGGAGGACTTATGCTTCTTTTGGCTAGTAGATGCGGTGGTGGTACCTTGTGAAGGTTGAGGCATCGTATTGTCCGCCATCATAAGGTGAGATGTCTCAGTGGTATGCTGAGAGGGATCTCAATCAGTGAGGAGCCGAGTACTGGTTGTGGCTATGTGCCAGGTGCTGGAAATCAGACAAGTACTCTTGGTAACGGTGGCTGCAGGACCAACTTAATGGGCTCTGGTACACCTGCAACGCTCCTGATGGCTACCAGACCGGATAGTTGCATGGGTAGTGCACGGTCAGATCTATAGTAGCAGCAAGATCACCTGAGTGATAACGGCCAGCTCGTGCGTAGTGCGCTTAGTGGCGACAAAGCCAACGAGTGGCAACAGCCAGCACACTAGCGTTGATAGGGTAGACGTACGGTAGTGGCAAAACCACGTTAGTGATGACAGCCAGCTCACGCGTAGTTCACTTAATGGTGGCAAGACCAGCGGGTGATAACGGCCATTACACTAATTAGCTTGTGGCGGCAAGGCCAGATATGGCACAGCCAGCACACTTTGCTGCTGTAAACAGCAAATGAGGCACCAGGGCTGAGGCCTGTCTCAGTTACTGTAGATGGCTGTCCGCCTGGGAGGCTTCGCGCCCGCCTGGGAGGCGTCACGCGGGTTGGGAACCAATTAGATGGTACAATGGGCCTTCAGGTGGTTGCTGGTAATAATTACAGCAGCGCAGCGCAAATTTATGCTTGGACGGCCCCCCTTTGTTCTAGGCCTGCAATTGCTGACGAGCAGAAGAGATGTCTGTTGGCCTTAAGGCCGCCAATCCGGCTAGTGAGGAGATGGACTGATCATCACCGTTGCTCTGCCGATCGAATCTGTGGGTGGCCGGGATTTGTTTAAATTGCCCTAGACTAGGGCAGATTCAGCTGTCTGGCCGTTGGTGTTACTGCCCCGTCCTCCCTCCGTCCGGAGGGATCGCCCCATAACTGCTTACAGCAGTTCAAAATGGCGGCCACAGCTACCCCTGCCTCCACGATGCTGGATTCGAGGAGAACTGGACGGATCGACCTGTGTTTCTGCTGAAACGGTCGTCCGCTGATTGCCAGCTGATGCAGAGGCAACTGGGAACTCAAAATGAGAAGAAACAGTCAGGCGGCAGCCGCAAAGCGGCTCGCCTCGTGGCGCCCAAAATGGCGGCCGCAACGATCGGCTGAAGTATTTGTGAGGCGAAGGCTTCCGCAATCAAAGAAATCTTTCGGGGAAAACCTAAGCCTCCAGCAATGCAATCTAGGATAGCGCTGATCCCAGCGCTGTCTAGATGGCAGCAGAGATCAAAAATCCACGAATGGGAATAAAACTTCAATACAACCTGCTAACTAGCTGGGAGCCAAATTTGTCACGTCCGTCTGGGCTGCAGACTAAGTCGAGACTGGGAGGTCCTAGTCAAGGACAGGCATGGCAAGTTTGACTGACTTAGTCTAATTGGGCAGGAAGACAGAGTTAACCCATTCGTGGATTCTCCATCTCTCATGCTGGAGAACAAATTATTCAATCATTATGGTATACTTTCTGCTATCATGATCATCAAACTCAGCTATTGCGGTTTACAGCCTATGAGATGGGGCTTAATGATACACGTAAACCAGACTGTGTTATCTATGATTTACTAACTTAGCTTAATTTGCTGCTTCTTATAAAAGAATTAAACCGTACACTAATTATAGAGTTGTGTTTATGCAATAAACCAGCCTAAAATATAGCAGGCTAGTTTTCATTTCAGTATGCCATGCAAATGCAACTTTTAAATTACTTCACAAACTGTGGCTTGGTATAATGTGCAACTATAACATAATAATATCTATTCTTAAATTTTTAATGTTACGATCTGAATATGTACATGTTTATGAAGGTATCTTTGACAGAATTAATCCAACCATCTGTAGATAATCTTTACGTATGAGAAAAAAATACGTCCAAGCCATCAGACAGGTTGTCCTTTTATTTTCAAGTTATTTTACGTAAGATTCCCCACCTCAAATATTGCTGTCTGAAATTGGGGAAAGGACAAAAAATAAGATGAGTTGCCCATTTGCAGTATTATTCTGTACAAAATAATGTGTTGTGGTTGACAGTATTTAGTGACATATTAGTGCAAATGAGTAGAATGAACGTACCTCTGTATAAATTCCCCAATTAAAAGTGCAGAGGCAGGGAAAGTGAAGCCCTAGGGGAAATAAGTGGGAAATCAGAAGACAGGGAAGTTGATATGACATGCCTCAGAAAAATGTTTACCTTTAGCCCGGTGTGGTTAGATTTGATTGGCATTTTGACTCACTAAAAGCTGCATGTTTGAGAAGCCTAATGTAGATTCACTGAATTCCGTAACACATAATTGAACCACAAGATGTAGAACAATGGGCTTAACCTAAATTAATTTGTTCCAGAGTCATGCCCTTTTTCAAGAGGAAGCCAAAGAACTTCTCAAGAATTATGCCAGATTGTGCTATGTTTCAATTAATAAAGACATTGAATGCTGCACTTGAGCATCCAGATTTCAGAATCGGGGGAGACTAAATTCTGTAACTGATATAATTTAGGAAAATAAATTTGATATGCCAAAACACTGAAGTTCACAGTTTAGTTTATGGAGATCTAGATATTTTGCTCAGTTTTCCCAAACTACCAACAAAAGACTAACAAAAGTTCTTTCCACAATATCCAATTCCTGCTTGAATCAAAATATATTTTTTTGTTTTCTTTATCTTGTCCTTTATTTCCTACAAAGTTTGGTTACAAATTCTTAGGTGATTCTAATTTTAATTTATTACCAAACCAACTAACAAATATAGCATTTCACTAATCACATCAGGACAGTCAACTGGCCTTGCAGCACTATTTTGTCTGGCTCATGAGCAAAGTAGAAAAGAGCTGGGAAAAGTAACTTCCAGAGAAGACGTGACCTTTAGTCTAGCCTGGGAAACAAAGAAATTGCTAGATTAAGGAAATGGCAAAACATTTCTTTACTGTTGCCAAGAAAACAATGACCCATAATGTCACCCAGAGACTTAACATCTTTGTTATTGCACCAGATGCAGCCATCTCACAAAAAAAAGTACCTTCTTTGGCAATCATGTCAGAGAGGAAGAAAGGACTTTTTTTTTTTTATGTTAAACAGTCCATAACTTAGCAACTGCTAAAGCCATCAAGAAAACTCTTATCTGACCCATTGAATGTATTTGCTTGAGAGGGTCTTATTGCCAGGACAATGGGATCTTAAAAAAATAAGTAAAACAAAATAATCTGTAACTCCCTACTGGACAAACTTTTAATAGCCAGGGGCAGCTCTTAAAGGAGGAAGGAAGCTGACATACTCAGATATTATTGCTTACTCCAAAAAACAAACAAACCTGTGGCTTGATGATAAGTGAATCCAATTTAGTTATGACTCAAAAACAGTGCATATCAATAGCATATTACAATATCAACATCTCACATAGCCAAATTACTTACTTTCATGTTCAACTAGCTCAGGAGTAGGCAACCTTGGCTCTTTTATGACTCGTGGACTTCAACTCCCAGAATTCCTGAGCCAACCATGCTGAGGGAAAAGGGAGAGTTTCCAAGCTGAGCCATGCTGGCTCAGGAATTCTGGGAGTTGAAGTCCACGAGTCATAAAAGAGCCAAGGTTGCCTACCCCTGAACTAGCTTATCCAGACAGATTGGTTCGGCACCACTATCCAACATCTGACATAGCATAGCCAGCAGCCACAGTGAAATTTAAATGCCAGACACAAAGTCAACGATGTTTACAATTAACTCTGAGGAGAAGCATACAGCTATGAAAAGAAAACTTTGGTGTAGGCACACATACAGTCACTGGTTATAAACTAAACTACTGGATAGAGATTTCTGTGATTTCACAGGGTCATTACAGAAATTTTGTTCTTGTTGTCTGTTACTAATGGGGCTTGAAATTAAAATGGCATTATGTTTATTTGCTTGCAGGAATCATCCATGACAAAACTTTATCTTCGTTTACTGGTGGACTACTAGACTGCCAAGTAACGACAGGACAATCTTACAAGAGATACAAAATATTCATATGTTTCAATGTAACAAAAAGAATTAAATTGGATTGTGTAGCTCTGTCGTATATCATAGATTAGATGGTAGATAATTTTTAGAAGAATCCGCAAAACTAGCACCAGCCTGAGGAACCTCTAGGGAAAGTCAACTTGTTTTCCCCTTTTTAGCTGGTCCTATGCTAAGGTGTGACCCATTATTATTTTGAATTTCTTATAACTGCCCATTATAGCTCTGCTATGTTCACAATGCACATAGGTCAAGAATAATAGATAAAAAGAAAACACACTGATAAGTTATCCAAAGACCATATGCTTATGTCACCCTTTAGTATATGACAAGTACATCTTCAAGACCAGTACAGAACAATGAATTCATCATTCATTGGCTAGGTTCAACAACTGCAGAACTTTAAGAACTAAAATAAAATTATGCTTGTTGAAAAATTATGACAGATTAGTGTATGCATAGAACAGGTAACTTTATATTCTACCTGGCAACCACAATTTTAGGGCAAGGGAAAAACTATTTGCCCACTAGCATTGACATCAGTTAGTTTAACAATATTGGTTTAATTGCTATTAATTCAAGGGTTAATATTAACAGTTCTCAAAGCAGAAGAATTTAGTCACAATGTGGCAAGAGGAATTGTGAGAGCCACACATTTTTTCTCACCTAAGAAAATATTTTCTTAATGAACTACAAAACAAAAATCTTACAAGACACAACTATTTTCAAGTTATGATGAGAATGGGCAGGATTGATGCATTTGTTTCTTGAATCATTTATTGGATAAGCCACAATTGGCTGGGTTGGCACAACATTAATCATGAACTTTGTTGTGTCTGGGTTCATACAACAGGCTACAAGAAAATTAAACAATCTCCATAATGCAGTGTATGAATTTCTACAAAAAACAAGGGCTTTATATTAGACATAATGGCTTATACGTTTACCTCTCATTGTTATAAAAAATATTAATTGCTCAAATCCATGTCCTCTTTCACCTAAATTGTCTTTTTTTTCTGTATTTCATCAGCAGATTGCAAAGTATCTCTAGACCTTTTCTAGCAGTAAAACCACTCAGTATGCATGATTCGTATTTCAGATTGTTATCCTGCCTTTCATGTCTAAGAGCTCTATACCAGGTGCAAAAAACAAAATATAAGTATACTGATAAGGAATTTACAGTTAGAACAGGAATTACTAAACAAAAACAAAATTATACCTCATATTCTTGCTAGGAGGGGAAATGACAACATTTTAATCTAATCTCTAAACAAGTGTTAACTTTCAAGTTTTCTCAGAGTTTCACCTCACATAGAGTACCTTTGTCAAAATGGCAAAACAGCCTGCAGTCATGATCTTTTCCAATAATTTTGTGTTGAAGAATGGTAGAAACACATTCCCAGACAGCTGAAGACAGCTCAAAGTAAGCTTACCTGGTGCCTTTCAGATACAATTATATCTTTTGAGCCCAAAGCATCAGAAAGACCCCAGATTATGAAAGAATATTTTAATGCTGACTAATAAGGAAGGGGTAGTTTTCCAAACTGAACTCAGAAAACACAAGTGTAGCCATGGAGATACTGTACTGAAGCATGGTGAAATACTCTTATTTCTTAGGAGCTCTAGCTTCAAATTTCACAAAAAAGAGTTTGGGGCAGCAGTCAATTTTGGGGAGTGTGTGTGTGAGGGCAATGGAAAAGAGGGTGAACTTATGAGGATACAGACAGACAAGCAAGGCTACTCTACCAATTTCCATCTGGTTGCTTTTCTCCCAGAAATTTATTTTTCAAGCTATTCCACCCTGTCACTCTAAAATCAGCCATGCTGCTTTAAGAATGTACACTTGAATGCCCAAAACTTTCTTTTTTTATTTGTCCACTGTTCAGTGTATCTCTCTAATAAATTTTAAGCACTACAACAGTAATAGAACACAACGGACAACATGTTGATGATGTAGCCTGAGAGAAACTAGGAACAGCATACCTCTCTCTTTCAAGTACTTTCCTTCACTCAAAAATGATTGTATGCTCTTACTGCAAACTAGGACTTGTCAAACTGTCAGCAAATTCGAGGGATAACAATTTGGAGAGAGCTTCAGGATGAAAAGCTTATTCAAGCCAACCCTGGAACAAATTTGCAGTGAACTGTTTTTGCATTTACAATTTTCATAGTCCCACTCCTTTCTCTATTGTCCAAAGTAAATGCTCTCTATTCCAGATCCACAAGGCTTACTCCATTCCACATACTCCTGGATTAGGAATTGCCAAGTAAAATGTCACAATACTGTAAAGTTTGAGAACTCAATCTAGTCTTCATCCAACTTGGTGTGTTGCAGAAGAACTAAGCCTCCTCTGCCAGAATTTGAAACCAGCCATTGATTCTGTAATTCCAAACATTATTTACTGTTATGCCTAATCATTTATAGATTACCACTTGCTATTCATCCATTCAATCCATTCTCCATTGAGTTACCTACATTGGTCTATACTATCTTATGTTCACTACTAATCATTCATTAAGATCCTAATAGGCCTTAATATCAGTTATTTCCATATTGGTACTATAACCTTTTCTTCTGTAAAATATTCATTACCAATAAAATATATTTTAAAATATCCTTCACCAACTTAAGACAAAGATAGGGCAAAAGTCCAATAACAAAACAATATGCGTTTATGTGAGTTAAATTATAAGCTGTACCATAACACAGCACGAACCCAGCTAATAAAACTCTTTGTTTTTGGTTTAGTATGTTAAATGAACCAACAAATTATAATTTATTCAATAAAACATGGTAAACAATCATATTTATCCCAATATGTGAATTCAGTCAATGTCTCATTATTCTTAGGAGCATGACTAGGTATACTTCAAGAATCCATTCACTCAAGAGGAACACATTTCTAAGTGCAGAAAGAAGTTGGTTTTGTACAGCTGTAAATAACTGGTCTCTGTGGGGGAGGGGGTATTCCAAGGAAGCACTGTAGCAAAAGTCTCTATTTAATCCTTCTTCTTTTTTTTTTTTACTATGCAACACATTAAGAGTTCATATTTCCAGAGTTAAAAATACCATCATTAACTGGTATTTGGAAATTGCAAATGCTGGACACAAGGCTGGTTGAGCCCTATTTTTCAGAATAGCCAACACATCTGCTGCTGAGGATCTTTTGACTACTTCTGGAATAGAGAAGTCCCCAAGGTTGTCATGAATACTCCTAAATCAATGGTCCACAGATGCAGCAGCTGTGTATAATAAACAGGAAAGAAACGTTTTCCATTTGCCTAGGCTGGGTTTACATCTCTCCATTAAAAGGGAAGACGTTGATTCAAATTCAAGATTGATCTAAAAGAAAGTCTGAGATTATTCATTCAAGAAGATTATGGATTTCTTTTAAAAAGTTAAAAGATAAAGACTATTGAGTTGAGCTCAACTCCTGGTGATATGTCTTGGTAACTTCCTTGATGAAAAATATGGAAATAGTTTGCCATTACTTTCTGGAATGATTTTCAACTTCCAAAAATAGTCTTATATTTTTGACCAAAAACTGAAGCTATAGGGAATGTTTAGTTTGAAGGCTTCATCTGATATCAATGCAATCGTCCCATTATGCCATTTAGACTATAGGTCCCAGACCTGAATAATGCACAATAACTATACTTACCAAACTGTGGAAATTGTAGCTCAATACATCTAGATGGATCGTATTCGACGAAGCAACACATTTTCCAATAGGATAACAGAACCAGTTGGGTACAGTAGTTAAGGTACTGTTCTAGAAACGTACAGGAAACTTTAAGTTTAGTCCACTTAGGGCATGAAAGCCGTTTGGATGATTTTGGGTTAGTCGTTCTCTCTCAGCCCAACTCACCCTGGGTTTTTATTGTGGGGAAAAAGAGGAAGAAATATTGTGTATGTTCACTGCCTTGAGTTACTTAAAAAGTAATAAAGGAAAGATAAAAATCTAATAAATAAATAAACTTTGTACTACACCAGGCATGATAGTAATCTGAACTGCTTGCCTTTGCACAGTTATTCCTGTATCTGGCAGGTGATAAAAAGATTGACAGATGCTCTGCTTGTTTATATTACATATTTTTATAGGCAGTTAACTATATAGCACTATTGAGTCTCAACTTCTCAAGTAACTTTTCTGTCATATGAAATCAGAAATATGCAAAAAGAATAAAGATATTTTCCTTTCTAATATTTTAGTTTGAAGAGCAAATCATGTAAAAGTATAAAACTATCACAAACAATCCTACAACTAATTTTAGGTCAGATCTATTCCTCCATTTTGTAAGCAGTAGCTTAGAAACCAAATGTGCAATCCTATGCATTCTGTCGATTATTTACTCTGTTTAATTATATTCAATTAAGTTAATTTCAAGGAAATATTATAGGATTGCCATATTAGAATTCGAGAGTTAAGGCTGAAGGCATATCTGAGACTAAGATGAGACTTGTCAATTCTTGAAGAGCAGAGGGACATCCACTCATCCAGTGAAGTCTGCCAACATTTCTGTGTAACCTTTAGTACTATAATTAATTTCCAGATGAGTAAAGAATAAGATTGGTGACTAAGTGTGAGTCACTGAGTTAGGAAAAGAAGCAATCTTTTTTTTTTTTTAATCTAATTTCTTTTCCAAATGTCTCCAATTCACAGATTGTTTTCTCATTCCAATCATAAGCAGCTATAAGAAAAAGTATGTACAGATCTTTTATCTGTTTTATACTATCTGCAAAGGACAACTAAAACAGACTTTCTCAACTTAATGTGGACTGTACAGTTCATAATCCCCTGCCGATATGGCTATGGCTCATCTGGAAGGTATTAAGCAAGCTGACTTATATCATCTCTCCAAAATTCTTAATTAAAATCTCCCATTTTTACCTTAGTTAAATATTTCTGAATATTCCTTTCCAGGTGATTAAACATGAATTTTCATCTTTGTACTCAGGGGAAACTTGCAGCTTGATATGGTTTGTAGGTATTAAAATTTAAATTGTGACTATAGTATCAAAAATGGGAAGAAAGACTGTAAAAATCTGGTTCTTTGTCTAAGCCTTGTTGATGGTACTCTTGTGTGGATGTGGTTTGTTTGGTGAGCTGATAATGTGATTTCAGAGGCAAGATTTTTTTTTAATGGATCTATACATCTTTATTTCTGTCCACTGACCAAACTTCCTAGGGTACTTTAAGAATATTAAGTAGATTAGTTCAAGTCAAATGAAATGAAACCAATGAAACATTCAGAACTAGAAGTTTTGATAAGGCCGGAAGAGTATGGTCTTTTTCAGGTTAGTCAACAAAGGATAGTAGTAACAACTATGTGCATGAAAGATTGGTTGTATGCAATCTTCATTATTGCTGGCATTTAATTCTTGATTCAATTAACACTTTACAGAAATTCAAATTGTGAACCATAGAGATATAAATTTGTTACTACACTGTTAGCATTTTATTTAAAAAGCACTTCAGAATAACAAACATATCCAACTTTAAATACTAATTTATAGAAAGACATTTGCCCCAAGTACTGTATATAATTTAGTCCAACTCTTCTCATTTGAATTCTTTCTCTCTCTACTCCTATCTTGCTCACCTCTATATTCTCACTACCTATACCCTCATCAAATATCTCTTTTACAACTCACCCACATCTAGAATAACAATCTGGCAGGTTCACCAACTACAGGAAAGGTTTAATGTTAAGAGACAACAGGTTGTATAATATAGATCAGGGGTCCCCAACGCCCAGTACCAGGTCACGGCCTGCTGGAAACCGGGCCCGTCTCCCCCCGCCGCTACCACTGCAGGTCTGCAGAGTCAGGAAGGTCTGATATAGATAACACTCCAGTTTTGCAGATTACCAATGAAGCCATAAGTATGATGGCTTTCTTAATAAATAATTGCCAATGTACACAAGTTGACACATAGTTTGACTTTATGGTTAAATATCAAAGTTTCATATTCAGTTGTGTGATTCCTTGCAAGCATTCAACTCCTGTGACAAAGTGTTGTATTATAATTAATATGGGGAATAATATAACATACAGAGATGTCTGTAGAATAATATTTATCTATGATAATGGTTTTAAATGACTATAGTAGACAGTCTGTGCGTAGAGTATGAATTGCCATGAATATGTACAACTCTAAAGATTACAGCTAGTTGTATCAGTGCTAACATATGCAAGTAATCGTAAATGTGACTTCAAACATTCAGACCTGTCCTTTTCTTTTAATTTTGCAGAAAAAAACTGAATGCTTTTTTAGCATTTTCTCTAATATATTCCAGGATAAATTGTTGTTATTTGGTCTATAAAAAATAAAAAAATGACAATATTATCTTATCTTATATAACAAGCAAAAATAGTAGTTAAATCTATTTTCATTGGAATGGCAGTATGAAAAGCTGGGCTTGACAGAAATAACTTTGTTGCAGGATTGCTATGCTATAATAATAATACTGAAAGTCTCCATCTATGATGCTACTCAGTCAAACTATAACAATCAAATTGGGTAGCCTGGGTAACTTTCAGTAAGCGATGTACCTACATTTTATGTAATGTGATTTATTATGTATTTTATGTACATAATTTATAAACTGGAACTTCCATGTATATTTATGTTACAATAATGGCTGAATTAATAAATAACAAGATGTAAGAATAGTATTTTTAAAAAAGCTTCAAAACATAGCAACATTTCCTTCAGACAGACATTAAAAACAGAATTATTGTCCTTTTCAAAAATCTACCATCCTTTAAAAGTCTGGGAAAATTTGAAATATTTTTGCTTAGTACCTAAATTGTTGTTGAGAAAGGCATAGAAGTGACAAAGAAGATAATCAAAAGCAAGAAGCCACAATATAAAGTTGAAAAAGGAATTGTTTATTATGTCTATACTGCATGACTCAGAAAACAATTCCGATAAGCTAATATCATAAAAACAAATAAGCTAAAATATTACTTAAATAATCAAAGAAGAATACCAGGGATCTTCAAACTTGGCCCTTTTATGACTTGTGGACTTCAACTCCCAGAATTCCTCAGCCAGGCACGCTGGCTGAGGAATTCTGGGAGTTGAAGTCCACAAGTCATAAAAGGGACAAGTTTGAAGACCCCTGAAGAATACCATACTATAACAACTCAAAGGCTCAGAAATACAATAGTGACCATTCATTCTTCAAATGCCCTCCGGAAGAGTTTGGCCTAAAGTAGATTTTGGAAGGTCAGCAATGAGTGTAACTTCACTTCCAGATGGAGGCAGACCAAATAATATTCCTTGTGCAAGGGTGACCAAATGCCACCCACAAACGTGAATGTACAGGGGGAAAAAGCAGAAAACAATGGAAGAGGGAAACCCAATTTTTCCCTTAATTTCCCCAAATCTCCTTAGTTTCCTCCAGAAAAATAGAAAAAAATATATTATGAAATTCATAAATAATAATAATAATAATAATAATAATAATAATAATAATAATAATAATGATAATAATAATAATGATAATAATAATAATAATAATAATAATGATAATGATAATAATAATAATGATAATGATAATAATAATAATAATAATAATAATAATAATAATAATAATAATAATAATAATAATAATAATAATAATAATAATAATAATAATAATAATAATAATAATAGTTGGAAGGGACCTTGGAGGTCATCTTGTCCAACCCCCTACTCATGCAGGAAACCCTATACCATTTCGGACAAATGGCTGTCCAGTCTCTTCTTAAAAATTCCAGTGTTGGACTCTTTTCTAGAGTCTCAACATCTTTTTTACATCGTGGTGACCAAAACTGGATGCAGTATTCCAAGTGTGCCCTTACCAAGGCATTGTAAAGTGGTATTAATACTTCACGTGATCTTGATTCTATCCCTCTGTTAATGTAGCCTAGCACTGTGTTGGCTTTTTTGGCAGCTGCAGCACACTGCTAGGTCATATTTAAGTGATTGTCCACTAGGACTCCGAGATCCCTCACAGTTACTACTATTGAGCAAGGTACCACCTATACTATACCTGTACATTTGGTTTTTCTTAAATGTAGAACCTTACTTTTTTCACCATTGAATTTCCTTTTGTTAGATAGCGCCCAGTGTTCAAGTCTGTCCAGATTCTCCTGTATCTTAAGCCCGTCTTCTGGAGTGTTGGCTATTCCTGCCTGCTTGGTGTCGTCTGCAAATTTGATGAGTTCCCCATCTATCCCCTCGTCCAAATCGTTGATGATGATGTTGAAGAGCACTGGGCCTAGAACAGAGCCCTGGGGCACCCCACTACACACTTCCCTCCATGTAGATGCGGTTCCATTGAGGACCACATGCTGAGTACGGCCGGTCCCCAGCTACAAATCCATCTGGTGGTGATGCTGTCTACCCCACATTTTTCTATCTTATCAAGTAGTAGGTTGTGATCTACTTTATCAAATGCCTTACTGAAGTCCAAGTAAATTATATCCACAGCATTCCTGTGGTCCACTAATTTTGTCACTTGGTCAAAGAATGCAATAAAATTTGTCTGGCATGATCTGTTTTTGACAAACCCATGTTGGCTTTTAGTAATGACTTAGTTTGCCTCTAGGTGTTCGCTGATTCATTATTTGATTATCTTTTCCAGAATCTTCCCAGGTATTGCAGTCAGGCTGATAGGTCTATAATTTCCTGGATCCACTTTTTTTCCTTTTTTGAAGATTGCAACTACATCAGCTCTTTTCCAGTCCTCTGGTATTGTTTCCCAAATTACTTCACCAATAATGCACTAGCATAAATTTTATGTTACAGTATTAGCTTACTACAATTCTTATGGCAAGAACTCACGACAAAATATAACTCTTAAATAAAGAGCACAAGAATGCATTTCCTTCTGGGGGGGAAACCAATACTTTCAAAAGAGAAGGAAATATTCAGTCCTCATTTGCTCATGATCTTTCTTCCTCTTGTTGACTTTTCATCTAGAGTTTAATGGTTGAGTTCATCTTTACATGACCTCATTGTCCTGGAAGTAGGATATACAAAAGCAGTGGCATTCATATACTGTATTTATACACGGATAAGCCCATCTGCAGAAATTGTAAACAACATATCAATAAAAATGTGCCAGTTTATTCATGGGTGCACATTTTTTCATAGTATTTTAGTTAAGTATTTTTCTTTAACTAAAAGGGTTTGCTTATCCATGGATGGGCTTATATGCAAGTACATACAAGATACAAGGGTACTTTTAAAAAACAACATGTAGTTCCCAATTTATGACCATTCATTTAGGAACCATTCAAAGTTATGATGCTGCTGAAAAAAGTGACTTACAACTGATCTTTGTACCAGTTACTGTCATAGCATCCCTCAAGTGACATGATCAAACTTCAGGTGCTTGACAAACAGCATGTATTTATGACCATTGCAGCATTCCAGGAGATTGCCATTTGTGACCTTCCCAACCGGCTTCCAACAAGCAATGTCAATGGGGAAAGGCCAAATTCACTTAATGACTGCAATGACTACAGTGATTCGCTTAATGGCCACGGCAAAATAGGTAATAAAATTGGATGTGCCTCCCTTAACGACTAGCTTAGTGATGGAAGTTAGGTAGCAATTATGGTCATAAGTATACCATATATACTAGGGGATAAGCCCATCCAAAGATAAAGCTAAATTTTGGGGTGTATTCCGACATCTAAAATTCCCCATTTATCTGCAAGTATATATGGTTAGTTTTTTTTTTTTTTAAAAAAAAACATTTTTATGGGCAAATCCCCCCCCCATATGTATAAAGCACAGTACAGAGATCTGGACAGTCCCAGGAAAAAGCATGTTTGAAGAGATTCTTGCACTCAAAAATCACATTTTGCTGTTCTACTGCAGATCACTCATAGTCCTACTTTCTACCTGGGGGGAGAAGGGTGTTCATTATATTCCTATTTCCATTTCCCCAAATTTTCATTTTTTCCCTAATTGTTTCAAAATTTCAGAAAATTTGACATCTCTACAACTCAGGAAGAAAGCAGTGATTCAGGAGCAACACCAAGTCTCACAAAGAAACCAGCACACCAACAAAACAGTAATTATCTGCCAAGAGATAAGAGAAGGGCTACAGATTACTCTAGATTTTCCACACACATCTCTTTTAAAAATAAATCGGGACAGATGTACCCTTAATAAATTACTCTTTCAAACTGGTGACAGAGCAGTCATTGATTCAAAAGGAGGATATACAAGACTAAAGATGCGCTGAATACAAACATCAGTTCATAGGAAATCTACTGCATGAAGATGGTATTAAATATTTAATACCTTTGAAATATCTCACTCATCGAACTACTATAACCCCTCCCATACCACTGCACTGAATCCAAGGGGACCAGACCAAAGAAAGGGAACCCTTGCATACAAATGTGCTGTTATGAAAAGTTCTGAATTTTACATAGTCAGGTGGCAGTTTCAGAGGGCTTTGTAGGATATTTTTCTCACAATATCGCTATGGGAACCAAAAATTCTAAGCTTACATACTGCTCATTCACAGATCCAATTTGGTGTCAATGAAGCTACATGATCTAATCTAGCAAGACACTTCTTGCACTTTAATCAGAATGCACATGCAATATTAGTTAATCAAATGGGTTACAGAATTAAATTGAATCTCTGATTCTACATTCTGGTTTCATATACTTTTATACTACAGATATTTTAGCTACTGTTGCTCAAAAGTAAGATCATCAACTTCAGACACCACCGGAACAAAATAAGCAAATTTATTAGGTTTATAGAACACTTTCTTGACTGTTAATGGGTATTACATTTGAACAAAATTTTTCACTATTTAGAACATAATGGATAAAAATTAATCATATGCTACAAAAACAGAAGATACACAGATCTATGATTACATAAGCTTTAATTTTAAATATTGGCCTAATGGGCTTTTTTTCTCCTATCTTTCCTTTTTTTTTTCTTTTTGCATCACATATTTTAGACTTTTTAAATGTGTGCCTTACTTTAAGAGACTGCCTTGCGCTATTGATTGAACATAAGCCACTCTGGGAAACTCTTTAGCTGAAGAGCAGAATGAAAAAAAATACTTTCCCAGAATAAAATGTCTGCAACGGATTTCTGTAAACAGGATGTGCATTCTAATACATTATCCAAGACAGTTCGGTATAAATATTTTTCTTTAGACTATGGCAAAAATTAAGTTAGGACTGAAACAGTACAAACTTTAAGAATGTGGAAGTTAAAAAAAAATAAAGCAGGAGGATGCAGACCATGGTTTTAAAAATATTTAATATTTATATATTTTATTTAATGGACAATCAACAAGATTTTATTTAACCTTAAAGAATTTAAAAAATAAAATAAAATACAAATTGAAAATACAGACTAAGAAACAAAAAAAAAATCTATTTTATATTTTATATTTATAAATATTCACTGGTTTACTAATGAATTCATTGCAATAATATAAACGATATAAAATATTTTAGTTTATTTTGTTATTGAATTCAGTGCCCATCTCACTATCCTGAGACTCAAAATATTATTGTATTACAAAATCTCTGTCACTGTAAAATAGATTGCTGCATCCTTTTATTAGTAGAAAATATTGCCTTTTCCAAAATAGATAAATCACACACTTCAAACAACTATGCTTCAACATTTATTTATCGTAATAATCATTCATTACACCTTTCTTTTATTCATGAACCCATTATTTGTTTCTGAATTATATCTTTTAACATATCATCAACTATATTACTTAATTGGTAGACTCCGGTGGTTATTTAATATGTAATTTTAATAAACACATTTCAGAGTATCAGTTAGAACCATTTTGTTATTTTAACCCAACTGAATTTGCAAACAAGGATGATATCCAATTAGCTTATTTTCCTTAGGCACATTATAAAGCAGTAAAACAACAATGCACCCAATTACCATAAAATTTAGAAAGTACTTTCTTCAATCTATATTTCTAAAATTATTAAATTACAAATGACATATTATAGACCAACTAAAAATAATAACCATTTATTTTATTGCTGTTATTGCTTACATTTTGGCAACCTTGAGATTTATGCAATAAACTGTGGCTAAGCAAATCATCATTTAACTCAATATTTGAATCTCATCACTAGTAGCATTCACCAATCAGGCAAACCATGATGAGCCTTGTTTGCTTCCAGTTTAATATGCTCTGTGAACCCAGCTCTTTCCCCTGCTCTTCAACAGTATATGGTTTAACATTTGAGGAACTGGTCAACGTAGTTAGAATAAGCCAAAATGTAAAGTGAACCAGATTTCCTGCCATAACTGTAAAGCAAAAAGTTGTTCGTCCCCACCTCTCCCCCGTTACTAGATTGTGATTTGGAGAGAAGAATCCTTACTGAGTCCAAGATTAATTTACACTTCAAGACATCAAACTGCAAAAATTAGGGGATAGGACATAAACAAGTACAGTAAGCCTCCTTTTGTTAGCCCCAATTAGGAAGTCTCTGCCCAAAGTGGCATTTTTCTAGCAAGAAATAATGTATGACTAAATATACACTGCATCAGCAAGGGTGAGCATGCTATAAAAAATTAAATAAAACCCTATCTTTTTATTTATAGCAGAAATCCAGTACCCAAGGTTTTTATCTTGTGTTTCGCAAAATTCTGGAAATTTATGACAGATTTACAATAACCTAGCTCTACAAACTCCCCCATCATTACTGAGATCCTGAAATCCTCACTGCATTTGCATTAGCTTCCTTTTATTTATATTCAGTTCCTCATACAGTCCCATACCTAAAACCCACTTGATTTCTTCAAATATCATACTGTCTTTGAAATCCTTAGGCATCTTTCAAATGTTTTCTACCAGCATTCCCTTTTCACTCATCTCAGATAAGCCTTTTCTGATAATCAGTACATATCAGACTTAAAGGATACTATTATCTTGAAGCCTTGGTCTTGGTTATTGTTTATTTCACATAGTTACTTGGCTGATAATTACTTTCTAGTACAATACAGTATTAGTAATTTAGCTTCAGCAACCTAAGTTACACAAAGGATTCCAGTCTGAAAGGTTTGTACATAAACACCTCTTTATATATTAGAGATATTCAAATTAGAGTTCTGTCTGAACTCATATGACAAACATGTCAAGAGTTTTTCAGAATTTGGTAAAAAAGTGAATGATTATATTTTTGATTAATTAAGAGAGAAAACCCGATTCAGTTCTAAAAAATTATTCCTGCTTGTGTCCAAGATTTTGAAGCAAAGTTTTATAAACTGCACTACATCAAGGTTTAATCATGTTTTATTCAACAAACTGTTGGATAAACAATAAACACTGTTTACAAACCACAATGATTAGTTTCACATAACAGATTAAGTTAAAACTAAGCAAGCTACACTATAATTTAGTGATACTAAACTCAAATTGTATTTTCCTTCCCAGAGGAATGAATATACAGTATCACAATTATGGAAGTGCAAACACAAGTATCAGAAAAATTCTTTTGGTTAGTTAGGCTGAAAGTTAGATTTGCATTATAAATATATACCAGTAAGACAAAGATAAAGAATCCTTCGAAAAGGTCAACTCCTGAGGAATACAATTTAATTCAATTTAATTTTCCCAATAAAATATAGAAGTCCTTTCCTGTTTCCTTTTTTTAGATATTTAGCAAACTCCCACTCTATCCTATAGTTCTGATGGTCTCCTTCCCAGTTATTAATAATCAGGCCTACCCAATTGAGCCTTTTCAATGTTAACTAAGATCAGCCAGGTTCTGCCACTAACCACATTTTTTTCATACAGAATTTCAAGACTGTATGCTAAAATGACCGATCATTTTGGGACAGGGAGCAAACCCCCAAATGAAATGCTGTTTGAGATCTGTTAATAAATACTGACTTGTATCAACCCTGTTATGTTGCATTTAAACAATGAATCTTTACTTATTCCTGATGGTGCATGCCATGCCCAAGTGTCTCGCCAATCCAGAAATGCAAGACAAAAGGGCAGATATTCACACTATGCCAAATCCCATATCCAACAATTTAAGAATTATTAAAAAATATCACCTCATGTTTGCTACATTTATATATAAGTGTTTGAAGTTATACACCTGTTTTAATGTGTGAATTGACTATAATCAAATAACTTCTAGCAAAAATCAAACATTTTTTATAAATATTCTGAAAGCATTTATCCTAGGATCTTTAGATTACTTTTTAAATCCTGCCTCTTAATTTGTTTTTAGTATTTTCTCTGGGGATATACATTGGGATACAAATACTGTTGCAATGGATTGAACATCCTTTGAAACTAATGCAAACAGTAATTGTATAACTCTGATACTTTTCCAAGCCCCAGCATGCATACTTCACATAGTCCTACTGCCTTGCGTGTTAAATTCTCTAATACTGCATCAACATAGACATTGCCACTGCCACCAAATTAATCCCCTAGAAACACAATCTTTATACTATATTAGTCCAACAGGGGAACAGATGGCTTCCTCCAGCTTGTCCTGTAATTCAGGGAAAATCAAATCAGTATTATCAATTCATTTATCACCTTATACTGAGTTAGACTAAACCCTTGTAGAGCATCAAAATTAAGTATTACCCTAAAAATGCCACTGATTTCTTGTACAACTTAACCAAGGCAAAGATTTTTTTTTCAATTCACCAGCTGCTAATATTCACATTTCCTTTTCAAGCCATGTGCATTTTTTAAAGTACTAAAAAAAAATTGAAATTGAAATACAGCACATGCATTCTATATTAGCACATGAAAACAGTATGTAATACCACGCACGTTCACCACAAATTGTGTAAAATACATGCGGTTGGGGGGAGAAACCAAACACATACTAACAGGTTGAAACATGTTGCAGTTACCTCACCACTGTATTTGTCATACGTCCCATGGGTAAAACCAAAAGTAACCTCGCCTTTTTTGAAGCATTTGTATCAGCAGCTTTATTTGGGTGGAGCAAGAAAATGTCACAGCAGCAATTAATTTAATACATAACATTGTAATATATATATATATAAAGGGGTTTAGATAGATAATGCCAGCTCTAGAGAGAGAACAGTTCAACTCTAGAGCTGGCATTATCTATCTAAACCCCTTTATATATATATATAAGTTATGTATCCAACTGTAAAGAGTGTGAAATATTATGGTATTTACTACAAATCTAAGTACATTTGCAAGAAGACTTTATAACAAATCTATTTATTGTCAGTGTTTCAGTATTCTTGTAGGATTTACATACATTTTAAATAATACCTAAGTTAAGCTAAAATAGATAATTGCCCTGAAAGCTGTAATATGAATTCATGCTAAATTACCAACATAAGCATGCTAGTGAGTCAATGAACACCTCTGAATTTACTTGAATGAAGACAAGTTTTATATTACAACTGATGTCTAATCTAAATCCTTTTAAGCATCTGGAGATAACTTTCTCTCAAACTTTTTTCATATTAGATAGTATATATGATTTATTCTAGCCTTTATTGCACTGATAGGTTCAAAACATAATGTTATTATGTTTCATATTAAAAACATAAGTTTAAAAAAGATGAAGACTTCAAGATGACACAAATCAATAGTTATTAGTAAGGCCCAAAAGTTGTGATACATTGTGAATTCTTCCTGAAAAAAAATACAAAAATACCAATTACATAATATGTTACTGTATACAATGGATTTGTGTCTTATTCACCCAAAAATAATTCTATCTCAGACCAGTTGTCCTATTTGCCAACTTGCCCTATGAATTTATATCAGAAAAACATTTTCCAATTTCTAACACTGTTTACAGTACATTTTTCATCAGTGCTCCATATTTTTCATCAATGCAATCCTTCAAGATTTGTTCCAATGATATTCATACTCTCAAGTAGAAAAACAGGCTAAGACCAATAGAAACACACTGGAGCTGAGATTTGAATTAATTCTGTACTGCACTCAAAGATCAATGACCTTGTTTTACATCATGTAGCTTGTACCATATAGGCCTGCATATATTTTGTATAGAAAGTTCCTTTTGGATGTTATTAGTGCATTTAAAAAAATAAATTTATGTTAAAATTTGCTGTGTCATGTCCAAAACAGAGCCATTCCCAGTCAACTCTTTCCATTATTACCTTTATCACATAATTTTAAGCTATCTTTGTATTAATACAAATCCATCAGATTTTTTTTTCCCTCTTCTTACCAGGGAATGATACCACATATGTATACATGCATACGGGAGGGGAACCATTCCATAAATAAACCCATATTCTGCACTTGATGATTAAGGATTAAATCATTAGACTAAATCTCATTTATTTAAACATAAGTTTGAACTAATCATCTCAGGAGCAGGTTTTTTCAACCTTCGCCTCCCAAAAGGTACATAAATATATATAATTGTGCTGATGGCCTCTACCTGTTTTCCACAATTTTCATCTAACTCTGCACATTTTGATATCAGAGGCTGGCTGAAGAGAAAGGCAACACAGATCTATCAATCTCAAGGGCATAGCCAAGAACCAGATATAGGATTTGCTTTTCAAAAAAATAAAATAATGTCATACTTTTTTTTAACACAATTGGGGTATATCAACATTTAAAACATAACAGACCTTTCACAAGCTCTTAAACTATTAATGAAAATGTTGAACAGATTCAGAACAGCATATCAATTGAAAGCAATGCAAGGGATAATGAGATAGTTATAGTATCCCCAGAATGCAAGACAGTATTTGGAAAAAATAGAGAAAAATAAGCAGTTCAAACAATATACAACTTTATTTGTAAATATTATTAGAGGGCATAATAAAAAGATTTCTGGAACACAAGGAAGAATGCAACAGGTCCCATGTTACTTTTTTCTACCTAAAAATATATTCAGAATTATTACATTGCTGTTACATTTTCCAAAATATACTCCCCTCCATTAGGAATGTACAAAATAGAGCTATATTTTACCCATTGGATTAAGCATCTTATCTTAAAAATATACCACATATCCTTATAAGTTTTTCAAAATTGAAGATCAGTTAATAATAGTCACTGAAGAGGTGAATTGGAGAGTGATTGAAATACTAAAATTTAAGTATTTCTTTTAAGTAACTACAGCATTAAGCCATACTGGATTCTCTCCTATAGAATCTAAAAATATTGCTGTAAGATGCTTAATACATGAAGTCTACCTGTTTAGATAGCATCATAACATGCTGAAATAGCTTTCTATTTGATTGGCTGCCCAGCTGCAATTTATGTCTTTTTCAAGCTGATTATGTCAACAAATAATCATGCAGGAATGTAATTCATTTAGTCTCAGTAAGATTTATATGCCAAAACATTAAATATCCATATAGAATTGACTCACAAGATTACATTACCCTAAGTTATTTATAAGAGTGGCTGCATCCGTAAGCATGCCTAAGTGCAAGAAGGCTTTTGCTTCAGTCTCTTTGCTTCCAGTTCCTACCAGTTTCTTTTTTATTCATCTTGCCAGATCAGCAAGCCAAATGATTATTCACTATTTACATGAGAGTCCTTTCCCACAACCCCACTGACATATTTGAAAAACAGGAGGAACAAATCTGGCTACTATTCAGGCCCCAGCACCATTTAAGAACATGCAATTTTTCTCTATTTCTAACTGGAATTCTGCTTTTCTAATGCATTATTTTAACGCATGTTTTGCAATCTGCACACGTGACCATTAAGATATTATCAGGAGGGCAAGGAGTAACTAATGAGAAGGCATGAGAGAAGGAGGAAACTGGCCCGAGAAAGCTAATAAGCAGCCTTATTAAAATCCATGAACTCTTTCTGCCTCTGGATGGACCTCCCCCTCCCTTCTTCTGGTGCCCACCAGCTGTGCTGGAAGACAACCCCTTTCCGCCCCAATCTGACTGCTGGGAAGGATGGCAGTGGCCGCCAGACTTCGCTGGAAGACAGCGGCTTGGGGGAGAGCAGCTCATGCCCTAGACACACACCCCATTCAAACGAACCACAACCCCACAGAAGTCTGCCGAGCCTGCCTTACAGTAAACACTTATTAGAAGGCACACCCTCGGCTCCGAAGTGGTGAAATACAGTAACTCCTCTCCCCCATTTCCCTTCCTTTGCAAACAGCAAAGCGGCAGAGGTGGAGTTGGACTTCAGGGCGAGGAGGAGGAGGAGGAAGTGGGGGAGAGCTCTCTTTGGTTAAAAGTTTAAAGCAAAAACCACAAGGAAGCGTGGGAGGCGGGGTGGGGGACCTGTGAGCCACACCATGTTTCCCCCCCAAAAAAAATGCCACGGCCGGTGCCCGCTTCCTGCAATTGTGAAGGCGGAAGGCAGGGGCTCCCTCCCATCCCCGCTGCCGGTTAAAGGGAGGAAGGGGCTCCTCGGAGTCGCTGCCACCCCGCGCCCGGCCTCTTACCTGGATATAGTTGTTTTCACAGTAGTCCGCGACCCTGGTGAGGTTCTGGTAGCTCTCCACCAAAGCCCGCTTGCCCGAAGGGATTTCCTCTTCTAGTAACATTTGCAGCTCTGCCATTTTCCACCCTTCCGCATTGCTCTCTCCGGCATTCAAGAGATCGCGGGAGCGCCACCGGCTCACAATCTGCCTGCTATTGTGAGAACCCTCTTCGTCTGGGCTCTTGCCTCAGAGGCTCCGCTTTCTCCACCCACCCGCTCGCTCTCGACCCTTCCCTTTCCTTGCCCGCCTGCCTTCCTTCCTCTCTCTCTCTCTCTCTCTCCCTCCTTCTCACTCTCTCTCTCTCTCTCTCTCTCTTCCTCCTCCCCCTCCCCTCCTGCTTCGCCCGGAAGAGGCAGCCGCGCGGTACGTCGGGAGATGTAGTCACGTCCGTGGCTGGGGAAGCCTCTTTTGCTCCTCGCCCCGAATTCCGCTTTGGTTGAGGCCGAACGAAGGCGGAAAGGCGACTCGGTAGAAGACGTGTCTAGCGCTGCTCCCGATTCTTTTTTTTTTAATGAGCATTTTTCTCCAGAGAATGCTGCTTGCTAGGGAATAGGAGCAAGGGTAGTGCCTCGGTAGTTTAAACGGCACTACCGTGCTTGGTGAACAGATTTTGTTTAAGCATCGTTTGTGGAATAAGTTTCAAAGGCTGCGTTTCCACCTGTTGAAGTACAAAATGTGGGTTACGGACTGCTTGACTCGATTCTACCAAAACTACTTTTCACACAGAGATGGGACGCTGCATTCCCATCTCCGAGTAAGCAAAAATTATGTAGCATCATAAAATTTCTTGTCCTTGTTGCAGAATGCCAGTACCGTAAAATCTGTTTTCCTAATCACTGGCATGCACCAAGGTGAGAATGATTTACAGCTACAGGTAGTCCTCGACTTATAACAGTTCACATAGTGACCGTTTGAAATTACAACACTGAAAAAAGTGACATGACCATTTTTCACACTTTTGACCATTGCAGCATCCCCATGGTCACGTGATTAAAATTCAGTTGCTTGGCAACTGACTCATATTTATGACAGTGCAGTGTCCCAGGGTCATGTAATCACCTTTGGCACTCTTCTGACAAGCAAGGTTAAAAGAGGAATCCAAATTCACTGAACAATCGTGTTACTAACTTAATAAGTTCAGTGATTCACTTAATAACTGTGGCAAGAAAGGTCATAAAATGGGGCAAGATTCACTTAACTGTCTCGCTTAGCAACAGAAATTTTGGACTCAATTGTGATCATAAGTCAAAGACTACCTGTATTTCATTCATGGACTGGGGATGAAAGGAAGGCAATGTCGTGGACATAAACGGGGAAAAAAGATATTGCCAGTTAATTAAGTGCAAACGGTGGAGCATCTACCACCCCTACAAGCCAAATTTGAGCATAGTGAAACAGTTTCTAATTTCTTCCTTTATGCTGGCTCACAATTTAATTATTCAGTTTTTGAAAACCACTGTATAGCCAGGGATCTGCAATTTGACTTCCATTAGAAATTACAAGACCCTAAGATCAATTTTTGTTATAAAGCCATCCAAGCTCATGTTTGTTGCATATTTAGCAATATCACAAGATATGATCCATAATTACAATAGCAACATAATAGAATTCACATTAAAGACTTCCTGCAGGATTCTGATACACCCCCAGTGTGCCTAATCATAAACTGAACTTTTGGCTAGGTATGATGGATGTACCTGCCTGTATTTATGGCTGGCAATCTCCATAAAAAAATATTTATTAAATTTATATGATCACCTAATTTACTCTCAGTGAATACAGGCAGCTTACAGAAATAAAACCCCAATACAAAACCCAACAACCCCTGGCAACAACAATCAAATCAGCCACTTGATGGGTTCCTTATCACCCTAGGATCCCTACGCCCGCTGGCAGAATCATGTCTTCAGGCCTTTTGAAAGAGTATTAAGGTGGGGTCAATCTTCTTTCTGTAGGGATGATGTTCCTCAGGACGAGAACTACCATAGAGAAGGCCCTTCTTCTTGGTACCACTAGATGGACCTCCTTGGAAGAGGAGACCCAAAACATCCCCTTCTTTTGGCTCTGGTGTGACTGGCAGATTTGATTTGGAAAAAAAATGGTCCTTTAAATAGCCTCCCCCAGACCATGTAGGACTTTAAAGGTGATACGTAACACCTTGACTTGGACCCAGAAGCAAATCGGCAACTAAGACACTCCCACATGTGCAAATCTAGATTTGCAGAAAACCATGTGGCTGCCAGATTTTGAACCAACTGAAGCTACCAGACACTTTCCAGGGCAGCCCCATGTAGAGCATATTGCAGTAATCGAGACAGGAAGTGATTAATTAGTATTTAATGTGAAACCAAATAACTGGATTTGAATAAAGCACATTATGTCCAGGGTTTTGTGTAAATCGGGTGTTTGCCAAACTAGTATAGATTTTGCTGTCAGTCCCAGTATTCTCTTTCCCCAGGCAGGGGAGGAAAACTATTCTTTCCCTGTCTTCTCCACATCACTAGACAACAGGAAGACAATTTATCAGTATCAGATTGAATCACAATGGTCTTGACAAATAGTTAGCCTAATGGGCTTAGTCATTTGATAGATACACACACACACACACACACATGCTATTTTCTTAGACTAGGGATCAGCTGCCCAGGTTGGGTGGAAGACTGATTTAGCAAATAAAAATAATTACCATGACATACACCCACTCCTCATTTAGTGACTGAGTTTATTTCAACAATCTGTTAAATGAAAAGGCACTAAGTGAACATAACTGAGAGAGAGAGAGAGAGACAGACAGACAGACTGTGAAGATCATCAGTTGCTGCCTCTCACACAACAAAGTTTTCTCATTCATTTGTGCCAGTTTTGCTCTTACTCTGGTGTGTATTATAGTCAGGCACACAAAATTTGGTTGCAAATGTGTGTATTGGTCATGAAACAAGGAGTGAGGCTATTCTTACTATGGTTAACTGCAAGTGGGAAAGGGCCCTAGTGTGATTTGTTGTTTTATTTTAGCATGTAATGTGAGTAGTAGTATTGTGGCTTTCTAGTCGTGGTTTATTGCCAGATTATATACATGGAAGTAGCCAGGAACAAAAGTTGAGCGATGGTTATCTCATCCAAGTTAGACAAATATTTCTGTTTACTTTTCAGGAACATGTTGAAAAGTTTCTGGACAGACTGATATTAGATGAAGTTTTTATTATGTAGTCATGCTTGCCTTATTTATGGAATGGTGTGAAGGATCCAAATGGCATCTTCCACTTGTAAACTAACTGTGTTAGTTTATGGATGCTTTCAGATGAGTCATTTACTTGGATTCCCTTTGCTTGACAGAATTTTATTTGGCTGCTAGCAAAGTGGGAGGATCCAAATGCTGGTGTCTTTCATTTATAAGCTCCTGTGTTTTCCCATTACATCTTTCATTATTTTCCTTACCAGAAGTAAGAAAGAATGGGAAATGGATGGAGAAAAAACACACACTTATTCAATGTTTTATACTTGGTTGTAGAAGCTTAGAACTTTAAAATCAGCTCCAATCTCCCAGCATCCTCTTCTTTCATTATTCTAAACTTATCAAAATGTTTCCTTTCCGTAACAATTTTCTTCTTTATACCCTTTGAGAGGAAAGACCATAAAATATGGCTCAATGAAAGTTTTCATCAGCATTGTTCCAGGATTAAACACAGAGATTAATATTTTAGTTTAATTAAAATGTAGTGTAGAAAATTGCAGTGTCAGGACTGCCAAATACCATGTAAACATTGCTGTGTGTTTTCTGACTTAAATTCAGCTTCTCCATGCACATACAAACTAGTGAATATTGCCCTCACTGAAGCATTTTAATTGAGCAATTCACAGTTTCAGTAGATAACGAGCAGACTGGAATTACAAAATAAATTTCTCCCTCCCAAAATACCATCCAAGGTATGACTTGGTCCGATTTGTGAAACCAACAAAACATACCAGGGAAAATTCTGGAACAAATGATTATGCCAACAGTTTGTAAATGCCAAATAATGATGTGTTGCTTGGCAGACGTTGCATGGATTTATCAAAAATAAACCTTCATTTATCAAGAATAAACTATGTCAAACCAATCTGGTCTTTTTTTTTTTGACAGAATGACTAGTTTAATTAACAATTGGAATGCACTGGTCATAAGGAACCTTGATGTCATCAAAACATTCAATGGAATTTACCATAAGATTCTGAGAAATGACAAAAAGTGCATTACACTGAACTAGTTGAACAGTACCCAGTGAGTATATAGTAGATGAGTAGTTCCTTGTCAGACTCAAATAGTGTTCTACAGGGCTCCACTTGTGCTAGTCAACATATTTATAAATGACTTGAATTAATTTGACAAAACAAGGGAGGTGTAAGATGAATTTCAGAAGGGGACAAATGTGAAGTCCATATTTGGCTAGGAAAAAAACCCAAAGGCATAAGTGTGGAATGATAGAATTTAGTGGACAGCACAACATACAAAAATATCTAGTTGCTTTCTTAGATCACAGGCTGAGAATGAGTCAACCATGGGTTGCAATTGCAAAATAATAAAAAATGAAATAAAATAAAATAAAATAATAAAAAATTACCCTAAACTCTTTCAACATGAATTTCAGGATTAAGAAATCCTGGGTTGGTCAAAAACATATAGAACATTAGATGCTGTTCTGGACATTGCATTTTAGGAAAGTGAAAGTGTGTCCAAAGGATAACAACTAAAATGATAAGGGGTCTGGGATAAAAAAAAAATACAAGGAACAGTTGGAGATATTGGGTATACAGGTAGTCCTCAATTTATAACCACAATTGAGCCCGAAGTTTATGTTGCTAAATTTGTTAAGTGAGTTTTGACTCATTTTATGACTTCTTACCATAGTTGTTAAGTGAATCACTGCAGTTGTTAAATTAGTAACACAGTTGTCAAGTGGATGTGGTTTTCCCATTGACTTTACTTGTCAGAAGTTTGCAAAAGAACTGTTGTAAGTCAAGGATTACGTACCTATATTTAGTGCAGAGAAGGAAAGGTTATAGGGATACAGTATGATACTATTGTAAAGTAACTGAAGCTCTGCCTTGTAAAAAAAATGGAGAATTGTTTAAATATTGCCCAGAAGACAAAACAAAATATAAGGAAATTACAAAGAAATTGTAATTGTAATTTCTTGGTTGGATAAGAAAAATAATGGTAAAAGTTGCTCAGCAATGGAAAGTGCTGCTGGAACCTTTTAAATAAAGGCTGGGTGGCTGTCCGTCAAATTTGCTGTACTAGCAAATTCCAGTACTAAGCATAGGATTGAACTAGATGGTCTTCGTTACCTCTTCCTGCACTTACATCCTGGTATTCTACGATAAATATTATTATTCACTATTGATTGCTAAAGGGTCAGTCCACTGTTAAAGACTCATTGTCTTTAGGATCCATCTTCAAGCTGACAATTTTATACCATTACATTTCCATATGGTGCATAAGTTGATGAATCTTTCCCATCCATCCTGCTTTTGAAACTGCAACCTGTAGGAGAGTACATCTAGATCTATTTTACATAATAGAACAAGTTTTACAATTGCCATTAATTGGCATTTTTGCAAGTGACTTCTGCAGGAGAGAAGTGGAGGTTTCTTGAAGAGCCTTGAAACAGAATGTACTGTCACAATCCCTTTGATGTTCTTTCTGTATGAAAATCAAATCTGTATGAAACCATAAGAAAACCAGATGGTGAGATTTTGTAATCAAGACTTCCATCCTAAAAATGACTGTTTGCCAGTTATGAAGCTGCAGCCTGGGCAACACAATAAAAACAATTTCTAGCACAATCCAGATTCTTTGCTAAAAATTCCCTTGTGATGTTCTTGCTTTAGGATCCTATATGTGGTTTAAAAAAAATATGTCAGTAATTAATAATAATAATAATAATAATAATAATAATAATAATAATAATAATAATAATAATAATAATAATAATAATAATAATAATAATAATAATAATAATAATAATAATAATAATAATAATAAAGTTGGAAGGGACCTTGGAGATCATCGAGTCCAACCCCCTGCTCAGGCAGGAAACCCTATACCATTTCAGACAAATGGCTGTCCAGTCTCTTCTTAAAAACTTCCAGTGTTGGAGCATTCACCGCTTCTGGAGGCAGGTTGTTCCACTGGTTAATTGTTCTAACTGTCAGGAAGTTTCTCCTCAGTTCCAGGTTGCTTCTCTCCTTGACTAGTTTCCATCCATTACTTCTTGTCCTGCCCTCAAGCGCTTTGGAGAATAGCTTGACTCCCTCTTCTTTGTGGCAACCCCTGAGATATTGGAATACTGCTATCATGTCACCCCTAGTCCTTCTTTTCATTAAACTAGACATACCCAATTCCAGCAAACGTTCCTGATATGCTTTAGCCTCCAGGCCCTAATCATCTTTGTTGCCCTTCTCTGCACTCTTTCTAGAGTCTCAACCTCTTTTTTACATCGTGGTGACCAAAACTGGATGCAGTATTCCAAGTGTGGCCTTACCAAGGCATTGTAAAGTGGTATTAATACTTCACGTGATCTTGATTCTATCCCTCTGTTAATGCAGCCCAGCACTGTGTTGGCTTTTTTGGCAGCTGCAGCACACTACTGGCTCATATTTAAAAATTTATATTGTTACTATCCTTCACAATGACTAAAGAAGCTTGAAACTGTAGCTGTAATGTCAATGATTTTGTTTCAGTTTAATAAGCTATATGTAATATATGTGCTAGGCTCATGAATCGTGCCAAGCATAATGTGATTTCTTGGGCCTTCATTTAGTGTGTAGTATGATTCCAGCAATTATCTGTAAATTGTGATTCATTCTTAGTATTTTGCATGCATTCAGAAATTATGGTTTATAGCAATAGCACTTAGACTTATATACCACTTCATAGTGCTGTACAGCCCTCTCTTAGCAGTTTACAGAATCAGCATATTGCCCTCAACAATTATGCAGCAAACTTTGGTTAAATAAAGACCTGAAATAGTGACTATGATCAGAAAAGATGAAAATAGATGTGCCTAAGCCATGAAAACCAGCTGGGCAACTTTGGTTCCCTCACTCTCAGCCCAACCCATCTCACAGGGATGTTGTTATGGGGAAACTAAGAAGAGGAAAGTGTGTTGGATATGTTCATTGTCTTGAATTAAAAAATAATAAAGGCAGGATACAAATAAGTAAATGATTGGATGAAAAAACAAGGAATGTCTTTTAAAAGATTTCCAAATTCAGAGGATAGTTTCAAAGTTAAAATGATATGCTAAAAATACTAGTGGACAGATGATAACTGATTCAGAGAAGATCATACAAAGATGAAAAGAATAGTTAATGAAATTTTCTATACGAGGGATGTCAACATCCAAGATACCTGCTTAGAAGATATCCCTTCTGTAGAAGAATTTCTATGTTAGGACATGAAATTAGATCAATATTCTGGTCATTATCAAGTGAGAAGAATAGAGCATTGGATGGAATGTATATAAAAAATATGGCAAGCAACATAAAAATAATTGGCAAAAATGCTAACCTAAGCAGCAAAATTGGAGAACAATACAGATTGGTAGATATAACAATCAATATCGAAAAAAGGATTTGTAATAGAGTGCAAAAGTTATCATACAATTTCCTTATTTCACGTGCTAATAAAATAATGGGTAGGGTCATTCAATGCAGTTTAGAATCCTGCATGGAAAAGATGCTGCAAAATATTCAAGCTGGTTTTAGAAAAGGAACAAGAGGCATTAGTGTTGGTGTGCACAGTTGAAAAAGCCAAAGAGTATAACAAAGAAGTCAGCATGTATTCTACTGATTATAATAAGGCCTTAAATTGTGTCAATCACTTTGAGCTATGGAATATTCTAGGGAAATTAGAATTCCATAGTATCTTCTTATCCTCATGTAAACCTTAGACTTAGGACAAAAATACATATTCCAGATGAAAAATAGTAAAGCAGACGCTCCAGCCAGCAAGAGAGTGAGTCCATGCTCTGTCTTTAATTAGCCAACCTATACATTGAAAGAAGCTTGATTGGAAGAAGATGAGTATTGTTTTAAAACTAGAGGAACAAATATCAATAATCTGTACTATGTTATTATCATTACTCTGATAGTTAAATATATACTGATCTGCAAATTGTAAGACCGTAATGAAAGCTGGGGGAATACAGTGAAAAAAAATGGGGCTAATATTATGTGTAAAGAAGGCCAAAATAATGACAACAGATACAACGGCCAGTGTATCAATGACAATGAAGATGTTGAAGCATTGGATAGCTTTTGGGTTTTAGGATCAACCATCAACAGTAATGAGCAATCATTCAAGAATTGTGGAACAGATAAGCACTTGGTAGAGCAGCCTAAAAAAAATCAGAATAGTACAAGTTGTATTATTCCCTGTCATAATCTATGGAAGCAAAATTTGGACTTGGAAGAAGCAAGATAGCAAAATTATTGATGCTTTTGAAATTTGTTGTTGGCAAAAACTCCTGAGAGTACAATGGAAAATTAAGAAAACAACTGAAGAAATCAGTTCAGAATTGTTACTCAAGCCACAAAGGATCAGGCTCAAATTATTATACTTCAGACACATTATGTGAAGACATAGAAAAGGCTCTAACGCTGGGAAAGATGGAACAAAAGAAAAGAGGATGAAAACAGAGTTAAGGATGGCAATGAGTGAGTATACTGTTGAAAGACCTGGTTAGGAACAGGTTCTATGGAAGACAATTTAGCTATGTGGTTGCTGAGAATTGACATTTAATTGATGACATTTAATCAGTCTGCCAAGATCAACCAGCTATTTTGATATTTGCCACGTAAATATCAAAAGAGATTTTAATTTTTACAGAGCAACAAAGATGATTAAGGGACTGGAGGCTAAAACACACGAAGAACAGTTACAGGAACTGGGCATGACTAGTTAGTGAAGAGAAGGACCAGGGGAGACATGATAGAAATGTTCCAATATTTGAGGGGCTGTCACAGTGAGGAGGGGATCAACCTATTTTCCAAAGCACCTGAAGGCCAGACAAGGAATAACGGATAGAAACTGATCAAGGAGAGATTCAACCTAGAAATAAGGAGAAATTTTCTGACAGAGAGAACAATCAACCAATGGAACAGATTGCCTTCAGAAGTTTTGGGAGCTTCGTCACTGGAAGCTTTCAAAAAGAGACTGGACTGCCATCTGTCAGAAATGGTGTAGGTGCAGCGCGGAGCTGGAGGTGAACTGAAAAAAAAAGGGGGAGGAGAGAGACGATATAAAAGGAGATGGTTTTGGCGGGAAAGGGGAAAAAAAGACAACAGGGAAAGAAATGGATGGAGAAGAAGCTGTGGAAGGAGAGCTTGACAGGCAGAGAGGAAAAAGAGACAGGGAAGAAGAAATAGCTGTGGTGGAAGAAAAGGTCCCCTGGTTCGTTTCTCCAGCCAGGAGAATGCAATCAGCGCTGATGAAATGAAAAGCCGGGAGACGAGCATGTCGGAAAAGAGTTGGGTTTATTTCGGAAGCCAGTGAGTTCCTGGTCAACTGGTAGCTTGAATGGATTACCATAAGGATTTTTATACAGTTTTTACAGCGTTTTGTAATTCAGAGGCTCAGTTTGTATCCTCTGGTTATTGGAATATTTTAGTCTGTTTCACAAAGGCTAGCAATGAGTCCACAGTGTTTAATTCCTTAAAACAAATGTAATTAGTTTTACCCCCTTATCTTGAGTCTGTCTATGGCTTTTAGCAACAGGCTTAATTTAAGGTTGTCACTTTTCACAATTGCCGAGCCTTTGCTACATTGTTTAAACTGAGACACGCCTGAGGCAGGTTAAAGGAAAAAAAAAACCGGAGTTTAGTGTTTCTTTATTCTGGGAGGCTTTTGTGAGCCTTTCTTGCTTTGCGCTTGATTCCTGTGTCTTTAAAGGTACAGGGAAGGGACTGGGGAGGGTTGCATTCTTACTACACTGTGGAAGGAGCGCTCAGAAGGCAGGGAGGAAGAAGAGGAGAGGGAGAGAGGAAGAAGGGCCAACCAGCTAGCTCAGGGGTCTACAAACTTAGCAACTTTAAGACCTGTGGACTTCAACTACCAGAATTCTTCAACCAGCCATGATGGCTGAGGAATTCTGGGAGTTGATCCACAAGTCTTAAAAGTGCCAAGTTTGAAGACCCCTGAGCTAGCTGGTAGTGGTGCATATTAATAAACATGGATAAATTCATCATACATTTGTCAGTGCAAAGGGAAAGTGATTCAGCAAAGGAACAGCCACCGAAGAAATTAAAACCGGTACTTTTTTACTTTGTTCTACAGTTTGTAACATTTTATTAGATTATAGAATAAAATACAAAAATACAAAAGCAAATAATAGGATACAGTGGAGAGGAAAAGGGGGAAAAGGTGAGGGGGAGAAGGGAAAAAGAACAGACTTCCTCTGTTGCAGTAGAAGGAAGTATTAACATTGAATCTCAACTTTTTACTTTTCCATAATATTATAAACTAGCCATTTCTATAACAACAAATGAATCTAATCAGTAAAACCCAAAATCCCCCCCCTTTTTTTTTAGTCATCAAGTTTTTGACACCTTGCTAAGCACTGGTGGTACTGAAATATTGTCATGTCCTAAAAGTGGTACAATCTGTGAAAAGGTTGAAAAGCCCTGGATTAGATGACCTACAAGGTCCCTTCCAACTCTGTTATTCTATTCTATTTTATTCTATTCTCTCCTTGCAATTACAGCTCATAGCCACAAGATGACATCTTATTAGTTTACATGTGGTATATTATACCACATGTAAATTAATAAAGATTCAGTTGCTACAGAGGAGAAATTTCAGAACCAGAGACTTTAACAGACAAACAAAAATATTTTTTTTAAATTGTGGAGGGCCACAAGGGTCCAGTGATGACATATTAACATTACAGCAGCAACTAAAGCTGTTTTTATTTCTTCTTCATATTTTGGAAAGCCATAGTTGCTTATAGTGAAAAAAAATTATTTGTATCTGACAAGTTGTGAAAAGCAAAATCACAGCATAAAAATCTGGAGATTTGCCACTGAATATTGGTGAACAGGGAGGGATTCCATGTTGCAAAAGGGGCCAGAGGCTATGTTCTTCCAAATTCACAGTATTCTTCCTTTTTCTGAAAATATGTCATTTTTTAAGCATAATGTTCCTAGAATCATTCTTTGTGTTACAGATAGATTATATTGAATCTGCTCTCTCAGTACAGAAGTACAACACGTGCAGTGCTATGCTTGTGCAAACAAACTATGGCTCAGCACGATGTACAAAGTATCTCTGCAATATATATATCAAGAACCATTTCATGTACATTTTTTTTTAAAAAAAGTGTACATTGCTGGTACACAATACTAGGAATTACATTAAATACTTATTGTATATTTGCAGAATCTGCCATATCGTATAGCAGCACAAAACCTCTCCCAATAGAGATGTGAACTTTTATTCAGGTTGAGACAATAGTATAAATATCTGGAAATGAGAACTGGAACTTGGGATGCCCACAAACTGTGGTTAAAAAGAGGAGAATGGTGGCCACCATGGTGCAATCAAAGCTCTGCCTGTTTTGTTTTTAATATGTGCTGTATTAAAACACAGGGAACAGGTTCAGACAGACTGTCCCATATATACAGGTGGTCCTCAACTTATAACTATTCCTTTGATGACACTTCAAAGTTACAATGGTCCTGGAAAAAAGTGACGTATGACCATTTTTCATACTTATCAACCGTTGCAACATCTCCATGGTCATATGATAAAAATTTGGATGCTTGGCAACTGGCATATATATATATATGACATTTGCACAGTCCAGAGGTCATGTGATCACCCTTTGTATCCTTCCCAGCCGGCTTCCGATAAGCAAAGTCAATGGGAAAATCGAAGTTTGCTTAACTACTGCAGTGATTCACTTAAAAACTGTAGCAAAAGAGATCATTTGTATAACGGGGCATAGCTCACTTGACAACTGCCTTGCTTAGCAACAGAATGTTTGGGCTCAATTGTAGTCGTAAATCAAGGACTACTTGTGTTGTTCATCTGACTTTGTTATTCTTGTAGGCAAGCTAGCAAAGCATGGACTTCCTCCCAGGATGCAATTTTTGATAATAGTAATCAGCTATTCAGGAAACGTTCTGGCCAAATTTTTACCATAAAGAAGTAGAACAAAATTATTAATAGCAATTCTTTACTGACAAGATTAAGTAGAAAATAAAAATCCATACATAAAAAAAAATTGGTGTGTAATATTGTGAACAGATAGGTAGAACAAAATAATAGCATTTTGAACTTTGATTGTAATCTGATGTATTTACACCTGAGAGTAAAGCTATGTGATCTATCACTTACCTGTGAATAACAATTAATTAGGTTGGGCTGTTAAAGAATCAAACCTAATTTGTAATTTATAATTTATGAACATGGTATAGTACAGGGGTGGGGAACCTTGGCTCTTTTATGACTTGTGGAGTTCAACTCCCAGAATTCCTGAGCCAGCATGGCTGGCTCAGGAATTCTGGGAGTTGAAGTCCACAAGTCATAAAAGCAAAGGTTCAGCACCCCTGGTGTAGTACAAAGAAAGAATTCAAAACTTTCCATGCTATCTTTTAATGATTAAAATGACTTACTTTGCATACCATGTTAAACTGTATGTGGTTTGATTAGGGCTTAAATGTGCTGAATTACCGTATATACTCAGAGATAAGTCTATCATGGATAAACTGGCCTGCAAAATTGTAACCAGCTGAACAAATAGTTTTCCTTTTCTTCCATTTACTAACTTGCTTTTCATGGACCTCAAATTCTGTGGCAGTAACAAAATGTTAATCTCCTCCATTCTGCTAATAATTTTAGCTTGAATTGGCAATTTCCAGAAATGATGATTGCCAGCCCACAGAAAGGTTTGCAAAAAAGGATAAGAAACAGTAAACTTTTATGCTATTATTTAAAAATTGTGATTTTTTAAAAAAAATATCTGTGCTCTAGTCTGCAGATAAGCTGAACCCAATTTTTGTCGTGTACTTTGGAAGCAAAAAAATATTTCATTTTATTTCTATTTATTAGGGGTTTTTTTAATCCTACCTTTGTTACTTTTATAAGTACAGGTAGTCCTCGTCTTGCAACCATTCATTTAGTGACCATTCAAAGTTGCAACCGCACTGAAAAATGTGAATTATAACCATTTTTTACACTTATGACTGTTGCAGCATCCCCATGGTCACATGATCAAAATTTGAACAATTGGCAAAGTCTCATATTTATGACTGTTGTGGTGTCCTGGGGTCATGTGTTCACCTTTTGTAACCTTCTGACAAGCAATGTCAATGGGGAAGCCAGACTGACTTAACAACTGTATTTCCTAATTTAACAACTGCAGTGATTTATTTAACAAATGTTAAGTAAAGGCAAGAAGATCATAAAACGGGACAAAATTCACTTATCAACTGTCTTTATTTAACAACAGAAATTTTCTTACTAAAGCAGCCTCATATAAAGAGAATTTATATAAAATGTTTTATAGATGGCACATGACACCAGTTAGATTAGCGAAAATGTTTAAAAATGTATCGAATATCTGTTGGAAATGTAAACAAAAACCAGGTATTTACTATCATATTTGGTGGATATGTCCCAAAGCTAAGAAATTTTGGTTTAAAATTTATATATGGCTAGAAAAGATGACTAAAATACAGATAGAATATAAGCCAGAATTGTTTTTGCTAGGAATATTAGGACTTAATTACGGCAAAGAGAATGAATACTTAATATTACATGTATTGACAGCTGCAAGAATTGTATTTGCCCAATTTCGGAAAAATGAAAATCTACCACATGACCAGATTATAATTACGAAAATTTTAGAATGTGCAGAAATGGATAGATTAACGTTAGAGATTAAAGAGAAAGAGGATTCAGTGTATTTTAGAACATGGGAAAATTTTTATCAATGGTTAGCACTACGTTAGAGCAAAAGATTTGAAGTCTAACAGGATGAATTATACTTATTTAGCAAGCTTTAATTTTATGATTATTTTTAGCTGTAACGATTATAATTGTTTAGTATTATATTAATTACTGTTATTTAATATTTGTACCCGGACGAGAGTCTGCTTGTTCAAGCGTTGGATTTTTTGTGGGGGTAACCCCACTACTGTACCTATCCCTATCCCCATCCCCATCCCATTCCCCAACCCTACCCACTACCCATACCATCCCTACCCTTCCCATACCTATATAAAACCTAACAAAATATATACAAAAAAACAACAACAGAAATTTTGGATTCAGTTATGATCATAAATTGAGGACTACCTATAAATCAAAGTAGTGAACTTACATAATGCTACTTCCTCCTTCTATTTTGCCCATAACAACAAGCCTGTGAGATGGGTTGGGATGAGAGAGAGTGACTGGCCCAAAGTCACCCAACCAGCTATCATGCCTAAGGGAAGATTAGAACTCAGAGTCTCCTGGTTTCTAAGTCAGTATCTAAGTCAATACTATGTCAAACTGGCTGTCTATTATATATAAATTTCTACATTAACTCATATCCTGTGGCTTTTAAAGAGTGGAATTTTCTTGTGGGACAAAAACTACAGTGCCTTCTTCCACCCAAGGCAGCTGAATCATGTTTTAGAGGTCAGGCTGCCATAGTTCCTCTGGCAGCAACTATGAAAAGTTGCACATTATGATTGGAAGATTAAATAAACTCTCAAGGTGAATTCAGGTTCTGTTTACTGTGTGGACATGTCCAGGATGTTTTCTGGAGAATAATCTTCCAGGTTGTTCTTTCAAAATGCCTTGAAATTTGCTTGGCATCTCCTACGCAAGTTGTGTCACCATTCGTTGTTTCATGATGTTTCCCAATTGGCCAGTGCTGCTGCTTTTATTTTTATTGCTAGAAAATAATGGGAGAATTTCCATGATGTTGCATCTGCTGTGCCAAATAGGTGGTTTTAAGGGAAAATAAGGAAAGCAATATGGGCTGGCTAAAAATTTTAAATTTCAGACACTCAGAATTTATTAAGTATATTTAAATTTTGCTTCAGTGAATAGTAACTATGAGTGGTTTACATTCGTAAAGAAGCTTAAAATAAGAAAAGAAACACAAAGCAGTTGCTGCTTTCATTATAATTTACAAGGAACAATATTAAATAAATTCCACCAAAGAGGAGCATTGCAATGAAATGCACTGCGTGCCCAAAGTTAAGAAGCATCAGTCATTACATTTCCTAATACATATAAGCATCTAAAGTTCATTACCCGGGAATAAAAGATCCACAGACTGAAAAAAAAAGTACTTTGATCTATACAAAAAAAAAAAAAGATTTCTACGGTAGGCAGGATGTCAGCAACAGGAAGTGCTAGTAAGTGGACTACATTACCCAGAATGCTCGTTAGGAGGCGGGACAAGAATGAGTCGAAGGCTACTGTTGGAAGACAATAACAGAAGATCTTTTGAACCGTGGGCAAAGGTTGGAGGAGCCTGTCATCCCAAGGTAGGAAAAGTCGCCTCTTGATACGATTTGCAGTCCTTTAATATTGGAAATCGGATGGAAGCTTAGCTATTGCTTTGACGCCGCCCGGCCTTCGGCCTTCCAAGGATGACGTTTTAGTCTTGAAAGTTGGAGGAAGGACATTTTACTGCAATTTGGCCTTAAAACTGTCAGCTGCTTGCAAGTGGACAGGTAGAGTCGGCAGTCTGGCAGAGAGTCACCCCCTGCCCCTCCAGTTGTGCTTGATAATAATAATAGGTGAATAACCAACCACTCGTGGAATAAAGAAAGGCATTACTTTAAGCGGATCGCAAAGCTGTCTTGGAAAGGAAGGACGGGAGGAGAAAACTTGGGAGCGTTCAGTTTGGTGAGGATAAGGGAACGCAGCTCTCCGCCCGCTACGCAAGCCGCCCTGGGAAATCGATTGGTTAGGTTTGCATCGCGAGATTGTTAATATTAATTATGTGAAATGAAATTCTTGATGGTGCGGAGGAGTGGGGAATAAGGGTTACGTTGAGGTTTTTGGTTTCAGTCAGGAGTGTGGGCAGGAAAAGTAGAACGTATTGAAATTTGGAGAATGTTGATGGGCTGAAAAAAAAAAAAAGAAACTAAAGAGGCTTTGCAGAGAAGCTCACTCAATGCCTGTAAGTATTTCGTCTATAATCAACTTTTATTACTGCTTTTATGCTATGGTGACTACTCAAAGGTTGAATTGAACTTTCCTAGATAACTTTCTTTCCCGTGCGTTTGGGAATTGAATTTAAGTTACAAGTCCCGAATCAGAAGGGTACCGATAGTAAAGCTAAACGCGCGTGCTGTTTACATGTCGGAAAGGTTCATTTTTTAAAATCTATATTGCCTACGTGTCGTCTGTATAACCTCCACAACTGCAGTCCCCTATCTGCAATTTCAGAGAGAAAAGCCCCTTAGACGTTAGGGGAGCTTTTAAACAAACCTGAATACGATTGGATTGAATGACTTCGATGTGTGGGGAAAGTTTTTTTTTTATATGCAAAGATACAAGTAGAGATAGAAAAGAGAAGGTAAGTAACATTTTCCAAGAAACGCTTGGCTAGAACAATTCCATACTCATTTCTTGCCATAAGAAACGAGATAGCACACAGCCGACAAGGAAAGCGGTGGCGGCGGCGCGATTCTGCTCGGCTGAAGCAGGAGTCCGGCCATGGCAGAGACGGAGAGCGGCGGCGAAAGCTCGGTGCATAAGACTCGTTTCGAAGCGGCCGTGAAGGTGATCCAGAGCCTGCCCAAAAATGGTAAGTAGAAGGAAAGCGATGGAGGTAGACCCGGAGCAAGTGGGGGGGGGGGGATTGCAAAACATGGACGACTTTTTCCTGACTTTTTGCAATAAATAATGCCAATAACTAGTCACCCTTGAGTAGTATCAAAGCTAAGCAGAGCTGGATCTGGTCAGACTCCCTTCAAACGACATGGTGACTGGGAAGTGAAAGGCTACAGTACCAAACTACTTAAGTGGGATTGCCAAAGTGGTCAAGAACAACTTGAGGAAGTTTTATGTTAGATCTGGAATATCCAAGGTAGACTGCTCACTCTAGATAGAAAATCGCCAAATATCTCTCTCTGGGCCTGGATTCACACAATGCTCTGGCCCACAAACCAGTCAGCCATGTTTTAGCTTAAGTGTATTCAGTCAATCAAGTCAAGTCATATGATTCTGCATATGCCATACAAATTCCCATATATTCATTGACCCTAATCACCCTAATCACATTTTCCCACAGTGCTGGAAAATTGTCCATTCTAGAGTTAGGTGCCACCAACTTTGTGTATTTACTACAATGTATGTCTCCAGGCTGAGTAGGGACTTGTATTGATCATAACATAAAAATCTTAAATCTGTACTGAAAAAATGTCTTGAAATTGAGTCTTGTCAACTGGACTTTTCTTTTCCCGTTCATACAAATCTTTCGCTGCTTATCCAAGTAGCTTCTTCAGTCCGAGTAAGTTGGTTGGAGCAATTCCATATATATCTTCCAGGGTGTTTTCATTTCTCACTAACCTGAATAGATTTGTTAGGAGGCAGAGAGAAAATGTTCCAAGTCCTAAATCCTTTTCCTATGCAAGTCCCTGTAAGTGTGGCCTCCCTATACTGAAAAAATGTTTTTATTCAGTCATCTTAAAGTTATAAGCTAAGCTTCAGAAATTCTTCCCTCAAACAAAATGGTTAGAAATTCAGAAAAAAAGTTCAGTGGGGAAGACAATGTGGTTGGTGGTGAAGGCAGAAAGTGTTTGGAATATGTTAACTGTGAATGAGAACAGCTCTTCAGAATCTAAAATTGCCTTAATTTTTAGTTTCTTTGACAAAATGATTTACATTTCAATGAATTCTTTGGCTAGCACCTCATAAGTCCACACTAGGGTTAGGAATACATTGTTCCTTTTCATTAGATTTTGTGTAGGCAATGGCTTATGAGTGTAACAATATGTTTTCAAGTTTCTTGCCTTTCTACTCAACCCTTTCCTGAAACTGCTGGAACAGCATAGGAATTCACACCACTAAACATAATTTGTAGAATTTTTAAAAAGTATTTTAAGAAATAATAGATCAAGTACAAAATTTTGTTTCTATTCCTTCAATTTTGTTTATTAATTAACCACTTGCCAGTTGAGAAAATAATTTCCTGTGCAATTGTCTAAACATGATTTTAGCTGTGAAAATAACGCCTCCACTTTATTTCTGTGTTTCTTTATTTAGAAGAACCATCATTTATTCCTTCATAGTAATATTGTTTAGTTGGGTTTTCTTGTTAAGTAAAGCCATGTTTGGGAATCAAAAGCTCATTTTTCAATATATATGTCAAATTGTTCTTACAAGTAATTCTTGGAACTATAAATGTAAAATGGGAAGTACTGTATCAATATATGGTACATCTGTCGTAAGCAAGATAGATGTGATAAATTCCATTTCTAAGATATTGAGAACACAGTAGCTTAATAAAATAAATGGAATAGATTTGGGGAGGTTTGAATAAAGACTTTGGACTTTTAAAATCTGTTTTACTGGCCCATTTTGCCATTATTTTGCATATGGTCAAAGATAGGTCTAAAACAGCTAACCTGCCTAAAGGGTAAAGACAGCTGGGGATTCAACATTATTAGGTAAGTCATAGGGATAAGAACATTCTGATTTATCATTAGTGGAATAATTGTCGTATTTTAGTGGAATGTGCCTTGAATTTTTATGGTGTTTTGTTTATTACTAGAATATGGCTTTTACCTATGGGTTCCACTTCAAATCTAATATGAGACATAGCAGCAATCATTCTTTTTTATACTTGTTTATACAGTTTACTTTTTCTAATGAAAGAAACAGAAAATAGTGTTGATACCATTGCCTGAATATTCATATTGACTAGGTTTTTTTCTATTTGTGCAAAGGTAGTTTCATCATTAGATCTCCTCAGAGTTTAAAGTCAAAATAAACAGGCAAGATAACTGATCTTTGAGTTGAAACTAGTGGGAATAAAGCCATTTTTAAATTCCCATAAATGATTGCCTATTTTGAGTTTACAATAACCTAGAATCACTGTGTTAAAGCAACTATGTCACTATTTTTCACTCTAAAAATCTTTTCCCATAGGTTCTTTCCAGCCAACAAATGAAATGATGCTGAAATTCTATAGCTTTTATAAGCAAGCAACTCAAGGACCTTGTAATAGTCCAAGACCTGGATTTTGGGATCCTATTGGTAGATACAAATGGTAAATATTATACAACAAAGATGTTTTAAATCTTTGTAGTGATGCCTTGTCTATTCCTCCCCCCACCTTGTATGGAAAGTATTTGTCTTGGGAATAGAGCACATCCTTTGCTCAAATTCAAATTCAGTCCTTGCTATCTCCAGATGGTGCTGAAAATGTATTTGAAAATCTGATCCAGAAAACTCTGGAGATGATAGAAATCTTTCACATTTTTGCTTATTATGGCTACTTTTTGAGGGACAAAAACTTTATTACAAAAATATGAATGTATGTACTATTTGAAACAGAGCTTGATCACTTTTTTGCCTTTAAAAAAAAATTGAGCTAACAACAATGTGATTCTGTACTGAAAAAAAAATTATGCAGTTCCTTAGGCAATAAACACACATAAAGCTCACATATTAATTATTGAAGATATTATTACATCATAGTAAAGTAGGGCAGTATTTTGAAGATGTTCTCCCTGTGACATTCATTGTAGGGATGCATGGAGTTCATTGGGCACAATGCCCAAAGAAGATGCTATGATTGCATATGTTGAAGAAATGAAAAAGGTAAGAGCTGTTTTATATACCCAGATAGAATATATATACATTTTGCAGGAATTAGGTTTTTTAAAACTACATTTCAGAAGAAATTTCTATAACTTACTTAATGGACATTAATCTTAGAGCTAGCTGCCTTCAGATTGAGAGTATTAGGAAAATTGCTGCCATAAAAAAAAACGAGATAAACCCTAGTGTAACCCATTGTGGAAGTTTACGTGTGTGAGAGAACAGACTCTCCAGAAAATTGCCTGCACCTGTGCTGCCTTCTCCCCTTCTCTTTTAAGTCCTCTCCCGAGCGTCAGCCCAGCAAAGTTGATTACAAAAGCTGAGTTGTAAAACAACTGAGTGCGAGGGAGGGAGAAGAAGATGATGTAAGTAAGTAAGTAAGCAAGCAAGCAAGCAAGCAAGCAAGCAAGCAGCCAGAAAGATATTTTTTCTAGCAGTACCCACAAGGAGTAGTAACAGCTATAGTAGGAGTAGTAGCAGTGGGGAAGAGTTGAGAAGAGAGAGTAGTGAGTAAATAGTACGTATGAGTACATACGTGTGTTATCTAGGGATCTATGTTGTTGTTAGCTCTTTTATGCCTTCACCTCACCAAATTGGGTATAGTTTTTAAAAAAACAGGCAAACAGCCTTCCCTGGATTGCTGGAGGTGGAATTAGTTTTTTACAGCAAAATAAAATTAAATGTGTGCCATTTTAAATTTGTGTTTAAAGATCATCAATTTTTTTGTTGAATGAAATGTATTTCTGGGTGGCTTGAAAATGTCCGATGAAAATCTAAAAATATGTAAGACTCTCATTACAGTTTCCACTTTGGTGGCTTATCAAATCTTATGTCTTCTGCAGAATTTTTGGTATGTCTGATTCCACTTAGATAGAAATGCAGCATTTTCCATTTTTTTTATATTGAATAAGGAAGTATCACTAAATTCTAAATATATACCCTTTTCAGTAGACATTAATGTATTGAAAGGGAGTGTGAATTCATATGACTAGAAGAGTAGAAGCTGAGAAATCCTTACTTTTCTAGCTAAACCTGTTTTGTTTCTAATGATTGCCCAGCTATAGAAGGGCAAATGTATGCAGAAAACATGGAATGACAAGTAGCTATGTAATTGAGTAACTTAGGTTTGTATAGGAATTGTGAATAACTGTTAGTGAATTAACCCATCTTGATATTTAGTACCATCTTCAAGATATTCCCCATATATTTGTGTGTTTTTGTTATGCGTATTCACATTTACCAAATATCTATATTGATGGTCAATAGTTTCAAGTTAGTGGATCCTACTTTGTAGAGTTATATAGTAAAACCTTGTTTTAACAAACTGAGAAGAAAGTTTGCTCTGTGAAATCTGATGGTTACAAAAACAAAAGTTTGATGGGAGGGATAAGTGGACCACCTGTATAGAACAGGAAGAAAAAAGATAGTCAAGCTGCTGACATTTGTGTAAGGACATTTGCAAGCCACAACAGGTTACACCAATTATGTCAATTTAGATTATTTATGTAATGATGTCCTTATATCAATAAAGAAAAATAACAGGGAAATGTAATCTCTGATTTACTGGACATTCATGAATAATGGATATCTGTTAGGTTTCATCCTAGCCAGGGACAAATTATTTAGAGAAGCTCAAAATAAACAAAAAAAATCAGATAAGTAATACTTATTAAACAAAATTAGAAGCCACAGCCAAATGATGTAAACAATAGTGAAATCCATTGCATGCAAAGACTATGTCATTGAGGTACAGTAAATTGACGTTTTGCTATAATTAAAACACTACTACTGTGTCTTAATTACTACTGTTAGTACTACTGTGTATTCTCTTAAGCAAGAAAGTAACAAAAAAAGTGTCAGATAGAAAGAACCAGAGTAGTACCATGAGTGTTGATTAGAGTTGCCTCTTTATTGTTGCGTGTCTATTTACAAAAATCTTGCCAGTAGCTGGATAAGGGTTTCATGGATTCTGGAGGTGGTCAGGTCCATGTGGCTTCCTGCTGTGCAGAGACTCTAAGCTAGCCAGTCTTTTCCTCCTCCCACTCTAGCTGGAGATTCCACCATAAATATGCCAACATCTTAGAAATATTGGGAATTCTCCTAAAAGTAAATAGTAGATAAAATTGACTAATGCAAGTATTGTAAGGTTTGCTAATTTAGTTTTGATAACTGTTGGCTATAATCCAAATCTGTTTGAGGTTGCAGTTAAATCTATAGAGATTCTTCTTGTGGAACTGGTTCAGAGCAAAGCATCAGTGATTGTCAAACTTACTACTTAAAGGTATGTGGTTCATATATGTTTTGTGTTTCTCCAGATTCTTGAAACAATGCCAGTGACAGACAAAGTTGAGGAACTGCTACATGTTTTAGGCCCATTTTATGAAATTGTAGAGGATAAAAAAAATAAAGGATCTGATCTAATCACAGGTGCGAATACAAAACAACTCTTATCTATTATCAGCTATAAATTGCTTAATTTTACATTACACTACATTTTAATGCTGTTTGTCTGGCTTGTACTACCAGTGATTTAAAATAATGTTAAAGCTTTTTTGTGGTACTGATTAGCAACGACTCATTGAGCAATCTTTTGAACGAGCAATGATACTGAATGAATGGTCCTCAAAATTCTAGCATTTGGAGCATCCCTATCTTCACATGATCACCATTTGTGACCTTCTTTGCCAATTTCCTATAAATAAAATCAAATAGTAACCAGTGGGTGTCCTTACTTAATAATCCACAGTGAACTGCTTAACAACGGCAATCAGAAATGCTGAAATTTCAGTCACTAAGCGGCTAGTTCACATGACATTGTGCTTTACTACATGGTCCTCAGTGTTGGAAATTGCACTCCCAATTGCCGTTGCTAACTGAGGATTATTGGTTACTTGTTTTAGAATAAATTCCACTGAATATTGAAAAAGATGCATATAGTAGGGTTACCATACTGAATTGCAAAGTTTTGGAATTACCCCAAATGGCAGCAAAAATTTAGATTTTTCTTGATCTTCCACCTACTGGTTGTTTGGATTTATGCAATCCTACTATATGAAATTATAAATATCCAAAAAATAAGACGGCTAATAACGCCTGTGAAAATGCATTTATTTCTATTATCATGACATAACTTCCATGGAAATGTGCTTTGTTCTGCCTTATCTTGGCTAGTCCTTTTTTTCATAATGTCTAAACCTGTGGTCTGCAGGTCACATGTGGCTCTGGACAGCTAGCAGTGCAGCCCCACAAGGTTATAAATTTTTAACAATAATATATTTTATATGCAGCCCAAGACAATTCCTCCTCATTCAGTGTGGCCCAAGCAAGCCAAAAAGTTGGACACCCATGGTCTAAAAAAATATGCATCCATTAATTCTTTTTTTTCCTTCAAGAAAATGTAATATTTGAAAAAATACTTAATATGAACTGAAATACGAGATTACAGATTCTATTATTAATAGCTAGTTATATTCTGAATACATTTAGGCAAGAAAAACCAAATGTACAGGTATAGTATAGAGGGTACCTTGCTCAATAGTAGTAACTGTGAGAGGGATCTCGGAGTCCTAGTGGACAATCACTTAAATATGAGCCAGCAGTGTGCTGCAGCTGCCAAAAAAGCCAACACAGTGCTAGGCTGCATTAACAGAGGGATAGAATCAAGATCACGTGAAGTATTAATACCACTTTACAATGCTTGGTAAGGCCACACTTGGAATACTGCATCCAGTTTGGTCACCACGATATAAAAAAGATGTTGAGACTCTAGAAAGAGTACAGAGAAGAGCAACAAAGATGATTAGGGGACTGGAGGCTAAAACATATAAGAAAACGGCTGCTGGAATTGGGTATGTCTAGTTTAATGAAGAGAAGGACGAGGGGGGACATGATAGCAGTGTTCCAATATCTCAGGGGCTGCCACAAAGAAGAGGGAGTCAAGCTATTTTCCAAGGCGCCTGAAGGCAGGACAAGAAGCAATGGATGGAAACTAATCAAGGAGAGAAGCAACCTAAAACTAAGGAGAAACTTCCTGACAGTTAGAACAATTAACTAGTGGAACAACCTGCCTCCAGAAGTGGTGAATGCTCCAACACTAGAAGTTTTTAAGAAGAGACTGGACAGCCATTTGCCCCAAATGGTATAGGGTTTCCTGCCTGAGCAGGGGGTTGAACTAGATGTCCTCCAAGATCCCTTCCAAGATCCCTTCATCATCATCATCATCATCATCATTATTATTATTATTATTGTTGTTGTTGTTATATGATGACAAAAAAATAATAGCAATTTTGATATCATGCAGTTCTTCTTTCCATGCCTCAGGTGAGTGGGATTTTACATAACATATTTAGTTTGATTAAATATTTCATTTTGTAGGTTTGGGGAAGATGTTGGCTCACATACCAATCAAACAAGCTGGGTTTGCACAACTTAAAAAAACAATGGAAGGTTAAAACATAACCGAATAGCTAGTTATTAACTGAACTGGTTCTATAAAAAGCAGCCACTTTTAAAGCTCAGGTTATGAGTTTTACCGCCTCTCATCTCCTTGTAGTGGGGCTGCAATTTTTCAGCTGTGGCAGAATGTGGGAAGGTGATGTCTCTTTGCTATGCAATGTCTTGAGTGCTATATTTCTAAGCAGTACATTGAGAAAAATGTGGAAGAGACGTTAGCTACATTCTTTGTATAAGTATAAATACTAACACAGTGCCGCTTTCGTAGTGCATAAGGTCAATGCTAGTTAGTCAGATAGTAGGTCAAATAAAATCTGTAAATTCAGGCCTTTAATTAAGATATTCTCTTATACTTTTCTCCTAATTTGCATTTGTAGTTACATTACCTGAGGATACACAGACATACAGACAGGCAGACACACACACACACAGAAAATAGGTCTTGATTTATCAATATTATAGTGATATGAAAGAATCATGGCCTAAAAAGTCCAAGGGACTTTGGTCTTATTTACTTCTAAGAACACTACTGTCTTTTACTCTTGCCAAACCATGCTAAATAACTTGAGCAGAATATTTGCAAAGCAGTTGTTCAATTAAAAAAAGTTTTTAAACAATTCCCTTAGCCAAAGTAGCATTTTGCTGTCTGATCATTTCCTGTAAAAAATCAGTATGTACATCTAGAACCTGTTCTTTAAAAATAAGTAGCCTCATTTAGCTTCTTGAAAACAAAAGTCTGTAATATGCTATTTTTTTTGTTATCAAATAACAAAAAAATCCTAGCTATATGAAATGTTATTTATGAATACCTGGTATGAAAGTTAGCACTTGCCTCTGAATGTGAATAGAATATTTTGGGGGAAAAACATGACTGCCAAATAATGCTATTGTACATTTGGTCTACTCCAAATGCTTTTTTGACTCCATAATAGGGTGTCTATTTTGCTCCTGAGATATATTCGGCAGTAACAAAATTCTTACAGAGATAGTTAAACTTTCCAATATGGAGTAAGTAAGGCATGATTTGGATACATGTTTCTTTGCTTGACAGAAAATAATGATGTTACAAATATAATGAAAAGTCTTAGGGCATCTTAAAAAGGCTTAATTTATATAGCATAATATTTCTCAACCATGTCAGCATTAAAATGTGTAGATTTCAACTCCCCGCAAGGTTGGCTGTGGTGAATTCTGGGAGTTGAAGTCTGCACCTCTTAAAGTTGTGAGGTTGAGAAACACTGCCATAAGTTTTAATGGTATCAATTTTAGTGTGAGTATTTCATCACAGGCATGAAATATTACTTTACAGCTTCTGATTAATTAAAAATACACATTTATGCCATATTAAATTAATCCTTATTTTTTACCACAAGAGTTCCTAGTTTTGGTAAAATATTGTTACTGCTTTGAAAAGCTGCACAAATAAAATTTTGACTGCTATGGCAATAGTACTAATTGAGAAAAAGGTCAATAAATTATGATATCTACTATGTGCGTTTTTCAATAATTATAGTTCAGTGCTGAGCTAGATTAAGCTTTTTCCCCTTTCTCCTGCTTAATGGATCACTTGAAATTGATCATCGAGAATTTACAGATTGGACAGTGATAGTTTAGAAAAGAATGGGAACAGGCAGAACAATATTATATATATATAACAATATATATATCAACCACAGTTATATTATTTTTATTGGTATTATATACATTATATGCTCAGATATTGCTTCAAATTAAATTAATTTTTCTGCAGTTGTATACAGTAGTGGCCTTCTGGATCTACTTGTGAAAATGTAATTTTCATTTCATTGCTCACTTTTTATCACATTAGACAAGAAGAAGAAAAGTGAAATATTGTTTTATCAGAGAAGACACTAAAGAAAAAAACCTGAGCAAATGTTACCCATTACATCAGGGTTGATTCCAACAGATATATTTATAAAAATTGCTAACGTATTTGAGAAGACATGACATTGATTGATACAGTCGCATTTCACCCTTCTTTTAGGAGCCCAAGGCATTATAACAATTTTCGCTCTGATATTTAAGGTACAAAATATTATCAGCTAATCCACCCCTTAATTATCCTGAAATTCTTTTGAATTCTGAAAAAAACAGATAGCAAAGCATGTTGCACAAGATCCAAGGTGTAATTTACACAGGCATAGTACAGTAGATGTTCAAGTTATGCTACAAAGTTGAAAATTTGTCACTTTGTGAACAGTGACTGTGGTTTGTATAACAGCCCTGCACAAATTGTACTAAAGTCAGTAATAGAAATAAATCCCATTATATTATATAGTAATGAATGAAAGCAATAAGAGAACTATATACAGATAATCCTCATTTAATGACTGGTCACTTAATGATTGTTCAAAGTTATGACGGACCTCAAAAAACGCTATTTACTGCCGGTCCTCAAAATTACAATTGCCATATACACACCTACAATCATGGGATAGCATTTTGAGCATTTGACAGCTAGTTCGCATTTATGACTGGTTGCAGCATCTTGCAGTCATATGACCACAGTTTGTGACGAAAATGCTAAAAACATCAATTGGATATTCTGGATTCACTTAATGACTATGTGGTTAGCTTCAGAAACTTCCCTTATTGTTATAGATCCGTTCATAATCTGTCTTTGATTCTCCATAGACTTTAGTAAATTTTGTGTTTTTAAATAATCAGCTACCATTTCCAAGGGAATGTCATGTGCTATGTACAAGTTAGAATAATACTGATAAAAAGATTTTTATATAGCCGCTGTTAATATAGAATTCCCCTCTTGAAGTTTCACAGAATGTAGACTTGAAGAGGAAGGAAAAGTGACTTTCATTATTCCAAATTAAAATTAGGTAAAGTTTGGTTTCCTGTGGTGCTCATCTCCATTTCTTAGCTGAGGGAGCCACCATTACCCAAAGATGCTTCCATGGTCACGGAGCCAGTATGGCTGTACACCAAGGTGCACGGAACGCTATTAGTTTCCCACCGATGTGGTACCTATTTCACTACTTGCATTTGTGTGCTTTCTAGGTGGGCAAGAGCTGGGGCAAGGAATGAGAAATCACCCTGTTGCGCAGCGCTTGGGTCCTGAACCCAGGCTGTGAGCTTTCTAGCTAGCAAGCTTAGCACCTTTGACAACTGAGCCATCGTGCCACCTTAAAAATTAGGTACCTAAGTAATCATTTTACAACCTCAGTTTTTAGGTAAATAAAATTTATCTTAATAGATCCTCACAAAGCTGTGCCAACTGTGAATGGAAAATCAGAAAACAACGACAGTGGAGCAGAATCGGAGGAAGAAGCACAACAGGAAGAATTGAGAGATGTCCAGCAGATTGATAAAGGTACATATTTATTTCTAAATAGCATATACCTTTTCACAGATTTTTGATAAAGCTGCTTCTCAGGACAGCAAAAAAAAAAAAATTGGCAAACCTTGTTAGGAAATAGTTGTGTTCTCCTAACAATAATGAGAAAGCATGATTCTTATTTATATTAGATTTTCAATATTTTAACTTGTAGGTCCTAGTTTTTTGAGGGACCTTCTGTCTTCCATAGTGTCTGCCCAGCTGATCTGAAGTGGCTGAGTTGGTGTTCTCTGAATTCCTTTGATTAAGCAAAGTCAGGGATTCCAGAAGTTCATATCCATGTGAAGTGCAGTTTCTACCTATAATACGTAATATATATAAAATAAATCCAGCATTATAAAGAACTAGTTTGGGTTTATTGTCCAGTGAAAATAAGCTACGTGAACCCATTTGATAATTCTCGGCCCTTAACTTCTGAAAGAGAGCCTATTTGTTAAAGGTTATAAACCTAAAACTAGGAGACTGTGGGTTCTAATTCCGCTTTAGGCATGAAGTCAGCTTTTTTCTCTCAGCCTAGGAAGGAGATAATGGCAAACGCTTCTGAAATATTGCGCATAAAAGTGCAGGGACAATAATGAATTGAATAAATGAATAATTCAGAATGTTATTCTTTGTCACTTATTTATGAGTTAATCTCATTGCACATAAAAAAAGGATTTTTCAAATAAGCAGTTATAGAATTGGGCTATGTAGCTTGAATATCAATACATTATAATGTATTGAAAATGAAATAACTATTTATTTACATCAAATTTAGACATTGCCCCTCTCACTGTCTCTGGATGGTTTATAGGTAAAAATCATAAAACCCTATGAAAACACCATAATACAAATAAAAACAAATTTAGAGACAGTTAAAAGGTGGAGGGAGCACTTTCAAGCCACCCACTAGACCTGGAGTTGCGTGCTACTCTTTAGTCCTCATGCCAGTTGGCAGAGCCATCTTCATGCTGTTCCAGCAGGCCGTAAAAGTGGGGACCAATGTCACCTCTGAATGCAAGATTTTCCATAGAGTAGAGCAGCTCTCTTCCTAGATGCCACCAGTCAAAATTCTTTAACCAAAAGAGTCTGTAACACACCCTTCCTGCCTAACCGGTGGAACAGTTTGAAGTAATTGGGACAAGATGGTTATTCAGGTAAGCTGATTCTATGCCATGCCAATTGAGAAACCTTTTAATGCTTCTAAGTAAATCCTGTAATTCTATACTTGGGTAGTTGGATTCTTGGAATTCAGTTGCACCTAGTTACAAAGATTCTGTTCCCAGATAAGTGTATAGTGTAACCACTTTTTTTTTCTAACGGCAATTAAAATTTCAGTTTTCCTGTACAAAATGAAAATGTACAGACAGCAAGTTATTAGGAAAAATCAGACCCATGGGTCAGCCATGGAAGTTTAGAGCCAGTTTGGATCGTTCTCATGGTCTCTTAACCCAACATTTAAAGTTGTTGTGGGAGAAATGGGAAAAGTTGCTATGTATGTTGCCTTGACTGGCTGGAAAAATAGGTGGCACATATATTGTTAGATATAATATAAATAGATAGTAGATTGATACATTTTTAAAGAACAAACTGTTTTAAGCACTTTTATTATCAATGATCATTTAGATTAATTTGAAATATTTAGTTCATAAATGCTGTATGTATTGGTCAACAATTAAAAATGCACTGGTAGACCTTGATTTGCAACAGTTTGTTTAGTGACCATTCAAAGTTACAATGGCACTGAAAAAAGTGACTTATGAATATTTTTCACGCTTATGACCATTGCAGTGTCTCCATAGTCACATGATCAAAATTCAAACACTTGGCAATTGACTCATATTTATGATGGTCATAGTGTCCCAGGGTCATGTGATCCCCTTTTGCGACCTTCTGACAAGCAAAGTCAATGGATAAGCCAGACTCACCTTACAGCCATGTTACCAACTTAACAACTTCAGTGATTCACTTAACAATTGTGGTACAAAAGATCGTAAAATGGGGCAAAATTCACTTAACAATTGTCTTGCTTAGCAACAGAAAGTTTGGGGTCAATTGTGGTCATAAGTCAAGGACCACCTGTATGTTATAATGAGGTTCTTTTTGTAAATTTATATACTTAGGACTTTCAGAAGAAGATATGAAACAAAATTCATCCCCTGATAAGGACTTAGGACTTTCAGAAGAAGATATGAAACAAAATTCATCCCCTGATAAGGACTTAGGACTTTCAGAAGAAGATATGAAACAAAATTCATCCCCTGATAAGGACTTAGGACTTTCAGAAGAAGATATGAAACAAAATTCATCCCCTGATAAGGACTTAGATGGTGTGGTTGTTAACGGCAGTTGTAATGCTGTTTCTGACATTGATGTGAGCAATGGCATACAGACCAAATCTAACCTGAATGGCATCAGTATGGATGATGAAATAAAGAAAAATGAAAAGTGCCTTGAGTTACCAGTCATCCCTAACTGGGATTCTATTCATCAAGGTATGGTCTTCAGGTGCTTTTGTTATCTAAATCCACATTCATGTTTGCCAGTGTGGATACTTTTTTAGAAAACATTTCCTGTTGGGGCTGCTTGATTTGTTTTCAAGCATTGATGCACATAAGAGAGCAAACAGTGGGTTGGTGCCCAGCTTAAATGAAGAATTAATTTAAATAGCCTTTCACATAGACATGCCACAGTACCATAAACACCTATTTCCTTTTACTGCAACCAAGTAGTCCTAATTTCTGATTGTTTGTTTTCCTGCTTGAGTGGGAAAAATAATATTTCCTACTTTTCTATCCGCTTAAATAATGGGCAAATAATGGAACCTCCTTAAATTTTATCATCCAAAAGACGGTCAGCTTTTTGTTGAAGCCGATGAATATTTTTTTCTGCAAACATACTTATTTATAGATATTATATACAACCCTATGTTGAAGAAATACTGTAAAAGTGCTTCAGGTAGCCCTTAATTTTTTTGCCCTTTCAACAATGTCAACACTTACAGAAAAAAAGGAGGTATAAAAGCAGACTGGCATCTACATATAGAACATTGTATAGTGTATATCGATAGATAGGGCAAAATGAATCTAAATTATGACAAGTGTGTATATGTAAACAATGAAATTGGGAGCGTGGCTTCAGATAGAATAAAGGTAAAGATGCTCTCAAATTGAGCATGGCTTTTTGTGATGGCATGGGCCAACCCAGATTTTTCTTGCCTTTGGAATAAAGTCTTTTCCAAGATGTCGTTCAATTTCTCAATCTAGCATACTCCCAACCAATCTGATTATGATTACACACCCAGACCAGATTGGCCAGATTGACTAAGACTGAGGGAGCATATCTCTGGTATTTATCCATTTAGAAAATACAGAAATATATACATAAGCCTTGCATGTACAAAGAAAAAGATCAGGCTAACATAATTAAGAATTGTATATTTAAAATGTGCAATTTGTTTTCCTCTCATGTAGAGTGATATTAACTTTTCTACCTTTGATTTTACATACACACACACACACACACACACACACACAAACACATCTACACAGATATAAAACAGCATTGTTTTATTGTGAACTATCATTGCAAAGAAAGATTCTGTCTAGCTGCTCTTTTGCAAACCATTCAGCTTTTACAAATTGCTAAGTTAAAAATGCTAATTCTGATGTTTGATTAGATAATTTTATTTTGATATTTAAGTATTAAGTCACTACTGTTGCTAAGTATTTGGTCATGTATACACAGGTCAAAATGAGGACACCACTGAAGTGTCTGGAATTCAACTCTTGACAAGTGATTCAGATAGTGAAATATACTGTGATTCAATGGAGCAATTTGGACAAGAGGAGGTAAATTTTGCAATCTGTTATGTTGTAATATAAAAAAAAATCTTTACATAATAATCATTCTACAAATACACAAAATGATTTTTTGACTGTAAACAGTAACCATCTTATATTGTCCATCTGGTCAAAGAATTCAGGTCTGATATATATCGGTTTCAGTTTCTAATAAACAATAATAAAACTTTCCCAAGAGCCTGGATAGCTTTTGCATCTTTCTGAAGCGTAATGTTAGTTTTTAAAAAGTAATAGTTTTCATCTATGCATCTTTGCATTTAACTTGCATTTAATTAAAATCAAAGAGTAAGGGGGAGGCTGATAATTAAGGTTACCTTATAACGAGAGAGATAAGATAGTTCTTGATTTACCACCACAATTGCTTTTCCATTGCTAAGCAAAGCAATTGTTAAGTGAGTCACACCCGATTTCATGACATTTTTTTGCCATAATTGTTCAGTGAATCACTGAAGTTGTTAAATGAACCATATGGTTATTAAGTGAATCCAACTTTTCCAATTGACTTTGCTTGTTGGAAGCTGGCTGGGAAGGTTGCAAATAGCAATCACATGACCCAGTAATGCCGCAACTGTTGTAAATATATGCAGATTGCTGAGTGCCTGAATTTTAATCACATGATTGCACAACTTTTCTGCCATGACACCTGACTCATGGAACGTTCTCTCAAAAATTAGATTAGTTCCATTGCTTTTGATATATCTATCATAAGGCTCTCAAGATCTGATAATGTTATTAGGCCCACCTGGGGCTCCCAAAGAACCAGTGAAATGCCTAGTTCTCTCCATTGCTGGGCTGGTTATTTTTATCCCCTCTTCAGCTAGGGTTTGTATCTATTTTTATAATATATATTGTTAATGTGACTTTTTACATTTTTTAATCTGTGGTTTTTACATGTGATTCTACTTGTTTGTTATGCAGCAGAGACTCCTTGGGTAAGATGGGCAGCTATATAAATTTGATAAATAAATAATGCCTTTTGCTCTTGTTAACTTATAGATCCTGGAAATCAGCTCATCAGTCAAGGAAATCTCCAGACATCCATTAACTTTCTCAGAAGTAGATCATAATAATCTTATAGAAACTTCTGGTTTTCTTGAACTTGTAAACCACAAAGCAGAAAGTATAAAGAAAGCTGCACTTGAAGGAAAGGGTGAAGTCAAATGTGGCGGTGAAGATGGCAAAGCAAATGATGGAGGCCCTCAAAAAGAGAAGAAAAATGTTGAAAAGGTTGACTTCTATGGAGTTCGAAGGGGAAGAGGTATTATTGAAATACTTATTTTGTTGGAACTCTTGCATAAATGAGGCATATTTAAAGTCATTCTTAACATTTTTTATAATAATGGTTTTTGATGCATAAATTATATTTATATATAATACATATTACGGCTGGCACACTTTGAAAATGATTCGGGATAGAGCTTTGAAACTCTCTGCTATTTATTAAAGCAGCCACATCTTTATTAGTTTTCTGTGCAAGTCTAAAAAGAATCCTTTTAAAGTAGTGACATCTTTTTTCACATTTTGCTGGAGAATTGGAAAAAGCTTACTTTATGGAAAGCAGAGAGGCGTCTGACTTTGCACAATGTACAAGCACCATTAAGTCTTTTTGAAAATATATATAGCTCTGATTCATTTATTTTCCTTCTAAAAGTATTTTTCCCTTAATTTAGGACACAGAATGTATCCTTTAGGAGATAGTGCCCAAGGTGGACAGATGGGCAGTGGAGGAGATGGAGAACGATGGGGTTCAGACAGAGGACCACGGAGCACCCTCAACGAACAGATCGCAATTGTGCTCATACGATTGCAAGAAGATATGCAGAATATTCTTCAGAGATTACATGCACTTGAGACACTCACAACTTCACAGGTAAACTTATGTGGATAAGTATCCAAGGAAGTCTGTCTGTCTATTTATCTATCTATACAATGCTGTACAGTTCAATATGGGGTATTTTCAAGGCAGGTATATCTCTGAATATCCCCCTGAATTTTTAAGAAGTTTTCCAAGGAAGGCAATACATTATTGAATCTGGTAAGGAAATGTCTCTGAAACAATGAGTCATGGATTGTCTAGTCGATTAGTAAAACTCTTATGTGTCTTTGACTGTAACCATCAATTGGGCAAAACAGTGCCTCATAGGACAATTTTTGAATGGAGATACTTCAAATGGGCTTACACAATGTGTTCAAAATTCAGGAATATCATTCATGTGAGATTGAAATTTAGCAAATCTGTAGCTGCTTCAGTGCTGCCATGCTGATAGACTACTGCCTGCAGATTTAGTACACTAGCCCCATCCTAGCCCACTGGGGATTGGGTAGACTGGTCCCATCATCATTGCCAGAGGACAATCAAGCCGGTAGGAAGTTGCTTCTGCTACAACTACTTTTTGGCCCTTGATCCATTCTGTTTCTCTGTTTAGGAAAGGAAATACTTCTAAAACCCAACATGACATGGATTGTCTAGCTTTGTTAAATTTTAGAAGCTTATTAGCTTATTAGCTAAACTATTTAGTGGAAAAAATTTTTGCCTTTGAGGAAATCCACTTCCCACCCATATCCACATACTCCAGCAAAAGGAAAATAGAGACAGAAGACATTTTTGAAAGACGGTTTTTTTTACTATTCTAATTCTTTTATGAATTGCAGTATCTAAACTATTTAATCAAAGTGGAAAAAATTAATTTTCTTACAGTTTATTTTGTTACAGAACTATCTGAAAGGTCCAGACCAATTAGAAAAGGAAAGATGGAAAAACATTTCTGGGATGTAATAGGGACAAAGAGAGAACAGTGAAGTTCACATAAGGAGGCAATTAGCTATTACTTAAGCTAAATTCTTTTATGCCATATTTTTTAATAAATGTGAGCAGAAACTATACCTGGACAGATCCCAAAATATATGCCACGATATAAAGTTTTAATTTGAAACATGTTTTTAAATATTTTGTTCAATTTGGTTTGTGTTTGTAGGCAGCACTACATTCAAATAATCAGCCTGAGGCACCTGTTAAGGTAGATTTTATTTACTTCTTAATATACATATAAATCAGTTTTGATCTTTATTGTGATTTTCTTAAATTGTACAGGTTAGAATGGAAGGGGTTTTTTTGCACCACCATATCTAAGAAACTATTCCAAAAAACATTTTAAACGCTATTTTAACTATTTGAAAAGACAAATGTGTTTTTTATTTCATCTAATTAGAGGTAGTTCACAGCTTATGACCATAACTGGGACTGGAATTTGGACTCTAAGCAATGATGTCATTAATGAGTCATCAAGTAACTTGACCTGATTTTGGGGACATTTTTATCACAGTCATTAAGTGAATCTGGCTTTCTCAGTTGACTTTACTTATCAAAAGCCAGCTGGGAAGAATGCAAATTGCAATCATGTGACTGCAAGACTTTGCAACTGTTATAAATGCAAGATGGTTGCCAAGCAGCCAAATTGTGATCACTTGTCAACAAGGGTTGGTATGAAAGTCATAACGTTTGAGGATAGGTCATAAGATACTTTTTCTGAGGCTGTCGTAACTTTGAAACATCAATGAATAAATAGTTGAAAGTCAAGAGCTATATGTACAAAGGTTGCATGCCAGCGTTCAGACAAAATGGGCAACAAAAATAAATGAAACAAAAACACCATATTGAACTTTTTTAATGTATGTTAAGAAACAAATTTGTGTTGCTACATTGGCACTTGCTGACAAGTAATTTAAATCTTTAAATGTTTCTGAATGTTGATGTTCTTACAGAGAAAATACTCAAAATAGCAGGACAATTTCTATAGTCTTATATTAAGTATAATTTTACTGTGTACATATATTAAAAATATCTTCAGAAATAACGATGAAGTCTAGAACAGTGTTCGTTTGTGATAACATGTGAACCAGTTTATGGTTGCAAACTTATACAGTAATCCTTAAGTTTTTTTCAGCACAATTATTCCAAAGTCTTGGGAGGTGATGGTCATCTTGGTGGAGGTGTTTTTAAATAGTTGATAGGCATCTTATTTATGATTTGTGAGTTATATAGGTGGTTTTACCAGGGACATTTTAATATTTAATGTTGGAATTTTGATAGCAGATGCTGCTTTAATATTTATTGGTGAACATGAATTTTGTATGCCATTTAGAAACCATCGTGGTGGCCCTTTGAGATTTCTCCTGGTGCTTTAGCCTTTGCTGTTTTATGGCCCTTTGTTGCCCAATGGCTGGTGCATTTATATCTTCAAAGAAGAAGAAGGTAAGATGAAAGTATGGATTGGAATTATATACATTTTATGTCTGAACCTTTAGGAGTAACCTAATTCTTATCCCCGAGTCTTGGGAATGAAAATAAGAAATTCTTTCACAGTAATGCATGTTTTGTACACAAAAGCTTGGCATCTAGGTCTGGGAGAAATATGCTTTCACAAACCTTAAAAGATCAATTCCAGTCAATCAGACAGTGTCATACTGGAAAACACCAGGCACCACTTAGCTAAGCTTGAATTGAGCCATCTAATAGCAACATCTTGAGATGACTTGCTAAGTCCTCTTTTGCAAGAAGTATGGCTGCATAAAGAACTCTCTGGTAAATTGAAAGATAAAAAGGACAAGTATAGAAAGTGGAAAGAGGGGCACATAACTAAGTCAGAATATCAGCAAATAGCCCGAGCCTGCAAAGATGAAGTGAGGAAAGCTAAGGCTCAAAATGAACTAAGGCTTGCGATCAAAGTCAAATATAACAAAAAAGCTTCTTTCAATATGTAAAAAACAAGAAAAAAGTGAAGGAAATGATTGGTCCATTAGTGGGTGAAAGTGGCAAGAAGGTGACAAGCAACAGGGAGAAAGCAGAACTATTTAACTCGTTTTTTGCATCTGTCTTTACACAAAGGGAAAAAACAGACCAACCTACCAAAAATAGTGCCATGAAAAACAGAATAGAAACGCAAGTTAAGATAGGCAAGAAAATGGTAAGTGAGCACCTGTCCAGCCTAGACGAGTTCAAATCACCAGGACCAGATGGATTACACCCCGGGGTTCTCAAGGAACTGGCAGATGTGATCTCAGAACCATTGAACTATATTTTTCAAAGATCCTGGAGCACTGGGGAACTACTGGAGGACTGGAAAAGAGCTGATGTAGTTCCCATCTTCAAAAAAGGGAAAAAAATGGACCCAGGAAATTACAGACCTATCAGCCTGACCTCAATACCTGGGAAGATTCTGGAAAAGATAATCAAACAACAAATCAGCGAACACCTAGAGGCAAACAAAGTCATTACTAAAAGCCAACATGGGTTTGTCAAAAACAAATCATGCCAGACAAATCTTATTGCATTCTTTGACCAAGTGACAAAATTAGTGGATCAGAGGAATGCTGTGGATATAATTTACTTGGACTTCAGTAAGGCATTTGATAAAGTAGATCACAACCTACTACTTGATAAGATAGAAAAATGTGGGTTAGACAGCATCACCACCAGATGGATCCATAGCTGGCTGCTGGCCGTACTCAGCGTGTGGTCCTCAATGGAACCGCATCTACATGGAGGGGAAGTTTAGTGTAGTGGGGTGCCCAGGGCTCTGTTCTGGGCCCAGTGCTCTTCAACATCTTCATCAACGATTTGGACGAGGGGATAGATGGGGAAATCATCAAATTTGCAGACGACACCAAGCTGGCAGGAATAGCCAACACTCCAGAAGACAGGGTTAAGATACAGGAGGATCTGGACAGACTTGAACACTGGGCGCTATCCAACAAAATGAAATTCAATGGTGAAAAAAGTAAGGTTCTACATTTAGGCAAGAAAAACCAAATGTACAGGTATAGTATAGGGGGTACCTTGCTCAATAGCAGTAACTGTAAGAGGGACCTTGGAGTCCTAGTGGACAATCACTTAAATATGAGCCAGCAGTGTGCTGCAGCTGCCAACACAGTGCTGGGCTCCATTAACAGAGGGATAGAATCAAGATCACGTGAAGTATTAATACCACTTTACAATGCCTTGGTAAGGCCACACTTGGAATACTGCATCCAGTTTTGGTCACCACGATGTAAAAAAGATGTTGAGACTCTAGAAAGAGTGCAGAGAAGGGCAACAAAGATGATTAGGGGACTGGAGGCTAAAGCATATAAGGAACGATTGCTGGAATTGGGTATGTCTAGTTTAATGAAGAGAAGGACCAGGATCACAGGATGACTCTGGGCTAGATTAGCTTGGTCTTTGAATCTAACCTACCTCCTGGTATTCCTGGAGGAAAGTTGTATACTGATCTGTCATCAACACAATTCTGTAAAAGTTTCTACTGATTCTTAACACATCAATCTGTTTATTCCAAATTTTTCTTTTTTTTTCTTTTTCCTTTTATTTATTCAGCAATGTTATGCCAGATCAATCAGTGAGGACAATCTTCAAGGGTATTCTCTCCATAAAACCTGATTAGGAACAAGAGCAATTGCCTGAGTAGTGTTAAAAAAAAAAAGTCAAGATCCAATTTTGGGAAAAAGGATTGAACTTTTTTATATGTGTCTGTTTTAAAAGGGCAAAATTTCAATCAACAGGTAGTACTCAATGGAACTACAACTACAGGGAGGGAAGCATGCAGTAGGGTACCCCAAGGGGCCTAATATCTTCAACATCTTAATAAATGATTTGGATAAGGGGATAGAAGGGAAACTCATCAGATTTGCAGACAACACCAATCTGAAGGAATAAGCAACATTTTAGAAGATAAACTCAAGATCCAGAAGGATCTTAACAGACTAGACCACTGAGTCTGTCCAACAAAATCGAATTCGATGGCAAGTAAAATACGATTTTTCACTTGGGCAAGAAAAACGAAATGCACAGGTATAGAATAGGTGGCATGTGGCTCCACAGCAGTAACTGTTGGAAGAACCTGGGAGTTCTAGTGGATAATCAGTTAAGTATGAGTCAGCAGTGTGCTGCAGCAGCCAAAAAAGCCAATGCAGTTCTAGGCTACATCAGCAGAGGAATAGTACTGATTTAACATAACATATTAATATCACTGACAAGTCTGACAAGGACGAGGGATGATATGATAACAGGCTTCCAATATTTGATGGGCTATCAAAATGAAGAGGGGATCAATTTATTCTCCAAAGTTCCTGAGGGCAGGGTAAGAAGCAATGGATGGAAACTTATTAAAGAGAGTTCCAACCTAGAAGTAAGGAGAAATTTCCTGACAGTGAAAACAATCAGTGGAATGGCTTGCCTACAGAAATTGTAGGTGTTCCAATACTGGAAGTTTTTAAGGAGATTGGATAGCCATTTGTCCGGAATAGTATAAGGTCTCCTGATTGAATAGGGAGTTGGGCTAGACTTCCAAAATCCCTTCCAATTCTGTTATTCTGTAGAATGGAATAGCACAGAATTTGCAGAGGGTTTCCAGTGTAAGTAGGGCAAGAGTTACAAGATTAAGCTCTACTTGCCATACCGGATACGCAACTTTCTCAGCTGTGAATATTATTGTTATTGAGCAATGGAGCAATAGGCTTTTTTTTCTCTTTCTGAATTCTTTTTCGCTGTTCATCTTACTACCCTTCCATCCATCCAGGCCCTTCAGTATTAGTCCATAAAGGTGTCTAAAATAGGAACAAAGCTTCAAAAAGATTTTTGCTATGTGTTATTGGATCAGTTACTTAGAAGTAAAAAATAACAAATCCTTATCAGACCTCTGGGTGCTGGTTGGTTTTCTGTTTTTGATTCTGGCAGATTATAATTACCAGCAATGTGGAAGGATTTTCACAAGAGCGTAGAATTCTTGTTTTGCTGTATGAAGAAAAGTATTCTTACAGATACATATTTGAAATTACTTTATAATCAAAGAAAATGCAGAATTATCTAGTATCCATCAGTCCTTTGGGGGACGCGGGGAGAAAAATTCAGACATATTGGCTGAGTTCAAACTACATTAAAGTGAATGCAGTTTTTTGTTTGTGGCTATAAAATGTATCCAGTGGTTGAGGCAAAGCAGAAGCTACTATTTTATAATACTCAAGGAACATTTGTGAGGTTGATTGGGAATTTAAAAGAGCAATTCACCTTTTTAACATAGTATCTTCTTTCCCAATTCATATATTTATACAATCAAAAATAATAATCGAAGCTTCCCAAATTCCTCGACTTATGATTGTTCGCTTAATAACTGATGTTATGATAGACCTCCCTGGGGATATTTACAGCCTGGTTCTGAAGTTCCAGTGGCTGCCCCCCCAGTCATGTGACCACATGTTAGGCCTTGGCAGTTGCTCCATATTTACAGCTGTCTGCAGTGTCCTGCAGGCACATGACTGTACTTTACAACATTTTTGTCAAAACCTGTCATTTACGTCTAGTTTTCAGCAAAAATGCTCCATAGCTATCAAATGATTCACTTAAGGACTGTTGCAGTCACTTTACAATTGCTGCGTTCATTTCTCCACCACAAAAAAAGTCATAAAATTGGGTTGGTCATGTAGGTGACCCATTTTAGGACTGTTCACAACTTAGGACTGTAATGGGCAGGCTCTAGTATGGTTGTAAGTCAAGGACTACCTGAAGGTACAGAAGAAGAATATACATGAACCTGAGAGCTTTGTTAAATATTTAAGAACTTCAGCAACAGAAATTTTGTTGCAAAGAAATATTTTCTGTTTTAAGATTAAAATGCATAAATTGAACTTTACATATAACATTTAACTTTATTAATTCTGTGCGTACATGTTAAAGTCCAGACTATAAATAATACCAAATGTCTAGCTCTCTTATTTACAAATAAAAGAGAAATAAAGGGGGCACTTTGCATGAATATTGAGGAATAATCTCATTGGAAGAAATATATATTCCTGTATTTCAGTAGAAATGCATGCACTGAAGTTGGTAATCACTGCCCCTTCTCTCTCTTTCAGAAAACTGAACTGAGCCTCCCATTCCTGATTTTACTTAAGAACTACTAGTATGGGAAGATTTTGAAAAATACTATAATTAACGCAGGAACTATAAGCTCTGGAATAATTAAAACATCCTTTTCTTTTTCCTTTACATTTTTTTTTCTTTTTGCACTACTGAAGATTCTATACTTGAATGAGACATCTTTACTATATTTCTAATAGAACAAATACAACTGTCCTAAGCAATCATATGAACTACAATTATTATGACAATACCTTCCTGACGAACAGTTTGTATAATGTCTTAGTTTTCAGTTCCTACTGGGGGAAAAAAAGTCTTTAGAAAGGAGAAGAAAAATCCTTGAAAGCATGTATCCCCATTCCCAAAATTCCATGGTACTGTAGCTGCATAATTTGTTTTATAATGCCAGCATTTTGGTTAGACATGCAATAGATTGAGTAAACAGTACACCCCCCCCCCAAAGGCTGAAGTAAGCAGGATTACTACAATTGCATTTAAGAGTAATAAGTCTAATTTCTAACTGTTACTATATGTGATAACTTTTTAATAAATAAGATTAAATGCTTGAGGCTGTTGATTTTGCTTTCACAGGTGCCATCAAAATTATATATTTTTAAAAGCCACAAAATTATGCATAGTCATACACCTCAGTGTAAGAATACAGTGAGATGTACACCCAACTGAGTCTCAAACAGCATGGTCAATTCAAAATAGTTCATTGGAAAGAATGTTTGATAAAGAATAAAAACAGCCCTGAAGATACTAAATTCAGTGCAACTTGAGGCAAGTTATAAACACTTATATTGAATAAAGGGGCAAGTACTGTCTTTATTAAAAAAATCCAATTTAACCAACACTTAGTCATAGATTTTGTATGCTAAAAACTTGCCCTATGATGCTATTGTGCATTTGTAAAAAAATACTTTGTAAATGGATGCCAGTGGAAAAGGGTGTTACCGGTAACAGCAATACCTTATCTAAAGCTATGCAAACAACCCTGCTGTTAAGTTACTCCCACTGACTTATCAGAACTGGGCAATTTGTTGTACTGTATCCAACACTGGAAGAAATGTATCAAAATGAATAAGACTATGATACTTGCAGGCAGACTCACTTTTTAAACAAAAATTGTAATATGCCTTGTTAAGAGCATATACAACTCCTTTCGACTATTTTCAACATCAGAACGGCCACAGGAGGTACTTCCCACCCCTGCCAGGGGATTTAAGCAAACCCAGGAACCCTAAATTTGGTGCCATTGTTATTAAAAAACTAGGTGCAGTGTCCTCATGACTGAATGTTCATCAGGGTTAAAACATCCCCTGCAGTTTGAGCTCTTTGTCCAGTTAGTCCTCTCAAATTTATAAAACAGTAAATCTTTCAGCTATAGTCATTGCTAAGTCTGCTACAGTTACAGATTTAGCACGTTTTGAGTGTCACTTTGAGGAAAGGTACTGTAAATGCTTCAAACCAGATAGATCTTTGTGCAGGTGCATCTGCAGGATATGGTCAGAAAAGTCAAGGTGGCAACCATGTAAGTGTGGTTAAAGTTCTGTTCACATTTTATACAAAATTAGGCAGAATTTGGACCACACCACTGGCCATTCCTCCTGCCTTCCTGCAACAGTTGATTATAAATTCAATCAGTCTGTATAGATACGAATATTCTATGAAGCCACAACTGGCTGTTTCTGTTATGTTTGCATCTTGCTGAATCCAGAACATCCCTTTTTATTGTTAACAGGTAAGCAAAATGTTTAACTGTTACAGTAAAGTTTTCCTGTAAACTTTTAACTTTTCCTTTGTTTTAATGCTTTCTATTTTTTTGCTCTAAATTGCTTTAAGATCATTGTACAATTATCATATTACATTTCTGGCTATTGATCAGATTTATATTAGGATATAACAGCTGGTAGTAGTTTTCTAAATATAATTAGAAAGATAGAAGACGGAAAACAAACAATGAAGGTTAACTTTTTGGTTGATATGATATTCAGCTGTTTTAAAATACAGCTTAAAGTGATTGTCTCCTGATTATGGTGAAAATGAACTAAACTGTTATATTTCTAGATAATGATGTTCTATACTGTAATTGATGGGACTAATGGGAAAACATTCTGCTCTAATGTAAGGTCTCAAAATTTGAAAATCAACTTTATATCTATTATATACAAATACTGTAATTGCAGAAGTCAAACACTTCTGCTGTATTATATAGAACATGTTTTTACAGTTAAATTTTAAGATAAATCACTTTAATCTATTGTAAAATAACATTTAAAATAAAGGAATGATAGGAGTATATTACCCTAAGATTTGTTAATGGTCTTATGTAATTGTAAGAGTCAGTTTTGGTGAAGTGATTAAAGCACAGATTATACACTTGTCAATTGAGTTCTAATCCTTCCTTAGGCACGAAGCAAGCTGGGTGACCTTTAGCCAGTCACTTCCCAAAAAATCTTGCCAAGAAAAATGCAGTAGCCTGTCCGGTCAATTGCCGGGATAAAATGTTGACAAAAGCACACTCACACCCACAAAATAATAATTGTATACCAGTTTGTATCATAGGCCAGCTGGAAACTTTAAGGGAAATGCCAGGACTCCCAGATTAATAATGAACTCTGATATAAGTCTTGACATAAATGCATACAGTAAGAGTTTAAATGGAGACCATATCAAGTTAAATCTCAACAATCAACCTATTGACAATAAAAAAGCATTGTAGAGTTCCAGTGTGAACCAAGAAAGGAGGAGGAGAGAAAAAAAGCATTTGAAAATAGTAGAAACAAAATTCTGTCTCTCTCCAAAATTGATAACAGAAGCATTTATCTTTGGTAAAATCAGTAAATATTTCAACAGGTGATCTGGATATCCATTTTTAATTCATATACAGTAGCAATTGACACAGTGGATAAATTCTAAGGATAATCAAATTAATGGACATGTGCCTAATGGAAGACATGCATCAGATTTCATATGTGTCCATTAACATTAGAAGTGAAGTGATTAGGAAATATTATGGACAGGATATTGGTTTTGTAATATATAGACTTATTTTAAAATTGTATTATATAACACTTCTTTTATTATCAACATTTGCTTTTTTGGCAGTGAAAGTTAACAAATTGCCAATATTTTCTAGGTGTCCATAATATAATTGTTCTACTTATAGGATGGAGAATCAGATATAATTATCATAGGTAATTTATTGCCAAGAATCTATCTTGATACAATAGCTAGAGAAAAAGGGTAAATATGCTTTTAGTTACTTGAGAATATTGAAGAGTTATCCATTAAATTTCAGAAATGCAATCAGACCAACTAAAAATATAGACTGAAGCTCTGTTCCAAATTGATCGTGTAGTACTAAATGAATCTTGCTACCAAACAGTTAAAGTAATCCAGCACCCATCCTAAAGTCCTTCTAACACACAACTGTTACTAAACTCCTTTTGGCCCCCTATAGGAGACATGGAAGAAAATCGAGAAATATTTCAGTGTGGAGCTTATTTAAATAAATTCTTATTTACAACAGTAATACAATCTGAAACAAGTAAACTTCAGTACTTAATTCAAAAGAGAATTAGAAACTATCCACTACAAAATATATACATATTTTTTATTTTCAATGTTTTAAATACATAGTAATTGAAATATCCCACTATCTTTTCTGTTTCACTGAATTGCAGTTATACTACATTGAATAAGCATGCATAAAGATTCTTTTTTCTCCAGACCGACATGCAAAAACTTCTCATTTTCAATATTTAAAATGGCAATATAATGTATCCAAAAACATAGCAATAGTTAAACATTTTCTTGCCTTGCTTGTGCCATAGTTTTCATAGATGAACTAGGAATGAAAACATTGACAATAAAATTAGAGACCACTGGGGAATACTGACAGTTTAAACAGCAGGATAACTAACACATAAATTAAATGCCTGAAAACAGACTAATTTCTATTTGGACTGCACTGAAACTACAGAAAGACAGCTCCAGATTGACCTGAAATCAGTTTCAAATATATTTTAATATTGAGGAGTCATGTTATAATTACAAGCACAATGGTAATTGCATTGTATGCATTTAATTTTCCCTGTTACAGCTGATAGCAAAGACAGTCATTTCCCCATATTTGGAAATACCCATAGCAGCAGAAAAGCAATTTTTCTTGAGTAGGAAAGTGTTATACCATGATTACATTATATAATACAATTAATATAAAGTGCAGTACTCAAAAGTAAAAATCTAGGTCAGAAGCTATTTCTGTATACTATTTCAATATAGCTTTTGCAGAAAAAGACTGAGTTAAAAGCAGATCCTTTTCTTAAAAATGAAATTGTTACAAACTAAGTGTTAGGAAGTTTTGTCATGGTAAATATGAAATCCTCTTCACAACTCTTTTTCTTTGATCCTACAGACTAAATCCAGACACTGTTAATTGCTGAGCATTATTCCTCGCTTCAAAATAGGATGTATCTGTTTCATCATTTGGTTGAGGTATAAAGGGCATAGTCTGATTGTGAAGATTATCCCAATCCATACCATGAAAGAGGGAATGAAGCTTCAGCTCTAGAATGAATAATTAAATGTGTTAGATTTAATTCGGTGCCTTTCTCATTCTAATGCATACTGGCTGGGGAATACTGAAAATTGAGGTTAGATATCTTCAAGTTGCCAAGGTTGACAAACACTGTTCTAATTATTTTCATTTATGATTCTGGATGTTTCCAGAATTCAGTCTGAATTAATTACCTGGACTTAGTCTCTCAATAGTCTCCTGGCTAAAGTTTAAATTAAACACAACTGATATAACAATGTTTACCAATTTTGCCCTGTATTTAGTTGTGAAATGATACCTTAACAAACATAATCTCTTGTCAAATGCTTATGTCAGTCCTTCTTTCTTTAACTTGGAAATTCCTGGAAGCAATCCTGCAATTTCTGAATTTTATAGGTAAATGAAGCAAAATATATTTACAAATATAATAGTAAAAGAAGAATCTCATGTGATATTCTGAACTCAAGGAATAAATAAAAGTGTTGTCCTTGAACAGATTTTGTTTTATTACCTGTAAAGTATTACACTGAACAGGTTTGTGACAGATGGTTTTTCCTCCAAACCCTCAATGGTTTATGAAGAGTTCCATGCCCATCCCTGCCTCATGCAGACTGAAACTATGAATATTAAATTATAAGCTTCTAAGTTACTGTATGAAGAAGAGATAACTAACCCTTGAGTCCAGCTCGCTTAGCACTGTCAATGGTTAAAAGAATATCAATGGCATTCTGAGCATTATCTGACAACTTTTCTTCACCTTCAGGCCATGGGATATCTGGAAAGATACGCACACACAAATAAGTACCACAGTATTTATGCTAAATAAGGATTCTTTGGATTTGGTTTTGATGAAAGTAATAATTACCTCTTTTAAGAATATTCTGGAATACTTGCTGTGGTGTCTCATCATTGAATGGTGGAATTCCAGTTAAAAACTCAAACAAGCAAACCCCAAGAGCCCACCAGTCTACAGCAGCACCTGAGATAAAAGCAGTTCAAAGAAATTAACATTGATTCCAGGAGATGCATTAAATCAAGTTGTACTTACAGGAAGAATTCTAGGAAGATAATGTGTAATAGCTAAACATCCTAGATAAACAGCATTTGTCTTTTATGCACTTCTTCCTTGCTGTGTTAGTAATATAGTAATATTTGTCTAAATGCTTCATAACAAAGGCATATTGATGCGAGCCATGTGACTTCCAGAAGCCAATTGCGGAACAGAAAGCTAAACCAAGCATGCTGAATTTCTCAGACTTTAAAGGGAAAATAATTACTGTAGCTAGATCTCACATAGCAAATATTAAACACAGAACTGTGTAATAAAGATTTCACTTTGTTTTTTAAATCATCTCATTGTTTTGGAGAGCCATGAATTCTTTAAAAATTGTGTATATAAAATAGTATCCAGTGAGAAGCTTGGATTCAGTAACAGGTTTTCTTGTGTTTAGGACTATAGTCTTTACTCTGATAGCTTTCAGATCATGAAATTCAGTGTTGCAATCAGAAGCAAAAGCAAGCAAAGTTGCTAAGGCACCAAAGCCACGATTAAGCAACATGCATTTTCCAGCTGCTGTATTACCAAAGCCCCAGACAGCTCATTTTGTTGGAAGTGAAACATGCATTTGCTATGCCAAATTATATGCAGTGCACATACAGATATATCTCCTTGGTATTTCAGAGATAAAAGTCAGATAAATTGGATGCACAGCTAAAAACCTTCAGTAAGTTCTATGAAGAGTCACCTCAAGGATGGGCAGCAATCAAATCAAATCAATAAATACTAAATTATTTCATTCACTCATTGTGTGTGAGGATAATTTAAAGCACTCATATAACCAAGAAATATGTCTGAACCATCTCAACCATATTTACTTAGAAACCACCCCCCAAAACCAAAAAGCCACCTAAATATTGGAAGCCTAGTCCTATAAATCAATTTAGTGTTTAATTTTTAATGAAACTGTAGTCGGTAATCACTGAGGCATGTTTAAGAATATTCCTCGGCATTAAAACTTCAATGCGTAATTCTGTCCTCATGCACTGACATTCTATTACAAGAAAACCTACATTATGTCTGCTGTATGGCAGAAGTGGCCAATAATCTTTGGAAAACAAGTGAAAGCATCTTTTTTATGTTGTAACACAGCACATTTTAAAGAAGAAAGGAAAGTCAACATTGCATTTGTAAAAAAACACCCACTCTGAAATGAAGGAATGTGAATATTTCCCTATTAGAGATGTTAGCCTTTGTAAACCACACTTTTATTTTTGTTGAACTAGACTAACAAAATGATCATTTTGGAAATGTAAACTGTGTTAACTCATTGTATAGATCTTTCAATACTTGTCTTGAACAATGTGAACTTTGTTTTGCGAAGTGCTATAAAAAAACTTACCAGTGGTGTAAATTCCTGTATGTAAAAAAAATCAAGTAAATATTTACCACAGTTGGTATAATTATTACATTGAATTCACTTATTAAATGCTGATAATGCTTAACACACCAATTAGCAGTTTTCCAAAGAAAAATATTCTCCTTAACATAGTTTTCGGCTTTTTATATAAACCAGAGGAATACCTAGTCTATTTATTCACCTGTAAGTGGGAATTTTAAATTTCTGAGAATCAAATGAAAATATTTTTGGATCACTTCAACTGATGGATTATATGTTTGAATGTAATATCCCCCCAATCTATACATATCAGTGACATGAATAATAATAATAATAATAATAATAATAATCAATTTTTCTGACATTTTTTTACATGTATGAAAGATATTTTTACAGAAAGAAATGTCAACCTATATTTATTATGAATGCTGAAGGGCTGCAAACTTAGGAACATGTACAACATATCAACTTTTGAAACCATGGTTTGATTCTTATTTGAACCATCTTAAGGTAGAATATATTAATTTCAAATAGTTCTATAATGAAATTGTTGAGTATTAAAAAAAACCTTTTCTCAATAAATTAGATTGTTCAAAATGCAACATAAATGGATCATAATGTTTTTAATCATTGTTTATGGAATGAACCACAATTAACTCTGTACATATCATGCAGAATGGTTAATAAATCATAATTGACTTCATAGCTTGGTGTAGTCTGTGAACTTGATTCACAAGAAGGATTAAGCTACTTGTGCACTATAATGAGCAAATACAGATAGTCCTCGATTTACAAATACAATTGGATGGGAATATCTGAAACTCAGCAATGTGGTCTTATGTGAGTCATCTGTGGTTTTACAACTCTTTTTTGTGTAATTGCTAACCAATTCACTGCAGTCATTAAGTGAAATCAGCTTCTCCCACTGACTTCACTTGGCAGAAGGCCCCTGGGAAGGTCAAAAATGGCAATCACGTGACCCTAGATGTATAAGTCGTAAATGTATGCCAGTTGCCAAGCGTTCAAATTTTGATATGACTGGACGGATGCTATGATGGTTGTAAGTGCAAGACATAAGTCACTTTTTTCAATGCCATCATAAATTTGAATGATCCTAAGTCGAGGACTACCTGTAGAAATAGTCCACAATTTACAACCATTCATTTAACGACCATTTGGACTTGTTTAACAGCCATGTGATTCACTTCAACTGCAATGATTACCAACAATTGTGGCTAAAAATTTTTGTAAAATCAAGCACGACCCACTTAACAATTGCCTTGTTTAGCAATAGAAACCTTGGTCCCAATTGTGGCTATAAGTCGAGGACAACCTGTATTATGTAACTTTTTGAAGCATGGGCCTTGAGAATCTCTTGTTAAAATAAAAAACCGAGTGTTACATCAAGTAAGCTTGGCTCTCTTTGCAAAGATTTTGCAATGTAGGAAACAGAACTCAAGTAATATTTTTGTTATTTTTATTAACATATACTGTAGTTCACACAACATAACAACAAATGATATAGAACTACAGACTATCATCCATAGTTCACATCCAGTTCCTCCTTTTTTTTTGCTTGTTAAGACTGAATCAAACTACTAAATTTTTATGGGGCACGATGATTCAGTGGTTAAAGACACTGTTTGTCAGCTGGAAAGCTGACAGTCCATGTTTGACACCTAAGCACTGTGTGACGGGGTGAGCTCCCGTTACTTGCCCCAGCTCCTGCTCACCTAGCAGTTCAAAAGCATGCAAATAGGTACTACTGTAGTGGGAAGGTAAGTGTTCCATGTGCCTTGGTGTATAGTCATGCTAGTCACATAACCACAGAAATGTCTTTGGACAATGCTGGCTCCCTCAGATAAGAAATGGAGATGAGCACTGTCCCTAGAGCCAGACACAACTGGTCAGAGGAATAATTTCCCTTTATCTATATACTAAATTGAAGTGAATTCAAATGAAATTCTGGATAGAAGGAAAGATGTTTAAGATTAAATCTTGATTCCATTAGGTTAGTAATTAAGGATTTTTAAGTCAGAATCTTATCACAAGACTGAAAAATGTGAATGATGAAAACACATAAGTATCCATAACGAGTGAATATTAGTTTGCTTACCATGAGTCTTTGCAATGAGAAGCTCAGGTGCTAAGTAGTCTGGGGTTCCTAAAATACGTTCTCCGTCTATTGGAGCAGCCCCTCTTCGCACACTTTTTGGGGTCCTAAAGGGTGTATCAACATTTCCCTGAGGAGTCTGATGCAAAAAATAAATATTACATCATATATAAAGTAAGACAGTTAGAATATATTCATTTTATTTCTTGATTTAAATGATTAGTGGCTGAAAAGAGAGCATAGTTTCTTTATCTGCAATGAAGTATATTATTAAATTCCAAATACTGAGTTTTATCTGAAACCAAATGGGTTTTCTTATATGTCTCTCTTGATAAGTATGGGGCTATAATTTATTATTACTTTTAATTATCCAAGGGATGTCATTGGGAAAGTTGGGCAGATATTCAGTTCTTTGGGAAAGACTGGAGATGTTTTAAAATGCAAATGAAATGTCTTAAAAAATAATTATTATGAACCAGATTGTTTTGGGCTGCCAAAAGTCTATGACCTAATTTTGGCTGCATAATTCTGGAGTTTTCATGGGATAAGGGATCCATGAGCTGCCTATTCTACTGTAGAAGCAAAAATTTCATTATAATCAGTAAATGGCCTCAATGCCATTTGTGAGAAGCTCCCATCTGAAAAGTGCAAGAGGTTTTAAGCTTCGAGCTATACATTCACCATAAAATTAAAACTAGCCTTTATTTACCTATTACTCAGGCTTCTACAATCTACACTATTGTAATTCATTGACTCTCAGTGGATTACAAAAATCTCAATTCAATATTAAGGTTAAAAACATAGATATTAGACAAAAGAAATATTGCAAGGTTTTCTCAAAGCCTAAATCAAGCACCCCTAATCTTTCTCCATTTTGATACCTCAACCGCCATAATTTTTAGCCTACAACTATGAGCTGTACGAGATAGGAACTCTGGGAATTGTAATCCCAGCACAGCTGAGGGGTCCAGATTGGAGAAGGTTGATAGAAATGATGTGTTCAATCTTTCACTTTATTTTGCAATGATGTGTGTTTTAATAATGCCCTCTATGGACGGATTTCTATATGCAATTCATGTAAATTCATGAAAATAATGCTTCTTTTTGTTATCTTACATCCAGATAAGAACTGTCCCAGTCTCTTCTTTGTATTCTCAAGTGGCATTGAAGAAATGGACAAATTTGAATGCACTAAATTATAGTTCTGGTAAAATCAAGATTTAAGTCATGACTAATTTTCCCACTGATATCAATAAAAAATAAATTAAGTTTACAGAAACTTTTTCTCTAGATTTACTGAAGTTAGATCTTCTAAAAATGAGTGTGGTACCAACATACAAACCATTTTCAGAATAACATTTGTGACTTTTTCAGCAACTTAAACATGAAAAAGTCTAAAGTTTGTATTTGTGCTACAGAAGTTCTATAATAATATAATTTTATCTAAATATAGCAGAAGAGTCCTATCACATGCTGCATTTCACTAAGATCCAAGGCTGCCAAGGAAAATTCATATAATGGTAAATTTCCTGTGAAATGAAATTATAACTAAAGTAATAGAATGAAAGTACAATGGAATGCATCGGTGACCTTGAAGAAAGTGAAGACACTGCCTAGGAAACAATCAGACAAGAGGAGTAGGAGCCTGCAGTTGCTTAATGGTCAGAGAAAGAAACTAAAGGATAGATAAAAAGGTTAAAAGAGGAGGGTGGGAAAATTTGTACTTTCAGACCTGTAAGGCTCTATTAAAGTAGCCTTAAGATATAGTAGATTTAGTTCACATAGCCTGGTTTACCAGGGAAGGCCAATAGAAAGAAGCCTTGAAGATCCAAGAAACATGGATCTAGAGTTGCCCATCATAACCACCTTGGAAAATGTCATGAAAGTTCTTGTCAATAGAGGGATTTTTGCCATATAAACCAGTAGGATCTAAGGCAACTCTTTATTATATATAGAAATGTCCTATAATGCTGTATTGTATAATCAATTTGCATGTTCAGTACCTACCTGATATATCCTGTAGGGTGTCCCTTTTTGTGCAGGTGTAATGGTCATTGGATAAGAACCACTGCAGGCAAAGATATTCATTCCTTCTACAGATACCATACTGATTTTTGAAGGCTCAGTCATATTAGACATATTGATAGAACTATTGTAACTTCGGAAGGCAACAATATTTTTTTTAAGTACTTTTAGCATCTCCCTTGGTGAAGAATGAACACTGGTGTGCTTTTCTGTAATGTATTTCAAACTCTTATCTTGATTGCGATCCAAGGATTTACTCTCCTGGACAGGGAGCATTGGCTCATCTCTGGTTTCCCATTTGGAACAGCAAGGTAATGTTAATATAGCTTCTGATTTTGATTCCTCAAGGGGGACGTCTTTAATGCTCCCATTTAAACTAAATGTGTGTTTTTCTAAATGGTTCTCTGTAGCAGAGATCTCTGGAAGGGAAAAATCAGAGTCCATGCTCATGCTTGCTAAAGGCTTTTCATCATCAATGCTTACAAAACTGGAGTTCATGTGTTTCCCATCCTTTTCACAATCTGCATTTAGTTCATTTATAAGATTCTTAGCTATTAATGGGGTCCCTAATTTGCTCCCTTTATTTTCTTCCAAACAATTTGAATCCTTTGTTTGACTTTCCTTTGGGCAGCTCTCTTGCATGCACCCTTCAAGTTTTAAGCAACAGATTTCAGCTGTCAAACTTGTGCTTTGCTTTTCCGGGATCTCAATAATTTTACAACCACGCTTATATTCACTATTATTTTTTTTCATAAGGATATGTTCTTGAGAAGGGCTAGTGTCAACTAATTCAAAGCATCTTTTGATTCCAGTCTTCTGCAACAGTGGTCTCTCCTCTTCTTTCTTGAGATTATCCAAGCCCAGATGGGAAAAGTGATAGTTAGGTTTTGCTACCTCCTTGAATTGAGCAGAATTATCTGTACAAAGCTTTTCTTCCCATTCTTTGTATTCTGAGAGACATTTTCTGACTAGGTCTTTCACATCACAAATTCTTACAGAAATATTTGATGAGTCCAAGTGTTCATTCCTTCCATTATGCCTGTCTGCAGAGTCATTACTACTAATAGGAGAGATAGCAGTTTCTAGCAAGTTTTGCTTTAAGACTTTACTATTGTTGACAAATGGCATATCTGTAGGTTCATGTTTCTCCATTGCATTCATCTGACCTGCTGCAGGGCAGAAATTGTCTTCTTCCTGAAAACCAAGTAGTTTCAAGCTAAGCAGACAAACATTATTCCAATCCAACCTAAAGTAATTACACACATGGAACAACTAAACTTGAAACAAAATTAGAATGAAACAAATAATATATAAATCTAAAAAGCATTAAAAGTATAGTTTAGCACCTTAGCTGAAAGAGACAAGTCTTTGTTTCTGAGGAACAGATCTCTGTACATTCCTGATTCTGAGCAGAATATAGTCTGTCTGCCATGTTTCAGATGGAAAGGGCCTCTAATTCTGATTGAAACTGAATGGAAAGAAAGTCCCTAATCACAGCTACTTCCTAGTCTAATTTCACATCCAATCACAAAACTATCTCCATGGTGGTTGATATAAAATGCTTATTACTATTAACTTATCTTGTGTTAATACTGAACTAAAAATAAAATGGCATATTAGTAGATATACTACAGAGAAGCCTATTACTTTGAATTTTACTGTAGTAATACACTTTTCTCCAGAAATAAATTATTATACTTGTTTTTATATTCTTATTTTACTTAGAGGACCTTGCTTTGAATCCACATTTAGATATAGAAACTCACTGGTTACAAAGAGACAGTTTTTTGTTTCTCAATGCCATCCAATCATACAAGCCAGTATTTATTTGCATATTAAGTCATGAAATGTATAATAAAGTGTTTCAATTTCCCAACTTCATAGGAATAAAACTGAAGACTAGAGTATTACCCTATGAATAATATCCTGAGCTCCTGGGAAAAAGATAAATATAAATCTAACAAATAAATAAACCATTGAATTAGAAGACAGAGTCACCATAAGATCGAGATACTATTTGAAAGCAGAGCATGTTTTGCTAACTTTGGAGGAGCTTCTGTTTCTATAGGCACGTTATCTACTAACTAATGTAGGAATGGAATGTGTTGAGGGGACAAAACAAGTAGAAGATGGGCATGTGAGCCCAAAATTGCTATCCATGACTTGAACCAACTTTTAGAAAATGTGGATTCCTATTCTTTGTAACAGGATAGGAAGGGATGATCTCCCAAAAACATAGCAAACAGAATAACTAACAATTCTATCTCTTAATCAGAATATGCTATCCATTTCTTGCAAGGTTATCCTATTCAGGTTAAGAAGAAGGAAATTCTTAGAAAAAAAGCAGTCCTGACCTGGATATCTTTTTCCCACCTGGGGCTGCTGCAGCACTCTGATTCCATACTAGATAGCTGGGTCCGGGAATGGCTACTGGCACTAGATGTTCCATACCTTCTTCTGGACTGAAGCAGAGTTGGTGTTAAACTCCTTATGGGCATTCCAGGCATAACAGCTGAAGAATCAAGGCCTTCAAAAGGAATAGGAAATTTTTGTCTGTTTAATAAAACAATGACTTACAGCAAATTTTCAACTGAACCATTCAACTGAACCATAAAGTAAAATTGCTCAAATAAATAATGTAAAATGTATTTCTTTTAAATAGACATTTATCTCCTGTCTACATAATTCTTTCTAGTGTAATTTATATTTTAATCTATTTTATTTTGAATTTGTTCAATTAAAAGAACTTTCTGGAAGTTTAGAAAAAGTACTAAAAGTATAAAAGGAAAGAAAACACTGACATAAGTTTACATTCATAGAGAAAGACTATAATACAAATAGTTATATATCTCATAAATCACAGCAACACAATTTTCTAACTTAAATTGTCATGGATTCACTCTAAAGGAGCATAACACTAAGAAGAACCAAGTTTATTGCAATTGTTGTATATATGCTTCACAAGAAAGATGGGCAGTGGAACGATGGAAAAACAAAGATTTTTACAGAGGGTAAGGATTGTAAGGCAAGAAATCCTAGGAAATCTGATTTGCCTGCCAGTTTGGGGAAACTATGTAGCAGGGCGGAGTTGATAGCAAAATGGGCCTTTCAGGAGGGCAGCAGAGCTGAAGAAGTTTATTGTTAAAGGAGATAGAATATTAAGTTCATCAGCTGATAGGGGCTGGAACTAAGATGATAAAAGGTATGGAGATTAAAACATACGAAAAATGGTTGCAGGACTTGGGTTTGGCTAGTCTAAAAAAAAATGACTGAAAATCAGGCTTGTCAGATGCTATATTTTTTCTATCCTGCTCTATGGAGTAGAGAGTTGGTCTCTGATAGAAGGCCACCTGAAGAGACTAGAAGCATTTGAAATGTGGATTTACAGGCGGCTGTTACGTATAAGCTGGGTTGACAAAATCAGAAATGAGGAGGTTTTAAGCCGCCTGGGAAAGCCAAGGGAAATCATCAAAACAATTAAAAAACAAAAATTAGAATATTTCGGACATGTGATGCGACACCCAGAAAAATACGGCATACTCCATTTAATCCTCCAAGGAAAGATTGAAGGCAAACGAGGTCCAGGCAGAAGAAGAACATCATGGCTTCAAAATCTAAGGGACTGGTTTGGACAAAACTCAGCAGCACTTTTTCGTGCGGCTGCTGATAAAAACAAGATTGCCAACGTCCGACAATGGATATGGCAGAAGAAGTCTAAAAAAAAGAAGAAATAGGGGAGACATGATAGCAGTATGCCAGTATTTGAGGGGCTGCCACAAAGAAGAGGGGGTCACGTTATTCACCAAAGCACCAGAGGGCAGGACAAGAAACAATGGTTGGAAACTGATCAAAGAGAGAAGCAACCTGGAATTAAGGAGGACAGTGAGGACAATTAACCAGTGGAATAGCTTGCCCCCATAAATGGTGGGTGCTCCATCACTAGAAATTTTAAAAAGACGCTAGACAGTCACTTGTCTGAGATGGTATAGGTTCTCCTGCTTGAGCAAGGGGCTGGACTAAAAGACCTCCAAGGTTCCTTCCAGCTCTCTTCTAAGGTGTTTCTTTATTTGCAATTTTATAGTTGGCATAGGGCTATATTGTGAGGAGGCTTCTTTTCTTTGCCTTAGATAGGATTGCAGGAGGCTTTGTTTGGAGGGAGGGAGAGAAAATTTGGGACTGATGGGATTAGGCCAGGGGTCCCCAACCCCTGGTCCGTGGACCAGTACTGGTCTGTGGCATGCCAGCAACCGGTCCGCATAAACAAGCAAAGCCCCATCCGCGGGATGCAGGCAAAAACACAAAACAACGCATCCTCCGGTTCACGGAAAAGCTCTCTCCACGGAACCGGTCCCTGGTGCCCAAAAGGTTGGGGACCTCTGGATTAGGCAAAGCAATGAGTAGGGCTTTGATCTTTGTCATATGTAAAAGGGGGTTGTGGGGAAGAGTGCAGTCTCCATTTTGTTTGTTACATTTATTTTCCCCATTGCAATAGCCATAAAATAGCATAGAATCATTCAGGAATTAATTGCTCAGAGTTTAAAGCACTCAGAAGTGAAATGTCATCAAGATGAACAATGGATACGCCTATTTTGGATAAAATTCCAATAATGGGGCACCACTTCAGTGGCCCTTTCCACACAAATTAATCTCTTTAAAAGGATAGGATCACCACTGGTTTGAAAGAGGAGCCATATACATTAAGATTGAACAGCCCTCTCTCAACAGAAGGGGAGGGATATGACACCACCTATCTCCTATTTAAACACAGTCCTTTCAGCAGCTCCAAGAAGGTTCCACACTCATTTGCACTATTCAGGTGACCTTGAGGGCACAGATAAATTTCCAAGTGGCTTCAATGACTCACAGAATCAGTACTAACGATCAGATGACTGCAAGGATTATAAATCCTTCCATCCTTCACCATTCAATCACAACTGAAAAAGCTTCTTGGATGAGAAGCAAAACATTTTCAAAGAAAAACAAAGTTCAGTTGCCTTTTAAAAAACCAACTTTGGGACATCCATGACCTGGATGACTGAGAATCTCCATAGATGATAGGATCAAATCCTTCCAATTAGATACTTACATGCTCTCAGGAGCTTATTTGATGCCACAGAGTAATCTTTGCAGCTTATAGATAGAGGAGAAGCGAATTCTCGAGACAGCTGAGGCATATCTGCAGAAACAGGGCTTGGACTCTGCACAGGCCCTTTCCCTCCAACTGGAGTATACTGTCAAAATAAAGATATATTTTTCAGTAGATAGACATATTGAAATTTATCAAGGGTGTGGCAATTTATAATTTCTGAACCCAAACATATGCTTCAGTATCTGAATTTTTGTGATATAGATGATAGACAGACAGACACATAATCTCAAGCTTTTCCCCAAAATAAAGCCTTAGGGATTAGTTAACACTTTAAAATCAGAGATCCACTGACATGCTGCTGAATGTTAGGCATGTGAATGACGAGCTTAAAGAAGTTTCTTTCAATGCACAGAGACTAAACCAGCCAAAATGCCAGGATTTATTAATTATTCAAATGGCTAAAAACCACCTCATGTAATTTAGTAGAATTTCTTTGTATTCTCCCACTTAGTATCTTCATTGCTATTTCATTGGGCCCTAGTAAGATTTTTTTAGACTTAGGTATTTCATTATGTAATCTCCAGCTATATTAGGAGTATGATCTTAATTCTTGTAAGAAGATAGAAATGTTAGCTGACAGTCTTACATTTATAAATTTTTATATTGTATATTATGTTGTAAACAATACAGTATAAATATATTATTTTGAACACTTACAAAACCAAAAGAGCTGATAAGAGATAATACTTGTCCAGGAGTACGAGAATAGTCTTGCTTAGGTTTAGACATTGATGGTGTAGTGAGAATATCTATCATATTTATTTCTGAAAAAAGTATGATCATTAGGCTCTATATGATATTTATAAACATGCAATCAATAACATTGTACTTGGGCATGTAAATTTACACTATATATTAAAAAAATATTTGGCAACAACTCTGATGTATAAATACGTCAAGTTGTGTAGGGCTTACCTCTGTTCAAAGTAACTCTGGACAGTCCAAAGTCTGTCAATTTAATGTGACCCTCATTAGATATCAGCATGTTGTCTGGTTTTAAATCTCTAGTAATAAAAAAAATATTTATAGCCCACCTTTATTACTTTTACAAATAACTCAAGCCAGCAAACATATCCAACACACCTTCTTCCTCTTAAATTCCCTACAACAATAATTTTTTGAGGTGAGAGAATGACTACCCAAGGGAACCTAGCTGGCTTTTGTGGTTAAGGCAGGACTAGAACTCACGGTTTTCTACTTTCTAGCTTCAGGCTTAACCTGGAGGCCAAACTGGCTCTAATAAATGAAATATTTATGTATAGTTTAGTGTAATGCGCTTCACCAAATTGATGATCACCCACTATCCATTCTAGTACATTGAGGAGAGAGTATATTGGGGAATGATATAATGTTTTAAAGACATTAATCAATGTTCTGCTCTGAGATAAATTTTATACAACATAATTATTTTATACAACATAATGATTGCTCCTAGATATCAATGCTGGCTCAGAATAATAACATTAAATGATTATTATAAGCAAATAAAGTGAACCTGTTTACTAAGTATACATGCAGAGGACACAGATGTCGTTGCTTCAGTAGAAAACAGATTTTCTGTGCCAGCAATATTCCTATAGTTTATTATTATCAAAGCAGTCAGAATACATCTTCTTAGAATGGTTTACTTCTTATGTAGTGTATACTCTATAATTCTGCATTTCAGAGACGGCACTAATTTCAATTTTCTCCTGAAATTATATTTCTAATTACTTAAGATAAAAAGTTCTCCAAACTTTTGAAGTTGATCCAAATCCATTAAACCTGAATCTTAAAACAGCAGGTCTACCATAAAAGTAATTATGGGTGATGAGTTAAGTTTCAGCCTTTTGATATATGGGTAAATTTAATGGCCTATTTGAAAATGTTTAATCTTACATTGTATGTAAATCCAGCATAGCATGATTTTACCTATGGATTATTCCATGCCTGTGAAGGTAATCAAGAGCCAGTGCTACTTCAGAAATATACTTTATTGCCATTTCTTCATCAAAGTAACCACATATATGAAGAAGAGATTTAACATCTCCGCCAATAAGATATTCCATTACCTGCCAAAGAAAAATACCTTTGTAAAATTTAAGAGTAGAGATAGGCAATCCATGGCTGACATAAATCCTTCCATTTTTTGTATAACCTGCTAAACTCCAGAGGCAATACTAAGAATAATTATACTAGCAGATGTGATCTTAGAACCACTGAACCATATCTTTCAAAGAGCCTTGAGCATAGAGGAACAGTAAGATCAGAAAAGAGCTGATGTGATTCCAATTTTCAAAAAAGGGAAAAAAAATGGATCCAGAAAACTATAGATCATTAAATCAACTTGATATCAATACTTGGAAAGATTCTGGAAAAGATAATTAAGCAACAGATCTGCAAACATCTAGAAACAAGTAAAGGTATAAGTGATTAAATTAGTGGACCAGCAAAATGCTGTGGATATAGTATACCTAGACTTCAGTAAGGCATTTGACCAAGTAGACCACAACCTACTTCTTAATGTGGGATAGACAGTATCACCACCAGATGGATTCATAATTAATTAATCACACTCAATGTGTACTCCTCAATGGAATTATATCTACACGGAGGGAAGCATGCGGTGGGGTACAATCACTTAAATATGAGCCAGCAATTTGCTGCAGCTGCCAAAAAAGTCAATGCAGTCCAAGGTTGCATCAACAGATAGAATCAAGGTAAGTGAAGTGTTAGTACTGCTTTATACTGCCTTGGTAAGACCACATTTGGAATACTACATCTAGAAAGAATGCAGAGAAGAGCAACTAAGATAATTAGGGAGCTGGATGCTGAAATATACAATGAACCATTGCAGGAACTAAGTATGTCTTGTCTAAGGAAGAAAAGGACAAGGGGCGATATGATAGCAGTCTTCCAATAATTAGGGGCTGTCACAGACAAGAGTGGTATTCTCCAAAGCACCTGAGGGCAGGACAAGAAGTAACAGATGGAAACCTATAAATGAAAACTAAGGAGAAATTTTCTGATAGTGAGAACCATTTATTAGTGGAACCACTTGCTTCCAGAAGCTGTGGGTGCTCCATCACTGGAATTTTTAAGAAGAGATTGGACACCATTTGTACAGAATGATATAATGTCTCTGCTTGACTGGATAGCTGGACTAGGCCTGCAAGGTCCTTCCCAATTCTTTTATTTTGTTAATAATGCTTTTTCTATCATGTTAAGCATTATTGGTGTTCCTAGGTCTAAACAGTTAAATAATCTTTAAAACTCAAAAGCTGGGCAAAACCAGAAAAATCATAGTTCTCTCCATGTCTGAGATGTTCTTATCTGCTTGTTTTTTTCCCATGTCAGAAGCACTGAAGTGATCTGGTGAAATAGCCCTATTTATTCTGGATTATCATCCATTGTGGTTTTAGAATACAATTTATTGCAGATTACCCCATTCAGTTCCTTTCCTTATGTATTATGGTTTCAACACATCTGAGTTAGAATTATCTGAATTAAAACTCATATAAACTGAGGAAGGAAAAATGATAAAGTTCATATATTTAACACAATAAAGTTCATTTGTTTTCAGGAATGATCTACACATGGGAAAGACTATAAAACGCTAAGTTAGAATGTGATACAGGCAAAAACAGATATTCAGTAAAATTACAGCTCTAAAATATTGGTTTAAGATTGGAACTGAAGTTGGTATTCAAACAGCAGGTGATAAGGACACTGGAAAGTACTATAAAATAAACAATAGGTTGAAACAACAGCTAAACTACTTCTAAGACAATGTGGGTGGATTACTCACCAAGTAGACATTGTTGGCAGATTGAAGTGAATAGAATAAGTGTACTATGAAAGGACTTTTACTGAGAGCCAAGGCATCTCTTTCTGCCTGTACCTGATGGGCCATATTTTTATTGATCAGATCAGCCTTTTTCACCACCTGTAAAAACAATTGTGCCTATGGTGATATATGCATCATATTTCTCCACTGCAGAAAAATGCATTATAAAGTTACTTTTCCTTATGCCTATAATTCATAAATGCTCCATATTAAGGATTTTTGTGGAATGTTCTATGCATTTAATGCCAAATAAATTCTCACGATGCATACTTTAATTATTGTACTATAAATCATTTATGCTGGATACCTTAAGCCTTTTGTGTACTTTCAATTAAAATCTGTGATACCTCACTCGGGCCCTTAAAAAGTAGGAATTAGACTGAATTAGAAAGTTGATTTTACTCCATTACCTAGAATGATTAGGCTTTTATATCATGGTTCATTTACCTGCCACTGGGTACTTTTTCTAATAATGAAGTTTGCAGGCTTTTCAACCTTTTCACAGACTGTACCACTTTTAGGACATGACAATATTCGAGTATCACCAGTGCTTAGCAAGGTGTCAAAAACTTGATGACCGAAAAAAAGGGGCGGGATTTTGGATTTTACTGGTTAGATTCCTTTGTTGTTATAGAAATGGCTAGTTTATAATATTATGGAAAAGTAAAAAGTTGAGGTTCGAGGTTAAGGCTTCATTCTACTGCAACAGAGGAAGTTGGAAGTCAATGCCTTTTCTTTTCCCCTTTTCCCTCTCACTTTTTTCCCCTTCTTCCTCCCCACGGTGTCCTACTATTTGCTTTTGTATTTTATTCCATAATCTAATAAAATGTTATAAACCGTAAAAAAAAAAAAAAAAAGGAAAAAAGTACCGGTTTAAATTTCTTCTCAGGCCACGGGGAGGACTCCCAGCGGTGCAGACTGCCCAGAGCCCTGGGCAGTGGAGTGCAAGCACTCAGCTCAGGCCAGCCTTCCCCAAGGGGGCTCCGGCTGTGCTTATCTTCTCCTCGAGGCTGCTGCTGCTTGGCTCGCTCTCCTTGGCGGGCAAAATGTGTGGGTCAGAGAAAGGCCCAATCCCTCTCCATGCGAGGAGACCGGCTTTATAACCAAAGCATCCTCAACGATAGGATGGGAGACCACCAGGAGAGTCAGGAAGAGGGGACAAGGGGATGGCAAAAGGGTAGCAGGGCTGGTCGTGGCCAAGTGCTATGGCAGGACTTCCCTCAGACCCTGCCTCCCTCTCATTATAATCTTCCTTCCTTCCCTCCCTCTCCCTTTTCTTCTTTTTCCTTCCCTCTTCATTCTCCCTTCCTTTTTCTTCCTTCCCCTCTTTCCTTCTTTGTCTTTCTTCTTTCCCTTTCTCCTTTCCTGTCCCTTCTTGGATGTTCAAATGCAAAAGGGGAAACATTTCTCGATGCCTCCTTGCCTTGTGATCAAATGCCACTTTTGCTAGTAGTTTGTGGCCACTTAAAAGATTGAGAACAAACCAGGCTCAGTTTATCCCATGGTGGAATTTAGGGGGGGCGTCCACAGACAACAGTACAGCAAAACTGTCAAAATGGTGGCTGTGATAGTTGATCAGAGCTCCTCTGTTTTTTATGTGCAACAGCTTTAGCTTTTATGAACAGAGGTAGGTTAGTTGCTTTTCTATTAATACATAATCCTTAAAAGGGCTCTCTTGTAGGGACCCTGCCTTGGTCTAATTCAGACTGGAAATATAGCGAAGGAAAATATTTTTCCTCACTCTGCTTTGTCCTGTTTTCCCCACTGGAAATGGCTGTTAGCAACACACAAGGAGGGGATACTTTCCTAAGAGCTCACAATTAAAGAATACCAATGTTAACTTGGATTGCCAACAAAGTTCTGTCTCTGACAAAACAGAACACAAAATTGCTTTCTCCTTTGAACTGGGACATTTTCAACCAAATTGCCTCTCCTCCCTCCCTGACTCCTTCCTTCCTTCCTCTTTTTTTTAAAAAACTGCCAGAGGCTCCGGGCAGAGGTGGCAACAGGCAGGCAGCAGTGGGCAGAGGCTTCACATTTTGACCCCTCCCCCATCGTTGCCTCTGCGTGGCTCTCAGCTCACCTCTCCCAGACCTGTGCACGTGTTTGTGTGTGTGTGTGTGTGTGTGTGTGTGGGCAGGGGTGGTCTCACCCTTTGCAGCCCCGCGTCCTCAACAGAGATCGTCTGCAATGGCAGGCTGCAAACTAATGAAAGCTGGGGTTTTTTGGAGTACTTGTTTCTTTTTCTCAACGTTGTCGCCAATCGCATCGCGCCCTGTCCTCAGCTCCCACCCCCAGCCCCGTGGAAGGCTGCAAGAAGCTCCCATTGCAGTTTCTCTTACCTCTCCCGTTCTTTTCCTCCCCAATTTCACAGCATGGGGCTGCAAGAGACAAGACCCCCCCCCAAGCATGCACACACCCACAAACATACAAATACGTGCACGGGTCTGGGAGAGGTGAGCTGAGAGCCACGCAGAGGTGACGGGGGGAGGGGTCAAAATGGGAAGCCTCCTGCCCGGAGCCTCTGGCAGCTAAAAAAAATAAACCTGAGAAGCGCTCAGAAGGCAGTCACTTTCCCAGCTCCTTCCTTCCTTCCCTGCTTCTCTTTCCTTCCTCCGCGTTCAAAAAGGAATGACGGGAGAGGGAGAGATTGCCAGTGCTGCCGGTGGCCATGCTGCCGCCGGCCATCGCTATCCCATGTAGGCAGGGGCAGTCCCGGTGAAAGGGAAGCCTGGTGGCTGCGAGGCTAGGTCAGCGAACGGGCGTGGCGCTGATCTACTGGTGGGGGCCATCAAAGCCGGAATGCGCTCAGCCTTAGATCCATGGGGCATCCCTGGAGCCAGCGAGGTCCTCCCGCCGTCTCTGCCCCCCTCCCCGGGTGTGCATAGAGAATGCAGCGAGCGCGCACGCACTGGCGTCCTCGGGAAAGGGAAGTGCTTCTCCTGTCTCTTCTTTCTCAGTGGTCAACAGGATGTCGGGCGCTCACCACCTCTTCATGCACCCAGAGGGCGGGATGGGGGCAGCCCCTCACTGGCCCTTTCCCGCCAAAACCTTTTATATCCTCTTTCCCCCCCTCCTTTTCTCTTCAGGGCACCTCCAGCTTCCGAAAGCGCTGATCAGCTGGAGCCTGGCGCTGATCCTGGGGTTCTGCCGAGCCCTGCACTCTCGCCCTCGGGCTTGTGTGGCACTGCCGCGCTTCAGCTCATTCCTCTCCACCCCGCTACCACTTCTCGGGATGGTCGCGTACCACCTGCCAAGTGCCAAAGTACCACCAGTAGTACATGTACCACTGGTTGAAAAGCCCTGGTCTAGACCAGACATGTCAAACACAAGGCCTGCGGGCCGGATCCGACCCGATATGTGGTTCTGTCCGGCCCGGGGATCTGCTCTGGAAACAGCGAAGGACCGGCCCGCCGCACCTCGGCCCGGCCCAGGCTAACCGGGCACTGATCTACAACCTGGTTGCATCCATCAAAGCCAGAACGCGCTGTCTTAAATCCACGGGGTAGCCTCGCCCCACCCCTGGGTGCATGCGCAAGCGGAGTCCGACTTCACCCAGGACACTGGCGCTGGCCGTCTCCTGTGCGCACACCCAGGGGGCGGGGCAGAGGTGACAAGGCAACTCCTTGCTGATTCAAGGGCTGCCCCATGGAACCTTTGTTCCTTAGTTCCTTTTGTAGCGGAGAGGGGAGTTGGGGGGGATCGGCGCTGGCTGGGAGGCTTTGCTGGAGCTCTGCGGATTCGACAGAGAGGTTGGGAGCTCTGGCAGCCTCCGCGGTGGCTGGCGGCAGGGCAGAGCTCTTGGGGAGGGATTTTTAAAGGGGAAGAGGAGATTGACTGGGGGAAGAAGATTTTATTTTCTCTTTTCCGGAGAGGCAAACCAGAAGGCGGGAGAGCAAGGTAGGAAGTTGGCGAAAAGGCTTTTTATTCTCTCTCGAGAGAAAGAATAAAAAGCCTTTTCGCCAACCTCCTACCTCACTCTCCCTCTTTCTGGCTTGCCTCTCCGGAAAAGAGAAAATAAAATCTTCTTCCCCCAGTCAATCTCCTCTTCCCCTTTAAAAATCCCTCCCCAAGAGCCCCACCTCCACAGCTAGCCACCACGGAGGCGCCACCGGAGCTCTGACCTCTACTGAATCCTCATAGCTCCAGCAAAGCCTTCCAGCCAGCGCCGATCCCCCCCCATTCCCCTCTCCGCTACCCCCCTCCCACCAGCACCTCCAGCCTCACAGCCACGAGGCATCCCTTTCAATGGGACTGCCCCCACCCGCCCACATGGTATAGGAATGGTTGGCAGCAGCATGTTAGTGCTGGCAATCTCTCCCCCTCCCATCACCCCTTCCTGAGCGTGGGGGAAGGAAAGAGATGAGAAGGCGAAGGAAGGAATGGAGGGAAAAAGGAAGGAATGGAGCAATGGACGGAGGGAGGAAGGAACGGAGGGTGGGAGGGAAGGAGGAAGGAACAGAGGAGGAACAGGGAGGAAGGAACGGAGGGTGAGAGGAAGGAAGGAAGGGAGGGAGGAAGGAACGGAGGGTGAGAGGAAGGAACGGAGGGAGGGAAAAAGGGAGAAAAGAAGGAAGAGAGGGAGGATGGGAAGGAGGGAGGAAGGAACGGAGGGTGAGAGGAAGAAATGGAGGAAGGGAGGAACGGAGGGTAGGATGGAGGGAAAAAGGGAGGGAGGGAGGAAGGAACGGAGGGTAAGAGGAAGGAAGGAACAGAGGGTGGGAGGGAGGAAGGAAGGAACAGAGGAAGGAAGGGAGGGTAGGAGTGACCATGTCCCAGCGCTTGCCCCAGTCCCACCCTCCTCCACCCCAGTCCCACCCTCAGTCCTGCCCAGGCACCCCTGACGCAAGTGATGTAGAGCTGGCCACGCCCACCCAGTAGGCCATGCCCATCCTGGCCACACCCCCAAGGGCAACCACAATGCTGATGCGGCCCTCAATGAAATTGAGTTTGAGACCCCTGGTCTAGACCAGGGCTTTTCAACCTGTGGTACGCGTACCACTTGTGGTACATTAATGAGTGGCAGGTGGTACGCAGCCCTGCCTAGCCAAGTGTAGTGGGGAAGGGAAAGAGCCAGCATAGGCAAAGACTTACAGTGAGAGAATCCTCTGGAGCTGCAGATTTTACTTATGAATGGAGCCATTTGAGGAGGCTGCCTTAGCCGGCAGCCAGTACTTACATTTTTTTTTCTTCCTTAAGTGCCAGCTGGGCTCCTTACTTTCCTTTCTAGCCAGTAGCTAATTCTTAAAGGGGAAATGCCTTTTTAAGCTAGTTCACTCAGCAGCTTGTCTTTTCTGTCTCTGGAGGCCTTTCCTTGTTTGATCAATATATGGAAGAGGGAAAATATGGGGGGGGGGTTCAAATTCTTCCTTCAGAAGGAGATGGGAATAAGAAAAAGGGAGACAGGGAAGGGAGGGAGGGAGGGAAGGAAGTCCCGCCTTAGCAGTTGGCCACCAGCAGCTCTGCCATTGACTTTGCTTGTCAAAAGGTTGCAGAAGGGGATCACATGACCCTGGGACACTGTGACCATCATAAATATGAATCAGTTGCCAAGCATCCAAATATAAATCACAAGACCCTGTTGCTGCAATGGTCATAAGTGTGAAAAATGGTCATAAGTCATTTCAGTGCAATTGCAACTTTGAACAGGTTTTTTTTTGGTCATCAAGTTTTTGATACCTTGCTAGGTGGTATTCGAATATTGCCATATCCTAAAAGTGGTACAATCGGTAAAAAGGTTGAAAAGTCCTGGTCTAGACGATCAAACTATTTAAGGGAGTCAATGTTTTAGAAAGCAAATTGGAAGGATTAAGCATCTATAAAGGGGCACGAGATGACATAATTTTCAAAACAGAAGCAACATTTGAATCTTTATCCACTGCCACTTGTCTCCCACACCTATCTTCTTTAAGATTCTCAATGCTGCACAAATTAAGTAGACATCGGCAACAGTTGGGGTAGGGCTGGAGGAAGAAATGCCAGAAAAACGAAGGATCCATATTCCAGGCGCACATTTTTCGACTGTAAATCGTCCCCTCATGCCAGATGCTCTGCGACTTTTAATTCAGTTCCATTGCCATTTGTGTAAGTTGTCACTGAAGCCTGTGACCAATCAAAATTAAAGCGAACTTTCGGGCTACCATTTCTAACTGTATTCCGCGACAACTGCTTAGAAGAGCGGGGGCTCCGGGCTACCCCCCCCCCCCCACGGGAGCCTCACCTTAACGGCATAGAGTTTTCCGCCTTTGCGACCCAGATAAACTTTCCCGAAAGCGCCTCGGCTGATCGGTTTAACGATAGTAAAATCCTCGATGGAGGTCGGATGGGGTACGGTGATGCGTTTCCCGCATGAGGCGCCCCTCTCCTCCTCCCTTCTCACATCATCTCGGGGTGCAGAAGTTTCCGCCATCACGATCGCTAACGCCACAATCCTGGCTTTTCTCGGGGCTTCCCGGCGCGCAGCCGAACAGCGGCTTCGCCCCGCGACAATTCAAAGCTAAGCTCCACCCCTCCTTCCGCCACTTGCACGTCAACCGAAAGGACGTAAAACCTTATTAGCTACCAAAGCAACTCACGCGGGGGGAGGGAGGCGGATTCGTCAACACTTCCCGTTTACTCGCGCCTGCTCAATTTCGCTCTCGGCGACGCTCCTCTAGATCCAGAAAATAGTAACGCAAATGTGCCTGTTTGTTTTGGGTTTCATTTTATCTTTGCCCCCCCTCCCCCCAAGCATATTAAAAACAAGCGTGATTTTCCAAGCTGTTTTATTACTCCTGAAATTTATTTCCAGCTTTCATCTTTTATCAACGTTCAATAATTTAATCCAGGTATTAAGACTTTCATAAACCCACGGGAATCCTGCGAGGGTGGGATGTTGTGGCGGCACAGTCAGCTAGTGAAGTTTAAGAATGGATCTGAAAACCGCCAGAGCCAGTCCAGTACTAAGCAACCTCGCGAAGGTGGCTTTGATCATCCCAATTCCATTCAGAATGCTGTTAAACCCAAGAGGAACAGGCCGGAGCGAAGATGAAAACAGCACGTTACACTGCTTCTTCCAGAAACACATTTCAAACAGTTTCAAATTAAAATCTATGAGAATAAAACTACCTTTATTACACAGGGATGGAGAGGGACCTAAATGCCCCAGACCCCTTTATTCAGCACTAACAATGCCGACGGCGAAGAGGAACTATCAGGCGCAGAGGGAAGGGATATGGGAAAGCCAGGAAGAAAGAGAAGAAGCGGCTTAGTCACTTTTCGTCCTAGTCCAAATGACAGCTCGCTTCTGTCTCGTTTGTCTCCTCCACAGAGAGCGCCTCCCATTTCACTAACGCTTCCTTATAATTCGCCGTATCGCGCGGGACACGAGCTCAGTGTCATCCCAAACCAGTTTCCCCTCCACCGCGACCATTTTAGAAGAGACGGCGGGACTCGCTCAGAAGCCCCCCCCACAACCGTCTACAAATTCGAGCACAGGGCCACCGAATCGCTCGGTTGCTAAGAGACGGACGGGGTCATTAGGTCACCCGGAAGCACTCGTCTGGACAACCGTCAGCTGCCGGGCGGGGTTCAGCCCGGCCTGTTCCAACTGTGAGAGGCGGCCATTTTCGGGAAGAGTTGATAAACCACCGAGTCCTCTTCCCCGCGAAGAACGAGGCCGGAGGAACCGCAGAGGAAGAGGCGCCCTCGGTCTCGACGTGTCAGGCCGCTCGAGTGGCGAGAAGGATGCTTTCTTTTTCTACCACGGTGCAGCCCCAGGTGCAATTCCCTCCCCGAGAACAGCTGGAAGCCGCTATTGTTCTGCGTAGTTAAGAAATCCAGGGATGGAGGGGCGGGGAGGGAAACGGGGTCCTGAAGGAATGATTTGGGGAGGAAGGCTCCGAAAGGGGGAGGACGGGAAGGTGAGGCTTCCCTGGCAGGACACACAGGTTTTAGACCGTCTGCGGGAGAAGAAGGAAAGCCTCAAAATGTGCTGGATTTTGCTTTCACGGAAGTTAGTCGAAGCCGATGAAAGCATGCAGACGGTAGCCCCTTCCCTGAAATTTAAAGGTATATTGCTGTTGAAGGGCGACGCCTTCTTTAGTTATCCTTTAATTAATTTCGTTTGAAAAGACTCTACTTGGCTGTTTATTGCTTTGTGGAGATAACTTCCGTTCGTTAAATTATGACATCATATTTTTGTTCTGAGCCTACTGATTGCAAATTTACTGGGGTGATTGTGAATTAAGAACGAATAGATGTTCTGTTTCTTAATGTTACAGGCTCTTAACGTTTTTGTCCTAATCTCAGATGTCCAAAGCAAACACTTGAGTTTTTGAGCATATTATCCAAATGTTAGAAGTATTGTATTAAGCCTTTACGGAAATCAAAATCTTATTTTAGGTTCAAATGAGATCTGGGGGCAGTTTTGGTAAATTCCAGGATTAGGTTCATAGAAAGGGCATAATTCAACAGAGAACCTATAAAATAATATGGTAACTAAACATTTTAATTCTTTTCTGATCTTGTATCCAGTTGAGTTGGGTTACAACTCATAATTTGTAGTCCAGTACACCAGTCTAATTAGAATAGAATAGAATAACTTTATTGTTACTTTCTACACTAATCGGCATACATTAAAATGAAATTTCGTTACATACAGCTCTCAAAGGGTCACCACCTCCATATACACTACATAAATATGACAAAAATAAATACAGAATTATACATATACCCACATATATGACACAGAAAAACAACATCTAGTTCGGGTTATGTATACATGTGCATGGCGAGAGAAACGAATCTTGCGAGTTTACCAGATGGATGGCATAGGGAACAAAGCTATTACAGAATCGAGTAGTCCTGCTAGAAATACTCTGAAACTTCCTCCCAGAAGGGAGCAACAGAAACAGACGGTAAAGAGGGTGTGTGGAGTCTCTAACAATGCTTTGAGCTCTGAGCCCATAGTGCTTATAAGCAGCATCCTGAATACCAGGAAGTGAGCTTCCTATTATCTTCTCGACTGTCCTTACCATTCTCAAAGTTTGCTTTGTATAGAAACAAAGCATTCTGAAGTTACAAGGATACAAACTAAGATAATCTGAATCAATCTTTCAAAGTTGTGGCCTTGGATCCAGGTCCTATGTTAGAACAAAAGATTGTTCTTCCAGTCTTAAAAAGTGTATTTTATTATTTTGGCTACAAAGAACAGAGCCACTTTGATCTGGTGGTTAAGGCCAAAAGTCACTCTCAGTCTAACCTGCCTCATAGGTTTGTTGTAGGGACAATAGGAGGAAGATGTGTTGGATATGTTTGCTGCCTAGAATTATTTAGTAAAAATAATAAAGGTGGGATACAAATAAAAATAAACTGCCAAAATCTGGGACAAGTTGCATGTTACCTTTAATCTCAATTGATGAGAAAATGAGATGCTTTTTAATGGAAATTACAAAAAATTAAAGAAAATCTCTTAACCTCTGTTGTTTATTTAGTACACTTATATACTGCCCATGTCATTTTACAATAAAAAACAAGATAAAAATTTTAAAACAATAAGTAATAAAACTTAAATTGGTTTAAAATGAGCAAGATGGGAAAGAAGGCAGCAAGATGCATGCAGAGAGGAGATGGCATTTTATCCATTAACCACCTCCAGAATGACATGCCCCCATTAGACGTGCCAGGTCAGGTGACAGAGCAGGTCTTTAGGCTCTTTCAGAAGGCCAAAGAGTTGGGTGCAAATCTCATTTTGGTGGTAAAGCACAGGATCTATGGCAGAAAAGGCTCTTTTCCTGGAACTGCCAGCTGGAATTCCTTGATTGACAGAGTCCATGGCATGCCTCTTCTGCCAGCACGGGTGGAATTGGCAATCCCATCAGGGTGAGATGGTTCCTCAGATAACTCGGTCCTGTGCAATGATGGCCTTTAAAGTTTTAACCAACACCTTGAATTGAACTCGGAAGCAAATTGGCAACCAGTGCAGCTTGCAGAACATCAGTATAACATGGCCCACCCTACGGGCCCCCAAAGGTTTTCACACAACTGTTTTCTGCACCAGCTGTAGCTTCCAAATACTGTGTAAGAGTAGCCCCATGTACAGTATGTTGAAATAGTTCAACCATGAGATGACCAGGGTTTGAGTGACTGAATGCAGGGACTTCTGATCCAGGAAAGGATACAATTGGTGCACAATACATAGTTAGACAAAGCTATCTGGGCCACAGCTGCCACCTGCCAGTAGCTATTCCAGGAGAGCCCCAAGTTGCATGTTGGGTCTATCTGGAGCAGTGCCACTTCCATCCCAAAGTAAAGATGTTAAAGTCCCGATCCTGAAGCTCCACACACCAAAAGCCTCTCCATCTTACCAGGGTTCAGTCAAAGTCTGTTGTCCCCCACCCAAGCCTCACAGCCTCAGCAAGAGGGCAGTGACAGCAACACTTGGGCCACCAGGGATGGAGAGGTAAAGTTGAATATCATCAGCATACTGGTGGTACTCCATGGTAGGCAGATGATCTCACTCAGTGGCTTCATAGATATTAAAAAGGAGTGGAAAGAGAACTGAACCCTGTGGCACACCACAAAGGAACAGCCATGGACTGGATTTCTCATTCCCTATTTACACTAATTGAGACTAGCCTTGGAGAAAGGAGCCAAATCGGCACAAGACTGCATTATCCAGCTCCAAACCATATAGTTGCCCCAAAAGGATACCATGGTAACTGGTACTGAAGACCTGAGAAGTCAAGAATGGATACACTGGGACCATCCCAACTAATCTGTTTCTATCCCAAAAACGGGTCTGAATCCTGGCTGGATATTATGTATTAAATAGAAAAAATATTCTTCATTTGTGTTTACATTATTCAACTATTTATCTTCTAAGAGTAACATTGTGCATTAATAGACTGATAGTTACTATAGGTGAAATACAAACTGTGGACAACACATAATCTGCATGATTGATCATTTTGACCTAAATGTCAGTTGCAAAGCTCATATGTAGATTGTAAATATTTTCAGTAAATTTTTGTTAATGTAACATTGTTTCAAAAATCTTATCATAATATAAAATTTTCACATACCTAAAAACAATCAGGGGAAGATATTAATTTGGAAATATTTGATATCAGTAGCTGTTATCTATAACAGTTATGTTGTCATATTGGATAAGATACCAACAATACATGTTTTGCTTGTTTTCAGATAGTTTTGCAAACATGATAAATAAGTACATTATTATTTTCTGTATAGCATCTACTAGTGCTATACATGTTCCCAATTTCAGTTTTCTAATTTAATTGGGAGCATTTACAAGAATAATGTATTTTACAAAATCAAACAGTTCAGAGAAAATAATTATTTTGCTAAGTGGGAGGAATTTTTTATACAATATATCCTGCAGTAGTGAATTGATTGCTCCTAAAAGTTTGTAAATATTTATTAAACTAGTTTTTTTATGATTTCAATCTTTCTGTTACTAAAAATTTCTGTGATACTGATTCAGTTTTTAAAATGTGTTTTGAAATATACAGCAATAGCTGTTTACCTTGTTAATGCAAAAATAGACTACATTATTCCTGGAAGCTTAGGGTTTTTACAGTTATTTAAGAAAAACCAAATTATACAATATGTGACTTAATATACCATGTATTTTTACCAGGTTACAGTTTCTTTGAGCCACCTCATAAATGCATTTCATTCACCCAAAAGTTTAACACAGACTTTCATCCCAACATCCACCCAGTCTGTACAGAAAGAAGCACCACCTGAACATGATGTGTGGAACCCTGAAGTAAGAATCCTTGAATGGTGTAATTTATTTATGAATATCTTTCATATAATTTATACTTACATAATATAAGAGAATTTGGGGGAAATAAAAAAATTATATAAAAAGCATTTGTTTAAAGAAAAGGATATATATGTCTCTGTGTGTGTGTGTTTAGACACACACACACACATAGATATATGCACACACACATATATATAGATAGATATATCCTAACAAATACCTTTTTCTTTAAACAAATGTTTTTTATGTACATTCTTTTATTTTCCCCATATATATCTATGCCTTTTCTCCAGAATTCATAACATTTGCTTGCTGTTCACTCCTGTTAAAGGAGTAATAGAAAAATATCAGTAAGTGTACTTGATTTTTTTATAATATGAAAATGTTATAGAGACTTGGGTTTGAATTATGCACTTCTGAGAAAAAATTCTATTACATTGATAGGACTCCTAGCTCTAAATATGTGCCCATAGGATTTCAATATGAATTCCCAAAGAAATTAAATATATCTTTGAGATTAAGTGTTGATTAATTTGATAGCATACTCTGAAGGAGATAACGTGTAACATGACTATTAAAGAGCAGCTGTTATTTAACTTACATATCCCATGTTTAAATATTCTAATTACTCTGTTGTAAATAAATAAATAATAGTATTTATTTAATATTTATTCTCTCTGAAACATGTTTCAGAAAGAATAAGCAAAAACAGCTTTTTATAAATCTGGTATTTAAGCACATAAGAATCATGGTTGTTTAAAAGTTAACTGTTATTTTTGAAGTAATCCAATTTTTAATTATAATTTGAATCCTTTATTATTTTTTTACAGCCATTACTTAATCTACGAGACCTAGGACTGAGTGATTTGAAAATTAGCCAACTTGATGAAATAGTGAACAAGCTGATTCCTGGTTTTGGTGAAGAAAATAAAATACCCTCACATTGGCAAACGTCATATGTATCGGCACAGTCTTTTTTTGAAAATAAATATGGTATGCTTTGGGATGATATTTTAACATATTTGGACCAAAAAGTAACTTAATGTATTCCTAAATTGTATCACCCGTAAGTAATGCTTCTGTAAGGTGCTTTAATTCTATTGCTGTTTCATTGTAATGCAATTCAAAATGCAGAATTCTTACTAGTTTTATTTCTGGCTTTTGCCATTTTTCATCTAGGATTAACATTCAACACTACTTGTTTACCTTATATAGCTTGATTATACTGGTATTAATGTTGATGACATTGGTCATGGTATCAAACATAGTTAACTATAATTTGCAAATACAGAATTAATACAGAAAATCATCATTATAAATAGATAGATAGATAGATAGATAGATAGATAGATAGATAGATAGATAGATAGATAGATAGATAGATAGATAGATAGATAGATTGATAGATGATAGATGATAGATAGATAGATAGATAGATAGATGATAGATAGATGATAGAGAGAGAGAGATTAGATAGATAGATAGATAGATAAGATAGATAGATAGATAGATGATAGATAGATGGTAGATAGATAGATAGATAGATAGATACATAGATAGATAGATAGATAGATAGATAGATAGATAGATAGATAGATAGATAGATAGATAGATAGATAGATAGATAGATAGATAGCAGTATCAGGCCCAAATAACCAGAGCCACACATGAAGAGTTCAATTAGCTATTTTATTGTTCAAGCATATGCACATAAATTTTCTTAGACTGATAATTTGCAACTAGATAAGGTTCCACAACATTCAAGGAGGAGTTCAACTTCACCTTATTGTGCTCACATAGAGATTCTAGACTAAGTCCCTGTTTGACCTTGGCGTGGCCAGTCTCTTTCCTACAGGCAAAATTTTGTCTGCTCTTAGCTCCTTAATCCATCTTGTTTCTAGTGATATATTAATATTATTTTCCCTGCTTTTGTTTTCTCTTGGGTCTGAAATATCCCTTGTGTTTATAGAATTAGTATTCTGACTTCAACATGGATCTTAAGATAGTATATGCCTTTTCCAGAGATTAAGTAGACCATATTTGTATATCTTCTTCAAAACTGCTACACTAATATACACACATACATATGCGCACACACACGAGGGAGAGAGACAGAGAGATTGTGTGTGTGTGTATATGTGTGTATAAATATATAATATGTTTCTTCAGAGCAATCCTTACTAGTTCACCTTATGTTGTTCTTTCTAATTACAATATTGTCTAGGACTCTAGGGTCAAAGAGTCCTGTACAGCACTGAAACTCACTGGATTACTTTGGCCTTATTATCTTTTCTTATCCCAATCTACTTGACAGGATTGTTAGGATGAAATATATCTTCCTGAACTCCTAGAGAAAAGAGGATTGAAATGTTAACAGTCTAAATAAATAATTTCACATTTAATTGCTTATTCCATCCTACCATGTACAATGAGTCTGATATGGCTAAAGTTTTGACTAACATTGGGGAGACTTATATGTTATAGTTCTCTCTTAACCACTCTTCCTCAGTCCAATCTACCGCATAGGAGTCTTGTGTAAAATGAGAGGATGAAGTATAGTACACCACTTTCAGTTACTGAATGAAAGATGGAGTATAATTCAAAGAAGTGAAGACTGGTTTGTTATGATAGAAGCTTCACCTTCAGACAAAAATCATAATTATTCACTAAAGATGGAATGTTTTTACAACTGGAAATTGTTAAACCTTTATCATGCGTACTGCCATTATCTCAGTGTAATTCTTGTATTTGCAAGATTATTGTTGGAATTTGCATGTACAAGTTACTCTTGAGATGCCTAGCCCAGTTATACTTAAAATCTATATTCACTCCATTTTTCATGTTTAGAGTTTGCTAAGTGCACTTTCCTGTTCAATTCTATATGGATTGCATATAGGCAGTTATCATTTATCTGATGACACAGGTTCATAATGGTGGATAGACCTTTGCTATATTACAAATTGCTAACATAGGTAAATAGCATTTGGGAAGCTATATTCAAAACTAAATTTGCACCTACTATTAATAATTGATTTAAAGAATTTTTGCTTTTTGTGCTTGTACAGTTACTTAAAAGTCAGATTCATTGATCTATATAGTTAATTTTCTCCATATTTTCTCTGATCTTTGGTCCTTCTTATAGTAGAAGTTAAGAAGGCTTATATCTATTAATCCAAATTCTAAACAAGGAATACATAGCATGTATCATGTTTAGCTTTGTTCACTTTCCTGAGTTGTGAGAGGAAAGTAATAATCTGCTTACTCATACACAAATCTCTTATTTGTTCTCTTCCAGCTATCATACCACAATTTTAACTAAGCATGAAATATTCAGAGTGAACTTTGATTTTGTATACTGTATATCATCATTGCAAAATTACTTGGTTTATTTAAGCGACCGCATTAGCACATTGTCTAATTTACCAAAACAATATCATATCAAACCTCATGTATCTGGGGTGTACATATGTGTTTAATTTGAATTTTTTAAATGCACAATATCTTATTCCTGTAAGACCTAAATAAATGCTAAATAACTTTTTATTCTTTCCTAGGTTTTGCAGACACATTTAGAGTTTTACGTTCCTCTTACCTCTACAGACAGCATCCTAATCCTCCCCGGAGTATATGTTCCAATCTTCAACATTGGCCAGGTAGAAAGTAAAAATATTTCTTTTTCCAAAGTAAAAGAAATATGGCTTGGATCCAGAGTTTCCATGAGTAAAACATATCTTCCTCTGTATAAAGGAGTTCCCTAAAAGCTTTTTCAAAGAATAATAATCCCCTATATTTCACTTGGTAGAAGGAGAGCTAGTTAATAGTATACTACAGTACATATAGTCCTTGTCTTACAACAGTTTGTTTAGTGACTGTTCAAAGTTTTAACAGCACTGAAAAAAGTGACATGATCTTTTTTCACACTTACAAATGTTGCTGCATCCCCATGGTCATGTGATCAAAAGTCAGATGCTTGGCAACTGACATGACAGTTGCAGTGTGATCAACTTTTGTGACCTTTTGACAAGCAAAGTCAATGGGGGAATCCAGATTCACTTACCAACCGTGTCACTAACTGAACAATTGCATGATTCACTGGCAAGAAAGGTCGTAAAATGGAGCAACATTGACTTAACAAATGTCTTCCTTAGCAACAGAAAATTTGGGCTCAATTGTGGTTGTGAGGACTGCCTGCATATAGAATATTATTAATCAAGCAAGGAATTACAGCCCCGTAGAGATTACTGAATTATAAGTCCCAGGTATTCCAATGAGATGATGCTGGTGTTATATGCAATTCAATAACTTTTGGAAAAATCGCAAACATTCTACCAATGATATAGAAGGTAACACTTCAGCCTTGAAAGTATTATTAACATTTTAAAACACATCTGATTAGTTATGAAGAATTTCTTTAGAATTACTACATTATTCAATAAGACTCATTTAAGCCATCACTGAACCATTTCTGATGTCTCAGTTACAATGTAAACTGTATTTAAGGCCAGGAATTGGCATGTATACCCTCTGTTTGTAGGCAAGTCTGGATTTACTGGGAGTTACTGAATATAATTGAATTGTAATTTCTGTAAAGTATGAAAATAAGTGCAAGAATATATTATTATTATATTATACTATATTCTACTGTAATAAACTATATAAAAAGCAAATTTTTCAGAGAGCTATTCTGAAATAACTTGTTTAAATAGAATAGGTTTGTTGTAATCTGTTGTAATCTATTCTTTGTAGTGTACATTTCTATAGACTTTTCAAAGCAATCAGAATAAATGGTCATTGAACACTATGGGCACAACACTGAGAATCTTTTATTCCTTATAACTCCACTCTAGAAAGAAGTTTGCAGTTCTCTTGTGAGATTTTGATTACTTCAATTAGAATCACAAACTATCAGCCCTTTTCTGCCTTGCAAATGCTATTTGGCTTCCTCACTGGTTGTAAGGGTAGGAATTGATGAAGACACAGCAGATCGAAAAGATTAACTAAAGTATTATTTATTTCTCTCTACAGCTATTCACAATTTCATGTTGATGATGTTTGAATATATGTACAGGTAATTCTCGACTTACAACCGCAATTGAGCCCAAAATTTCTGCTGCTAAGCAAGATGATTGTTAAAGTGAGTCGTTTTTTGACTCATTTTATGACCTTTTTTGTTAAGTAAATCATTACAGTTGTTAAGTGAATCTGGCTTCCCTCATTGACTTCGCTTGTCAGAAGCTCCCTAGGAAGATTGCAAATGACAATCCCGGGACACTGCAACCACTGTAAATGCATGCTGGTTGCCAAGCAACCAAAGTTTGATCACATGACTGGGAAGATGTTGCAATAGTCATAAATGAAAACTGGTCATAATTCACTTTTTTCAGTGCCATTGCAACTTTGAGCAGTCATTAAATAAACGGTTGTAAGTCGAGGACTTTATGCAGAAGTGAATGCAAAAGCAGTATTAAAGAAATGGTATCTTTTTAACTAAGGCAAACATGACATAAAAAAAACCAGTTCTTAATTTGCAAAGGGCTATCTTATACATCATTGTTTTAGTTCTTTTCCTCTCTGCCAGTTCTTAACTTCCTCCCTGTCTGCTGTAGGTGTTTCCTGGTGCCTTCCTACTCCTCAGCTGTGTATCAACTAGGCACTCGCTTTCTCAGTTCTGATCTGAATTGGTTACTTATTTCACAGGCATCTCCTGCAGGACTTGAAACATGCACACATACACACACACAAACACAAAGTTAAAACTTTCTTTTTCTTATGCATCTTATCTCTAACATGCTTACACGATGGTCGGCAGGTTGTTTCCATTTATTTTATTTTCCTTGCCTCCTTGCTCATAACCTTGCATTCAACCATGAGATCCCTCAGAAAAAAAATCCTTTAACCTAGATATGTATATTTCTACAAAAAAAAATCAAGTTCTCAAATATGGCAGTTCACACTGCTACAATGGTGCTTGGGTAGCTATTCTGGTATTGAAAATTTGAAACTTTGCACATAGGATTACACATTGAGAAATGATTATATAGCTCTTTATAGTACAATGTCAATTCAGGATCAGTATCTAAGCAATATACCAGATAAGATACTGAATACATCTCACTGTTTTCTCTCACATGTTTGTAAAGAATAATATCTCTCTTTCTGTATTAAGTTCTCATTCAGTCTCGAGGTTTTAAGACTCTGAAATCAAGAGCAAGACGGCTACAGTCCACATCAGAACATTCAGCAGAAGCAGAAGATGTAGCTCCCTCATTTGTAAAGGTAATTATGAAAATGTGCACATTATGTTGATAACTGAATCCTACACCTTTTCCAGTGACTATTACCATGTAATGTCCTCCATACACATAGTACATTTGAAGTTAGCAAATGTAGTCAAATGTCAAGCAGATATAAAGTTCCGTGGAAATAGAAACGTTACCAAGTGTTGGGGACTTTATGCATCAAGTTAGGTGTGCAAACAGGGTTAGATTAATTATATTTTTAAATAATTAGTATAGGCAGTGAAGGATTAAAGAACATGTATAAATAAGTGAATAAGCACAATAATTCCTGTGAAATACTTGGATTAGACTTCACCTAATTGATGTTTGCTAGCTATATTAGACTTCTACTACCATAATAGCTTAGTCAAGGGTATCAGGTTATGGAAAGCAAAACTAAATAATAATACTTCATAATTAATATAGGACTTTAATTCAAAGGTTAGTAACCTTTGCATCTTAATATATAATTTTAAAAGTATTTTTAAGACCAAATTATTACAAGAGTGCCACAACTTTAAAATCTTATAAAATATTGGTAGTTCTCTTCAACTCTTGGGAGAGCTTATTGAGATTTTTGAAGATTTGTCTATTTAAAATCATTTAAAATTTTGAAGGATTCCCAAAGATATGGTGTGGGGTAGAATAGGTGATAGAGTGTTCATGAAAGCTGCATTACCAGTCCATTCTTTGATTAGTTATATGTTTATTGTTAGTTTATTAATTTTATATGCTAAGCAAGTTTCCTTGATTGGTAGTTTTAAGACCTCTTCATGTAAAGAGTTAAAAAGTGTTTATTTGGGGAAGACACATTAACGTAAAAGTTCAATAGTTCTTGGATTTAGAACTGCACTTTTAGAAAAAAAGATCACTTTGTTAATATCCAGTGTATAATCCTTTTTTTCTTTCTTTCTAAAATTAACCTACATAAGTGGAATGGGACAACTCTTCCTGACCGTCTCACCACAGGTGACTTGCCATGGCCATCTCGCCACGGTAGACTCACCGTGGCTCACAACTATGGGAGAATTCAACACGAGATAACTCAAGAGAATTACAGCTTACCCCAGCCTCAAGAACCTCTAACTTGAGAAGATTCAAACCTAAAGCAAGATATCGCTCATTGCAATTCATTTGTCCCTCTCTTTAATTATCCCATGTTGAATTGTTCCCGCAGCCAGTTGTCCTGTGTTGAGTTGGTCAGGGCGAGTTATCCTAGACTCTTGTGTAAAAAATTTTTAAAACAAATGTTTGACTAATGCCATGAAATTGCATATGATAGAAATATAATAACTATAAATACTTCCGGAGAAATTTGTTTTAACATAAGATTTGGTAATTTAAAAAAATAATGTTTTTCCTGTTTTGTTCTTAGGGTCTTTTACTGAGAGAGAAAGTATCTGAGATTGAAAGTTTAGACAAACTGATGAAAAGAAAAAACATACCTGAAGCTCATCAAGATGCTTTTAAAACTGGGTTTGCAGAGGGTTTTTTGAAATCACAGGCACTTGCACAGCGTACAATTGGTCAGTTAATCTGTTTTTTTAAAGCAGATTTTGTAATCATTTGTAAATTTCCTTTCCTTTTAATACTGGGAGAACATATTTTAAATATGCAGTAAAATGAATTCCTTTATGCCTGTTTTGTCTAGTAATAGGTAAGTACATTTCCCCTCAATGTGTTCATCAAACATAAGATGATCAGTTGGTTTGTTTGTAATAGTTTTCTTCTTCCTTTGAGGCCAGTTCCAGCTAGTGTTACCAGATGGGGAGAAACGTAACTATAAGCCTCTGCTTTGTGCATTTTGCAGAGTTTCACTCCCCATTCCCAATAGACATCTATATGAAGTTGCTGGTGAGGCCATCTCTTGGTACAAGACTAAGTATCAATAGTGTATTGATGATACTCAGTTATACATCTTTGTTTCAGGTCATCCAAGTTATTGTTTCTTTCCCGATGCCTGGAAGTTTTGAGAGTCTGGTTGAGGAAAAAAGCATTGTTAACCTAGAGAGGATATCATTCCCCAGGCTGAGTTGTGCAATTTGAGGGTTAGTCTAGACTCATGGTTCCTGCTTGAAGAACAGATGGCAGCTAGCACTTTGCACTGTACCATCTTATGCACCAGTTATCCTATTCCTAGACTGAGAGACACTTCCTATAGTCACTGATGGCATATTATCCAGTTGAATTATTGCAATGTAATGTATGGGAGGGAGGTTTCCTTTGAAAAGCATTGGAAGCTGTGAAACTATGTCACTTTGAAGGATCCAGGAGGCGTGCCTTCTCTGTCACAATGCCAGCTGTTTGGAAGACTCTCTGTCCTAAGTTTCAGATGATCCTGATTCTGGGAATGATCTGGAAACCTTGAAGATCTGGCTTTTCACTCAGATGCCAAAAATCTAATACGTATGTTTGGTTTTTGTGTTGTCAGAAAATCTATAAGGAGTCTAAACTTTTTATTTTAATTTAGGTGGTGTTTATGATATTTTATGTTGTTCTTATTTCAGTTTTTGTCAACTGCACAGATTAATTTAGTTAATATGTGCATCATAATTAACTAAACAAATATTCTTTTTTCCCTTTCAGATTCCTTAAGACGAACCCGATTATTTGTCTTTCTAGCAGTGTTGTTTGGTATTTATACTGTGTTAAAAAGCCAGTTCTTACCTAAAGGCTCTTTTTCTGATGCTGGTTTGTTAACTTTTCATTCTACTAAATTTTTAATTTATTATTATTTACTATTTTATTATGCTATGCTAGACTTAAATTTAAAACTCAAGTTATTCTGTGTCTGATTGTTAAAAGAGTATATTTAAGTAGAGGAAAGAGTTCCCCTGAAATATAATGAAGACTAAGAGAAAGAGATTATTTTTATATATCTATCTTTGTTTTATATTCATCTGTTTGATGTATTTTTGAATAACTTACATAGAGCACAACTTGCATATTCTTCAGATCAGATAAATAATCCTAGCAGGCTTAATAGTAATACCTCTTTTGTTTTCCAGTACCTATTTATTATAGTATCAACCATTTCAGTACTTATATATTGAACAATATCAGAATCATAATTTTAATGACATATTTTGTGTCTTCTTGAATCTTTGGAAAGCCTTTGATCAGTATTTTAATTATAGAAAATTTAAAGATGTTCTTATTGTAAAAATGAGATGCCTGGATGATATGAGTCCAACATTTGATAGAAGTGGAAAAACTTCTAATTGAGTAAACAGCTGCTAATGGTTTGTGTAAATACTGAGACTGAAGCATTACTAAAGCTGAATGTATTGGTAATTGCTTTTGGATGTCCTTTGTAAGAGTGAAGGGAAAGTATAATTATGAATATCAGATAGTTCTGCATTATTATGGTATTTTATTATTATTTATTAAATAAATTTATATAGCTGCCAAAATCATAAAAGGACATTGTTACAGATGAAAATTTCTTATTTTCATCGTATTTATTTAGATTGTGATTTAAATGGCCACCTATCTCTGGGTATCTTAAGTAGCTTTAAAACATCAATGCAAGAACAAATAACAGCAATAACAATATATTGTACAAAAATAAAGTGAATGAAAAAATTTATTTGATTAGATAAATTCTTTTGCAGTACGTTTTCGAGCAAGTTCTGGGCTTGATGCAGCAGTGGATCCTATTCAGATGAAAAATATCACCTTTGATCATGTGAAAGGGGTAGGTTCGAATGTTGGATGTCTTCCAATTGTGCAATAGAATTGAAGCAATCAAATAAAACATAAATACTCGATAAATCTAAAAGGGCAGGAGTCAATTTGCATAAAAATGTCATTGGGACAAGAAAAGTGAAGTGAATGAATTATATTGTGGATGAATAAAATCTGATGCTTTTATTTAAAAAGGGTATAAGTAACAGATCTGAAATAGCAGAATGGCCCAATTTTGCTATACTTAAGATGAATGTTTTGATAGTTGAGCTGTCAGAGTTGTGACCTCAGAATTTTTTTACTATAATACTTGTCTGTATATTCTCTCTCCTTTGCTGCTAAGCATCTGGCAGAATATCTTTGTCTAAGAATTGCTTCAAATTGGCATACCATAATGTTGCCCAAATGTATTCTAGTTACTTTCTTTTGTCATGGAATCCACTGTTTAACTAGAGCTAGAGAGCAAGTTGCTATTTTTCACTTTTTAAATTATTTAAGCATTACTTAATATAAACTCACAGGGTTTGATTTGTGTTTGTTTCAGCACTGTGTTAACCAAGTGCACATGAGTAACTGTTTTTCGCAATATTTTTAATGTTAGTAAATATTTCTACCAAATTTGCTCTCATGGACCACAGATCAGTACACTGTGCTGATAGTATCCAATGGGAATTTCTGTTTCTTAAAATAATCTATTCTGTTCTTATTTTGCCAAGAACACACTGCCTTGGATAATACAGAAAGGTCATACTTAATGTGTGAAATGGTATAATGAAGTCAAATCCCATTTAACAGTTTCATTAAAAGTAATATCTTTAAAAGTAACTTTATGTAAGACAGCTATATAATTAACATGTCAGGAGCATATTAGTATGATAGTCTTAAATAATATTTTATTAATTGCATTCAGGTAGATGAAGCTAAGCAAGAGTTGCAGGAAATTGTAGAATTTCTGAAAAATCCCCAGAAATTTACCATACTAGGAGGTAAACTCCCTAAAGGTAAGTGTGAACCTTTTCTTATTGTAAGTATGAACCTCTTCTTACTATTACAGTCTAGTCTACTCTTGTATGATTTTTGTAAACCAGATACAATTTAACATAAACCAGATACAATTTAACATAATCTTTGATTACATTCAAATAATTTATTCTCGTTCGGAATTATTAAGTTGGTTTTAAATTTTCGGGGGTGGTGGGGTGGTGAAAGGGTTAGGCAAAGATGAGATTGCCTACAGAAATCTTTTGTCCCTCCCCTCTCCCAGCAGAGACTGGAGAGAAAGAGATTTCAAGAGAGCACTGTAAGCTCTTTGCAACCACATGATCACACTGCTTTTGATGTGTAGGAGAACAAACAGTTTACTCTCTTGAAACCTCTTTCTTTTCGATCTCTGCAAGGAGGAATGAAAGGAAAAAACATCGGTCAGGCACAGGACAACGTGCACTCAGTGAAATAGCAATCACATAGCTGAGGGTCATAAATGGGCTATGAAGTAACTTTTCCAGCGCTGTTGTAACTTCAAACAGTTGCTGAATGAAGGGTCAGTAAGCAAGCTCTACCTGTACTTGTTTCTGAGTAATAAAATTGCTTATTAAAAAATCACAGGACTTGGGACCAATGTTAACAATAATACGGTCTGTATGATTTAGCTTGATATTCTTTTCATTCTTTTATCTTTCTAGGTGTTCTGTTGGTAGGTCCACCTGGTACTGGCAAAACTCTGCTTGCCAGGGCTGTGGCAGGAGAAGCCGATGTTCCCTTCTATTATGCTTCTGGGTCTGAATTTGATGAGATGTTTGTTGGAGTGGGAGCCAGCCGTATCAGAAATCTATTTAGTAAGTTTCGGGTTTTCCCTTGAATCCCATTTAGTGAAAATAGCATCAGTGCCTTATTAGTAAATGGATAGCACATTTTTTTTTGGTTAACTACATTAGAAATTAATGAACATCACAAAAATTCAAATGTATTATCTTTCAAACTATTTGCAATGTCTCCATTGTAAACAAAAATGTAAGTGAAAAAAATAGAACTCCATTTGTGGAGTTTATTCAGAGATTAGCTTTTGTGAATAAAGAAAATACATTATGATAGTCAGAAAAATCTCATGACTTTTGCACTGGAAACCAGTGGAGACAAAGATTATAAAGAATTTGACGTGTTACTTTCTTAGAGGAAGCAAAAGCAAATGCACCTAGTGTTATATTCATTGATGAGTTGGATTCAGTTGGTGGCAAACGAGTAGAATCTCCAATGCATCCCTACTCAAAGCAGACTATAAACCAGCTCCTTGCTGAAATGGATGGGTAAGTGTTAATTTTTCTTCTAACTAAAATTTTAGTTTTATTCTAATAAAAGCAATGGGTGTTGAACCAAGTTAGAAACATGGCCCATAAATATTGAGAAATCTTTTATTTTTCTTAGGAAGAAAAGTTTTTTATTTTTGCCATAGGATCCATAAACTGTCTTCTGTGCTTAAATATCTAGATATTGGGGATTTGGGGTGAGTGCAAAATCCTATTCAGAGTTAAAGACAGTGCAGATACTCAAGTGGGGGAATAGTATTAAAATCACATGTAGGTGAAAAGTAGGGTAGTGCATTCTTCAAAAATGATTCAGCTTAAGTATTTTTCTATAACCATTTCCAAAGCATGTACATCTCTATTCAAAAACTAATTTTCAAGTTTTCCCCCTTATTTCTTTAATTTTAAAAGCTAAACTATGCTTTTGTTAAAATCTTGCTGGTATTGCTGCTGTTGCATGCACTGAATATAATTAAATCAGTTATTGTCTAATGTGCAAAGTCACATGCTCAAGGAAGTGTTAGCTTCAACTGGAGGGGAAAAATCCTCCACTCCTATAAAATAAAAGAAGCATTCTTTGGAAATCCGCTGAACTGAATATGACTTGCTAGTTCTAAATAGCTAGGGAAAAATCACTGTAAGTATTTTAATTACATATTTTTGTCTTTTTGAAGCTTTAAATCTAATGAAGGAATCATTATCATTGGTGCAACAAACTTCCCTGAAGCACTAGATAAGTATGTCTGTGTGCATGTGCATATGAGTGTAAAATATAATTCTGCACGATTTGATTTTGTATGAATATGACTTTGATAGTTTAGGACAGTAATAAGGATGCATAATTAATAATCCTGCCAACATTCCTTGTCTTCATAATTAAGTAATTAAGAGAATAGCTATATTTTGCTGGAACAACCATTCTAAATGCAGTTAGTACATTTGAAATGTAGCTGTGTAATGTTGGTTCTTAAGTAGTTTTCTAAGAGTTTCTTGTGCTCACAATTATTGAGAGATTTTCTGTGGAAAGCATTTAATTGTGCAAACTGACTTTAGTGGAAATCAGAAATATATTAACAACTTTTCTTATTAAATTGCCTTTTAAAATATTTTAATATAAATATAATATAAAAAATTAACCAAGATTATCATTCATAATATCTTTTTCCTTCTCTATTAAGTGCTTTGTTACGTCCTGGCCGCTTTGACATGCAAGTTACAGTCCCCAGGCCAGATGTCAAGGGACGAACAGAAATTTTGAAATGGTATCTTAATAAAATAAAATATGATAAGTGTAAGTGCTGCATTTTGAAATAAAAACATAGAGAATTGCTAGCAGGCTGGCTGCATAAGAAATGCATGTATATGCTGATTGAGGTTGAAGTTCTTCCCATTAATATGAATAATGTGCTTAATAGAACATGCTCATTTATAGGCTAGAGGTGTGCTATTTAAGCATTTATAACTATACTTACAACTAAAGTTTATCAAGTGAAAACTGAATTAAAAATTGATACACTGCTTGCTGCACCTAAGAACTCATATTTTTAGGAAAAGGTAAGGAAATTGGTTCAATCATTTCAACAATTCTATTTGTTTCTCATGTCACAGTTCTTATTCAAACATTATGATTATAAAAATGGCAAATTCTTAAAACTGGATTATCATAAAAAGTCTATTTAATGCAAAACTCTGCATCTTGTAAGTCTATTGTGTCTGCTGACTTGCCTGAATATTAACATCAGTTTGGATTGACAAATGCAAAAATGTGTCTCTTTGCGCAGCCATCAATCCAGAAATCATTGCAAGAGGTACAGTAGGATTTTCTGGAGCTGAATTGGAAAATCTTGTGAATCAAGCTGCATTAAAAGCAGCAATTGATGAAAAGGATATGGTTACTATGAAGGAGCTAGAATTTGCAAAGGACAAAATTGTCATGGGTAGGTATTATATTTTAAAATCACTTATTATATATATATATATATATATTTATATATTTTACTTTTATTTTTAGTATAATAAAATATAAAACAGTATAATAAATCCTCATTCTAACAGACTAATCAGGAAAAAAGATGTGCCTACATGTCTATTAAATTATGTTAATTTAGGTCACGTGTGACAACATTATCACATCAAAGATCTTATGGAAATGATGTAAATTGCCACCCAAATTTGGTTCATTGCATATGATCATGTTATATCAAAATTTACAGAATCCCTGTACGAGATATATTTTTACAGAGACATGAGATTCTTACGTATGTTGAATTCCATTAATGAGTTAAAAGAAAGCTTTATTTGGGTTATTTTCAGGGAAATCACACAGCTGTTACTTGACCTCCAAGGTCCCTTCCAACATTATTATTATTATTATCATTATCATTATTATTATTATTATTAATATTAATATAATAACCTTCAGAAATAAGTTTAATTAAATAGACGTTACAAATAACACTATTTAGGGAGTGAGGTGCTGGGAATATAAGGGGCTTGGTTTAGGCCCTGTGTTTAAGACTTTTCTATGCTGTGCCTGCGGGGCATATAGATTTTGTGGCCTGCCATGGGTGCTGTTTTGCTGATGTGAAGAAGACATGGAGTTCGTATTGGCCTTGAAAGGCAGCTGGGCTGTCATGAGGCTTGGTGAGCTGCTAGCCAGGGTTGATTTAGAATCAGTTGTGGTTTAGCAGAAACCTGAAAAAGGTTCTCCTCTTAGAAATGGGCAATGTTTTGGCTGAGATGGACAAAAGTCAAGCAGCGCTGAGCGTACTTCACACTTCTCTTTCTCTCTCTCTCTCTCTCGCTCGCTCGCTCTCATCAAACCCAGAAAGGGAAGAGGAAGGCAGAAAGGGAGAAGAAGTAGGAGAAATTGAGGGGGAAAGTCCCTGGTAGGGAAACATGGGAAGTAGCGATACTCGCATAAACCTGCACTGTTTGTTATTATCCTTTTTATAAATACCTTCTGTGAATACCGTCTATAACAGTGATGGCGAACCTTTTAGAGACCGAGTGCCCAAACCGCAACCCCAAACCCACTTATTTATTGCAAAGTGCCAGGGCCGCATCAGCATTGTGGTGCTCTCGGGGGGTGCAGCGGGGGGGCATGGCCCACTGGGTGGGTGTGGCTGCAGTGGTCATGGCAGACTGGGTGCGCATGGCCAGGGTGGGTGTGGCCACCTCGATGTTGCTCGTGGGGGGGACGCCTGTGGGGACTGGGCAGGATTGGGGGAGCGCATGGGGGCATGCTCTACCACCTCTACTCTAGCTTGCTAGCCGGCCGCTTTGCTTCCTTTGTGCTGGGCGGAGCTGTTGCTCCGGGCGCCAGCGGCGGCCTAATGTACCTGCACGAGATGCTGGTGGCAGCGGCAGGCGTGCCCACAGAGAAGGCTCCGAGTGCCGCCTCTGGCACGCGTGCCATAGGTTCGCCATCACTGGTCTATAATAAAAAGACTGCCATGTTTTTCTCCATCCATTGCCACCTTTGCTTCATACTATACCTTCAGTCCATAAATGAACCCAGCCTGAAATGCAATTATGAAGCCTCTCAAATGTAATAAATATCCAGCAAATCCAGAGTGAACAGTCTGAGTTCTGATCATCAGTATCAATCATATACAAAATGGAAGCCTTTATACATGATTTATAGATCTGGGATTTATAGAAATGTAGACTACCTTAGGAAAAATGAAACGATGGGAGAGGAGTGAAAAAAAGCAGGCTAAGGATATTCATTGTTAGCGGAATGATGGCTGGCAAAGGGACGGGGCGGGTGGCAAGAGGAAAGGGAATGAAGACAACACAAGTGAGTCACTAAAATCCTGAAAGGGGGATACTGTTCAGTTTTTATTTATATACTGTAATTGATAGTTTGTTAAAGTTCTCTTGGTTTATTTTAATTTCAGGTCCTGAGCGTAGAAGTGTAGAAATTGGTGATAAAAATAAAACAATCACAGCATATCATGAATCTGGGCATGCCATTATTGCATATTATACCAAAGATGCAATGCCAATCAATAAAGCCACAATTATGCCACGAGGACCAACACTTGGACATGTAAGATTTTGAATAATAAAAAACACTGCCTACCTTATTGATTTTAATAGAGCTGTGCGGGGCTTTAGATTTGAAAAGATTCATGAAGTATGTAACATTTTTCCTCCTTTGAATCTGATCTAGTTGTGTAGCCTTAGAATTTAACAATTTTACAACTATCTGTTCTTAAGAAATTTCTTCATACTATAATGATGCCATAGACTACAGAGATAATTTTTTTCATATGATATTCCTTAAAAGAACTGGGTTGCTTGGGCACTAAATCACATTATCTAAAGCAGTTATGATTTAAAGCTAAATGTGTTAACTGATCATAGTGGTTTTTATTGGTAAGATTCATGGAGAGCATTTCATTAGTTTTGATTGTTTCAAGATTGTTGCACATGAATTACCATAGCACAATTTTGTATAACACTGTAGGACTATTAGATTGCAAGGTTGCAATGATGATAGTATTAACTTACTGAAAGTTATTAATAACAATAAAGAGTTGTATTATAAAGAATTATTTCTTATTATGTTTATCTATTGTAACTACATTGATTATTTTGAAAACTGAAATGTTTTGTACATTTCTTTAAAGTTACAGTATTTTCTAATCCCCTTTCAGTAGTATGAATCTGTGTAAACATACTATCTGCCAGTCCCACTATCAAATGTGCTGGATTTGATTTTTAGGGAATGGTGATGTAAGACAGTAAGTGAGAATATTAGCAGTTGCTCATCTCATTTGATTTTGTGTGACAAAGCTTCATCTCAAACCATTTGATATACCATGACAGTGCAAATGTCTTTGTGATGTTTTTGGAGCCCTTCATGGATTTCTTATTTGCAAAATATGCTGTGAGAAAACAGCAGATTTTACAAACAAGAAAAGCCCACAGAGGGCTCAAAAAATGTCAAGGCACTTAGAATCTTTAAGCTTTATCACTTTAACAAGCAGAACAAATCATCTAGTAGCAATTAAACCTGATTTATTGGTTTTGCCCAACTTAATGTGTAATTTTGTATTAAAGGTTTCCTTGTTGCCAGAAAGTGACAGATGGAATGAAACTAGATCTCAGCTGCTTGCCCAGATGGATGTCAGTATGGGGGGAAGAGTAGCAGAAGAACTCATATTTGGCAGTGATCACATCACAACAGGTTAGTCAAAATTAAAGATGTGCACAAAATGGGAAAATGTATTTTGTTTCAAACCCATTCTTTCTCTGAGATTATACAGTTAGTCTTCAACTTACAATCGTTTGTTTAGTGACCGTTCAAAGTTACAACAGCACTGAAAAAAATGACTTATGACCATTTTTCACGCTTAAGACCGTTACGTCATCCCTATTGTAATGTATCAAAATTTGTCTGCTTGGCAGCTGGCTCATATTCATTACAGTTGCAGTGTCCCGGGGTCATGTGATCACCTTTTGCAACCTTCTGACAAGCAAAGTCAATGGGGAAGCCAGATTCACTTAACCACCATGTTACTAACTTAACAGCTACATTTATTTATTCACTTAACAATTGTGGCAAGAAAGGTTATAAAATGGAGCAAACCTCACTTAATAAGTGTCTCATTTAGCAATGGAAAATTGGATCTTACCTGTGGTGGTAAGTCAAAGATACCTGTACAGAGTTTTTTCGGGTCAGTTACAATTTTATCAAACGAGAACCCAGATCACTTTAGTTTTAGAGGCAACAGACAGAGTGACTAGGGCAAGGCTGGTGTGCATCACTCCTGCTTTTCTCTCAGCAACTTCTGGTGTGGCATATATCACTGTCCCAGTGATTTTCCTAATGCCTTCCCTTCCTCCTCTCAGCTGTTACCAGTGTCTCAGTTTGGTCTATCCCAGTGGTGGCGAACTTATGGCATGGGCGCCAGAGGCGGCACTCAGAGCCCTCTCTGTGGGCACGCGCGCCGTCGCCCCACTCCTAGGCCTTCAGCTGGGTTTTATAAAACCTTTTTGCTTTAGGCCTCCGCCGCCGTGTGCAAAAAAAAAAAAAGGTTCAATCAGTCAATTTCAACTTCTTAACGGGGAAAAAAAAGGTCTTGCAAAGTTGGAATTGATTGATTGAACTTTTTAGTCCCACCCAGTCTGCCGTTACCACCACAACCACGCCCACCCAATTGGCTACACCCAGCTAATGGGCCACACCCACCCGGCACTCGACGATGCATAAGTGGGTTTTGGGTTGCAGTTTGGGCACTCAGTCTCTAAAAGGTTCGCCATCGCTGGTCTATCCCAACAGCTGTCTTCCTTGCCTCCTTCAGTAATCACTGTCAGTGTCCTAGCCCAGCACAGTAGTATATTTACTCATTCTCCAATCTTCCCAGTATTTCACCTCCCTTCTTCATGGCCCCACTCCTGCATCCTTGTCTTTTCCTGCATTCTTTCTGAACATTTCTCCCTGGAACAACTGCATTTAGTTGTATGACCCATATTTAATTCCACTCATGGACTCAGGCACTTATAACAGAGATTTTAGTTCAAGTACAGACTACTCAAATACTTTGTGCATTCCTAGTCGAAACAATAACTTTTATAATTCATATGTGAAGATTTTATCTTTTATGAATTAACTTTATACTTTTTATAATTACCTAGGTTCTTCTAATGACTTTGAGAGTGCTACCAGGATAGCACAACTCATGGTGACCAGATTTGGAATGAGTGACAGGGTACAATTTCATTTACTCTTCTTTATAATAAATTTGCAATGAAATATTTTTATGTTGTAGATGTGCAGATATACAGTGCTTTCAGAAAGTATTCAGACCCCCTTCATTTTTGTCAGTTTTATTATGCTGTGTAGCCTGATTCTACAGTTGTTGAAATTTATTTTTTCTCTCTCATTAATCTACACTCAGTACTCCATAATGACAAATTGAAAACAGAATTTTAGAAATGTCTATAAATCTATTAAAAAGAAAAAAACTGAAATTTTACATTGGCATAAGTATTCGGACCCTTCGCTCAGTACTTTGTTGAAGCACCTTTGGCAGCAATTACAGCCTCGAGTCTTTCTAGGTATGACGCAACAAGCTTTGCATATCTGGATTGGGGAATTTTCCGCCATTCTTCCTTGCAAATCCTCTCAAGCTCAGTCAGGTTGGATGGCGACCATCGGTGGACAGCCATTTTCAGGTCCCTCCAGAGATGTTCAATAGGGTTCAAGTCAGGGCTCTGGCTGGATCACTCTAGGACAGTCACAGGGTTGTCCCTAAGCCACTCCTTTGTCGTCTTGGCTATGTGCTTAGGATTGTTGTCATGTTGGAAAGTCTGAGGTCCTGAGTGCTGTGGAACAGATTTTCATTGAGGATATCCTTGTACTTTGCTCCATTCAGCTTTCCCTCAACCCTGACCAGTCTGCCAGTTTCTGCTGCTGAAAAACACCCCCACAGCATGATGCCACCACTATGCTTCACTGTTGGGATGATATCGGGCAGGTGATGAGCGGTGCCTGGTTTTCTCCAGACATAATGTTTAGAATTGAGGCCAAACAGTTCAATCTTGGTTTCATCAGACCAGAGAATCTTGTTCCTCACAGTTTGAGAGACCTTTGGGTGCTTTGTTGCAAACTCCAAGCGGGCTTTCATGTGTTTTGCACTGAGGAGAGGCTTCTGTCTAGTCACTCTGCCATAAAGTCCAGATTGGTGGAGGGCTATAGTGATGGTTGTCCTTCTGAAACTCTGTCCCATCTCCACACAGGATCTGTGGAGCTCAGTCAGAGTGACTAGCAAGTTCTTGGTCACCTCTCTTACTAAGGCCCTTCTACCCTAATTGCTTAGTTTGACTGGGCAACCAGCTCTTAGAAGAGTCCTGGTTTAATTATGGAGGCCACTGTGCTTTTAGGAACCTTTAGTGCAGCAGAAATTTTATTGTGCCTTGTAATAATCCTGTTTCTGAGCTCTGCAGGCAGTTTCTTTGACCTCATGGCTTTTGCTCTGCTACAGTTTGCATTGTCAGCTGTGAGGCCTTCTATAGAGAGGTGTGTGCCTTTCCAAATCATGTCCAATCAATTTAATTTACCACAGATTGACTCCAATCAAGGTATAGAAACATGTTAGCAATGATCAAGAGAAATGGGGAGCACTGGAGCTAAATCTCAAGTGTTATTGCAGAGTATCTGAATACTTATGCCAATGTGATATTTCAGTTTTTTTCAATAATTTTATAGACATGTATAAAATTCTGTTTTCACTTTATCATTATGGGGTACTAAGTGTAGATTAATGAGAAAAAAAATGAATTTCAACAACTGTAGAATCAGGCTGCAGCATAACAAAAGTGACAAAAGTGAAGGGGGTCTGAATTGTATGTACAAAATATTCTTGTTATAAAAAAAAAGTTTTCTGATGGAGTAAATATAGTGTAGCTTAGATACATGAGATTGTTTTTAAATACATAGGAAAATGGTAGAAAGTTATTTCAACAAGTTTCAAAGTCAGGAGTCACTAAATATGAAAGAAGAGGATGCTAGAGAAACAGGAACATTTTTGGAGATTTAAGCATAATAGATGGATTTCAAGGTTTAGTGGTACATAAAGAGCCATGCAAGACTCAGATCGACAGATTTAAAGCAACAGGAGGAGGAGGAAGAAATCAACTTAGAGCAGATGCAGTTTTGATAGATGGAAGCATCCAATAATTTTAATTTCTACATACATACAGGCCCTTGTTAATTTGGTTTGAATATTGATGTATTTAATCTATCGAACTGTATTTATCAATAGAAAATAAACAGCAAATGCTTTTAGCAATTTAAGTGGACACTGAAAAAAATATAGATCCAACAACTTATAAAAGCAGTATATTAAATCATCTGATGCTCTTTTCTAAGATAGAGTTGTTAAGGAGCTACCCTTACAGAGCTGTTCGCTAAATTTATCAGCCTGGATATTACATAAAGCTTAATGGTCTTTAATGAGAATATGTAGCCCAGATTATCAGCCTTGATAATACCAAGCCATAGGCAGCTTTCCTTGCTAATTGTAACTGAAGATAGAAAGTTAGAATGGGGTATGTTACCTGATTCAATTACTGCTTATCTTACTTCAAGATAACTCTGGGCGGCTTACAATCATAAAAGATAAAAACTATATAAACTAAAAATATAAATTAGTTAATACAAAATCCAAACACTACAGTCTAATTAAAAGATAAGGAGGAACAGGATGGGGGCAGATGAAATCTGTTGTTAATCAATCAACTACATCCACTGTGCAATTCTTGTCACACAAAAGAGAAAAATCTCAGAGATAGGCTCTTACACAAATATAGAACTGCAGTATTGGTGGGGTTTTTTTGTTCAAATTAATAAGTCAGTTTTGAAATGATGAGTTGCTCTAAATTTGAACAAGACCCAGCAATCCGATTCTTCAAAACTCATGGTGATAAAATTATACTTCTTACAAGATGCTTGGTGATCAAATTATCTTAACAATTATGCTGCATTTGACTTTTTTTGAAAATGCTAAATAAATAAGCATTTCCTTTTCTCTCTCCAATCTCTTCCTTTTTCCATAAGCTTGGTGTCATGACCTATAGAGAGGCAACAAATTTCAGCCCGGATACCCAATCTGTAATTGAACAAGAAATAAGAAGTCTTTTAAAGGTGAAAATTTTAATTCTCTGATTCAAAAAATGAATACTTTCTAGAGTCTTAATTTTCTGGAATGTATTAAGATGACTTACTATAAAAATTAATTGGAGCTAAGGATCTAAAACAGTATGTTATGTGGCTACTTCTTGTTTAATTTATTGCCTATAAATTAATTTATAAATTATATCAGTAAAGTTGAGATTCTGTCTATGTAAGTTCAAAAACAACATAATAATTGAGCTTGCTTGTTTCTCTGCTAGTTTTTAAAATTATTTTTATGGATGTTTATACTTTTTATTCTATTCCTTGTATTTCTTGGTTTTTATTGAAATACACTTCAAAAGGACCTGATGTATTTGTATGAAATGTATTTGAATAAGCTACAAATGTTTTTAGATTAACTATAAATCATGTTAGTGTTTAATCTTAGCTTTTTTTTTCATTTCCAGTTTGTTGTTGCTATCTTTCTTAACTTACCTTTTTGTGCTAGGATTCATATGAACGGGCAAAGAGTATCTTGAAGGCCCATGCAAAAGAACACAAGAATTTAGCAGAAGCGTTATTAACCTACGAGACCTTGGATGCCAAAGAAATTCAGATCGTTTTAGAAGGCAAAAAACTTGAAGTGAGATAACTTCCTTGTCAAGCTGTCTATCAGTCAAAGTAATAGCCACTTTATATTGGTGTAACTTTCTTTCCTGCTGGATGTATGTGTGCTAATAATCATATTTCTTAAAGATAAACAACTTGTCTTGTGAGCTTTTGTTCCCCTTACAAGTAGTCCTCGCTTACTGATTACAGTTGAGACCATCAACACTTTTGCTAAGTGACACAGTCACTTAGTGAAAAATCACATGACTATGCCAGATTTATGATGTCACTTCCATTTTTGGTTGCAAACCAATGTAGGAGACAAAAAGGCAGAACTGGGAGGTGGAGTTAAACATGTCATCAATTTAAAGTCCTTGCATTACCACAATAGATCCAAGTCCAGCCCCTCTTGAATTCTGTTGATCCTTATCTAGCACTAATTTAGTGCTGATCATTAGTTGACGAGATTCTTGTGTATAGGTTTGACTAAATCTTCTATGCTACAACTTTATGAATGATCCTGATTCTTTGGCCTAACATTAACTGCTTTTATTAAGTGAGACATTGTGTGATTGTGTATTGCAATTTCACTTCTATGTTCTCCATTAATTCTGCTGGTTAGAAGCCCATTGTGAAGCTTGCAAATGGTGGTCACATGATCATGGGATACTGCAACAGTTGTAAATGCGAGGATTGGTTGCAAAGCTATTTTTTTTCCAGCTACTGTAACTTCAAGTTGTTAAACAAGGCAGTCAGTAAGCAAGGACTACCTATATTTAATTTTGTCTTTTCTTAGAAGCAAAGTTATAAAAGTAATATGTCAGTGATTTGTCTGGTTTAGAAATCCTGAATACCGAAACAAAAGAGTGAATTGATATACTTTCACTGCTAGCTTGTTCGAATGGATAGAAAAGGAGCTGATAGCTACTAATGTTACTCTGCGAGTTGGGGCATTTGAAATTGCATACCATACAGTTATAGGACAGTGGTGGTGAACCTATGGCACGCGTGCCAGAGGTGGCACTCAGAACCCTCTCTGTGGGCACGCTCGTTGTTGCCCCAGCAGAGTTCGCCAGAGTAGCGAGCACGTGGCGTTTGGAAGCAACAGGGCAGGAAGTGAGTGAGCAAGCGGCGTTGGTCCCCCGGGGATGCCCCGGAGATGGCGAGGGACTGGCCCCAGCCACACTCACCCAGTCTGCCGTGACCACTGCAGCCACACTCACCCACCTCTGAGGGCACCACAATGCTGATGCAGCCCTGGCACTTTGCGATAAATAAGTGGGTTTTGGGTTGCAGTTTGGGCACTCAGGCTCTAAAAGGTTCGCCATCACTGTTATAGGAAAATAACCCTTCTGTTTTTAAACCAAAGTTTTCATAAAGCATTCATAATTTATCATACAACATGAACTTAAGGGCAGGCACTATAGTAATAGTGCTCTATCTTCTAGTTGACCTTCATAAATGAGACAAGGAGTTTGAACAATAGACACAAAAATAATAGTGTTCATCTATTTTGGAGACAGAACTTAAGAGTGAGTGAGCGAGTGAGTTCACTGGACAGTAATATTTGTTACAACTGGAAAAATTGCATTGTCTCCTCTGAGGTAGTATTGGGGAAATGTTTTCAATTTTATGGAGGTGTGATTTTAGTGCTCCTGTTAAACTTTTTAAATGGAGGATAGTTAATGGCAATTTGAGTCTCATTGTGTACTTGGCTAGCCCTTTTTAAAATAAAGTACAATTTTTGATTTCAAAATTTTTAATTATTTTATAAGCACATGCCATTCAGATATTAAGTGATGATTAAGACATGTTCTAAAAATTGAGATTAGGCTTGCCTTGACTATAGCAATTGAGAATAGCTAATAATAATTACACTGTTAAGTATTTAATAGATGGCTTTCCATAATTTTAAGTCCTACACTATAATTTTAAAAAAGGAAATAAAGTTCTATCAGTGAGAAAATAAAACAAGTTTAGCAAAGAATTGGATTTCAAATTTGGGTTTATAAGGCATTTTGGTGCCTTGTTGATAGTCCAATTTCATTTGAATTTGTAAATAATTCATTTTCTTTCAGCAATCCCAATATTTCAATGGAACTCTTTCTGCTTTTTCCATATAGTAAACTTGGAAGAACCTCAAGTTCATTTCATTATTGGAATTCCAAACTGCTATGCTGTTCCATTACAAATATATACTTTTTTAGCAATAAACTGTAAAAGATGTGCAAATGCAGCATGTTTAGCACATTTGGGAAATCATATATTTTAATTATGCAAAGTGCTTTTTAAACTTTTCCTCCTATTGTAAAACTGCTTTTACTCTGGTTGCCCTCATATGTAAATTGAGGTGTATAAAACATATTTTAAATCTGTAAATAAATTTGAGAGTTAAGCAAAATGTGTAATTTTTTAATAGCTTGAATTTCCATAAACCTTTTTTTTTGTGAGAATTTCTGCTACTTTGTTGCTGCTACTTTACCTGTTCAAAACATAAATATGGAGACTTTACAATTTAAGATTGAATTGTTAAATACATTTCACATTGTCAGTATTTAGATTCTATGGAATCCTGTAACTTCTAATGCATTTTCTCTTTCATGAAGCCTTGTTAAGTTTTGAGAATAACTTACTAGCAAGTTTCATATGTATGTTCCTGCGAAAGCAAAGAATTAAAATTGGATAGAATATTTTGCTTCAGATTGTTGCATACGCTATTCTCTACACACTATTTTTTATTTTATTTATTGATTAATTTTATATGGCCACCCCTGTCATGAAAGACTGACCTTGGGCTGCATACTATAAAATATGCACACGTTTTACCATCAAGCAGCAGTTGTAAGAAACAATACTGAGAGCGACCAATGGAGATTGTCTCAACGCCAAGATTTCTGAATACAAACTGATAAAATCTTGGCTCATGACATACCAGATTTCACCATGGCTTAAAAGAAGAAAATGTGGATAATTCATCCGGCAATATTGGGATAGCAGAATAGAAGACAAAGAATTGGAGAAGATAACGAAGTAACAAAATCTAAAAATTGAAAGATTATGGCATAAACCAGCCATCTAATCTAGTACAGGTAGTCCTTGACTTACGTTCACAATTGGGCCAAAATGTCTGTTGCTAAATGAGACATTTGCTGAGTTTTATCTCATTTTATAATCTTTCTTGCCACATTTGTTAAGTGAATCACTACAGTTGTTAAGTTAATAACACAGTTGTTAAATGAATCTGGCTTCCCCATTGACACTGCCATTATCATAAATATGAGTCAGTTGCCAAACGTCTGATTTTTTATCATGTGATCATAGGGATGCCATAATAATTGTGAGTGTGAAAAATGATCATAAGTTACCTTTTAGTAATATAAGTTTGGACACTAAATGAATTGTTGTGAGTCAAGACTACCTTAGTCATCAGCACACTTGATGCCATACCAAAAAATCTTGGACAGTAGTTAGAAAATCTGTGCATTGACAAGATTCCTATCTGTCAGATACAAAAAGCCATATCTTGGATCCTGTACATATATTAAACCAATATATTATGACATTCTAGGTTCTTGGGAAGAACTTGATGTGTATGAAGGCCAACATCAGCTAAAGAACTTGGAAGGCCTAATTTCATACGCTTAATAAAACCTGGACCAGCTTACATTCCATGACAATATAATCAAGCAACAATATCTGCCTATCCTTGGGAAGAACTGGATAAAAAATATAACCCATTGAAAATAAGTGACATTAGAAAGGCACTTAAACCAAAACCAGTGTAGCGCAGAATAGTCATGCAGGGAGCTGAGTCACGCTCAACACATTTATTTTGGATTTCTGTCCTATCCCTTTCTTCAGGTAGCAAATACCACCTTCTAGCTTCTCTGATCTGTAAGAGGTAGAGGAGATTTATGTATTTATCCAATTTATATGGCTACCCATCCAACTAAGAAAATCTGAGCAGCAAACAAAATAAAATAGAAAATGTAATTAAAATTAACCTACTGGAATTGCTTTGAGACTCAATAAAAATAAAAAAGCTAGATACGTTCTTCAGTGCCAGAGCAACTTTGCTAACATCCTGGCTCCAATTTTTATCTGTCTGTCTGTCTAATCATCTAATTTATTTATTATTAAATTTATTTGCCATTCTTCTTGCCGTGGAGGCTACTCTAAACGGCTTATAACACAAAAATATAAAATTATTAAAAATGCAAATCTAAAATAGTATCACAATGAAACAATGAAAATAAATAATTCAGCAGTATGAATTAAAGCAGGGGTCCTCAACCTTGGCAACTTTAAGACTTGTGGACTTCAACTCCCAGCAAAGCTGGTTGAGGAATTCTGGGAGTTGAAGTCCACAAGTCTTAAAAGTTGCTAAGGTTGAGGACCCCTGAATTAAAGGATGGGCAGGGAGGCAACAGGATGTGCACGGGGGAAGGCGGGGTCTGCTATTACTCTAATAGCCACCTCACTTGTACTTCATTGGGTCCCTAGGCCTACCAACAGAGCCAGATCTTCAAGCTCTTACAGAAGGAGGATAGGAATAGCCCTCTCCCTAAGGAGCAGGATGTTCCAAAGGGATGGCACCATGGCAAAGAAGGCTCTTCTCCTGGATCCTGCCAGCCAAAGTTCCTTGACCAATGGGATCTGCAGCAGGCCTGTCCTAGCAGGATGAGACAGTTCATCAAGTAACCTGGACCTAAGCCACGGAGCGCTTTAAAGATTATAACCAATCTCTTGAATTATATCCAGAAGCAAACCGGCAGCCAGTGCAACTTGCGGAGCAGCAGTGCAACACTGGCCATTTCAGGGGCCCCAAAGATGGTTTGCACTGCTGCACTTTGCACCATTGCCCATCAGCTGAACCGCTCTGTGTTATTGGGCAAATCTGATGCAGCCAGCCCTTTAGAGAGAGAAAACACTGGAATGGTGTAGATGAGGCCAATTAAGAGGGCATGGTAGGAAAAAGAAGAGGTTTGAAAGCCTCTTTATACTGGGCTTAGAGAACAGCTGGTCTTTTCTTGGAGGTGAGCAAGCAGACTTCAAGCAAAACTCTGGTCTACATCCATCTCTTAATTGCTAATTTATAGAATTACATGGAAGGCAGGTAATATGGAGGTCACTGGCGTTATTGTAACTAAAAATGGCGCTATGAGCCACTTGGCTTAGCAGCATGCTGATTTCTCATTCATCTACATTTTTAATGTACAGGTAGCTCTTGGTTAATGATGGTAATTTTTACGGGAATTTCCATTGTTAAATGGAATCACATTGTTTAGTCACATGACTCTGTCACTTAAGAATGGCAATCACAGTACTCTGGTTGCCATCATTAAAGAAGGATTGTGGGTTGTTAAGCAAGTCCCAGGTATCTTGCAGATAGGCAGGTTAGGCATGGAACAAAGTGCAGCACAACCACATCAGGGCAAGAGTGGCTGCTGTTACTGGGGAATGATACACGAGGGCCTTGTGAAGTACAGCACGAGCACAAATAGGGCCAGGAAAGACTGCTGCTGGAGAGGGGAGATGTGAACAATTTACTGAAGTATCTTGCAGCTCCAGCCCACTTCCCAATGGACATTGCTTGTGAGAAGCCAACAAGGAAGGTTGCAAATGGTCATCATGTGACTGCAGGACACCGTAATAGTTTTAACTGTGAATTGGTTGCCATGCACCCAGATTGCAAATGTACTTGGGGTGTTGTGATGGCCAGAATTTGGAGGGTTTTAACTTTGAACAATTACTGAAAAAGTGGTTATTAAATGAGGACCACCTATAGAAATCCTGAACAAGATTCCTTTCCCCCAAAATATTTTTATTCAGTTAGTTGGAAGTGGGAGTTGAAAAACGTTTCATTTTTTTTTCATATTTTCTAGAAGTAGGAAACGATTTTAACAACCCAAAGAATCATGTGATGTTTACCTTCCAGTAGTAACGCAAAACTGGTATAACCAGAGACGCTACCTAAGCGTGTCTAGAATCACACTGAGTTTCCAGATAAAACAGTGGTGCAGAGTTAAGAATCACAGTTCTCTGAGAGGGGATTTGCTTGCCTCTTTGTTAATAACTGAGCCTGACGAAGCTTTTATGGGTTTTAAGATATCTAAATCTCAGGTAGGTCTGTTACTGTAGAAGAATATAGTGTTCAATATAGAAAGAATCAAGACAAGAATTGTGTAATCACAAAGGACAAGAACTTTTTCAATTTAATTATGAGTAATGTGGTATAATATGTGGATATATTATAAGCACCCTGCCCTCCCCATGTTTTTGCTTTTAATGTTTACATTTAACTTTTTATATTTTGGCTTATATGTAACTGTAAGCCACCCAGAGTTAACCTATGGTAAAATGGACAGCCAATAACTTTTATAAATAAATAAATAAACAAACAAACAAACAAACAAACTGAATGCTCATGGGTCGAGGACTGGACAGCCAATAACTTTTATAAACAAACAAACAAACAAATAAATAAATAAATAGACTGAACGCTTCTGGGTTGAGGACTACCTATCCACAAAATATTTTACCTTTGTTGTAGTCTTGTCCTAGCTATAGAAGCCTTCAGTATTCAATACCAGATATATAACATACAACGTTTGCTGTATGACTTTGAATATGTCTAGCTAACAATATAAAAAAAGAAAATATGATGCAAATTGATAAATACAAGAAGGATACTGTACTTGGCAAATGAACAAAGATGAATTTTAATAGTTTGATTTATGCTTGTATTGTTAATAAATATCGATGATATAGTCAGATTTAAAAGTACATTACATTATTTTAAGATTCTTTACAATTTCCTCATCAAAAACAGGCTCAAGAAGAGTTCAACAAAACTTGGGGTGTCATCAACAGCAACGCAGTCAGTCAAAATGGAAGATGTATTGCTTCAGCCATCCAAGGAAATCCAACAGCATGGGAAAAGTAACTTCTCAGCATTTATTCAGCATGTACTGATCCACCAGCAGTTCAGTACACTGAAATACAAAGCACAGGAAACCTTGCTGAAGATGCCACTGTGGTAGATAGCTTAGGCAATATTCTTGGCAAAAAAAGATCTCCTAATCTTCTCATTCTCAAGGTTGCTTCAGTTATAAAGAACATTGGCTTCACAAAATCAGCTTCTGGAGCAGCAGGGTTGATCAAAGTTCTTCTCATGATGCACCATGGAAAGATTGTCCCTTTCATTGGCAGAGCAAATGAGGAGAACTCAGAATTAATTTGTACTATTTCTGAATCCCGGTACCATATTTATTTGAGTACAAGCACCACAGTAGAGCTTTAATTCCTGACTCTTTTTTTGTGGAACTTGCTTTGGCAGCTGTAATAACTAGTTCAAGACTGTTTTTGTCAGATGAATATAATTTTTACTGAGCCATGCATTTGACATGAAAATTCACATACTTTGAAGATAAAAGTTGAGCCACAGGAAAATTGGTTATTATTTAGGATACACTCTGAATCAGGTCATAAAGTTTATTCATTTGGACAAACTCAAAAACTCCAGAAACACTGTTTGTGTTATGTCCTGGGCCTTGCTGAGTTATTCAGCAAGGCTCAGGAAGGTTGCAGAGACCCGGACAGACCACGTGTCTGCCCGGGACCCAGACAGGCTGTCTCCAGCCTTGCGCGCATGCGCAAGGCGGGAGAATGGCCTGCAATGATTGGATGTGCATCCCCTTGCAAGGGGAATATAAAAGGCCAGTGGCCATTGTGTTCTTGCTTCTGTTCTGTGAATGTACTTAATAAAGAGATCCTTTGTTGTGAACCTGCCTCGTCTCGATGTCTGCTTTGCAAGAACAGAACATTGGCGACGAAGGTGGGATTCACCGCATAGGAAGCCAAAGGAAAAGAAGCTAGGGCCAACTCACCTGAAGGCTGAAGCGAAGAGAAGCGCAGCGTCCAGGAGAAGCAACCGCCTGCCAGTACGAAGACGCTGGAGGTGGGCTTGGCTTCGTGGGACCCCTTCTCCTTCCTTGCGGCGAGAGACATCAAAGAGGCTATCGGTCACAACGATGTCCAAGCTGGGCCGTCTTGTCGAATTCGATACTTCGCACCCAGAACAATGGAGCTCTTACGTAGCTCGCATCGAGTACTACTTCAGGGTGAATAAGATCCAAGAAGACGAATTGAAAGCTGCTAATCTGCTGTGTGTCTGTGGGCAAGAGACTTTTGACATTGCTGAGAACCTTGTAGCCCCAGTACCACTGGAATCGATCGCCTATTCCGATCTTAAGAAAATGCTGCGCAAGCATTTTGAGCCCAAGCTGTCTGTAATAGCTTGAAGGCACCAATTTGAGCAGCGGGATCAGCGGCCGGGAGAATCAGCTGCGGACCTCATTGCGGCTCTGAGGCAGGCTGCTAGGCCATGTGCGTTCCAAGACTTGGAAGAGAGGCTCCGAGATCGACTCGTCTGCGGATTGCGAAGCCGTGAGATGCAACAAAAGCTGTTTGCTAGAGCTGATGTTTCCTTCCAAGATGCCCTAGAGAAGTTGCAGCTGAAGAAGCAGCCGGCGGCATGGTGAAGGCTTTGCAGTCAACCAAGAACACTCCAGCAGCAGTTCCCGTCCATCAGGAGGTCGTGCGAGAGGCATCAGGAGAAGAATTCGAGGAAGAAGAGGTGGACAAACTTCAACAGTCGGCGGAGAGAAGACTGCAAGAACGCAGAGGACAGACGCCTGCATCCCTTCGGTGTTTCGGCTGTGGGGGTCGCCACAGGAGAGCCGACTGCCGTTTTCGTTCTGCTGTTTGCCGGGCATGTGGCAGGCAAGGCCACATCGTATCAGCCTGCATGGGTCGCCAGAAAAACAGGTCCCCCGAAGAATTGCCTCTGAAAGGTACCAAGGTCCCCAGCCAACACAGGGTGGGTTTCTGCACGTCCCGTAGGGGGGTATTCAAAAATGGGATTCACCGGCCCCTTAAAAAAAAGCTTCGCGTTGATGTAAGAGTGCAGGGAGTTCCCCTGGCTATGGAGCTGGACTTTCTATTATTTCTGCAGACACCTTTAAAAAGGTTTGTTCCAGGAGTGGCTCACGAGTCAAACTCAGGCCCTCCAATCTCATCCTCACTGACTTCCAAAATTCACGAGTCAGTGTGAAGGGGGAGGCTACACTTAGAGTACAGCGTAAGGAATTTGATGGGTTGTTAGATGTGGTGGTAGTTGGGGGTGATCGCACGAGTCTTATTGGACTCGATTGGTTCGAGGCACTTGGGACCCAAATGACTGGTCTTAATCATCTACAAACTGCCAGCCTTGCAAGAGTCTGTAAGGAGTTTGCTGATGTGTTCAGCCCAGAGCTTGGCTCATACAAGGGGCCTCCCATTGCTTTAAGGTTAGATCCAGCCATCACACCCATCAGGGTTAAACCAAGGAGGGTGCCTTTTGCCCTCAGAAGTAAAATAGATGCTGAGTTGGACAAACTGCTCCAACAAGGCATTCCAGAACCTGTGGATTCTAGTCCATGGGAAATCCCCATAGTGACACCATTAAAAGCCAATGGTGAAGTCCGAATTTGTGCGGACTATAAATGCACTGTAAACAAAGTCTTGCAGCAGCATGCATATCCAGTGCCTGTGGTGAGCCACATTCTGGCCTCACTGAAAATGGGAAAGGTCTTTGCTAAGCCTGATTTAGCTCAGGCCTACCAACAGTTACCTGTTGATGAGGCAACAGCTGAGGCCCAAACTATAGTTACTCACAGAGGGGCTTTTAAAGTAAAAAGGCTGCAGTTTGGGGTCAATGTAGCCCCTGGCATTTTCCAAGGGGTGATGGAGCGAACGTTCCGTGGTATTCCTGGGTCTGCCCTTATTTCGATGATGTCCTCATTTCAGGAGAGTCATCTGGGAACTTGGCTGAAAGGCTGAGAGCTGCGTTTCCGCCAAGCTGGGCTGAAGTTACAGCAAGACAAATGTAAAATTGGTATAACATCCACCGAATTTCTAGGGTTTCGTATTGATGCTGAAGGTATCCACCCTGCAGAGTCTAAATTCCAGGCCATTCAACTGGCCCCTAGTCCCCAGTCAAAAGCTGAACTCCAGGCTTTTCTGGGCCTACTTAATAATAATAATAATAATAAAGTTGGAAGGGACCTTGGAGGTCATCGAGTCCAACCCCCTGCTCAGGCAGGAAACCCTACACCATTTCGGAAAAATGGCTGTCCAGTCTCTTTTTAAAAACTTCCAGTGTTGGAGCATTCACCGCTTCTGGAGGCAGGTTGTTCCACTGGTTAATTGTTCTAACTGTCAGGAAGTTTCTCCTCAGTTCCAGGTTGCTTCTCTCCTTGACTAGTTTCCATCCGTTGCTTCTTGTCCTGCCCTCAGGTGCCTTGGAGAATAGCTTGACCTCCCTCTTCTTTGTGGCAACCCCTGAGATATTGGAATACTGCTATCATGTCACCCCTAGTCCTTCTTTTCATTAAACTAGACATACCCAATTCCAGCAACCGTTCCTTATATGTTTTAGCCTCCAATCCCCTAATCATCTTTGTTGCCCTTCTCTGCACTCTTTCTAGAGTCTCAACATCTTTTTTACATCGTGGTGACCAAAACTGGATGCAGTACTCCAAGTGTGGCCTTACCACGGCATTGTAAAGTGGTATTAATACTTCACGTGATCTTCATTCTATCCCTCTGTTAATGGAGCTCAGCACTGTATTGGCAGCTGCAGCACACTGCTGGCTCATATTTAAGTGATTGTCCACTAGGACTCCGAGATCCCTCTCACAGTTACTACTATTGAGCAAGGTACCCCCTATGCTATACCTGTACATTTGATTTTTCTTGCCTAAATGTAGAACTTTACTTTTTTCACCATTGAATTTCATTTTGTTAGATAGCGCCCAGTGTTCAAGTCTGTCCAGGTCTTCCTGTATCTTAAGCCTGTCTTCTGGAGTGTTGGCTATTCCTGCCAGCTTGGTGTCATCCGCAAATTTGATGAGTTCCCCATCTATCCCCTTGTCCAAATCGTTGATGAAGATGTTGAAGAGCACTGGGCCCAGAACAGAGCCCTGGGGCACCCCACTACACACTTCCCTCCATGTAGATGCGGTTCCATTGAGGACCACATGCTGAGTACGGCCGGTCAGCCAGCTACGAATCCATCTGGTGGTGATGCTGTCTAACTCACATTTTTCTATCTTAATTTTTATCATTCATTTCTCCCCCACAAGGCTGCAGTGGCTGAGCCGTTACACCAGCTCTTGGACAAGCAGACTCCATGGAAATGGACAAAGGTCCATGAAAGGGCTTTGAAAGAAGTCAAGGCCTTGCTATCTTCTAATGCGGTACTGGCGTATTTCAATGAGCAATTGCCTGTGTGCATTGCATGTGATGCCTCCCCTTAGGAGCAGTGTTAAGTCATTTCAAGGCTGATGGGACTCAGGTCCCTGTGGCCTACTACTCTAGAACTCTCTCATCTGCAGAGCGTAATTACGCGCAGATTGACAGAGAAGCTTTGGCAATAATCTCAGGCATCAAGAAATTTCATGAATTCTTGTATGGCCACCATTTCACGGTCTACACTGACCACAAGCCTTTGCTGGGTTTGTTTACAACCAACAAGCAGACCCCACACATCATCTCCCCCAGAATGCTGAGGTGGTCAATTTTCTTGTCAGCTTATGACCACACCCTGGTTCACAAACCAGGGACAGAGATGGGCCACGCTGATGGCCTTAGTAGGTTAGCTCTAAAGCAAATAGAGGCAGACTCTGCTCCTGCTGTACACATTATTTCCATTCAGGAATTGCCTGAATCTCCCCTCAATGCTAGGGATGTGGCTGCTGAAACTGCCACTGATCACATGCTTACACACGTGCTGACATGGGTGTTGTCAGGATGGCCTGACACGTGTCCTAGTACAGAGTTCCAAAGTTTCTGGCGTAGGAAACATGAATTTTCTACTTTCAAGGGGTGTATCCTGTGGGGTAGCAGGGTAGTCATCCCGGCCTCATTGAGGACTAGAGTCTTGCTCTCTCTGCATGAGGGACATCCGGGAATTGTGAGGATGAAGGCGCTTGTGCATAGCCATCTGTGGTGACCTGGACTCGATAAGGACATCGAGGCCCAGGTTCAGGGGTGCCAAGTGTGCCAACAGTCACGGCCTGAGATGCCCCAGGCCCCTATACATAGATGGGAGGAGACACTCACTCCATGGTCACGCATACACATTGACTATGCTGGGCCCTTTCAGGGGCAATTCTTCCTTCTCCTCATGGATAGCCATTCCAAGTGTCTAGAGGTCGTTCCTGTATCCTCCACTACTACTGCCAGGACCATCCAGGTGCTCAGAGGAATCTTCGCTTCCCATGGTCTTCCTGATGTCCTTGTCTCAGACAATGCTCCCCAATTTACCTCTTCTGAGTTTCAGGCTTTTCTTCAAGCCAACATGATCCGGCATGCTACGTCTGCTCCATTTCACCCTGCCACTAACGGTCAGGCTGAACGCATGGTGCGTACCACCAAGGAGGCATTAAAGAGAATCACTCGAGGACCCTGGCATCACAGGTTAGCCGATTTTCTCCTTGCACACCGCACCACACCTTGCACAGCTACAGGAAAGAGCCCAGCTGAACTCCGCTGGGGTCGCAGACTTATCACGAAGCTGGACAGGCTGCACCCAGACCGGGTGGCTTCACAGATGTCACAACCGCGGGCACCTAGGACACTCCAAGTGGGTGATCCAATTTGGGCCAGAAACTATGGGCATGGACATCTCTGGGTACCTGCTGTGGTATGCAAGGTCTCTGGGCCACTGTCCTACGAAGTGGCCTTGGAGGATGGTCGTGTGCTTAGACGCCACATAGACCAATTGCGCTGGAGGCTTCCTGGCCATGTTTCTGCTCCTGGCTCTGCTCTCGGGGGGGAGGGGGACCCCAATTACGATTGTGGACCACAGTCTCTCCACGAGGGTGCTTATCCAAATCTTCCTACACATGTCCCAGGTGGGGGTCTTGCCATGGAGGCGGCTCCTGACTCTGGCATAGATTCTGGGGGTCTGGCCATGGAGGTGGCTCCTGACTCTGGCAGAGGTCCCTGGCTAGGGGCAAATGGCCGTAAATCGGTTACTCAGGGTACTCCTGCTGCTGGTCTTGGGCTCGAGGGACAGTGCTCCCAAGAGGAGTCCCATGGGATTCTGAGGAACTCAACCCCACCAAGGAACTCTGGTTTGGGTCTGGTGGATCCAGCCAGTCAGCAGTCAGGGGGAACCCCTGAGTCTTCTGGGTGACAAAGTCCTGGTTTGTTTTGCGCAAACCGGGAGCAGGCACTCCAGGCACCTATTTCTAATCCCACACCTACAATCGCACCTGCACCTAATCTGGCTCCACGAAGATCAGAGCGGGTCAAGGGTCCTCCTAAGCATTTAGGGGAATATGTAAGATCTCTGTTCACTATACAGGAGGGGTATTAGTCCTCACCATCTGAGGGGGTAAATAAAAACAATTGTAGGTTGCGGTGCGAATATTGTCAGAATGAAAGTCCGTGGACTCCATTGGGACCTGAAGGTAATAGGTTGCAAGGAGTAAGGTGGATGGTATAATGTGCTAACCGGCCTGCCATGTTGTGTTTATGTGAAGTGTTAAACAATTTGCTTACTTATTGTTTAATCCAAGAGGGGAGGGGTGTTATGTCCTGGGCCTTGCTGAGTCATTCAGCAAGGCTCAGAAAGGCTGCAGGAAGGTTGCAGAGACCCGGACAGACCACGTGTCTGCCTGGGACCCAGACAGGCTGTCTCCAGCCTTGCGCGCATGCACAAGGCGGGAGAATGGCCTGCAACAATTGGATGTGCATCCCCTTGCAAGGGGAATATAAAAGGCCAGTGGCCATTGTGTTCTTGCTTCTGTTCTGTGAATGTACTTAATAAAGAGATCCTTTGTTGTGAACCTGCCTCGTCTCGATGTCTGCTTTGCAAGAACAGAACAGTTTGAAGAAAAAGAAATTTGTGAAAGATATTTTTCAAAGGTGTAAGTCTTCTGTTAACAAGGATGATATTTATGAAGTATTGATACAGCTGGGGTTATAATACGGCAATCATTTTAGGCAGCTAAATGATTTGTTTTATTGTGAAAACTTGAAAGAAGTTGTAACAACTGTTCAGCTGAACAGACAAATGGTTGAAGAAAGCATGAGTATTACATCCATCAAGTACTCTTAAACTGTTTTCTACAAATGGTGGTGTACTGACTTTTCTTATTTGCAAGAACAAAACAGTTTCTCTAGCATAAGCAGCCTGGTAGCTGCTCAATGCCTAGAGGAGGAAATGGTTATATATTTAAAAATAAGCACATCCACTGAAAATTACGTATAGTTTTGTGGTCTCATTGTTGTACTTTCATGGAGCAAGCCTAGTGTTCAGGGGGGGAAAAGAAATAAATGGTCTTCAGGAGCACTCTGGTTGGAGCAGAACAATCAGCTTGCAGTGTAATGTAATTTTCAGTTCTGAGATTGAAAAGGCTGTCAAATCTATCAGCAAAATATTTCCAAACTGTCCAGTCATAGTTATTGTTGTGTTTGGGGATCGGTGTGGCATTGAAGAGGCAGCAGGTGCAAAACAACAACTCTTTATTCAAGTTAAGCCAAGTTAACTGCTGCTCCACCCCTATTTATACATTCAGCCATGGGTGGCAGCCAATAGAATCCCAGCATCATTCCCACTCAACGTATGGTAATTAGTCTGCAGACAGAAAGTCTGGCGCTTAACAAGCTGGCCGGTTAATCGTTATTTCACAATTCTCAGTATCACAATTCTCAGTAATTCAACTCAATACATTACACCCCTTCCCCCTGGATAATTCACAATGCCAAAAATTGTATATAATCATTTAAATACTTCGGTGGCCCTCTTGCTCATTTTGAACGTCTCGGAACTGCTGCTAGCCCCCGGTCTGCAAGCTCGCCTGCCAGGCTGGGTAGACCGGGGCTATGGGACCCGTCCGTCATGGGTAGAGCCGAGTCTCTATGGCTGGTCTGTCCTGGTAGACCTGAGCCAGTGTCCAATGGTGGGATAGAGTCCACCAGGCCGACATTTGGAGCCGTTTGCCGGCATTGTCCATTAGTCAAAGTGTCTGTGTTAGGGGCTGACTTGCCATTTGCTAAAGCCCCGTCCGGCAATCGGAGAGTCTCGCCTTCTCTTGAAGACTTCCATGCACGAGCGCAATCGTGCTGCCCTTGAGAAGAATCATGAGCTAGCGGCTGATTCGCTAGCCTCTGCCGCAGTTGGTCGATGTGCCTGCGTAGCACGCGACCGTCTTCCAGGACCACTTTGTACGAGAGTGGCCCTGACACCTTACCAACCATAGCTACCACCCACAGTGCCCCTTGCCCGTAGTTCCATGCCCAAACCGGGTCGCCAACTTGCAAGTGCCTGGGAGCCTTTGGCTGTGGTGCTTGTGAAGCAACCCTGTCTGGATGTATGCGATCCAGCTTTGTGATCAAACGCCGTCCCCACCTCAATTCTGCTGGGCTTCTGCCCGTGGAAGTGCAGGGAGTTGTACGTTGGCAGAGTAAGAAATCTGCCAGCCTATGGTGCCAGTTGCTGGTTACAATCCTCTTCAAGGATTCCTTGGTTGTTCTGACCATGCATTCCACTTGGCCGTTAAAGGGAGCTGAAGTGGCGTGTCTAATCATATTAGCCCTTAAAAAGGACTGGAATTCTGCAGCGGTAAATTGAGCCCCATTGTCTGAAACTAAGACGTCGGGCAATCCGTGCGTTGCAAAGATCCTGCGCAGTTCCTGGATGGTCCTGGCAGTAGTCATAGTGGGGACAGGTGTGACCTCTAACCACTTGGAGTGACTGTACACTACAATGAGGAACAGCTGTCCCTGAAATGGCCCCGCAAAGTCGATGTGAATCCTCGACCATGGGGCTTGTGTGGTTTCCCATCGGTGGACTGGGGCGTGTGGCATTTCTAGTCTAGATTGCTGGCAAATGTGGCAGCTGTGTACCTGAGCCTCAATATCTTTATCCAGCCCAGGCCACCCAAGGTAGCTTCTCGCGAGTGCCTTCATCCGGACTATTCCCGGATGTCCCTCATGCAGAGACTCTAAGACTCTAGCCCTCAGTGAGGTCAGGACTATGACTCGACTGCCCCACAAAATGCACCCTGTGTGAGCTGACAGCTTGTTCTTCCTCCTCCAAAAACTCTGAAAATTAGACCCCGGACACGTGTCCAACCATCCTGTGAGCACCCAGTTTAACACGCGGCTCAGCGTGTTGTCCGAAGCTGTTTCGGCAGCCACATCCCCTGCGTTAAGGGGAGACTCTGGCAGATCCTGGATAGCCAGGATGCGAGTGGCTGGAGCGGGGTCTGGCTCTAGTTGAGGCAGGGGCAGCCTGCTCAGGCCGTCTGCGTGGCCCATTTCCCTACCCAGTTTGTGAATTAGACTGTAATTATAAGCGGACAGGAAGATTGACCACCTCAACATCCTAGGAGAAATAATCTGGGGTGTTTGTTTGTTCGTGGTGAACAGACCCAGAAGTGGCTTGTGGTCTGTGAAGACCGTGAATGGGCAACCATACAGATAGTCATGGAACTTTTTTATGCCCGCCACTATGGCCAATGCCTCTTTATCGATCTGGGCATAATTGTGTTCTGCCGAGGACAGAGTCCTTGAGTAGTAGGCTATAGGAACTTGTGTCCCATCAACCTTGAGGTGGCTTAACACAGCTCCAATCCCATACGGGGATGCATCACACGCGATGCTGATTGGCAGCTGTTCATTAAAATGAGTGAGCACTGAGTTTGATGACAGCAGTGATTTGACTGCTGAAAAACTTTGCTCGTGGATGCTCGTCCACTTTCACTGAGCGTTCTTGTCCAAGAGCCGGTGTAACGGCTCTGCCACTGTGGCCTTATGGGGAAGGAAGGCATGGTAAAAATTGAGCAGACCCAAAAATGCCTGAAGTTCCCCTTTTATCTTGGGACTCGGTGCCTGCTGAATTGCTTTGAGCTTGGATTCAGCAGGGTGAATGCCTGCGGCATCTATACGGAAACCGAGGAACTCTGTTGAAGCTACCCCAATTTTACATTTCTCCTGCTTTAGCTTCAGACCCGCTTCATGGAAACACTGAAGGACGGGTCTGAGCCTTTCTGTCAGTATTTTGGCTGACTCCCCAGCAATGAGGACGTCATCGAAATATGGACAAACACCTGGGATGTTTCGGAGCGTGCGCTCCATCACACTCTGAAAAATGCCCAGGGCTACACTGACCCCGAACTGTAGGCACTGTACCCTGAAAACTCCCTTGTGGGTGACTATAGTCTGAGCTTCTGCCATGGCATCGTCCACCAGCAGCTGCTGATAGGCTTGGGCCAAATCTAATTTGGCGAAGATGCGACCTCCCTGTAGTGACGCCAAAATGTGGCTGACTACAGGCACCGGATATGAGTGCTGCTGGAGTGCTTTATTGAGTGTGCACTTATAATCTGTGTATATGCGCACCTCTCCGTTGGCCTTAAGTGGCGTAACTATGGGGGTTTCCCATGGACTGCTATCAACTGGCTCTAGAATGCCTTGTTGCAACAGTTTGTCCAACTCTGCATTGATCTTCTGTTTAAGGGCGAAAGGCACTCTACGAGGCTTTATCCTTATTGGGGCTATGGAAGGGTCAAGCCGGAGGGCTATTGGGGGGCCCTTGTACTCCCCTAAGTCAGGGCTGAAAATGTCAGCAAACTCCTGACAAACTGCCGAAAGGCCCGATGTCTCCATGCTGTTTATCCCAGTCACATGGATTCCTAATGCCTCAAACCAATCAAGTCCAATGAGGCTAGTATGGTTGCCCTCAATTACTACGACTTTCAGGGAACCCTCAAAGCCCCTGAATTGCACCCTTAGTGTAGCTTCTCCCCTGACTGCTACGCGGGAGTTTTGGAAGTCCGTTAGTATGAGATTCGACAGCTTGAGCTTAACTCGTTGGCCACTGCGACTGCAAATTTGTTTGAGAGTCCCTTGGGAGATTATGGATAAAACTGACCCCGTGTCAAGTTCCATGTTACAGGGAACTCCTTGCAGCTTCACTTTAAGTCGCAGCTTCTCGAGTGGGCGATGCGCACCTGTTCTATACACGCTCCTTCTACTGGTGCAATAGCCAACCCTGTGTTGCCCCGGGCCCCCGGTACCTTTCTGGGGTAACTCTTCTGGTGGGCTTTCTCTCCGGCGATCCCTACAGATAGCGGCGATGTGGCCTTGTTTGCCACATGCCTGGCACGTTGCCGTGTGGAACCTGCATTCTGACCATTTGTGTCGGCCTCCACACCTGGCACATCGAGAGAAGGGAACTGCCTTGTCAACCGGTCGTTGTGGCCTTCTTTCGGGTGCCTGCTGTAACTGATCGACTTCACAGTCCGATTCGGAGTCTTCGACCCTCTCGGCGTCCTCCTGATGGACGGCCTCTACGCAGGGAGGGCTCTTGGAGAGCCATAAGGCTTTGATGGCTCCTCCAGCTGCTTCTTTGGCTGTGATCTCCCTCAGGGCATCTTGGAAGGAAATAGTCTCTTTCGCGAATATTTTCTGTTGGAGCTCCTTGCTCCTCAACCCGCAGACTAGACGGTCTCTCAGTCTCTCTTCAAGGTCTTTGAACTTGCAGAATCGGGCCACTTGATGAAGGGCGGCTATGAAGTTGGTGGCAGACTCGCCTGGACGTTGGTCTTGTAGTTTGAAGGCGTGCTGCCAGGCAATGACCGAGAGCTTGGGCTCGAAGTGTTCTTTGAGCAACTTCTTGAGTTCTGAATACGCGATGGACTCAAGCGGAGCTGGAGCGACTAAGTTCTCAGCGATATCGAATGTCGCCTGGCCACACACGCACAGCAGCGTTGCGGCCTTCAAGCCGTCTTCACGGATTTGGTTGACCCTTAGGTAGTTCTCGACTCTCGCGATGTATGAGCTCCACCTCTCTGGATGTGCGACGTCGAATTCGGAGAGTTTTCTGATCTTGGCCATGGTGAGTTTTTCTCTGGCCTCTCAATGCCTCGTGCTGCCAAGGCTTCTGTAGGACTCCCAGGGACGGATCCTTGGGAGAGCTCTCCTCCAGCATTTTCGTACCGGCAGGAGTGGAGTGGGAGGGGGGAAACTTGGTTCCGACCAAGGCGTCTTCGCTTGGCCTCACCCCCTTAGTGACTCAGCTCCTCGAGGATTTGGCAGCACGATCCCACCTTCGTCACCACTGTTGTGTTTGGGGATCGGTGCGGCATTGAAGAGGCAGCAGGTGCAAAACAACAACTCTTTATTCAAGTTAAAATAGAAGCCAAGTTAACTGCTGCTCCACCCCTATTTATACATTCAGTCATAGGCGGCAGCCAATAGAATCCCAGCATCATTCTCGCTCAACGTATGGTAATTAGTCTGCAGACAGAAAGTCTGGCGCTTAACAAGCTGGCCGGTTAACCATTATTTCACAATTCTCAGTATCACAATTCTCAGTAACTCAACTCAATACATTATAGTTATGGTTTTAAATAGTGGCATCATGAAACCCTCACAGTGTCTAACTTTGAGGAAGTTCTAAATCCAAGGATAGCAGGAGCAATTAATCTCCATCATGTCATGCGAGGCCATGATCTCGACTACTTTGTATGTTACTCATCATTTTCAACATTTTTTGGAAATCCAACTCAATCAACCTATGCAGCTGCCAATTCTTTTTGAGATCTCTTCTGCCATTACAGGAGAAACTGTGGCCTTGCAGGGCAGTCCATTAATTGGGGACATATAAATACTGGAAGTTCACATGGTCATCATCACAATCAGCATAACAAGTTACATCTGAAAATTTTAGAGGAATTGCCAGTAAATGACATTCAGGAATAGCTCAGGAGAAGCTTAATTCTAACAACTGGCAGCAAGCAGTGATGAAACTGAATTTGAAAACTTTAGCTGATCATACTTCATCTCAAAATTTGCCACTGAAAAACCATGTAGCCTTATATTTGAAGAAATTGGTGGTAATTCTGAATCCATAAAAAGCAAAACAAAACAGAAACTTCAGAAAGTATAATTAAAACCCAGGTTTGCTTAAGAGAACAATCTGCCAAAAGCAGAAGACGGATTTGGTACCTTAACCAGGATTTCGTGGTTGGGAAAAAGTGCTCACAGTTCAGTGCACAAGAGGCGACGTGAAGATGTGCAATGTGCAGTGATGTTGGAATAAACCTGGATGAGGTTTATTCTTATTCACCTGCTGTGGCGGAGGAAGTGACCCATTGTTCTTTGTGATGAAACAGCCCAGAGCCATGGGAAAGACAAAGGAAAACCCAACCAGGGTGCCGGTTTGAGCATTATTTTCGTATTTGGGGAAATGTTCAACTGGCACTCTGTGGATGTGCCAGAAATGTGGAGGAGGGAGCTGAATTGAATTGAATTAATTGAATTAATTTGCTCTTCATTTGGGGAAATTTCTCCTTCACCTCAGATGGTATTAACTTTCCTGAGGAAATTTCCCAGGAAACCCAAAACAAAATTGCATTTTTATTCTCAATTAGAAGGATTATTTTTTCTATTTGGAAGCTTCAACTGAGATAGACAATATACTGTCAGATGCTGATAATATCAGGATGCTGCACTGTTGCACATGGTAGCAAGCTCTGCGTAGTACATTGGGCCTTATCGCACAATATCTGCCGGAGAAGCAGCATTATTCCCTTTATTTTAAAGAGTGTTTCCAAGCTATGATTCTGTTCTTTTAATGGGAAAATAACTACAGCCAGAATTGGCTGACATTCTATTAAAAGACAAATTCTTATTGTGAATTTGTATTTAATATTCCTTTTATATGTACTTAATTTAATCTTCCTAAATTTCATCTTCTTTTCTGGCTCTGTTCACTTTAAATTGGTATCTCTCTTACCCATTTAGACTTGGGGAAACTTTTAAACTTTAAATTTTAACTTTAAAAACTGGATGCTTCCTGTTTTTTCAGTCTTTGTTCTTTTGGGGCATTTCTGGTGCTCATTAAATTAGGAAAGTTGTTTCTGGACTTTTTTACTTTAGAATACAGATAGGAAGCAGAGGGCAGAGAAAAGTGTTTCTTCATATCCATGTTTTTCCTGTAGTATGGCAGAATACAAATACCACTTGATATGGCATTTCACTGTAGTCAGACATGAAGGAAGGAGAGATCATTTGTTTTCTAGGTTTGAGATTCCATTGTAATTCAATTAATTATATACAATTATATATATTATGTGAAGCTTAATGGATATAAGACAAGAATGTTTCTTGTAAGCCAGAAAGCAGATAATCTGTGCTGTAGTGTAGAGGCCTTTAGTATGCACACCTTCTCTGTAAGGGTCATGTTCATAATTGAAAGATACTGTTAGATTCAGCTCAGTCTGAATTCCTAGATTTGATGCTGAGTAAAGGCTGAGTTAGACTTGCCCATAGTTGCCCATATCATTGCTGCATAACTATGCTGTGAAGGGATTGATGGGTGAACATGTTGCAGAGGGCTGCAGACAGGCCAATGCAAACACTTTCCAAATCCCAACTACCTATTGTGTGGAGATGCATGTCTTGCATGCTGATTGGTTGATCCAACTTCCTGTTCTGTGCTTTGTTGTTTGTGGACTTCCTAACCAGAACCTTAAAATTTGTTGACATATAAAAGGAAGACCTATGCAACCATCCCCGAATGACAGACCCATACATTTATGTGCAGTGCCGGAGAAGTCTGCTCAAACCTTAACCCTGCATCATGCACCAAAGGCTAGTGTGGTAACTGGTATATTTCCAGAAATGCACTGATGCTAATAGATGTCTTAGTTATGTCATGGCTAAATTAGATATGCAACTTATCTTGAATAATGTCTGTTTTTTTTTAACAGGCACAACTTACAATCGATTCTCATTTATGAAACTGTTTTTAGATCATATCCTTTATGATTCTGCCTAAGCTTTAAGATCTACAGGTAGAGCTGATCCTATCATTTTGTAAAATACAACAGCGTTCAATGGAGAAGCCGAATGAACGTGCATTGGATTATGCCAAGCACTTTATGCACCATCTTCCCAGTCTACAAACTGGAGCAGCTGATTCTTTGTTCTCTATCGAGCAACCTCTGTATATGGCCATTTGGAGGATGAGTGGTGCTACCGCCATCTCTGTGAAAGAAGATATGGGAAGCACCCACATAAAGCCTCTCCTGTCTCAGATGGTGAGTTTTCTTGGGCCTGTGGCAACGACCCTTGATCAGCAGAGGTGCATCTCTTGGGAGGGCCTTCTATATGGTGTTTTCTATTCCCTTCTAATGAAAGTCAGGCATACTTCCTGTTTGCTAACTTTCCACCAACATTTTATGGAGGCAAAGTGTTTGTTGATAAACTTAGCTAATGCTAATTAAACAATTAAATTAGTTGAACAAGTTCTGAAAAAGAAACAGCTTTTCAAAATGTATCCTGGAGAACAAATGGAGCCAATTATTTAACTATTTCAGAATAATTACATTTCACTAGAATTGAATAGATTTGGAATGAACTATGGAGGAGAATCACAAGATTTCTTGAATTTGATTCTCGTGTGGATGACGCTTCCGGAAGTCCATTCTGGGCCTGCACAACAAAAAATTAGCTACCCGTTCTGCCGAACTGGTGCGAACTGGCTGAATCCCACCACTGGGACTATGTAATAAAAAACTTAGTCAGATTTTTCTGTAGAGCTTTAGAAAACTGTGCATTCTGATCCCTCTGCTAATTACTCATAAACCACAAGAATTTAAATAGTTTCATGTCCATGTCATTTATTTGCAGTTATATTTAATGTATAGTTGAATTGTCTTACAGGAAGCAAAAGTTAATTATTTTACAGTCTCATTCTTGTTTGTTAAAATAATTGTTAATAACTTTTTAAAATGTCATGAAAAAAATGGATGAAATCTGCAAGTCTAATTGCCAATTTTGGGAATATAAAGTAAAACAATTCCTGACTTAAATTAAGAAATCTGCAAAAGATAAGCATTTTGAAGTTGTTTTCAGCAATTCTTTTCTTTCCTGAATGGGTAAATCCTGTGGGTGTGGTAGTGGGAGATAGGTTAGGGTCCACCATTGAGTAGTACTACAGAGCTCATCCCTCCTACTTAACATTTAGATGAAGCCTCATATTTTGTAAGTGTGTGACCAGTGTGTGACCAGTTTATTATATGTTCAAGAGTTATATAAGTTTGTTAACTTTTCCTGTTTTTGTCAGGCAGCAGATATTGATAAAATGATAATAGCCAACATGGTGTACTGGTTACAGTTTGAAGATAGGACTAGGGAGACCCAAGCTGAAACCCATCCTTCATCAGTGAAATGTACAGAGTGACTTTGAACCATACAAAGTGATTTTGAACCAACCATAGTCTTACTCCATCCTAAGTCGTAAGGTTCTGTTGTGGAGATAACATGAAGGGACATTACATGTACAGGAATCTAATGGAAACCACAATGCTTCAGGATTCATTTCTTCCCATCCCCAACAACCTGTGCCTTCAGTTTTCTCACCTAAGCCTGCCTTGAGTTTTTAGAAGAAAACCAGGATACAAATCTAATAAACAAATAAAAGCTGTTACAACTTTTACTGAAGTGGAGTCATTATTAGTATGCAAAGTATTTTAGTAATGAAGAGTCAGACCTCCATTATCAAAATCATATTTAAATAGGAACTGTGGGCACATGTAATATTGAGGGGGGGGGGAAGCTAAAAAATCAGCTAAAGATTAATTTGCTCCAATTAAATCTTTATCCCACAGTACAATTTAGTGATATTTATATTTAGATAGCTAATATTCATTTTGAAAAGAGGGGAGGAAAATCCAGATATCAATGAAATAAATAACAAAATGAATTTTATCATGAAGATCTGAATAATGTAGCTCAGTTTTTAGATTCATGTAAAATTTTATCTATAGATATTAGGCTCTATTTTGCATAGGGTATTTTTAATCTAAATACAGTATCTTCAACATATAAGGAATCAAATCTATGATGCTTGCCAATATTTCTAACAGCTATTTCGTCCATAGAACATATTGGGATAATATAACAAATCTGGATACAACAGAATTACCTATAAATGCATCTGAAAGTCCCACCTTGCAATTTTATAGCCATAAACTATCCATTTGCGATTCATTTGGAGTTACCATATTATCTAAATAGGTACAATGCTTCATTCAGCCAAGACAAGCTGCAGAGAGAAATTTAAAAGAATGGATTTACTTTAGATGATCCAGAAGTTTTGATTATCTGGAAACTATAATACAGGACATGGGTAGTTTGCAGCTGTTACTAATATTTGCAATAAAGCTAGGCTTGTTTTGTTGCTAGAATATGGCCTGCTTGTCCTCTTCCAATTACTGATGGGCATGAAATATGAAGTGAGAAAACTTACAGTATAAACTCCCCCTATTCACAAAACCTTACTTCAATATCAAATGAATCCAGATTCTTTACAAATCTGATTTGCCATGCCTTATGATCATGATACTGCCAGCGATTCCACGCTTCTTTTTGTACTTAATTGCATTCTTCCACGTGTACTTTGCGGCAATTACCACCACATGGCATTAAATAGAATGGTTTCATTTTATCAGCATCTGAATAATCCTGATCCCTCTTTACATTAATCATAACTGTACTACACCATGCCTAAATGAATAACCCTAAGAATTATTCTAATAAATCTTGAATAGCTTATTGTAAAATAGGCTTCATCTGTCCATTTCTTCTGATTAATATAGAACAATTCATAAAAACATTATGAGCCATTTGATCTTCCTGAAATGGGAGAAATTTTAGCTTATTTTTTTACTATCAGTAGCTAGCAATCCCATGTTTTCATTTAAAACAAGTTTCTTATTACACTGAGTAATTTTCATAGTATTGGCCATTGTTTGAGTTGTTATCTATTTGAAAATCAAGTACAATAACTAAAAAATGTTAAAAACACAGGGATGAACATGAGACCATGAATAGTCCCAAATGTAATAACAAGAAACATTATCTTAAAGCAAGTTCTAAAGACATATGTGGTTGCCATAGAGAGAACGGAAACTCCTACAAGGGTAGATACAGATGCTTGCAGAACTGGGTAACCAAGATGAAAAAGAGCATTTATTGCCTTTTCATTTGCATTGATTTGACTATTGGAAACATAAGCATAAGATATGTGAGCAGAATAGTCTACAGAAAATCCTATGCAAATAACAAGATTGATCATAGATATGGAATCAAGATTCACATGCCAGAAGGCCATGTAACCAGACACACCTACAATCACAGAGCCAATAGTAAAAGTTACCCACAAAGAGCAAACAGGACTGGGAATCAGCAGCAAAGAAATGACTAGCATAGCTCCGGCTGCAATCAGAACATTTTGAATGGTATTCCGATTTATAACAAGATACTGATCAAAGTGTATAAAAGCTGGATGATAAACCATTAGTGGTATGTTACATTTTTTAGCAATACGTCTTAGCTGCTTTAAAAGATTTTTCTCATCCACTGAATTTTTAACATTTACTGTCTGTATAAAGAACCGAGAAGCTATTATTTCTTTTGCACTAATATTAATATTCCACCGAGAGTTAAAATGTTCTCTGAATAGAGCAGGTAAATTTGCAATGAATACATCATGATCATTTAAATCTAGAGACATCTTTTTAGCAATATTTTCATAAATTCTCAGCCATGACTCTGAAAAATTCTTTTCCACATAGTATGAATGTTCTAAAAATTTCATACACTTCTCAAGATCTGCACGAACAGATGGATTCCAATACATTATACTTTTAGTAACTATTACCATAACCCTTGGACCATATGTTGAAAGATATTCATCTTCAAAGTTGTAATATGGAATGATATAAGAATCATCTGTTGCTACATTTCGAAGATCTATACCCTCTTGAAGTACAAAGCATCCAAATACACTAGTTGCTAGGTATGCGAAATATAGCAATACTACAAACACCTTAGTCCAGCTGTACATAAGAAAGGGACCATAATATTTTCTGAAGAAAGAATTCATGGGATGTTCAATCTCAGTTCCAGTAGTTTCATCATAAAGTCCTCCTATGCAACATCGGTTATACATATGGCCCCGGGAATCTTGGGGCTCCGAAAACACTTTCATGAATGTCAGCCAATGCCTGTTACTTTTTTCTCTTCTACCATTTAGAGCTAGAACAGCCCCAAGAAATGTCAGGTTGTATATATAGCAAAAAATGAAAGCTGTTCCTGTATAGATACAAAATGATCTAATTGATGGAAAGGAAGTTGCAATTCCAATGTAGAAAGCTAAAACATCTGTCATAGTTGTGATAGTAACTGATACAGCTGCTTCTGAATAAGTGTTAGCCATCCGGTCTTTGACACTATCCTTTACTTTTGTATGCTGCCAACAGGATACCAGGATGAACATATCATCTACACCAATTCCTGGAAAATGGTAAAAAGAGGAGTCAGTTTTCACATGACATAAAAAGAGCAAATTACACAAGGAACATGATTAGCAACTCATATTTTTTAAGATAACAAATACTGAGATACATCAACCTGTTTGAGATCAATTCAACGGCTCCAGTATTTTCACTTGGTGCAGGAAGGAAAATAACCTGAGTGGCTGTCTAGTTATAGGGAGGAAAACATTTCATACCCAAGAAGGTCCTGTCTCACATTTGTATGCCGTCATGTGGTACAGACAAAAACAATGCCCCGGAAAGTACAGGTAGTCCTTGACTTACGACCACAACTGAGCCCCAAATTTCTGTTGCTAAGCGAGACATTTGTTAAGTGAATTTTGCTCCATTTTATGCCACAGTTGTTAAGTGAATCACTGCAGTTGTTAAGTTAGTAACATGGTTGTTAAGCAAATCTGGATTCCCCATTGATTTTGCTCATCAGAAGGGCACAAAAGGTGACCACATGACTCAAGGACACTGCAACTATCATAAATAAGAACCAGCTGCCAAGCATCTGAATTTTGATCACGTGACCATGGGGGATGCTGCCGTAAGTATGATCATAGGTCACTTTTTTCAGTGCTGTTGTAACTTCAAATGGTCACTAAATATTGTAAATCGAGGACTACCTATATAAACAGGCAGCAATGCTTCTCAGATACTGAGATGCCGAACAATTTGTATGTTACTAAGACAATACCAAGATAAATATGTGATGAAACTGAATTTGAGAATAGCAAAACAGATTCAGTTCATTTGTGTGAAAGGGAAAAATATCAGAGAAACTGAATAAATATTTAATTTTATTTATACCTAGTTTTCAAAGCAATACATAAATAAAGCCAAAATAATTATTGTTCTATATTTGCAAAGAATCAGAAAGACTAGATGAGGGTTCCGTAATCTACAGTTCTATTGATGCATACTACTGATCAGATTTAGGTGAGGCAACTGTTTTTCCCTCTAGCTCTCACTGACTTGTAATTTTTGAGATGACATAAGTAACTATTGAAATTAATAAACATATACAGAGTAATTATATAACTACAGTGGGGCAAAAAAGTATTTAGTCAGCCACCAATTGTGCAAGTTCTCCCACTTAAAAAGATGAGAGAGGCCTGTAGTTGTCATCATAGGTAGACCTCAACTATGAGAGACAAAATGAGAAAACAAATCCAGACAATCACATTGTCTGATTTGGAAAGAAGTTATTTGCAAATTATGGTGGAAAATAAGTATTTGGTCACCTACAAACAAGCCAGATTTCTGGCTCTCACAGACCTGTAACTTCTTCTTTAAGAGGCTCCTCTGTCCCCCACTCATTACCTGTATTAATGGCACCTGTTCGAACTTGTTATCAGTATAAAAGACACCTGTCCACAACCTCAAACAGTCACACTCCACTATGGTGAAGACCAAAGAGCTGTCGAAGGACACCAGAAACAAAATTGTAGACCTGCACCAGGCTGGGAAGACTGAATCTGCAATAGGCAAGCAGCTTGGTGTGAAGAAATCAACTGTGGGAGCAATAATTAGAAAATGGAAGACATACAAGACCACTGATAATCTCCCTCGATCTGGGGTTCCACGCAAGATCTCACCCCGTTGGGTCAAAATGATCACAAGAACGGTGAGCAAAAATCCCAGAACCACACGGGGTGACCTAGTGAATGACCTGCAGAGAGCTGGGACCAACGTAACAAAGGCTACCATCAGTAACACACTACGCCGCCAGGGACTCAGATCCTGCAGTGCCAGACGTGTCCCCCTGCTTAAGCCAGTACATGTCCGGGCCCGTCTGAAGTTTGCTAGAGAGCATTTGGATGATCCAGAAGAGGATTGGGAGAATGTCATATGGTCAGATGAAACCAAAGTAGAACTGTTTGGTAGAAACACAACTCGTCGTGTTTGGAGGCGAGAGAATGCTGAGTTGCATCCAAAGAACACCATACCTACTGTGAAGCATGGGGGTGGCAACATCATGCTTTGGGGCTGTTTCTCTGCAAAGGGACCAGGACGACTGATCCGTGTACAGGAAAGAATGAATGGGGCCATGTATCGTGAGATTTTGAGTGCAAACCTCCTTCCATCAGCAAGGGCATTGAAGATGAAACGTGGCTGGGTCTTTCAGCATGACAATGATCCCAAACACACCGCCCGGGCAACGAAGGAGTGGCTTCGTAAGAAGCATTTCAAGGTCCTGGAGTGGCCTAGCCAGTCTCCAGATCTCAACCCCATAGAAAACCTTTGGAGGGAGTTGAAAGTCCGTGTTGCCCAGCGACAGCCCCAAAACATCACTGCTCTAGAGGAGATGTGCATGGAGGAATGGGCCAACATACCAGCAACAGTGTGTGCCAACCTTGTGAAGACTTACAGAAAACTTTGACCTCTGTCATTGCCACAAAGGATATATAACAAAGTATTGAGATGAACGTTTGATATTGACCAAATACTTATTTTCCACCATAATTTGCAAATAAATTCTTTCCAGATCAGACAATGTGATTGTCTGGATTTGTTTTCTCATTTTGTCTCTCATAGTTGAGGTCTACCTATGATGACAATTACAGGCCTCTCTCATCTTTTTATGTGGGAGAACTTGCACAATTGGTGGCTGACTAAATACTTTTTTGCCCCACTGTATTTAAGCAATATAATTAAATACAAATGCAATACAATTTATTTTTTATCCTGGATTATGCACTTATTTCTGTTGTCTTTATCTTACTGAACTCTGAAATATACTGAAGCCATAGTTCAGGAAAAATGACAAATTACACCTGGGTACACATAGTATCATAAAATCCTTTTGAATATAATATTTGAATAGAAGACAATCAACATATATATCTAATCTGAATACAATTTGTTATTGAAAAAAAAATCTAATTCAATAGTGAAAAGTAAAGAAAAAGAAAAAACACATCCAATTTGGATCAAAGTAAATGGATAATGAAGATGGAAATGGTATGGCCAGAATTAAATATTAATGATACAGATGAGAAAAAGACCACTTTGTCAGACTTTGTGGTAGGCAAATTAAAAAAAAGAAAAGAAAGAAATCACCAGTGTGGTAGAATTCATGAGTAACAGTCATCTCACACTGAGATGTTCATAGAAGTATATACAATTGAGCTCAAAAAGGATTATATTATGTCAGGGAAAATATTTCACATATAAGACTGTAACCTTAGGACAATCTTTAGAAAGAACTACAGAGAAATCTAGAATAGCCATCAGAACTAAGGAGAAATATAATTGGGAGAGATGAAAATTCTAGCTCATACGTGTTGAAAACTCAAAGGAAGATATACATTTATTACCTACCAAGTATAAGAAATGGCGAATTTGCAGCAGTGATGACAAATGGGACCCCATAAAGCAGCAATAATCCAAAACTGCTGATAACAGATAAGCCTGCTGTAAAAACTCCAAAAAATGCAACCCAGAGTTTTGTTCGGACACAATCTAGCCTATAAAAAGGATGGAGAACAGTTGAGCACTGTAGATTCTGAATTTCATTCTGTATTTCTAACATCTCCCAAACTGAACAGAGAACTCACATGCAGGTATTAAATATTAAAGAAAATGTGCAGAACTTGTATAAATAAATATATACTTAATTTTAGAAATGGAAACTTATATTCTCAAAAATATATCAAGTTGCTTAAAGTAATGAAAATATTTCATACAATTATTTGTAATTCTGATCATGAAAAGAACTCACAGGAACTGTATTTCTGACATTATTTCCATGCACAGAATTCACACAATCTCACATTTCACATAGGTTTGCGGTAAAGCCAATTTATTCATAGTAATACATCCACTGCACTCTTGAGGAAGTGCCGGCTGACTACATTCAAAAATATCGGTGTGTTTTTAGGACCAAACAACATTAATTTCCATGGGACCAACTTTTAAGCATATCTGTGTAGAACTGTGATGACAATATATATTTCACCCATCTGTAATAATTCCAAAAGTAAATTCTTGTGGGGAAATGTAAAAAAATTACAGTTTTGTCCCAAAAGATGAACTGGAAGTTCTTCCTCTGACTCACATTAAATAAAAGAGAGAGGGAAGATCCAAAAGACCACTAAATAAGTGTTAATGGCATGACATTTTTTGGGGAAACACATTCTTTTTAAGGGCACTGTGTAAACAGAAACAAAAATAAATAAAAACTGTGTTTGCAATCAGATTTGCAACTTTCTGTTACTTTAGCAAACATAATTTTTACCTTCACCATAACTTAATTTTTTATCTTCATAACATTTCTTGATTTATTGTACCTATTGGGGCTGACAGTTTCCTTCAGTGCCTGCCTTCTTCATTCATTACTTATTCATGTCACATCATATTCTGGCTAAATAATTTATATCACTTGCATAATCTGGCCAGAAATCTAAGAAAAGAGCTATGATTCCATTACTTGGGATTGGGATAGGCTAGGATTATGGAAAGGCAAATATACTATATCTGCATGTGCATAATTTCTCTGCCTATTTCCAACATGTACATCTGCTAATTAACAGACGCAACTAGGGCTGGTCATGCAATAATTGCATCAATTGATGCAGTCCTATTGTTTATAATTATAGACAATATTGGGGAATACTGTAAGTCTTTAGAGGAAAAAGAATTACGCACTGTTAAGACTACATCCTATGTAGTTCCTTGGGAGTGTTACAGTAATCCTTGACTTACAACAGCTTAGTGACCTTTCGAAGTTACGACAATGAAAAAAGTGGCTTATGATGATTTTTCACACTTATGACCCTTGCAGCATCCCATGGTCACGTGATTTACATTCGGATGCTTGACAACTGACTCACATTTATGACAGTTGCAATATCCTGGCATCATGTTACTAATTTAACAACTGCAGTGATTCATTTAGCAAATGTAGCAAGAAAAATCATAAAATGGGGCAAAACTCATTTAACAAATTTCTCACTTAGCAACATAAATTTTGGGCTCAATTGTGGTTGAGGACTACCTGTCTATTCTATTTCTGAATGACTTTATTTTTAAGAAGTCATGCTGTATATTAGATTATACTGGCAGGACATTTTTTATTAGCCATGTAGATAGTTCTTGACTTACAACTTGTCACTTAATGACCATTCAAAGTTATGAGGGATCTCCAAAAATATTTACGACCTGTTTTAAAATTATGATGGTGCATCCGCCCCTGCAGTCACGTGATTACATTTTGGGAACTTAGCAACAGCTCATCTTTATGGCTGTTTGTAAGATTCTGCAGTCATGTGACTGCAATTTACAACATGTTTTCCTGGTTTCCAATGTTTATTTCCAGTTTCAGGCAAAAAAAAAAAACACTCACTGGAAAAACTGATTTGTTTAATAATTGCAGCATTTGCTTAACAACTACCATGTTCACTTAATGAATACAATGTTCACTTAATTACTGCAGCAAAAAATGTAAAAAAAAAGGGGGGGGTTGGTCATGTGATGCCTCATCTTATAATTCCAGGCTCAATTATTGTTGTAAGTCAAGGTCTACCTGTACAATTGAAAAATGTTAATGGAAAGTATATTCTTTTCTCCCAAAACAAGTACAATGTGATAGTTTTTGCATTTCTTTTTTGATATAGCTGATTATAGTAATATAATTTAAGGTATGTATATACTTATTTGTTACATTTATTTGCTGCCTATTTTGTGTATGTTGGTGTGTAGATAGACTTTTTAAGAGTATTAAAACTTTTTATTCTATAAGAAAAATATATAACATTAGATAATAAGAACAGGTGAGAGGAACAATTTACCTTATACATGAAATTATTGAGAATACTATCGTTAAAAGATATGCGATGGAGACCAATGGGATCACACCCTTAGCAAGATTTTCAAGTTCATTCTGTCTTGACAGTGAGGTAAAATAGGCTACCTGCCAGGTTAAAGGGGGAAGGAGAGAGAGAAGGAAGAAGATAATCTTTCAATTATTTTACCTTAAAATGTATTTTAATTATCTATTTAAAAATAGGCTGAGATAAAAATATATTTCATTATTATCCAGTTTTTGTATGTTTTAACATATTACAAAGACTAGTTAATGGAAATTTTTACAAGTAGTCCTTGACTTACAACAGCAACTGGAATTGGAATTTTCATCTCGAAGCGATGAGGTTGTAAAGCATTTTGGTTGCTATCCTTAACCAAATCCTATTAGATGGCAGGGGGCACCAAATCAATGGGGAAAGCTGGCAGGAAGTTGCAAGTCCCAAGTAGCTTGCAGCCAGGTAAGTGGCTGTTGCTGGGTTGGGGCTGCATGGGGAAAGGCTCAGGGAGGGTGCAAGGAAGGTGTGGCAAAATTTGGGGAGATTGCATTAGGGTATTAAGAGGGGCACAGCAAGGGTTGGGGAGGGCATACAAGGGTGCAAGAGAGGTGGCTTGGGAATGCTGTGCAAGAGTAAACCAAGTGTGCAGTGAGGCTAGGAAGGATGAGTGGAAGGAGTAGCAGGGGTCAGAAAAAGTACACAAGGGAGATGTGACAAGACTTGGGGAAGGTGTATAAGAATGTGCAAAGATGTGAGGGCGGGATGGCAAGGCTCCAGTAGGGTGTGAACGGTGTATAGAAGACATGGCAAGAGTTAGAGAGGGTGCCCAAGGGTAGCACAGGAAGACTCGGGGAGTCTGAAAGGGAGTAATGGCAAGGTTGCACAAGGGAGTCCGAGTGGCCAATGTGGCACAGAAGCAGAAGAGCTGGTGTGTGTGATGGGAAAGTCTTACCAAACTACTTCCCAATCTGCTTCCCCATTGATTTTCTAGACAAGCCAGAAGGGAAGGTCACAAATGACAATCACATGATTGTAGGGCATGGCAACTGGTCATAAGATCACAATCCTGTGATTGTGGGGGTGTCAGAGTCCACCACTTCTTCATCTCTGTTTTAACTTCAAATGGTTGCTGAACAAATGATCATTAAGTTGAGGTCTACCTGTAAAATTCTATACCAAAAAATGCCTATAATACTGTAATATTTAAAATATTCTGTATACTGTAAGTTATTCTGATATTGCCTCATTTCCTGAGTATGTCAATATTTAGTATGCATTTAGCATGCTTTCTTAGTTAGTGGCATGTATGCTAAATCACTAAACAGTCTCTAAATTAGAGTTCCTAGTTTGCATAAAATATGAACTTACTTGAGAAAAAAACATGGGTTTCGCAGAGCTAAGGATGAAATATGATAAACATTGGTTAGTAATTTCCATTCCACTAGCAGGGACTGATTGCATGTGGCACAAATGTGAATTAGAATGATGATCTACTCTATGCCTTCTCCATAATACTAAAAAATATTGTGTGAATGCCTCAAGTGACCAAAACTATGATGGACAGTAGAAGTCAATATCCATAGGTATATTTGGTGATGGCCATATGAAAGATTGTGATTTGGAATGTAAGATAAATAAATATGCCCATGAATAAATATATCTGTGAATTAACAGTGAAACAATGGTAAGAAAAGTAATTATGTTTGTGAAATCAAGAAAAAGGATATAATAGATGAGGATAGTTTAATCCTGCAAAATGAAGCTGATAAATGAAGTTGCTGTAGATATAGAAATGATATAGATTTAATTATGAATAAAAGAGATAACTTTTACATCAGAAAATATGAATTGATGTCATCCAGATTATTGTGCACAGACAGATGACAGCTATATTTATGCTCTAGCAAATAGTGAAAATGGAAGGATTTGAAGTGGACATTAGTAAATACTTAATGACACTCTGAGTTAACGTATTGGGGAAAATTGTATTCTTTTAAATGGCATTGGTGAAGGAAAGAAAACACAAAAAGAAATGACTGGACCCTTTGGAAATCTAAGAATGAATGAGGATGGTGACTGGTAAATATCTGCTTAGAAAAAAAAGCTCATTTGGAAAATATGGTTTAAGCATACAGATAGTCCTCAACTTATGGCCACAAGTAGGACTGGAATTGGTAGTGGTAAGTGTTGCAGTTGTTAAGTGAGTCATCACATGACTGGACCTAATTTTATGACCATTTTCTTGTAGAGGTAAACAACCACAGTGGTTAAGTGAATCAGATGGTTGTTAAGTGGATCTCATAGTCATTAAGTGAACCCAGTTTTCTCAATTGATTTTGCTTGTTGGATGGCTGCAAATTGCAATTATGTGACCACAAGATGCTGCAACCATTGTAAATTCAAGTTGGTTGAAAAGTACCTGAATTGTGATCATATGATTCTGGGATGTATGTGATGTGACAAATATAAGTTTGAGGACAGATCATAAGTCACTTTTTCAAAGTCTGTTGTAACTTGTAATCTTTTTAAATGAACACTCATAATTTGAGGACTATCTGTATGAGTTTTCATGCATACACATCCTTGTTTTATTCAGGAGTTCAACATGGCATACATAGCACTCAGTCTTATTTTTCTCTGCATTAACAATCCAGTGAGACAGTTTAGGCTAGGAGAAAATGGCTAGCTAGCCCAAAGTTACTCAGTGAGCTTTCATAACTGAGGGTAGACAAGAACTTAGGCCTTCCCCTCATCTAGTCCAACATTTTAGCCATTAAACCACACTTGGAATATACATTAAAAACAACTGATTTGATCATTTATGATAGAAAATTGAGAAAGATAATAAGGATGCAGAGATGATAAGAGATTCTGAATGTAAAACAGTCCATTAAAAAAGATGAATGAAAAGGACTTCATAAATGTAAGAATGTTAAAAAAAGACTAAGATTGTAGGCTTAGATGATGATGACTGGACAAATGTTTAGATATAGATAAGGTTGCTTACAGAATGTAGTGATGTTATCCAGTTGTTTCTTTTCAATTTTTTTTTACTATTCCTGAGCATTTTTCTAAAGGATGTTACCCTGCCATTGAACCTGCATTTCCTTTCCAAGCAGATTGAACACTGTGAATACTTTAATGATATAGTAACGTATGTACTTAGAACTATTTCTGTCTTCTGCAGAAGGACTCCCTCACAGGTCTGTAGTTTGGAATTATCATTGGGCTGCACAAAAGTGGGATTGTAGGAACTGATACTCCTTGGGGTTTGGGACAAGAATAGCAACAGATTGACTTTAATGAGATAGGAATGTAAATACTTAGGCTCTTTCATTGCAAACAACAGCTTTAAGTACTTGATCCAGATTTTGCTTGATATAATGGGCAGAAGTCTGGGGAAGTACATTCAGATATGCAATATTCTGTTACTATACCTTTGTAATAAAAATAACATTAGCATGTCTTTGATGTCCTAGTCTGGTTACCTTGAAGGGTTGACATCATGTTTGCAAATCTCAATGAGCTTCCCTCTTCCCTTCTTTTCTCTTTGGGAAAACTGGAAGGGGAGAGTCTTGTCTGAGATTCTTACTTGGGTTATATTTCTGGCCTATATTCTTTTTGTCTTAGTTGCGGCTTTTGTTTCTTCCTCCCTCCTTATTACTTCTGCTTACTATATGTAAGTTAAATAGTGCTCTTGATAAAGTAGCTGTGTAAAGACTGCAGCTGTACCTGATAATTGGAAGAGTGCGGTAATCATCCCTCTATAGCAGGGGGGTCAAATTGCCGGCCGTGAGCCGGTTGCATCATGTGGAGGCCGTGCCCACCCCAGCTCCGGCAATGCAAAAAAAAGTCACGATATATCGCGACACGTCACGTGATGCAATGAGTTTGACAACCGTGCTCATAGCATTAGGTCAGTCAAGAGATGTTCAGATGTTGGCTTTCAACAGCTCACTGAGAAATATACGAATGTGAGAAAGTTTAGACGAAGCATATGATAGGGTAAAAACAGATTCAGAATACTACAGATCAGGCTGACATCAGTAACTGGAAAGATCCTGGAAAAGATAATCAAGCAACAGATCTGTGAAAACCTAGAAGCAAGCAAAGTTATAACCAGAAGCCAACGTGGGTTTGTAAAAACAGATCATGCCAAACAAATCTTATTTCATTCTTTGACAAAGTGACTAAATTAGTAGATCAGCAAAATGCAGTGGACAAAGTATACTTGGATTTTAGTAAGGCATTTGATGAAATAGACCAAATCTCTTTCTTAGTAAGCTAAAAAAACGTGGAATAGACAGCATCACCACCAAATGGATTTGTAATTGACTGACAAATTGCATTTAACATGTAGTTCGTATTGGAACTAAATCTACATGGAGGAAAGTAAGTAGTGAAGTACCCCAAGACTCCATTTTTGGCCCTGTACTCTTCAATATCTTCATAAACGATTTAGATGAGAGAATAGAAGGGGAAGTAATTAATCTGCATATGACACTAGGCTGGCAGGAATAGCCAACACCCCAGATGATAGGCTCAAGATCCAGATGCATCTTGACAGACTTGAATACTGGGCCCTATTCAACAAAATGAAATTCAAGGTAGAGAAAAGTAAGGTCTCACACCTAGGAAAGAAAAACCAAAAGTACAGATACACATTAGGTGAAACCTGGCTCAATAGCAGTAACTGGGAGAGGGATCTTGGAGCAGTCATTTAAATTTGAGCCAGCAATGTGCAGCAGCAGCCAAAAAAGCCAATGCAATCCTAGGATGCATTAACAGAGGAATAGAATCACGATCATGTGAAGTACTAGTACCACTTTACAAAGCCTTAGTAAAACCTCTCTTGAAATACTACATGCAGTTTTGGCATCACATTTAAATTAATGGAATGCTTAAGGTTAAATGGGGTGCTTAATGAATATATGACATTAAGCAGAGAATATAACAAGGATATTGCTGTTGAATATATTCAGGAGTAGGTATACAGTACTCTATCAGGAATGCTTTGATAAAACTTCATATATTGATCAGGTATTCAGAAGAGTGGAAGTCTGTCTTCTTTTGAAGGAGAAGCAGTCTATATCTCTTTACTATTTGGATAAACAACATTCTCTTTACTATTACTTTACATCTCTTTATTATTTTGTAAGTAACATTCCTACGAGTATGAAAAGTTGCTCTCCAAGCAACCAGTTTTAAAAAAACGGGTAGTGAGATGATATAATTATTCAGGGACAATAAATTAAACTATAAAAAAACATGAAAAGTGAATAGGTCAAAGCAAGTCAAGTGAATGGCTGGAGAGAACAAAAAACTTTGTAAGAGACTGAGGAGATCCTCAAAAACAGAGGTGAGAAGTTTACAAAATTGTTATATGAAAGTGATACTGTAGGCAGAGAGATTTGCAAGGATATTGTTTTTCATAACCTGCCTATACACAAAACATACGTAGGTTTCATTTGAAATGTAAGGAGGAGGGAATGTTGAAAATAACATTTCCTAATTCAGCCATACCTTGACAACAGTAAGGTTCAGGGCGCCCACTATTAAGGGGATGCGCTGCAGAAAGGCTTCCAACCAGAGGTTGCTGGCCTCCCGTTTCGCCGGGTCATTCTCCTGCAGGAAGTAGATGAGTCGCAGCGCTCGGGCCTTAAGAAGAGGGCGCGCAGGCTCATTGCCCGAGCCCAGCGTGACGCCCCCCAGGAAGAAGCCCAGGAACACCCGGTCGCGGAAGACCGGGAAGGTTAAATTGGGCCGTAACATCTCGATGTAGCCCGGGTTATCCTGGACGATGCTCAGGAGTGGGTTGGGGCTGATGCAGTAGCCAAAGTTTCGCGCGCAAAGATGGTCGAAGGAGAGCCGCGCCGCCTGGATGCCGCGCACCGCCTGATCTATTTTCAACAGCTCGGCGAAAGCCTCCCGAGTCAGTAGCGAGTCATGGCGTCGGGCCGCCACCGCGATTAAAGTGGCATAAGCGCCCTCAGTGCTCAGTCTTTCCGCAGAGAAGTGATCGGCGTCGTCGGTGTAGAAGTACTTCTGCACGAAACTACGCTCCACTTTGGCGGGGCCTTCGATGGGCGTGAATTGCTCCTCCAGGTCGTTCGGTTGGCGGCTGGGTAGGAAGATGAAGCCGACTGACAGGGCGCCCGAAAGCACCAAAGGCACCAGGAGATAAGGCCACGGGTAGGTGCCCACGGAGGCACCTAAGGCGCGTAGGGCGCGTGAGAGGGGCTCCTGCAAGCAGTCGGTGCGGCAGTAGCGAATCGCCATCTCCCCTTTGGTCTTCTCGTCCCAGGGCCCGGCGCGACCGCTTCCGCGCCTCGGTGTCTTCTCCGGCTCTCTGGCTGAGCGACCGTTATTCGCAGGACCGGGGCGCATTCCATTTGGCGCGGCTGCCCTCGCGCTCGTGAATACGCGGGGCGGATTCCTGAGCGAGGAAGTTGGCCCTTTGGAGAAGGAGCCTGTAGCCTTCTCTGCTCCTTGCTTAGGTGGTTTTTGTACAAATACCATATATGTTTAAATTCCCCAGGCAGGGAAACTTAACTGCTACTCCTCCTTCACTCCATTCCTGCTGGAAAAATTCATACTTTAGTAACACTGATTGTAGGACAATCACAATTATGAATAATGCAGTATAAACCATGGTTTCTTAAAATGTGTCCTAAGAAGCATGGGTGTCCTTCATGGCCCCTTCAGGGGTCTATGAAATTAAAATGATTTGCCAATCTGTGCAAAATAATATAACATTAAAATACAATCAATCAATTTTGTGAAGAGGCATCAAATGCAGCAATTTTAATTTTTAATATGGTAAACATTTAAAAAACATTTACCATACTAAAGAAAAAGAAAAGTTAAGAAATAATGATATAAATATCACTTCTGTTGTCAAAACTATTTGTATTCAGAAAGAGGGGGGGGGAAACTATACCTTTGCAAGGTGGCTTTTTCACACACTCTCTCTCTCTCTCTCTCTTTCTCTCTCTCACTCTGAGCCTTACACAGTGCAAAAAGCAATCTCTATCCCAAAATTTGTAGCAGAAAAAAAGAAGGAAATAGTGTTTACGGCAGGAAATGAGTATGGAATTGTATCTAGGCAAGCATTTCTTGAAAAAAGTTACATACCTTCTCCTTTATCTCTCTCTAGTTGTCTCTTTATATTAAAAAAAAAAAACCCACGCTGAAAATGTTCAATCTGTTTACAAGCTCACTGAGATGTAGGGGTCTTTTCTGCTCAAAAGATACTGTGACGTGTTTCTGGCTTAGTGGGAGTGTTGAATCTGCAACTTTAAAGAGAAAGTAATGGAAACTTGAACCAATTTCCAGTGGAAGTAGTGGATCAATTATCAATAACCTAGTTTAAACATACTTGGAGTAAAAACATGTCCATCATCCAACAAAAATTTAAAAAATAAAAATAAAGTAATAAATTGATTAATTAAAAAGAAAACAAAAACAGCAGCAACAAACTCAATGGACCACTAGGTCCTTTTCTGCTGTTGGTTTTCTATGTTTCTGTGATAATTAAAAATAATAAATTGGGAGGAATTCATTCAAATAAACAAAATTACTTGGAATATTCGTTGGGTTCTTTCACAAACTATGTTGATGTGCTTTCTTCCTTTACGTTGCAAGGAGTCTAAAATGTGCTTCCTCCACAGCCTATCAACCCTTCAAAGTAACAGGCTTGCAAGGATTCCAGAAAAGCCATTTTATCTTTGTATGGTATAACACATACCAGTAATAGATTCATGAAAATCTGGCAGATTTTCCTTTCCCAGAGAATCAAGGCAGCATTTGATTTCTACTTTTAGACAAAATCTTGGGTATCTCTACCTTTTGAAATCTACAATTTCATGTGAATGCCACACAGTTAAGAGGAAAGCTAAGACCAACATGGCGGATTCTGCCTGTCAGGATGGGAAGCCCCTCCCATAGCTTGTTAATCTGTGGGCTCCAGATTTGAAACTGCAACACTGGAGGTGGAAATTGAATCTGGCTTCTTTGCTCTGGATGTAATTCTTCTCTCCCCTGGTTTTACTGTCACTTGGGGGAAACTGAGGAAAGGAAGTATCAATTGCATTTTAAAAGGGGGAAGAAAGAAAGGTTGTTCAGAGCCCCGCCCCACCATTTAAGATATTAAATATTTAATAAAATCTTGTACTGGGGAGAGAAAATGACCTATATCTCTTTTTTTCCAAGACTGAGCTAAGAAAAAAAATTGCATCATGAAACTACTCACTATTACACACACACACACCGCTCAACACTTCTTGCTCTAGAGGCTGAGAGTCATGTTTTGAGAAACAAATGTTTTAATCATTACTCCATTTATGGGGTTGGGTAAGAAAGAGGTGATACGGTGAACATAGATCCTCTCCAAACAGCAAAGCCACAGAATGAAGGGATGCTTTAAACAACCTAAAATTGGATCCCAAACTTTTATTTTTGTGATTTTGCTTACTTTAACCTCACTTTTTATGAAAAAAGCATCTGTTTAGGGCAGGGGTAGGCAACCTTGGCTCTTTTATGACTCGTGGACTTCAACTCCCAGAATTCCTGAGCCAGCATGAGCCAGAATTCTGGGAGTTGGTCCACGAGTCATAAAAGAGCCAAGGTTGCCTACCCCTGGTTTAGGGCATCAGCTTTGCCTTCTTGCAACGGTTTTCCTTTTGAGAAAGGGCCGACTTTCCACACGCTCCTAAGAGCAATCATCACACTAAAACTCACACCGGTATATTTTCGTTCCAGCCTTCTTTGCTAAAACTCTATCATAGAGTTTGTTGTGAGGCAAGAGGAGAGCATTTTCTTCCGGCGGGCGGGTCTTTTTAGTTTGGTCCGGGAAAACTTCAGAGCGAGCAAGAGTGAGACTGCGATGCCCCCATCTGAGATGGCAACCTCACTACTGGTGGATCACAAAGCGGACAAGCACGAATGGCTGGAGGCCCGAATTAGCAGGAAAGGACGGCGATCTTTTCGAGCGGCCGGGATGGAGCGGTAGGAAAAGGAGAGAAAAGTGGCGTTGCACGAGGAGGTACCTGCGCCTGCCGGCAGGGGGCCAAGCAGAAAACGGTCGCTAGGCAACGGAGTGTCTCTAGCAAGAGATGGGAAGCTCCGGAAGCAGCTCAGAGACGCGCCCGGGAAGAGAGGCGAAGATGTTGCGTTATGGTCCCCATACCAACTGTATGCACCACCTTTTATTATGTGCTCTCCGCACCTTGGGTATCTCCGTGGGATCCCGACCCTAGCCTTTCCTCCTGGGGCATTTGCTGCTTTTGGGCGCTCTGACAACCGGCCTCGTCCTCCTGCCCTTCCATATAGAATGGAAATACTTTACACAATTCGTGTCTCTTTTTCTTCACCATTGCAGATGGGTATCATTTAAAAGCCAGGAAATAGATAAATTATTTCTACTCGTTTATAGTTAAGTACCTCCAATTTTAATGAAAAGGGGAAGTTGGTAATTTTCTTATCTATCTCCCACTGTATTCTTTTCTATAGATTCAAAAATTACTCCAATTCACGAACTTCTAGTTGCGTGTTCTGGTTTGTTTGAAATCCTTCCTGCATTATAGTTCCACGCGAATGCACAGAAGAGGAACAAAATCCTTGAACAGTGTAGAAATAGCGAGGTTTTGAATCTTCTGGTAGTGTCCTAGGGAACTAAAATTCTTTGTTTACAATTGGAAATAAAAAGATTGGGCTACAGTGCTCTGTACTGTTAATAATAAATAAGATAGTAAGTGTTATTTCTAAGTAGAAATGGATATGTATAGAAAAGAAGTAAAAAAATGAAAAGGTTTCCCCTGTCCAATCATGTCCAATTCACGGGGCAGAGCTCCATTTCCTAGCTGAGGGAATCAATCAGAATAGAGCTGGAAGGGATCTTGGAGATCTTCCAGTCCAACCACCTGCTCAAGCAGGAGACTCTATATCATTTCAGAGAGGTGGCTATCCAGTCTTTTCTTAAAAACCTCAGTGATGAAACTTACAACTTCTGAAGGCAAGCTACTGGTTAATTGTCCTGTTGGGAAGTTTGTCCTTAATTCAAGGTTGCTTCTCTCCTTCATTAGTTCCCATCCGTTGTTTCTTGTACTGCCCTCTGGTGCTTTGGTTCCTTTGCTGAATTATTTTCCCTTTACACTGACAAATGTATAATGAATTTCTCAATATTTATTAATATGAACCACTACCTTCATGGTCAGGTGGCTGGTCGGCCCTGCTTCATCTCTCCCTCTCCTCTCTCTTTCTCCTCACCCTTCATTTGCAAAAGCCCCCCTCTCTCTTTCTCTCTCTCTCACACACACACACACACACACACACACACACACACACTTCCCCAAAAGCCTTTCCTCTCTGCCTCTCACACACACACTTCCCCCAAAGCCTTTCCTCTCTGTCTCTCTCACTGCTTCTCTGACACAAGCCTTTTCTGACTCTTTCTCCAGCATCTTTTTTTCCCTCTCTTGCCAAAACTGCCTCCTTTTATATCCTCTCCAGTCTCTGTCCTCTTCCTCCTTTTTCTTCTGGGTATACTGGAAATGCCGATCCTGGGGCTTTTGTTTTGCTCCAACAGCCCTGCAGCTCTTGATGACGCTCTCATGGCAAGTCCCGGGCTGCACCGCTTTAGCTCGTTCCCTTCCCCCCCCCCCGCTATACTTGGCTAGGCTAGGCAGGGCTGCGTACCACCTGCCAGGTGCCAATGTACGCGTACCACCGGTTGAAAAGCCCTGAGTTAAGCAACTCTGCTTTCTCTCTGCTGCCTGTTACTTCCTTGCCATCTTCTCTCTTTAGTGAACCACTGTCACATTGTCTGAAGACTCTTCCATGGTTATGTGGCTGGAATTACTATATGCTGAGGTGCACAGAATGCTGTTACCTTCCCACCAAAGTTAGTTGCATTTACATGCTTTCAACTGCTAGTTGGCAGGAGCTGGAGCAAGAACCAGAGCTAACCCCATTGTATGGCTTGGATTTCGAACTGCCAACCTTTCAGTTGACAAGCCCAGAATAGAAATACTACTACTTTTCGGAGCAATACTTGTATTTTGAGCAGTTGTCACATTGTTACTCCACTAAACCTGGGAATTTACTTATACAGACCACCAGGAGGCAGAACATGACCAGTTTCATCCTTCTGGTGATCTATATAGCTAAAAATACTGCACAGAATTTACACTATATAAAGAAATTCCCCCCCTTCTCCTTCAAAGATCAAGGAATGGAAGTCATGGAAGGCCTCATGCATGGGGCATAACATAATGGAACATCCATCTCGCTGCTTCTCTCTCTGAGAACTTAAGAGACATTGGACTGTATATACAATTCTAATAAATTTAAATACCTGTGAATGGCTGAAATGTGTTTTTTAAATTATAACAGATACATATAAATACTAGCGGGTGATCATTTCCTGGTATGAGTGTATCAGGGATTGCTGTCCATACGCTGTAGGAAATATTGTGGTAAACTAGAGAAAACAGCCCATGTGACTAGCAAAAAAACAGATTTAAGACTGAAATGTTAAACAAATTCATTTTTTTTTTAAATAACTGTATGCATTGTAATTCTTTTTCTACAATATGCCCATTTTCATTTGACTCATTCCTTTTTTTTCTGAATAAGTTTATTTAAGATTTGACTGCATCTATTTTAGGCTACATGTTTGCAAACGTTGACAAGCTGTAGTACCTTGTTAAGCATTAAAAAAAAAATATCCCAGAACTCCTGATCTATAAAATGCAGCGGTGGCACTTTTATTGTGGGTGAACGCATCTCAACATTTCCACTATGGATGCCCCTTATTATTATTTTTTAAATAATGTTTCAAAACTGTCACTAAACAAATGGTTTTAAGTTGAGGACTACCTGTATAAATGTATACATACATATATGTGGATGTGCATGCTCATTTTGTTATCTACTTGCTTTGATATTTGGCACTAGATTTTTTTTTTTCATTTTTTTGTAGTATATAATTTTATTTTTCAAAAAGAAAGAGAAAAATGATGGATAGCACTATAGATGTTTAATACTGTATTACATTTATTTGTCAATTTCTAATTTTTAATAAGCAGAAGTCTTTAAGTGTTCACTTAAATAATAAAATACGTAAGATGATCACTGCATTTGGAAACTATGCTTTTATTTTAAATAAATACGTAGATAAATTCTTTCCTCTGAAATCTCACTTAGTGAACTTTGTTGTAACATTTTACAGTGTACATCATTTCTTTTTTTTTTTTTAATTATTATTTTTATTTTTTTAAAACAACAAAACATAACACACATAAACACACAGTGTATACTCCTTTTTTTTTTTAAACAGCAATTTCGTAACTGTAATCTTCTATTATTTACATTTTTCCCCCCTTATTCTTCTTTTAAAAAATATTTGTCCTTGTTGTCCCATTGTTTCTTATTTCCATTTTCTTCGTTCATACTATATTTCATACTAAGAATAATACATATTATTACTATACATTATTATACATTATTATATACACATTTTCCCTTTCTTGACCTTTCTGCATTTATTTTCATTTATTATTTCTAGTCTCCAACCAATCATACCACTTATTCCATATTACATAGTACTCTGTCTTCCTTTTCTTTTATCTCTTTTGTTAATTTGTCCATCTCCGCACAGTCTAAGATTTTCCTTATCACTTCTTCCTCTGATGGTGTATTCTCATTTTTCCAGAACTGTGCGTAGACTATTCTTGCTGCCGTTGTTATATGTAAGATTAAGTACCGTATTTCTTTACTGTATTTTCTATTTAAGATACCCAGCAGAAAGATCTCTGGTTTCCAATCTACAGGTTGATCTATTATTTCTACCATCCATCTTCTTATTTTAGTCCAGTATTTTTTTGCAACGGGGCATGTCCACCATAGATGGTAATATGTTCCATGTACCTTTTTACATTTCCAGCATGTCGGTGAGTTGTTCTGGAACATCTTAGCAAGCTTTGCTGGTGGAAGATGCCATCTGTAAAACATCTTCAACTGATTTTCCTTGAATGCCGCAGACATAGTCATTTTTATGTTTGTTTCCCATATTTTTTCCCATTTCGCCAATTCTATGTTGTATCCGAAATTTTTTGCCCATCTAATCATTGTGTCTTTGACAACCTCATCTTCCATTTTATATCTCAGTAGATATTTATATATATTACTAATTAATTTTATTTCTGTTCCATGTATAATTTTATCCAATTCTTGCGATTCTTTTTGTATTTCGTATAATTTTTTGTCCTCTGTATATTTAGATTGGATTTGTGTGTATGTCCACCAATCAATCTCTCTGCCCACATCTTGTTCCAATTCTTGTTTTGTTTTCAAATTTCCCTGTTCATTTACCAATTCCTTGTATCTAATTATCTTATTTATGTCCAGTAGGTTTGGGTGTTTCAGAGCTTCTATTGGGGATAGCCACATTGGAATTCTTATATAATGTTTTTGTTTTATCTTTTCCCAAGTCTGTAGCAATGCATCCCTAACTATATGTCTTCGAAAGTATCTATGTACTTTATATTTTTCGTCCCATAGAAATGCATGCCACCCCGCTTGCAAGTCGTGTCCTTCAAGTGTTAAAATTCTAGTATTTTCCAATTTCATCCATTCTTTTAGCCAAGTTAGGCTTGATGCTTGATAATATATTTCCCACTCTGGTAATGCCAATCCCCCTTTATCTTTCGTATCTTGCAAGAGTTTTAATTTAATCCTAGGTTTTTTCCTTTGCCATATAAATTTAGTAACCAATTTATTTAATTCTTGAAAGAATGTTTTCCCTAGTTTTATTGGAATAACTTGGAACATGAATAATATTTTTGGCAATATATTCATTTTGATCGTTGCAATCCTCCCTAAAAATGAAATTTGTAGGTTTTCCCAATTTTCTAAATCTTTTTTTATCTGGTGTAGTATTTTATCATAATTATCCTCCTTAATTGAGGAGCACTTCGCTGTAAGCCAAATCCCTAAATATTTTATTTTTTTTGTTACGCTTATTTTTGTTTTATCTTCCAATTCGCTTTCCTGTGCCTTTGTAAGATTTTTGGTTATTACAGTGTACATCATTTCTTGATAGCATCACTCAGATATTTTATCTAAGCTGTAAAAGTTATGGAAATGTTTCATGACATTAGAAAAGATGCATTTTCTTCCTGGAACTCTGATTGGAGTTAATGGAAATTGCACGTGCGAGCATGTATTTGGCAGTAGCTACATCACTTGTTTAAGTTTCAGGCTAGGAATGCAAATCAGAGAAGATTGGCTAAGGAAAATATCCAGAAAGTGCATGAAAAATAAGTCAATCATGTTTGAAATTATGGCCAGGTTCTGATATGGTAATTATATATGACAATTGTTAACCTCCTGGAAGACATACATGAAGGAAAAAGATAAACTACCTCAAAATTGTATGACTCTTCCATTGAATGAATTATTGTTGAAGGCCAAGCCAATTAAGATACTGTCCATATAGGATTTAATCCAGTTCAGGATTCTGATGTTGGGAGATAGCAGTGATGAGAAAGGAGGCATTAACTCTTTGCTTTCCATTGCAATTCTAATCAGCAAATTTCAAGGGTTGCTCTTTTTTCAGGAAAGAGAGCCTAGGAATATCTTCAATACAAATGGGTGTGGCCCTTCAGTCAGGACTTGATAGAGGTAGCATGTTCAAAGGCTCAACATTCTCTGTTAAGCATAATGCCCCTCAGCCCTTCTTTATTTTTCAGTATTTTTGAAATAAAGGGAAATAATGATTAAGCCTTAAGGGTCTGGGAGTGAGAAGAAGACAATGTTGAGAGACAGGAGGGGCGGGGGGAGGACTGACATTGCAAAGAAATCCTTGTGCTTTGATTGAATGCCAGGGGAATGTGGCTAAGAACAGTCCTGTATATCCAGTTTAGAACGCTTCCCCTAATAGATTTTTTTGGGGAAGAATTAGGCAAGCCACATGCAGGATGATGTTATACAATGTGCTGTACTTCACACTGATCATGTATCAATATTTTTTTTTGTTCAGGACTGTGTTATGTGATATTTGTAAACCATATTTTATGACTTCTCAGCTTTGTGAATGGAGCTACCGTGTTCTTTTTAACAGCTCATTAATCAAGCTACATTTTAGCATAATATCTGAACCTAGTTCAAAAGGTAAATATTTTTACCTTTAAAATATGAATTTACTTAGTTGGAATCCCTCTCTGCCACCCATCCAATTATTGTTGGATCCTCCTTATTCATCCCTCTCATACACATATTACAACAGTGCATAAATAGTTGAAGACACACGAGAAAACAGTAGGCAATAGTGGGGTTATCTGTAGGTGTAATTAAAAAAAATTCTCCTGTCCAATCATGTCAAATTCTAGGGGCTGGTATTCATTTCCAGTACTGTCCTGACACTTCCGTGGCCAGCATGACTATATGCCAGAGCACATGGAATGCTGTTGCCATTCCATCAAAGTGGTAACCAATTTATCTATTCACATTTGCATGCTTTTGAACTGCTAGGTGGGCAGGAGCTGGGGCAAGAATCGGAGCTCACCAAGGGACCCTAAGTTGTTTTCCATCACAACATTTAGAAAAGTTCTATGTAGCCAATTTCTTAAGTACATCCTACAATGATTACTTTGTGCTTTTCTTGTGTAAGAAACTTGTGTAAGAAACTCTAAAACTGTATTGTGTAAGGAATTTTATGAAGGAATTATATAAAGGGATTGTGTAAGGAACTCTAAAACTATATTATAGGGTGATACTATTCTTTGTATATTGGGCAACCAGATATTACGTTGAATACCAAACCAGCAGTTTCAGGGACATAAGGTATTATAAAATAAAAGGTAGTATTAGTTCTCCTCAGAAGGGTAATATGGTTTTTCAGGAAAGAACTAGAAAACATGCTTTTCAAAAATAAATAATATGGCTGTGTTGCTGTGCAAAAATATTCTGTATACCTGTATAGATAAAGTCTGACCAAGAACTACTTGGATCTTTCAGAAAGTGATTCAAATGAGATAGCATGTAACATTTCAAGATGTATTTAATTACAATGGACTGCTATTTTGAGATGATCCAGCCAATCTGAAACCTTGTAAAATGTCCTGTATTTCACAGCAGAAAACTGAATGCATATTCAGCTTTATTGCTGCCATCTAAAAGCTATTAAAATTCTCTTCCCTCTTTTTAAGAACATTATAATAACTTGAGTAAATCTTGCCTTCTCTCTCAAAGAACATGGAGACCCAATGGAAGACTTGGTGGTGGTAATGGCTGTTTGGGGAAAGAACATTCTAGCCATCCTCTTGCATCACTACTTCATATTACTTATCTATTACAGGATACCTGTCCCTCATTTCCACGAAAACAACTCATAGACCAATTGTGAGACTAGACATGTGTTGAACATGAAAATCTGCCCATAAATAAAATTGAGAAGTCAAATCCTGGGAGTGAAATGGCCACAATGCTGGCTGGGTATGTTCAGAAAGGGAGGGAGGAGAGTATTCCCACACACCTCCCAAAATTCCCAGATCATCAGATCTTGTTTCCAAGGTAACCAGTGACAAAGCCTTATACAATTTAAACACCTTGAACCTGTCAGAATCAGATTAAGGAGAAAAATAACCTACTGAGTAACTTTGGGTATGGTTTTAAACAATGGTAGGATTCATGGGATATCATAATATCCATGGATGACGTTTCCTGGATTGCAAGGCATATGGAAGCACATCTAATGCAACGTAGGGAGGTCTACAGATATGCTCAAAAAAGACAAGGTCAGCCGCAATGGTGCAATCAAAGCATATTGAAAACGGGTAGAGTTTTGCAGTCACCCTCCTGAGATTCTTTTAACTATATCCTGTGGATATCACTCCCGCAATGGGAGCCATTTCACGACATTACGAGCCTATTTTAGCTCCGAGAATTCTTGATTTGAAAAATGTTTCCATCTGTCTGAATGTCTTTTTTTGATAGAAGCCAGTAGGGGGCGGTGAAGAACCATTAGACATATCATTGTTCCTGTGTTTTATCAGACTGACAGTAAAACTTTGTACTGACTGCAAGAAGAGTTTGCTATGAAGTTCTTTGCCTAATCTCTCCAAAGCTATCATTTTTCCAATGGAAACATGTACGACGCATCCTTTCCCTGCAAACAATCACATCAGCAATTACCTTAATGGAAAATCAGATGGCTACTTACAGCCTTTGTCTGCTGAATCCATAGTGGAAACTGTCCAGGAAAAATATATTGGCTGCTCTTTTTGCATCAACTTGTAGCATTAATAGATTTTGGCTGCTTTTTTTGTACCAAGTTGTAACATTAATAGATTTAACTCTCTCTGGAGAGGCCTAATTCTAGACTTGATTTAGCAAAAGACTATGTTACTCTTACAAATTAAAAAAAAAAGCTGGTTGGAAAAAGTTGAGATGCTAATAAAGCATATTAAGACCTCAAATATTTGCATGTCTGGTATGAAACGTTTGACTAAACTGGCAATTTACTCACAGGGTGTGGGATGTAAGAATAACTTATTTAGATGCAAAATTTATCTCACTTCCTCAACAGGTGCATAAAAGTTCAAGAGCAAAGAAAGAAAAGAAAATCAAAGATGACATTTATTTTTGCATGGGACAAAGAGGCTATTAAGAACTAAGTATAAGATGTTGTTTCAAGACTGTCAAGAAATGAAAATTTGCAGCTGGAACAGGATGTTCCAGATGCAAAAATATTCGTTTATAAATTTGCCTCATGTATTTAATGGAAAACTTTAATTATGAATATGAAAATGGAGCAAAAGAAGTGCACACACACAAACACACACACACACACACACACACTTTTGGAAAAAAATAATAAAAGAGGAACTTAAAAAAATAATTCCTCCTTTCTTTGCCCTTACATAAAATGGTAATTCACTTACTCTTCTTTCTCTGTCCTAATAGTTGCATGATTTGTTAGTGCTTCTTCATATCTATGGGGTACAGCCACTTTTAAAGATTAGTAGATCAGGACAACATTTCTGTGAATGGTTGCCAATCTGGCAAATTTCTAACCTTTTTTTTTTAAATTTAAAATTAGACTAGAAATGTGCAGGAACAGTTCTCAAATCATGACAGTGTTGTGTGGTCAAATAGCTGTTCTTAGAAGTTACATTTTTCTATTAAGAATATTATCTTTTTAAAAAAAGAGGGAACATACTATTGTACCTTGTGTATAAAAGAAAAGGAACTTTTGTCAATCCTGGTATCCCCTACCCAGTTTTCTCTCTGAATTTAAACAAAATTTTGGCTATCATCTGTTGCATTAACAAACTGTTAAAAATGAAACATTCTGATAGGCTTTATTTTGGTTTTCAGAAGGACTGTTTTAGTATCTGATCACTGATATAGGAAGAAACTATCACCTGCCTCCTAAGATTACCTGGAACACTCCCTTAAATTTTGCGCATCAAGGAATAATTAAAAAAGAAATGTAAAAGACACCTAGGTATCAAACTGCTGTTTGTGTACATTTGGTCTCTTTACCTCCAAAAGAATGAGGAATCTGGATGAGTCGCTGCATATTCATGGCCATTTTTAGGTTCCATAAACTTACTCCAAGAAGTTGCCATCCTCATTATGGAATGTAGATTTATTAATGGAACACATTGTGTACAATTCCATGCAACTGCACAATTAAAGACTCATTTAGAAGCACCACTGGCATTAGGTTGACTCTTTAATGTTGATTTCCAAGTCAAGAGAATGATGCACTGTTCTGTGAATCACTGAGTGCCTGTTGCTACAGTCCCTTCCTTTGAAAGAGAGAACTCTGGTCCCTAATTCACAAATCTTAACATTTCTCATTTGGTTAAAACGGTAATGGTAGCAGAGAGTGAATCATCCAAATACCTTAAGGAACCTTTTGAAATCTGGTGCTCTTCAAAGGAGATTGGACTTCCCAATTCTAGCCAGCACAGTAGGCAGGCAGGTATTAGGTTGAACAAGATCCTCTTAAGTCTCCTAAGAGTCTTTCTTCATTTGGAAAAAGAATGTAATCCTGCCAGAAGAAGGTGCACACTCTCCCTTCCTCACCTTCAGGACACTTTTCTGCGGAGAAACAAAAATGCAAATGATTTGCAAATGTGGGGTCAGGGGATCACAGATGGTGCAGCCTTAGTTGCTAGGTCTGCAGATTTTCGGCTCTTTTTTTGTCTGTCTATAAGAATGACAGCCAAAAATTCTGGCCTAAATGGAGAACAGAAACTTCTAAATGTCTCATAGTAGTGCAATAAAAGAAGACATTATTGACAGACTTTACTTAATAATGACAGCGTGTTTCATTTTAGTCGTTTAAAAGGCATCGTTATTTCTGCAGAGGAAAGGGAGGACCTCTTCTAAGATTTTATAAGGTAAACATATGCTGACATTAATTATTATAATATTTATCTGCAAAACAGATGGTAATGTTTTCCAAAAACTTGTGAGCAGTGATCAGAATGAATTTATGGAAGTGGTACAACATCTCCAGTGTCTCATCTAGGTGTAACCTTGGATTCTGGTCCATGCAAAGTGCTGCTTTTTCAGCAAAGTTTTACCAGACAGATGGAAAACATTATTAACTACTGTTTTCCTTTCTTGTCAGAAATGTTTTGTCTAATCATCACATAATTACACATCCATATTGTAGTAAATCACACTATATAAACATTTCAAACAGAGTGGAACTATTAAGGTGAAATACAAAATATTCCAGATTTTAAAACAAAACAAATATGAAATGGACCATGCCGAGTAAGAAATGTTAAAATCAAGGCCAGAGAAAAATGAAACTGTACAATTTGGAACCAAATTTTCAGAAAATGATATTCTGTTCATCGAGACAGTCAGGTCCTGGGTGCACTGAAATGCTTTTTCATAAAAATGAGTGAAGTGCTTGGATCAGCCCACACTTGGCACAGATTTCTCAGCTGATCTTGAGAATAACTTCTGAAATATAGCTCTTCAGGATGGGAGCATTCTTATGCTAATTATTTATTTAGGAATGGCAACTTCTTCAACTCCAAGCCTTTGAAGCTCCTATTCTTCCTGCAAGTTGTATTTATTTTCTTTGCTGTTGCCAAAAACTATTTGAATTATAGCAGGGACTGCTAGGTACTTATACTGTATAGGCACTCGAAGAATGGACTATTGAACAATATAGGTAGTCCTTGACTTGTGACCACAATTGAGTCCAAAATTTAAGTTGTTAAGTGAGACATTTGGTAAGTGAGTTTTCCCCATTTCAACCTTTCTTGCCACAGTTGTTAAGTGAAACACTGCAGTTGTTAAATTAGTAACACGGATGTTAAGTGAATCTGGCTTCCCCATTGACTTTGCTTGTCGAAGGTTAAAAAAGGTGATTCACATGACCATGGGACACTGCAACCGTCATAAATATAAGTCAGTTGCCAAGCATCTGAATTTGGATCACATGACCATGGGGATGCTGCAATGGTTGTAAGTGTAAAAAATGATCATAAGTCATTTTTTTCACTGCCTTTGTAACTTTGAATGGTCACTAAATGAACTGTTGTAATTCGAGGACTACCTGTATGTGACAAGTGCTACATACGCAGTATACTCACTAAGCACACACACACTAACACCAGAAATGGCTTTCAAGGATAGGAGGAAGAGCTGCTATCAAAGCATAGTCAGATAAAAGAGGCCTGACTGCCATGAAGGTACTTTGAGTAAACGTCTCATAAAGCTACTCTCTAGTTCACAGAAAATACAGTAAAATGAAGGGAGGAGGAAGCACATTCAGAGTTGGAAGATTTGTTACCAGTTTTACAAAAAAAAAAAAAGTAATACTGGCCTGCATGGCACTGGTTCCTTAATATGGTCTACCTTGAAGGAGTGACAGTAAGGTGGACCTCGTGTTATCACTTGGTTTGCCTTTTGTCCTTACATGCAGGTGTGCCTCCAGCTTGTTCCTTTTGGTTTTGTTATTTGGTTCTGGCTGATGCTCTGAATTAGGATTAGTTCCATGGCTCCTAGTTTTAGAATCATCTTAATTACCCTTGGCTCATTAATCTCATCAGTGCTTTGGTACCTGCCAATATATATACTAAATCATTTGTCCCATATTATTTACTATTCACTATTCAAATCAGATGCATCCTCAGTAGCAATAGCAATAGCACTTAGACTTATATACCACTTCACAGTGCTTTATAGCTCTCTTAAGTGATCTTTCAGAGTCAGCACATTGCTCCCAACAATCTGGCTCCTCATTTTACCGACCTCGGAAGGATGGAAGGCTGAGCTGATCTTGAGCCAGTGAGAATCGAACTGCTGAACTGCTGGAAATTGGCAGTCAGCAGAAGTAACCTGCAATACTGCATTCTAACCACTGCGCCACATGTAAGTGACTAAAGCAGTGTTACTTCACAAGCTCCTCCTCTTTTGTATGTCTAACATGACACTTGCACAAAAGGACCTCAGTTTGTAGTGTGACAGCACATCATTTGTTAAGATATTTAAATTTACTAGTTGGAACAATGGGGTTGTATAATGAGCCAGAACACACAGTTGTAGTTGATTGGTTGAAGAGTGCTGGCTCCTGTGTGAGGTAATCTGCACTGTGATTGGTTGCACTGTGATTGGGTGTGGAGGGGGAGGTTCCCTTTTCTCCTCATGATGCTCCTTTTTGCCTGACTACCTTGTTTGATATAAATACAAATATAAAATATGTTTATTTATATAAAACTATAAGTTCATATCAGTATCTCTGACTTCATGTGGAATTGCTGTGCAATTCACTGACATCATTGCTCTCACCATCTTGGGCAAACTACTAGATTCTGTGGATTTATTCAAATTGTACTTTCTATGGCATCTTTTCATTAAATCAATGTGCATTTAATGCATGCTCAACCAAATAGAATAGAATAGAGCTGGAAGGGACCTTAGAAGTCTTCTAGTCCAGCCCGCTGCTCAAACAGGGGAACCTATACCATTTCAGACAAGTGACTGTTCAGTCTCTTCTTAAAACTCTCCAGTGATGGAGCATTCATGATTTCTGAAGGCAAACTGTTCCACCGGTTAATTGTCCTCCAAGACAAAGTGGTGTGCTAATAATTTAGTATATGGAGACATTTAATATGCAAGTGCAGAGGAGAAGCTGAAAAGTATGGATGGCGGTGGGAAAGAGGAACAGAAAGATCTGTAGGTTCTCTTAAGGTACAGTAGCACCCAATATTTCCCCCTCAATGTGGGCCACTGTTGGTTGGACTCAAGTAATGCCAATCTGATCTATGGTCCTATGGTCCACAGAATGGCACAGCTGGCATTTTGTCTTTTATTGGCGAATTCTAATGGGGAAATAATTAGGATCAATATGGCTGGTAATACCAAGCATACATAGAAGATATCAATACTCACTTACTGCATTAGGAGAAATAGGCATTTATTACACATTCATTCATTTATAAGGGCTATAAACTAATCAACTACTTCCCAGGTATGACAAGATTTGACTTTAGCAGATTAGGCTGCTCAGTCATGTAGGCACCAGGAAAAAAGAAAAAAAAAGAAATATAGAAGAAAGAATGGATTGTGTAATAGTTTGTCCCATGTTTGAACATCATGACACATTTGTCCAGGAGTATAATGCAGCTTCAAAAAGGAAGGCTGCAATTGAGCAATCTTAATATGTACAGGCATTTCAAATGCCTGGAAAGATGCAGAGAAATCATAATAACATGTTGCTCCATAACTGGGAGATGGGCAGACTAGATTCCTTTCCTTCCTTCTTTTCTACACAACTATCATATAGCTCTAGGAGGAAATTTATGTCTTCATTTTCCTCCTCCTCCTCTTCCAAAAATGAATAGAAGTAATGCTTATATTGTAGCATTCACATTTAAAAACATATAGAAAATATAATAAGTAAGGAAGGTATCCCATGAAATGGTTGCATTATTTGAATTCACACTATTAAAAGAGATATTCTATGGATAACAGGGTAATTGGTTCCAGCTCAATGGAAATAAGTAATCACAATTTGAAAAATATAAAATACTGTATGTTTATTAATGAAATATACTGTAGCAGTACCTGCAACTTCTTGTATCTTGCTGTTCATTAAATAAGCCTCTTCTTTTTTGAGCTTTCCTCAGTGAGAACCTTCCTCTTCTCCATTTTGCACAAAGAACAGTTAATATATAAAACCACAATGGCAAGCGTGCACGTGCTTTAACCTCTCACTGATTTTTGGCTCATATGTAACACATCTAGTATCAATTTATAAATCGTACTAAATCAAATATCACACTATTTCATCTTGCACTAATTACAATAAACCTAATAAACAAAAAAGTAGGTGGATAATTAACAAATCAATAAACCGGCAGATCTAAGGTATCACATGAATAATATATTTTAATACATTATTTACAAAGTAGTATTTCTTGTAATAGTTTGGGTTGTTTTGGAAAAACTAAATGTGCAGGTATAGAATAGGCAGTACCTGGTTCAACAGTAGTAATTGTGAGAGGGACCTAGTTGTCCTAGTGAACCCCACACAAGTATGAGCCAGCAGTGTGTAGTGCAGCTGTCAAAAAAGCCGATGCAGTGCAAAAAAGCCAGGCTGCATCCACACAGGGATAATATCTAGATCATGAAAAGTGATAAAACCACACTAGTGAGGCCAGGCTTGGAATACTATGTCCGGTTTTGGTCATCACAATACAAAAAATATGCGGAGACCCTAGAAAGTGTGTAAAGAAGAGCAATAAAGATGATAAAGGGTGTGGAAGTCATAAGATGAACACTTAAGAAAATTAGGTATGTTTAGCTTAACAAAAAAAAAGTTTAGGAGTGACATGATAGCTGCCTTCTGCTACTTGAGGTGCTGTCATAGAGAATATGGGCCTGATTTATTCTGTAAAGCATCTGAGGGTAGAACAGGAAGCAATGGGTGGAAACTCAGCAAAGACAGATCCAACCTGGAACTAAGGAGAAATTTCCTGACAGTGAGAACAACTAATCAATGGAACAGCTTGCCTCCAGGAGTTGTGGGTGTGTCATCACTGAAGGTTTTCAACAACAGATTGGACAATCATTTGTCTGGGATGGTGTAAGTTCTCCTGCCTTGGGCAGGAGTTTGGACTAGAAGTGACATAGGTCTCTTCCAGCCCTATGATTCTGTGAACCACGTTTGTAATTCTTTGCACCAGCTGATCCCACTGTAGCTATACACAAAATGCTGAGGAACAAATAAAGAAAAGAGTGGTTGGTATGGGAGAATTATTATTGGAGTCTTCCCATATCTACTGCCCTTTGAATGTGTTGGGCCACACAACATAGAATTCCAAATCAAGATTGCCATGCTAGCCGGTGAATGATTATGACTATAGTCCCAATATCTGGGCAGTACTGAATTGGGGAAAAGTACAGTAGTCCTCAACTTACAATGTTTTGTTTAGCGACCATTCAAAGTTACAATGGTATGAAAAAATCACTCACAACTGGTTGTCGCACTTACAACCATTGCAGCATCCCCACGGTGACATGATCAAAATCTGGGCGCACAGCAATTGGCATGTATTCACAATGGTTGCAGCATCCTAGCGTCATCCAATTGCCATTTGCAATCTTCCCAATCAGCTTCCGACAAAGCAAAGTCAATGGGTAAAGCAGGATTCACTTCAATATTGTGTGATTCGCTTAATAGTTGCAATGATTCACTTAGCAACCATGGCAAAAAATATAAAATCAAGAGTGATGCATTTAACAACCACTTTGCCTTACTTTGGAAATTTTGGTCCCAATTATAGTTGTAAGCTGAGGACCACTTGTATGCAAGAATATAAAGCTGATGTTTATTAAATAGGCTACCAGACTAATAGAGTATGTGCTATCAGACAGCACTCATTGTCCAGATGTATTCCTCAACTTTCCGGAAAGTAGCCAATTCAAGAAATGTTGCATTGAGTAGTTGCAGATAAGCACCAAAGCATAAAAGATTCTTATATTGCAAAGTGACTTCATATTGTATGCAGACATCCAGTTTCCAGAAATGTATAATAGTGAGAGTCTTGATAGGAGAACAACTAGTGTTTTCTAGTTTGTTTTCATCTGAGGAATGTTACAAAATATGTGACCGAGCAGACTTTATCCTATCTCAGATTTCATATTTCCTGTGTACGCTGCAGGCTTTGGGCACACTAAATCAGCGTAGCTGAATTTCAAAGAAACAAAACATCTATGTCAGGAAATGGCTCTAATTCTGTCCACAGTGATGTCCTACTTAAAGTTGAAACTTCTGTTTATGAGTGCTAGGGGGAATTTCTCTCTCTTTCTCAACTTGACGGAGACAAGCAATAGTCTGGGCTTGCAATCAGTATGGGATGGAGCAGAAAGGAAAGAATTATTGAGAAGAGGGAGAAAAATCCTATCTCCTCCTCCCTCTTCTGCCCAAAGGCAGTCTACAGCTAGACCAATTCAATATGTAAGAAACAATTTATGAACCTATAACATTTCCCATCTTTAGCAAAAAAATGAACTGGAGCTGTCTGGACAAATCTCTTATTTCACCCACTTCAACAGCCCTCTTGCTGAGCTGAAAGGCAATGCACTAAACAGAAGGTTTGCTGAGATGAAAAAACAACAGACTGGGAAATTATTTAACCACAGCACCTTGTTTACAAAGGCCAATTCTCAGAGTTTGAACTAGAATTCCTAACACATGAACTATATGACACAGAAGTGAAATTTTCATTTATGATCTACTTTTAGAACCAATATGGATCTGGAGGCTGGATATTTAAAAAAACGTATTATCTATAAGAAGCATTCTCTGTTAAAATTGGGAAAACATCTTTCTTGAATCCCGCTACAAGTGGACTTGGGAGTTTGCATTGAAATCTGATAATATGGTCTTTAGTTTTGAAGTCTGATATTGAGATCATGATTTGGGTGCCCTAATAATACTTCAACCACATGGTCTAAAGCTTTTAAAAATACAAGACCCATACTAAAGTAATCTATACTCTTTTTCAAGAGAGGTGTGTAACTAGTAGGTATAAAATCCTTTTCATCCATCCTGAATTCATCTCATTTAGTTTAAAAAATGTGTGATGCAGAGTTCTACAACCTGGTGCCTGCTAGATAAATAGGATCATAACTTCTTTTAAACAGGAAGCAAAAACTTTTATTGGGCTGAAATACACCTATTTATTTTCCAACTCTTCCCCAACCTCTGGTGATATCACCTTATTGACACCAAATCCTTCTATGGTAGTCAAAAATAAGAATCCCAATATATATATATATATATATATATATTTGTTTTCTGAGGTTTTCACGGGTGTTTGTATGTAGGTCTTTGGTAATTCGGGTTTTCTCCCGTGTAAAATTGGAAGTGTCTTGGCGACGTTTCGACGAAGTCTCATTCGTCATCTTCAGGCTGGTGTCTTCGGCTTCGTGCTTCTAGGAGCAATGCTCCTAGAAGCACGAATTGCTCCTAGAAGCACGAAGCCGAAGACACCAGCCTGAAGATGACGAATGAGACTTCGTCGAAACGTCGCCAAGACACTTCCAATTTTACACGGGAGAAAACCCGAATTACCAAAGACCTACATATATATATATATATATATATATATATATATATATATATATACAGTCCACGTAATTATAAGTAAAATATCTATGGAGGTATGGCATAACTAGATGTCCAATTCAGTTATCAAGGCAGTTATTACTAACACTGCTTCATGCAGATCTTCTAGGGAACCAGAGGATGCATGTGATGGGCAATCTTGCACAATATGTTTAATAATATCGACATCACAATCACAACAAGGGGAATCTGTCCATTCCCACTGATACAGGGCAGAGGCACTTCTTCCAGATCATATTTAATTCTGTTCAATTTCATGCAGACAGAGTGAGGCAGATCAAAACCATGTGGTTTGATAGAGGGATCACTAATGGTAAGGCCACAAGAAGGTACCTTGGGCCATTCCTCTCTCCAGGCAATCTTGGGATTAAACTGAGTAGATGCTAAGTGAATAGCTGGTTTTCTGAGCTGGATTTCAGGATTTCAATCTTGTGATAGGCTATGTATTGCTCTGGTGAATAGAGAGGGCCTTGTTGTTCAGCATCCATGATCTTAGCCGAGTGAGAGCTTGTTGTCTTCTAATATGGGTCAGTATGATACTGCTAAGTACTGGTAACCAGTGCACAGGAATGGGATGCAATGTGCCAGAGATTATATGCATTGTCTGGTGGAGTTGGACATTGACTATTTGAGTGTGAGCACTGTTAAGCCATACGCTGGCACAATATTCAGCCAAGACTGTTTTTTGTAGGGTATTAGCATCAGCACCTGAGGATGTTCCAGCCAGTCTGTTCAAGTAAAGTGTTGCAGTTTTTCTATTTTCCAGGTATTGCTGGAAGGTTAGTGATTTATCCAGTATTACCCCCAGGTACTTCAGAGAGTTATTACGTTGCAAAACTTCACGGAAAACTGGTAATGTGCGTGCCTTTTGCTGAGGTGGAATGTGACTACTTCTGTTTTCATTAGGCTTGGTTGGAGGCACTATTTTTTTGAAGTAGTAATTCCAGCTTCTGGAGATCTTGAGAGAAGATATCCCAAGATTATCCCAAGAAATATAATTCCAGCATGGAGTCTTTTTTTTCTGCAATGGAGAATGCCAAAGCTTTTATAAACATTGCTCCTTTGATGGGTCCAAATAAATAGACTACTTGTTGGATAGAAGGGAGAACTCTTGCATGCTTGTCACCATTTCAGTTTTAAAGACAGAATGTATAGTAATCATGGTGGTGAATCCTGCATTCCAGACTGCATGGATTTTCACTGACATTTCTACATTAAGAACATTTTCAATTCAAATACTGAAATGATGAAATACTAGCATTGATAATGTTACCTAATTTGGATAATGAAACATCTGAAATAAAACAACCACGCTGAGAGAGCATCAAGGACCCTTCAATTCATATATTTTAATATATCACCTGTGAAAAGTATAATATAGGTGTACAGGTATGGAATAGGTGATACCTTGTTCAGTAATAGTAACTGTGAGAGGGATCTCGGAATCCTAGTGGACAATCACTTAAATATGAGCCAGCAGTGTGCTGCAGCTGCCAAAAAAGCCAACACAGTGCTAGGCTGCATTAACAGAGGGATAGAATCAAGATCACATGAAGTGTTAATATCACTTTACAATGCCTTGGTAAGGCCACACGTGGAATACTGCATCCAGTTTTGGTCACCGTGATATAAAAAAGATGTTGAAACTCTAGAAAGAGTACAGAGAAGAGTAACAAAGATGATTAGGGGACTGGAGGCTAAAACATATAAGGAACGGTTGCTGGAATTGGGTATGTCCAGTTTAATGAAGAGAAGGACGAGGGGGGACATGATAGCAATGTTCCAATATCTCAGGGGTTGCCAAAAGAAGAGGGAGTCAAGCTATTCTCCAAAGCACCTGAAGGCAGGACAAGAAGCAACGGATGGAAACTAAACAAGGAGAAATCAACCTAGAACTAAGGATAAATTTCCTGACACTTGGAACAATTAATCAACCTGCATCTAGAAGCTGTGAATGCTCCAACTGGAAGTTTTTAAGAAGAGACTGGACAGCCATTTGTCTGAAATGGTATAGGCTTTCCTGCCTGAGCAGGGGGTTGGACTAGAACTAGATGACCTCCAAGGTCCCTTCCAACTTTATTATTATTATTATTATTAAAACTTTCTAAGGGTTGTTTCCATTTTGCAAAAGTGGATCAAAGGCAATGCCTCACTTGAATCAAGCTTGATTCTTAGTGACTCTTGGCAGTAATATAGCAGAATTCTGCTATTGTCTTCCTTGAGGAGATTTTATCAATTTTCACGTCTAGCTTAAAGTCTTGGATTTTCTGCTGAAAAAGTACCAACTAGATCAAACCTTGCTTAGCTTTTCAAAACCAGTTGAAAAGAACCAATTGAAAAGATTCCAAAACAAGAGGACAAATAATTATCACAACTTGCCTCAATGTTAGTGTGTTAATGGAATGCATCTAAAAGACTTCAAAATGAAAAGAAACAATTTAATATAATAATAATAAAGTTGGAAGGGACCTTGGAGTCATCGAGTCCAACCCCCTGCTCAGGCAGGAAACCCTACACCATTTTGGACAAATGGCTGTCCAGTCTCTTCTTAAAAACTTCCAGTGTTGGAGCATTCACCGCTTCTGGAGGCAGGTTGTTCCACTGGTTAATTGTTCTAACTGTCAGGAAGTTTCTCCTCAGTTCCAGGTTGCTTCTCTCCTTGATTAGTTTCCATCCGTTGCTTCTTGTCCTGCCCTCAGGCGCCTTGGAGAATAGCTTGGCTCCCTCTTCCTTGTGGCAACCTCTGAAATATTGGAATACTGCTATCATGTCACCCCTAGTCCTTCTTTTCATTAAACTAGACATACCCAATTCCAGCAACCGTTCCTTATATGTTTTAGCCTCCAGTCCCGTAATCATCTTTGTTGCCCTTCTCTGCACTCTTTCTAGAGTCTCAACACCTTTTTTACATCGTGGTGACCAAAACTGGATGCAGTATTCCAAGTGCGGCCTTACCAAGGCATTGTAAAGTGGTATTAATACTTCACGTGATCTTGATTCTATCCCTCTGTTAATGCAGCCCAGCACTGTGTTGGCTTTTTTGGCAGCTGCAGCACACTGCTGGCTCATATTTAAGTGATTGTCCACTAGGACTCCGAGATCCCTCTCACAGTTACTACTATTGAGCAAGGTACCCACTATACTATACCTGTACATTTGGTTTTTCTTGCCTAAATGTAGAACCTTACTTTTTTCACCATTGAATTTCATTTTGTTAGATAGCGCCCAGTGTTCAAGTCTGTCCAGGTCCTCCTGTATCTTAAGGAGGACCTGGACAGACTTGAACACTGGGCGCTATCTAACAAAATGAAATTCAATGATGAAAAAAGTAAGGTTCTACATTTAATCCAACTCTATTCCACGCAACCATACAAATTAAAGCATTCAAAATAAATGATTGTCTAAACTCTATCTGAGCAGATCCAATCTATCATTTTAGTATTTAATTAGTTTTACTACCAAATTTCTGGAGTTGTCATGAACCTTGTCTTAACTTGCATCCAGAATCTATCTGCTGTTTATAGCTTGAACCATTATTTCAAAACATAAATCATACTCCTCTATATTTTACACCTAATACTTGAAGCGGGTACTACATACTTTTTTTGGTCTTCTCTTTTAAATTATTTCACTGTGTGTGTGTGTCACAAAAGAGGCTCTCACAGTATAGAGATCAGTTGTCCCCACATCACCATATCAGGCAAATGGAATTGAGAGAAGATGGATCCAAAGTAATTTAATTAACTTCCATAAATAAGGATGGAATCCAACACTTCAACTATTCCATATTTTTAATATGTACTTCATTCTTGAAAAAAATGTCCTCTACCATCTTCTGGAGTCCATTTAAGCTCACGCCTACTGCTTCAGTGACTCCATCCAGCCACCTCATTCTCTGTCGTCCCCTTCTTCTATTGCCCTCAATCTTTCCCAGCATTAGGCTTTTCTCCAGTGAGTCCTTCCTTCTCATTAGGTGGCCAAAGTATTTGAGTTTCAACTTCAGGATCTGGCCTTCTAAAGACCAGTCGGGGTTGATCTCTTCTAAGATTGACCGGTTTGAATGCCTTGCAGTCCAAGGGACTCGCAGGAGTCTTCTCCAGCACCATAGTTCAAAGGCCTGAATTCTTTGGCGCTCAGCCTTTCTTATGGTCCAACTTTCACAGCCATACATTGCAACTGGGAAAACCATGACCTTGACTATACATACTTTTGTTGGCAGGGTAATGTCTCTGCTTTTTAGTATGCTGTCTAGATTTGCCATAGCTTTCCTCCACAGGAGCAAGCGTCAGTGGAAGAAAAAATGCTTCAGAACGTGTTACAAATCAGTACACTTTGCTATCCATAGTTCAACTCAATATGTATGTTGGTTTTTTTCTTATACTTATCAATCGGTTCTATAACATAAAAGGTTTTAAAGAAAATCGAATCAATATTCTAGAAGAATAAAGTAATCATTCTGGCGAACAAATATTTTTCCCTTCACATTTTAATTCTTTTTTTTTCTTCAACAGAAATCTAGCATAGAATAACACCTTAAATAACTGAAATTTAAAGTCTCAATATTGTGCTTTGATAATTTCCACTTAATTCACAATGGCTAGAGGAACAAACACAAACATACACACACACAAACTTCTCCATTACCTGAGCTCCGTCATAGAACAACTCGTGCAACTGCAAATCAACCTTAACTCTCTCCAGCTAGTTTTCATCTTATAACCCGGAGCACAGCAACCATCTGAAGTTACAATGGATTTCCCTTGAACTACTTATGACCCAGATTCAAAGTTATGATGGCTGCCCCCTTGTGGTCATGTGATGGCATTTGGGGCATTCAGCAACTGGCTCACACTTATACTTGTTTGCAGTACCTCATAGTCACATAACTGTGATTTACTATTATTTTTTTTTGCAAAAACCAATGTTTACTTCTGGTTTCCAGCAGAAATGGCTACTGACAATGGATTCACTTAACGACCACAGAATTCATTTAATGATCATGGTGATTCATTTAATAACTGCAACAAAAAAGATTGTAAAACCGGATATAGTCATGTGGGGACCCCTTTTAATACCTGGCATCACTTATGACCATAATTATAGGTTCAATTATGATTGTAAATTGAAGATTACTTGTATAAAACTAGCAAGATTTTTACCCACATTATCCTCTTTTGGAACATCTTCCAGTTGTGGTTATCTAACTATCTGAACTCTGAAATGGAGAAAAGTGAGCTATGTTTGACAACTGGATGCCTAGTTTTGGTTATTTTGGGGTCCAAAGTATAATTAAGAAGAAAATCTTAAAGAGGACAGTATGGCTAAGAAATGTTTCTCAATATTTTTTTTATTCCTTTCCAAAGCAAAATATGGTTCTCCAAGGGAGGGAGAGTTCCACATAGTTTTTTTTGTTTGTTTATCTTTTGTTTTGATGCTTGCGACAGGCTGGTGATGTGCAAAAAGTATCATGAACGTACCAGAGACATCTGTCTTCCATGTAGGATTTGGAATAACTGCTATGTTGCCTTTGGAGTAATATCATTTAGATGATTTTGGCTAATATAGAAGCTAACCAGTGTCAGCTGTGGTTAGCACTTGGATGACAAATTACCTGCAAATTTCAGCTTACTGGCTAGACTAGAAAGTCAGAAATACATCTTTAATGAGGCCAATGCAAACCATATTGATAATCCTGCCAGGGAAATTGCATAAATTTAAGCACTATGAGTTCACCTCAACTCAGAGGTACTTTTATCTTCCAGAGTTAGCTGAACATGTGTGGTCAGGTTGTTTCTTAGCAATCACATAAATATACCATCTCCAGGATTATCTGTCCCTAACAGTTTTCTTGGCACGCCCATCATCATTATAACTGAATCTATTCATTTTGCCGCTGGTTGTCCTTTTTCCTTCAAAGCATTACAGATTTCTCAAGAGAGATAGATCTTCACATAATGTATTCAAAATATGATAATCTGAATCTGGCATTTTATGATTCAAGTGACAACTTTAGAATGATACGTTCTATGATCCTTTTGTTTCCTTGCTTATCTATACTATTATTTTGAGTCTTCTCTAACACCAAGTTCAAAACTGTCAATATCCTATCTATCCTATTCTTCAAAGTCCGTCTTTTGCTTCCATTGAATATCAAAGGAAAACCAATGCCTGTTCGATTCTGAATCTTTTTTTATGTATAGACATATCATGACATTTAACACCTTTTCCAAGCAGAATTAGTTACAAATTGAAAATCTTGGGACTTCCAGCCAGCATTTTGGTGAAGCTGGTTGGGAATTGAAGACCCTAGAACAGGGCTTTTCAACTGGTGGTACGTGTACCACCAGTGGTACTTAGCATCTGGCAGGTGGTATGCGACCCCTAGCCAAGTGTAGCGGAGGAGGGAACAAGCTAAAGCTAGGCACAGGCCTAGAGGAGATCAGATGGAGTTGCAGGGCTCGGCAGAAGCCCCAGGACCTGCGTGCGCGGCTACATGCTGATTGGAGCTTCCAGTGTACCCGGAAAAGGAGGAGGGGGGTGGAGAGAGAAGCTATAAAAGGAGGTTTTGGTGGTAGAGGGAGAAAGAGAGAGGCTTTTGTTAGTGAAGTGGTGAGGAGAGAGAGCGAGCAAGCGAGCGGTCTTTGTGAGCGAAGGGTGAGTGAGTGAGTGAGAGAGCGAGGGGCTTTTGTGAGCAAAGTGAATGAGTGAGAGAGCGAGGGACTTTGCTAGCAAAGTGTGGGTGAGTGAAAGAGCGAGCGAGGGGCTTTTGCGAGCAAAGGGCGTGTGGGTGAGTGAAAGAGCGAGCGAGGGGCTTTTGCGAGCAAAGGGTGAGAGAAAAAGAGAAAAGTGAGGGAGCGAAGGGAAAAAGAAAAGCCGTTGACTTCTGATTTCCTCTGTTGCAGTAGAAAGAAGCATTAACACTGAATCTCAACTTTTTACTTTTCCATATTATAAACTAGCCATTTCTATAACAACAAATAAATCTAACCAGTAAAACCCAACCCCCCCCTTTTTTTAGTCATCAAAATTTTGACACCTTGCTAAGCACTGGTGGTACTGGAATATTGTCATGTCCTAAAAGTGGTACAATCTGTGGAAAGGTTGAAAAGCTTGCCCTAGAAGACATCTATCAGCCTATCAGCCCCCTCTACCACAAAGATCCTGCAGGAGAAGGGCAGTGTGGGCAACCGTGGGATCTAGCAGGGTGAGAGCTGTGAACCATAAACACAAAACTTTCGCTGTGTCCCTGCATAACAGATACAGTGCCCTTGCTGACCTTAATAGGGACAAGGAGACAGGTCAAGGTAGTTGTGATGATAACTCAAATAAGCAGGGGATCGTGGTCCGAGATGAAGAACTTGTTTTTGATAGGGAGAAGTGCGAATCAGGTATTACACATCAGTCATGCAAGAAGAGAAAGGTATCCAAAAAGAGAAGCCACCTTCTGGTTGGTGATTCAATTATAAGGGATGTAAATTTAGGAAAGGACACAGAGGTTTCGAAAGAGGTCAGGTGTCTTCCAGGTGCTACTGCCAGTAGGGACAAGAAGCGTATTTTTAAAATAGTCAAGAATGCCAGCAAGGACTGTGATGTGGAGGCTATTGTGCATCTTGGCACTAATGATCTGTCCCAAAAAGATGTACTCTCTGTGCAGAATGATTTCCAGAGCTTGGGGCAGGAACTTAGCAGGATAGGCTGTAGGCTTACTTTTTCAGAGGTTTTACCAGTGTACAAGGAGCAAAATGGAAAAGGCCAGCGTATAGCAGAATTCAATATGTGGCTAAAGGAGTGATGTAAAGGCGAAGGCTTTGGTTATATTAGTCACGATGTCTGTAGGTAGTCCAATGAAAAAATGTACAAAAGAGATGGTTTGCATCCATCAAAAAAAGGGACTGAGTTACTTGGCAATAAATTCACAGATTTTCTGGAGGAATATTTAAACTAAACAATGGGGACAGTGAGTTAATTGACACAGAACATCCCTGTCCCCGGCAATCAAAATATTATAGGGCTATCAGTGCATGTAACATAGATGTGTGTGTGGACAAGAATATCAAACTTGCTGTCAAGCAAAATCAAGCTTTTAATAGTGAGTGCCACACAAAGTGCACTAACCAAACAAGTGGTAAGTAAATAGGGGAACTCAGGCACCACACAGGTTATATAGAAAGTAAACACAAGGTCAGTCATAAAGGACTCAAATGTCTATACACCAATGAACAGAGTATGAACAGTAAACAGGGTGAACTAGAAATTCAGGTTAATGAGGGCAGATATGATATTGTTGCCATTACAGAAACATGATGGGATGAAACCCACAAATGGAACACACAGCTAGAGGGATTTAAATTATTTAAAAGAAACAGACCAAATAAAAGAGGAGGTGGAGTTGCTCTCTATATAAGAAATAACTACATCTCTACAGAAATAGAGCACAACAGTGATGAAAACTGTCTTGAATGCATTTGGGTCAATATAAAAGAGGAAAAATGACATTGCCATAGGTGTATACTATAGGCCAGTGGTTCTTAACCTGGGCGATATCGCCCCCCAGGGGGCGATTTCGTTTTTCAGGGGGGTGATGGAACGAAAAGGGGCGACGCGGGGGCGAAGGAACGAAAAGGGGGCAATATGGGGGCGATGGAGCGAGAAGTTTTGGGGACACTTTTGAGACTTTTTCGTACAGTGAATCGCTGTATATCTGTCGTACAAAAACATCAGATCGCTCGCTATTAGTGGATTGAATTGTGTTTTCAAATGTTCCTCCAGCTAGCTTCAGTACAGAACGCCGTACATATGTGAATACGCATCGCTTATCTTCATGCACGTTGCGCAGCAGCCTCTACCCATACAGTGGCGCGCCATTGGCCAGAATGGGCAGTGATGGAGGAGGGAGCGCTTCTTTTGAAACATCACATGCTGAGTGGCTGTCCCCTGTGACGTCAGCTCTGTAAAACATTTTGTGTGTCTCTTTGTATTGTACTTTTTTAGCATGCACTCCAGTTCGATATTATATTTTCTTTGTGTCTTTTTAATCCTTTTTACAGTGTGCGTGACTATATATACTTTCCTCTAATCTTAATTTAGTTTCAGAGTTTTCGTCTTGAAATTCTCAGTTTTTCTTTTCGGGCATTTCACTTTCTTGCAATTGAATTTTGTTTTCAGTGGTCATTACATTTAAGTGTCTTGAATAAATAAGATAATAATGAAATACATGATTCACGAAGTTTGGGAATAAAGTGACGGGTGGCACCAAACTTTTTCACACAGTTGAGATATGGGGAAAAGACTGGAAATAAATTATTTGCATTGATATGTCTTGATGACAATTTTAAAGAAAACAAAAAAAGTGTTTGCATAAATTGAAGAATTATTTCCTATGTTGTGATTGAGAGGTTATGTTGGGGGAGGGGGGCGATGACAACTTCCTCATTGGCTCAAGGGGGCGATTCGTTCAAAAAGGTTAAGAACCACTGCTATAGGCCACCCAACCAAACAGAGGAAATAGATGAACTTTTTGCTAGTCAGCTAACTAAGGTATGTAGGAAGCACATCACAATAGCAATGGGGGACTTTAATTACCCTGACATCAACTGGGAGACAAACTCTGCACCAAGTGGAAGATCAAACAAATTCCTGACAAACCTAGCAGACAACTTTATCTCCCAAAAAGTAGAGAAGGGAACTAGGGGATTAGCCATATTGGATCTAATTCTCACTAACAGAGATGAAATGATAGAAGGTGTTGAAGCCACAGGAACCTTGGGAGGAAGTGATCATGCAATATTGGAATTCAACATTATGGAAGCACAAGCAATAGAATACAGTTAAACTAAAGTCTTGGACTTTAAGAGAGCTAATTTCAATAAACTTAGAGAGGGCTTGGGAAGGATTCCATGGATGAGAATCCTCAAGGGGAAAACAACTCAAGAAGCTTGGGAAATTTTGAAAAGTGAGATAATAAAAGCCCAATCTAGCACAATACCAACAAAGAAGAAAAATAACAGCTCTCAAAAGAAACCAGCATGGCTGCATAAAGAACTCTTTGATAAATTGAAAGATAAAAAGGACAAGTATAAAAAGTGAAGAGGGGCACATAACTAAGTCAGAATATCAGCAAATAGCCCAAGCCTACAAAGATGAAATGAGGAAAGCTAAGGCTCAAAATGAACTAAAGCTTGAGACCAAAGTCAAAAATAACTGCGGAATATAAGGACAATTTTAGACATATTGGAATACTACGAATTACCTAGCGATTGCCAAATGGCACTCTTATTCTTGGACCCACAGAAGGCATTTGATAATGTTAATTGGCTATTTTTGATCCAACAATTGAAATTAATGGATGTTGGAGAAAATTTTTTAAATGTTATAGCTGCAATATATTCCGAACAGAATGCCCAGATTATAATAAACGGTGAGGCCACCAACAAATTCAATATTCAGAAAGGTACAAGACAAGGATGTCCTCTCTCACCGTTATTGTTTATATATACATTGGAGATTTTAGCTAGGACTGTAAGGCAAGAAGAGCAAATTAAAGGGCTTGAGATTAAAAAGGGAAAATATAAACTCCAAGCATATGCCGATGATTTAGTATTTATATTGGAAGATCCCGTGCAATCAGGTCAGAAGCTTTTTGAATTATTGGAGGAATATGGAGAGGTGGCAGGCTTGAAAATAAATAGAAATAAAACAAAGATCATAGCAAAAAATATGACTAACACGCAAAAAGAAAATCTTGGGGAAAAATTAGGAATACAAGTAGTTACTAAAATAAAATATTTGGGTATTGTTATGTCAGCACGTTGTTCATCAATTAGAGAGGATAACTACGGAAAATTAGTTAAACGTATAAAAGTTGACCTAGACCGCTGGAGAAACCTACATCTTTCGTTTCTAGGAAGAATCTCAGCGGTGAAAATGAATATTTTACCCAAAATTATCTTTCTATTCCAAAATATTCCAATCCAATTAGATAAAAAATTCTTTAAAGAGTTGAATAAGTTAACTTTAGATTTTGTGTGGCAAGGAAGGAAGGCGAGGATAAAGCAAAAGTCTCTACAGGATGCTAAAGAGAGAGGGGGATTAGGCTTCCCGGATTGGGAGTTATACTATCAAGCTGCGGCCCTGACGTGGATCAGGGATTGGATAATATTGGAAAATAAAAGATGTTTACTATTAGAGGGGCATGATCTCCAGCAGGGCTGGCATGCCCACCTATGGACAGATAAAAGCAGGAACCATCAATACTTTCTGAGGCATAAAGTCCGGCAAGAACTAATAAAAAGCTGGAATATAGTTAAATGCCAATACTACACAAAACTCCCAGGCTGGTTCTCACCATTAGAAGCAGTTATATACCCCAACCTTTATAGGCAAGATAGGGTTATCATATACAAAGATATCCTGTCAGAGGAAGGATATCTAAAGCAAAGGCAAGAGTTGAGACAACAGGGGATTGCTTTGGAATGGTGGTCTTACCTTCAGATACAAGCAAGATACGTGAAAGACAAGAAAGAATGGGGAATTAATAGACAAGATACGGGGCTCGGAGAAAAAACAAATAATATATATATATATATAAATATATGTTAGAATATAAATTATTTGAAGAACAAGTTAAAGAAACAATGGTTACCTGGGCAATAGATTTGGGGCACGCTATAAACCTGGACCAATGGCAGCAAATCTGGGAACGTAATTGCAAAATTACATTGGCAACAACTTATAAGGAAAATCTCTATAAGATGCTCTTTAGATGGCACCTGCCACCGGCTAGGCTCGCAAAAATGTATAGTGGCTACTCACCACTTTGTTGGAAGTGTAAAAGGGAAAAGGGTACTTTTTTTCATGTTTGGTGGGCTTGCAAAGAGGTACAGGTTTATTGGCAGAGGGTTTGGAATTGGATAACAGAAATGACGGGTCAAAAAACTCAATATAAACCAGAGATGCTACTACTTGGCATATTAGAAAAAAATATAAACAAAGATGATATATGCCTAATTATTCATGTGATAACGGCAGCAAGAATTTTGTTTGCCCAAAATTGGAAAGCAATTGAAGTGCCTAGTGGAGATGCGTTAATAAGGAAAATTTTGTATTGCGCAGAATTGGATAAGATGACTAAAGAATTAAAAAATCAGGAGGAAACAGAATACTATTTAAGCTGGAATAAAGTTTACAAATGGAAGGGAAAAAAAGAAGGAAGGGCATTAGAAGGGATGTAAATAGAGGAACAATATCTGAAATGTATAAAGTATATGTATAATACGGAATGTCTAGACAAAGATGTATGTCAAAGATGATACACTATGTTCAATGTTTTTTAACCTTTTTTTCTTTTTTTTTTGTATTCAATAAAAATTATTAAAAAAATAAATAAATCCGTAAACTGTTCATATATTTACCCAAAGCAGCAATGGCCCCCAAAAATGGCTAAATAACAACTTCTAGCATTCCTCGCTATTTGATGTTGCTCCAATCTCTAGAAACTGTGATATGCAACATCAAAAAAACTTCACATCTGTTACCCCAACATAATGAAAAATCTTACAATAACACTGAACAAGTTGTACTCATGACTGGCTCTTGTAACTGTGGCCATTACAGCATCTCCACAGCCAAGGAAATGCAACCAACCTGCAATTATGATATTGTAGCATCCCACGGTCACCTGATTACCATTTGCAACTCTCACAGCCAGCTTCCAACAAGCAAAATCAATGTGATGTTCCATTAAACAACAGATTCTCTTCATGGTGGCAACTGGAAGTGCCAGAACTTATGTTATTAAGTGGCGAGATCATGCAAATGTCACATTTTATGGCTACATTGCTTAGTGACAATTGCTGTCATTAACCAAGGACTACGGTATATATAAATTCCTAATGGTAAAGCTAGAACAATGTTGTTGGGCCAAATAGCAATAATGTCTGTTCTACATCTCATTATTTTAATCACCATCAGAGTTTGTGGCCTGAGCAAACACCCTCACACTTTACTGTGGTACAGCTTCATCTTGATGACACTAGTCTTCCCCTTTGTTGACCAACATTGTCTTCATCGTTTCTCCAATCCATGAGTGAAATAACTTTAAGCTGTCATTAGATAAAATATTTCTAAAATTGTATTAACTCAATAGTATCTCACTGGTCTTTCAGTGTATATAATCTGTAATCTATTGTCACCCATTACCTTGGAAGTATCTTCTCATATGTTTATTCTACCTTTTTTAAACTGGAGAAATACTCATAAGGGTTGTGGGAGCAGAGGCTGACAAACCAAGGGAGAAAAAGCTCAAACACCAAGACAAATCAACCCCATTCCACCTGTAGCACAGAACTTAGATTGTTTGGCTAGCAATATGTTGAAAGTCACAAAACCAGAAAAGAAAACCACTTGGCCAGCCAAAGATCAGTGGCAGGCTCAACAAATGAAGACCAGTCTGCAGATATTGGGATAAGCAGCACTAGAACCAGGACCGAGACTGACAATGGAGCAAAGTAAATTTTATGGTGGTCTCACTTTGTGCGAAGTCAAGGATTGATAGATATCTGCCGGTTATGGTAAAAAAGATAAGATGGTGGCCATAACTCTGCAAAATACCATTGCAACACATAAAAATAAGTGGAATTTCAATCACATCATCCCTGTTGCCATCTTTGACCATCTTGAAAGGTCCCAAGACTTTCAAAGATTTCAACCTGAAATGGAAGATGAAATTGTAGCACAAGAACTGCCAGGAATATAGGTAATCTTTGATTTACAACTGTAATTTAGCCTGCGATGCACCCAGCTTTATGTTCTATAGTCATTGCAAATGACCATAAATGCGGGGCAGTTGTCAAGCACCCAAAATATGATTACATGACTATGGAGGAGGGCAACTAGCAGAACATCAAATTCAGATTGTAAGTAGCTCTCAGTAGGTGCATCATAATTTCAGACTGCTGCTACGTGACCAATCATAAATCAAGGTATTTCTATGCAATCCAGGAAATGCTAACTTTAAAGATAGAAATAAATGCCTTGAGCTTTAGATATATTTATTATGATGATTGCTTCTAGACCTAAAGGAAATGTCTAAATACCATAGAAAATGTAAATGAATAGATGAACTTTTTGCTAGTCAGTTAACTAAGGTATGTAGGAAGCACATCACAATAGTAATGGGGGACTTTAATTACCCTGACATCAACTGGGAAACAAACTCTGCACCAAATGGAAGATCAAACATATTCCTGACAAACCTAGCAGACAACTTTGTCTCCCAAAACGTAGAAAAGGGAACTAGGGGATTAGCCATATTGGACCTAATTCTCACTAACAGAGATGAAATGATAGAAGGTATTGAAGCCACAAGAACCTTGGGGGGGAGTGATCAGGCAATATTGGAATTCAACATTATGGAAGCACAAGCAATAGAACACAGTCAAACTAGAGTCTTGGACTTCAAGAGAGCTAATTTCAATAAACCTATAGAGAGCTTGGGAAGGATTCCATGGATGAGACTCCTCAAGGGGAAAACAAATCAAGAAGTTGGGAAATTTTGAAAAGTGAGATAATAAAGGCCCAGTCTAGCACAATACCAACAAAGAAGAAAAATAACAGCTCTCAAAAGAAACCAGCATGGCTGCATAAAGAACTCTCTGATAAATTGAAAGACCAAAAGGACAATTATAACAAGTGGAAAGAGGGGCATATAACTAAGGCAGAATATCAGCAAATAGCCCGAGCCTGCAAAAATGAAGTGAGGAAAGCTAAGGCTCAGAATGAACTAAGGCTTGGGACCAAAGTAAAAAATAACAAAAAAAAGCTTCTTTCAACATGTAAAAAACAAGAAAAAAGTGAAGGAAATGATTGGTCCATTAGTGGGGGAAAGTGGCAAGCAACAGGGAGAAAGCAGAACTATTTAACTCGTTTTTTGCATCTGTCTTTACAAAAAGGGAAAAAATAGTCCAACCTATCAAAAACAGTGCCATAAAAAACAGAATAGAAACACAAGTTAAGATAGACAAGAAAATGGTAAGTGAGCACCTGTCCAGCCTAGATGAGTTCAAATCACCAGGACCAGATGGACTACACCCCAAGGTTCTGAAGGAACTGGCAGATGTGATCTCAGAACCACTGAACTATAGTTTTCAAAGATCCTGGAGCACTGGGGAACTACCAGAGGACTGGAAAAGAACTGATGCAGTTCCCATCTTCAAAAAAGGGAAAAAAATGGATCCAGGAAATTAAAGACCTATCAGCCTGACCTCAATACCTGGGAAGATTCTGGAAAAGATAATCAAACAACGAATCAGTGAACACCTAGAGGCAAACAAAGTCATTAATAAAAGCCAACATGGGTTTGTCAAGAACAGATCATGCCAGACAAATCTTATTGCATTCTTTGACCAAGTGACAAAATTAGTGGACCAGAGGAATGCTGTGAATATAATTTTCTTGGACTTCAGTAAGGCATTTGATAAAGTAGATCACAACCTACTACTTGATAAGATAGAAAAATGTGGGTTAGACAGCATCACCACCAGATGGATTCGTAGCTGGCTGACCGGCTGTACGCAGCATGTGGTCCTCAATGGAACTGTATCTAAGTAGAGGGAAGTGTGTAGTCGGGTGCCCCAGGGCTCTGTTCTGGGCCCAGTGATCTTCAACGTCTTCATCAATGATGTGGATGAGGGGATAGATGGGGAACTCATCAAATTTGTAGACGACACCAAGCTAGCAGGAATAGCCAACACTCCAGAAGATAGGCTTAAGATACAGGAGGATCTGGACAGACTTGAACATTGGGCGCTATTGAACAAAATGAAATTCAATGGTGAAAAAAGTAAGGTTCTACATTTAGGCAAGAAAAACCAAATGTACATGTATAGTATAGGTGGTACCTTGCTCAATAGCTGTAACTGTGGGATCTTGGAGTCCTAGTGGACAATCACTTAAATATGAGCCAGCAGTGTGCTGCAGCTGCCAAAAAGCCAATACAGTGCTATGCTGCATTAATAGAGGGATAGAATCAAGATCACATGAAGTATTAATACCACTTTACAATGCCTTGGTAAGGCCACACTTGGAATAGTGCATCCAATTTTGGTCACCACGATGTAAAAAAGACGTTGAGACTCTAGAAAGAGTACAGAGAAGAGCAACAAAGATGATTAGGGGACTGGAGGCTAAAACATATAAGGAATGGTTGCTGGAATTGGGTTTGTCTAGTTTAATAAAGAGAAAGACAAGGAGGGACATGATAGCAGTGTTCCAATATCTCAGGGGCTGCCACAAAGAAGAGGGAGTCAAGCTATTCTCCAAAGCGCCTGAAGGCAGGACAAGAAGCAACGGATGGAAACTAATCAAGGAGAGAAGCAACCTATAACTAAGGAGAAACTTCCTGACAGTTAGAACAATTAACCAGTGGAACAACCTGCCTCCAGAATCGATGAATGCTCCAACACTGGAAGTTTTTAAGAAGAGACTGGACAGCCATTTGTCTGAAATGATATAGGCCAGTGGTGGTGAACCTATGGCACACATGCCAGAGGTGGCACTCAGAGCCCTCTCTGTGGGCACTAGACTATGCACTGAAGAACATCGATGCTGGCATCAAAGTAAACGGTGTTTGGATCAACAATTTAAGATATGCTGACGATAAGAGTTCTGTTTGTCAGTAAACATGAAGACCTTCAGCTCCTCATCAACAGAGTCACAGAAATATTTGAAAAATACGGCTTGAAGCTTAACTCCTCAAAAAACAAGATCATGGTAGTCAACAAACAACCTGTTAATTTACCACCAATAAATTCGGAAGGAATACCATTAAAAAAAGTTGAAAGGATCACGCACCTTGGTTCTAATTTACATGAAAGCTTGGACTTGACCACTGAGGTAAAGACAAGGATAGAGAAAGCTCGAACAGCATTCTTCAAAATGAAAAAGGTCTTCTGCAGTCACAACATAAGCGTAAGATTGAAAATCAGGCTTGTCAGATGTTATATTTTTTCTATCCTGCTCTATGGAGTAGAGAGTTGGTCTCTGACAGAAGGCCACCTGAAGAGACTAGAAGCATTTGAAATGTGGATTTACAGGCGGCTGTTACGTATAAGCTGGGTTGACAAGATCAGAAATGAGGAGGTGATAAGCTGCCTGGGAAAGCCACGGGAAATCATCAAAACAATTAAAAAACGAAAGTTAGAATATTTCAGACATGTGATGCGACACCCAGAAAAATACGGCATACTTCATTTAACCCTCCAGGGAAAGATTGAAGGCAAACGAGGTCCAGGCAGAAGAACATCATGGCTTCAAAATCTAAGGGACTGGTTTGGACAAAACTCAGCAGCACTTTTTCATGCGGCTGCTGATAAAAACATGATCACCAACATGGTCGCCAACGTCCGATAACGGATATGGCACAAGAAGGCTTTCATAATCTCACTTTTCAAAAAGCTTCTTGAGTTGTTTTCCCCTTGAGGATTCTCATCCATGGAATCCTTCCCAAGCCCTCTCTTAAGTTTATTTAAATTAGCTCTCTTAAAGTCCAAGACTCTAGTTTGACTATGTTCTATTGCTTGCATAATGTTGAATTCCAATATTGCATGGTCACTCCCCCCCCAAGGTTCCTGTGGTTTCAACACCTTCTATCATTTTATCTGTTAGTGGTCATCTCTGTCAGGCGGTAACTCAGTTTATGTACGTAAGAGCAGGTCATGTTACAACAGCCTCCTGACTCATGCTAATCTGCAGCCAAGCTCTCCTTTAAACACATCACCCCACGACACACCGGTTGCCTCTCCTCCTCCTGCTTTTGCTGCCTGTCTCAACAAGTAAAGTAACTGCTCCCCAGCTGCCCCCCCCAACGCAATGTGCGCCTGCGCCACCGGAGAGCCAGACCGGCAGGCGAACCAGGACAGGAGAAGGGGCGGGGTCATGACCAAGACGCGGAAGGTGTCCTCGACGCGTGCGCACCACAAGACTTTGGCTCAGCCCAAAAGGGCGGATTCGGAGGGGCGCATGCGCAGAAGACGTGGCAGCTGGCGTAGTGACTGGGGCGCAGCCTGTTCTCGGTGTTGTTGGCGGTCAGGATGGACGAGGATATTTTGACAACGCTAAAGATCCTCATAATCGGCGAAAGCGGCGTGGGCAAGTCCAGGTAACTCCCTCCCTATCTCGGGCCAGTTTCGGCCACCCTGTGTCTTAGCGTCCTTTCTCCCACTGCCGAGCTTCCTTGCCCCGCCCCGCCTAGGCCCCGTTTGGGCGCCCCTTCGAGCTGAAGGGCATTTTTTCTGCCAGCGTCGCGAGGAGTGGGGAGCTTGTTCCCCGACGGCCATTTATATTTACTCGCGAGGAAGTCCTCAAGAGCGGGTGGGACTCGCTCTTCACTAAGGGTCCGTGGGCGGGGGAGGGGGGGTGTCTGGGCGATGAAGCACGTCTGAAAGCCGCAACCCCGAATCCCTTCTCTGCGCTTGTAGTTCACCTGTGGCTCAGAGGAGTGTCGCACTCTGCGAATGCTCAGAGGCACTGCGCTAGTCTTTATTCTGCTTGACTGCGTTTGAAAGCCAGCTAGTAGGCTGAACTTAAGGTAGTTGTGGTAGGGTGACCGCTCTCAATTTTGGGGTGCTTCCTATAAATGTTGCCCTTGCTGACTTCAGAGAGAAGGAGTGGCCTTGCCTTTTGGGGAGGGAGAGGGAGGGGTGGCAATTTGCTCATGGCTGCTTGCTCAGTCCATAGTACATGTGATTGGTGATTCTTGGATTGCTTACAATAACCTTTGCCTTGCTTGTGATGTATTTCTTATAATCCCCTCGGTATTGTTACTTGTGGTGGAGTAATATCTGTAGTGGTATGACATGGTGGCTTAGCTTTACTGCTGTGAGCAGTGTGTTGTTCCAGATTTTTAAGAAAAACATCAACTATAAATGAAAAACAAGATGTCATAATACAGTAGTGGTTTGTAGGAAGTATGAATTCCAGCAATAAAAGATTATTTTATGTGGTCGTCCATCTCAAGTAATAACTCTGAGTTGCTAACAATGTTAAAAATATAAAAAACAAAGAAAAAAACCCACAAACATAAAACAGTACCTAAGATGTAAACAGATCCACCCATAACAATTAACGTAGCCAATGCATTGGCTCAATCCCACCTCCTGATCCCCAGGCTTGGTGACAGAACCAGTTTTTTAAGTCCTTCAGAAAGATTGATGTGTTCTGGAAGCAATGGTAAACTTCATAAGTAATTTATCTGATGTTTGTATTAAGTTGAATTGTGAGTCAAGATGTTTTGGTTGTCTGTCACTATTTGCTAGGCCTGTAGAAATCTGTACAGCATTGGCTATGTGATAAAATAGTTTCTAATACCTAAATCTACAATTCAGAAATTACACAAGTGAAAGAAAGTGGGGGGAGGGATGCATGCATGTTTGTACCCCCCCACCCTCCCCCACACACATCCTTCCTTCTCCATTGCCTTGATATACTACATTTTTTTGCAAGTGCTTTGCTAACAGGCAGAGTTTCAAAATACCTTTTGCATTAGATCATCCCCAAGTATATGACTTTAAAAGTTTACAAAGTTTACATTTTGCAAGGTATTGTTTATCTGTAAATAAATAATGCAAGGCATACTGCAAGCTTCAGAGTCTCTAGGAAAGTAAGCTGAGATTGTACTAGGGATAAAGTTACTTTGTGGAATATAGCATGAAGGATAAGAGACTGGAAGGAGTGTTTTTTTAATGCAGAGTGTATTTACTTAAACATGAGATGGTGTGTTGAGTATAATTGAGCAAGTAGAGTATGATCCTTTTTTTGTTCTCCTGCGGTTTTACTACAGCAGACTCCCAGTGGGATGAAATAGGCAACATGGTGTTCCTAAGAAGTCTTGAGCAACAACTCATGTAATCCTTACTTGTTAGCTATGCTGATTTGTGGGGATTTTCTAGTCTAAAAGATATAGTGAGCAATGAGTTGCCTATCACTCGAACAAACTTTGGCCAGATGTATAAATGTCTATTATTCAACACTTCTTTGTGCAGCTGTTGATTCATATAATCTGCATGTTCGGTATAGTGAGGTTGAAAGGATTTTTAAGGCTATTGAAAGAGTTTACAACTTGGATCAGCAAGATGAACTTCCCAGATCACTGGGAATGTATTATTTGTATTCCATGAGTATCTGCAGATATTGTGTTCCCGTGGTATCTATAAATACACTATTGACATCTTAAATCTTAACATTAAAGTAGCGCTGTAGCTATTGTTTGATAAATATGCAATGAAATTGTTTTAATATAAGGGTTTTTTTAAATCATAAATATTATAATCTAATGAGAAAGTAAACTTATCTGATATGATGACCTTAAGCTGAACCAGACCATAGTAGTAGTAGGGTTACTGAAAAGAAGATAAGCTCCTCCTCCACTTAAATATATGTTTGATGTCTTAGAAATCACATTTTCTTTTTAGATTGATAAATACATCTGAAATGCTGAGAATGTACTGTAAGCACAATTACAAAATGATTGCTTTGCTACCTGTGGCCAATCATAAAAGGATCACAAGTAATAGGGCAGGCTAATGAGGTTGTCTTAGGACATTTTGCCTCTCTACAATTTTCTCTATTACAGCAACATGCCCTGCCTCCCTTTTTTGATGGATATACTGCCAAACAGAATACTGGCTATAGTCACCTGATACATTTTTTTCAAATAATGGCAATGGGGACCCATATGGACAGGAAAGATTATTGTGCTAATTTACTATTTCCTTTTAATTTTTAAAACCTGTAATACAAACCTGTAAATCAGGATGGCCTGGCTCCAAATGGACAAGTATTCAGGGGAACAGTAAACATGTTGGACTCTAGTTTTTGAAGATATCTTACCTTGAAGGAGAAGGTGTTCTTTGTTAAAAATGTAACTGCTTAATAGAGTTTTGAATTGGTAATGAATATTTCCAGCAGAATTTATAAAACCTAATTTCTTTCTCCTCCTCTCTTTTCCTTTGTACAGCCTTTTGTTACGGTTTACAGATAATACATTCGATCCAGAACTAGCAGCAACAATTGGTAAGTTTGTATTGATTGTATTAGCTTGATCAAATATAGAATATGAAGCAGTGCTAACATATTTTGTTGCTTGATAAAAATGGAATCATTGTAATTGAGAAAGCTCGTTCTGATTCTAGTATAATTGAAACAGAATACTGATCTGCCCAGTTGGATTACAAACTTTTCATTAAATATAGGCATCTTACAAAATTTAACTTTTCTAACAGAATAAAGAAATTAAACATGAAGCTGCTCCTCTACCATTTAGTTATTAATCTTATAAGCTTCTCTGTTTAAAGTGATTGTTAGCACTTGAATATATCCATATTATTTGAAATATCTGATATATCATTGTATCCAATTTTGATTATACCTTGAATAGACTCACAAAAAAATCAATCAGACCTGATCTAAAAGAAGTTCTATTACTTTTGATGTTTCTGTTCTTAAAACTATTAAGCTTGATTCCAAAGTGCCATGGTGTAATTGTACTGAAGCCTTCGCCTTACATATGTTGGTTGAATAGTGTTTGTTTCTTCTTTTGCATTCTTTTTTATTGTATATTATCTGTATATAATTTAATATATTGATTTGTATTGTGTTGTAAACTTTTTGGCCCCCAAAGAAAGCAGAAAACCAACAATCCCAAAATAAAGACAAAATCTAATTCTTCATTTGTTTACATGAAGCAACTGTGCCTATTTGTCTTTTAAGAGGTTTTTTTTTAGTATATAGTCTGATGCTGTGGAAAGTTGGAAGGGATATCTTATAATCTATTTCACAAAAAGCTGGCATAATGAAGCATGGTAAGAATTTGGTGGAAGTATGTATTAATCAGAGAATTCTCCTAAGTTTGGAGCATATAAATAAAAAGCATCGACTTTATAACTGTACTTTGGCTTTCAATCTGTTGCTATGATTGTTTAAATTCAGCTAATATGTTAAAAGCTTTCAGAAATTGTATAAATCCTTCAAAAGCACGGGAACATGTATAAAATATTTTCTTTTGTATTACTAAGCTACAGAGTGACTTACATGTACATGCATGCAAAGATAGCCCAGAGCAAAGTAGCCAGGCAATTATGTAAAAACTATGTCTAATGATTTGAAGGGACCTATTTCACTTGCACTCCCATACATTAAAAGGAGCCTCTTTTGAACGGTATGTAGCTCTGCTATTTTTTGCCCTTTGCTTTTATCTTAACTATTTGCATAGTATATGAGGATTTGTATGATATTGGGACTTTAATATTTACCCTTTCTTGATGACGAATACATTAATATACTAGAGAGGCCCATTTTTTTCTATACTTATAATCTTGAAAAAAAATGATTAACATTAACTAGAGTCCTCTTTACAGAATGAACTTTACCTAATTGCATAATTTTAAGCTATTACATGTTTTTACTGTAATGTTATTTTATTTGATGCCTTCAAGTTAATGTTGACTCCTAGCAATTGTTTGAAGAAATCCCTGCAGTTTTCTTGGTAATATTTCAAAAGTGGTTTCCCCTTGCCTTCTTCCTAGTGCTGGCCCAAGTTTACACATCTGGCTTCATGCTTAAAATGGGATTAGAACTCACGGTCTCTCAATTTTCAACCTGGTGCTTTAAGCAGTATGCCAAAACTGGCCCCCTTAAAAATGCTTCTTTATTAAAGCTCTAATTGACTAATATTTGAATATAGTTAACAAATGAAAATTGTGCTATTGATTTTAGAATAGTTGGCAAACTTTTCAAATCAAATATCTTATAATTCAGTTTTACAGTATTCATGTTTACTGAAAACACAGTAAAGAAATCCTGTTGCAGTTTTTTAGATGAAAAGATATGTGTGATGTGCCTAACAACTACAAAAGCAGGAAAAGGGAGATTTGATTCAGATCAGTGAGATGGCCATCATGTTTTGAAGGGTTTTTTTTTCTAGTGGGTTTGTCACTAATTAGATTAATTGGATAAAGGAGCATGTAATCTTAAAGAGCATTTAAAGATGGTATTAATCAGGAGGAAAAACATCTTTTTGTAAAGACAATTCAGTTTTCTACATTTTTTAAATATTAAAGTAAATGTTTCTGAAACACTGTAATAGACCCTTTAAAATTTACTTGCATATCACTTAACAATACAGTTAATAGTATATTTAGCATTTTGAGTGAAGTTTATCACATTTAACACTGCCCATTTAATCAGAATGACTCTGGGTGGTGTACAGTTAAAAGCATAAAAATACAAATTTATAAAATATACTTCAATAAAAGGAGCCAAGTATAACAACACAAAATAAGTTAAAGGTTAAAAGGTGTCAGAAACAAGGTGGGTCCCAAACTTCTGCAATATTAAAACTTAAAAAAAGAGGCAGGAGAGTGCTGTAAGTCAACAGTTGGTGGAGGAATTTCCTCACAATCCCAGGCAGAAGAGGGTGATGTAGCTCTTAGAAGAGAGATTTGGATGAGGAAAAATGGATAAAGTAATCTGGACTCCAGGACATATAATGTATAATACACCACCTTATTTTGCCTGTGCCTTTGAACACCCAAGTGTTCCATGAAAGGTCACTGGGGTTCCCTGGGAGATCTTGATTTATTTAAAAAAAAGTAGAGACCAAAAAAAAACCCCTCTAACTCTGGATTCGCCTGCAGAACCCTGGCAGGAACCAGGGGTTGCATGTACATGTGCCCAGGGAGGCAGGCAAAGTGCAAGCTGAGGAGGGGGGCTTGGAGAGAGATGCTGCTGGCGCCTCCCCATCTGCGGCCCCAAGACTCTCCTTGCCGGTGGTGCACGCCCGTCTTTCGCAGGTGCACCAGCCCAGAGGTCTCTGTCTCAGGGCAGGTGCAGGAGATCCAGGAATGGATTATCTCAGGGAGCAACGGCAGAAAGAGCTATCCAAAAAAGTGGGGGTAGGAAAAAATTTGTGTTTGTGGAGGCTTTGGCATCAGAACGCTACAAGGTCAGAAAAGATTGAGGAGTCCAGATATTAAGGGGAGAAGGGTGTTGGAGATTGCATGGTATCCGCCCCCCCCACTCTAGTTTTATATGTACTAATGTTCTGTTACCTTACACCATGATGCCGTTGGTAAAAGTGATTAACATACACCCCTGACCATCCACAGTAAGTAACACACATTTACAAAAAGACATACTATTTTCTTGAATACAGGGCTGTATTTTGCATGAGACAAATGGTGTATAAAGGGCTGTTCTGCACCCTATAATTGTACTGGTTTTATGTTTCTCAGTCATTTTTGCAGAGTTCATAAAATGAGTGGACCTCACTTTGTTAGATACTTTTTAGTGAATGAATTATACAGCTACAGAATTGGTCATTTTATACTTGAGCCATTCATCAAGCAGCTTCTTACAAAATTACAAAAAAAATAATACAAAAAAATAGAAGCAGCAGAAGTTAGAAACGGCATGAATCCCGCAAACCATAAATTGTACCTCATGTTATTGGCTCCCTCATTCTCCCTCTGTATTGCTTGCAACGAAAGACTTTGATGTTTATAAAAATGCAACCCCTCTATGGTTTAGTGCTGAATTTCTTTGAGAAGATGTGTTTAATATTGAGTATTATTTATAATATGTGTTAAAATAGCACTAAAAGTCTAGTCTATGTTCTTCCAAATTATTCCACAATAATAGAATAAGAACATGTGATCATTTTCAGAATTCGTGCATACCAATCTGTCATTCAGCGTTTTTCCTATATACTACTACTACTACTACTACTACTACTACTACTACTACTACTACTAATGTTGGAAGGGACCTTGGAGGTCATCTAGTCCAACCCCCTGCTCAGGCAGGAAACCTTATACCATTTCAGACAAATGGCTGTCCAGTCTCTTCTTAAAAACTTCCAGTGTTGGAGCATTCACAGCTTCTGGAGGCAGGTTGTTCCACTGGTTAATTGTTCTAACTGTCAGGAAGTTTCTCCTCAGTTCCAGGTTGCTTCTCTCTTTGGTTAGTTTCCATCCATTACTTCTTATCTTGTCTTCAGGTGCTTTGGAGAATACGTTGACCCCCTCTTCTTTGTGGCAGTCCCTGAGATATTGGAACACTGCTATCATGTCACCCCTCAGTGACATCTCAATATCATGTCTGAAACAACATATTGTGCTCTTGTGTTTTAGGTGTTGACTTCAAAGTGAAAACAATCTCAGTTGATGGAAATAAGGCTAAACTTGCAATCTGGGTAAGTCTTAATAATAAAATATATGACTCCATTACTAACTGAATATGTTGGCAGTTAACAGCACTATCTGTAAGTAATAATTTATCTTATTTTGGTAAGTGAGATTTCAAAATACTGGTGAATAAGTGTGATGTTATGTTTAAGCAAACATAAAGATTTAATCTTTAGAAGGTTTGTGTACTTGTAGTTATATTGCTTTTCAGAATTTGAACTATTTGCGAGGAATACTGTAATATGAATAATTGAAATATATTCTTTCACGTTCTTATTGAGATTCTTTTTATTCTTCCATATCCACATAATAATGATAGAGCAAGGAAAGCCAATTTTAAAAATCTCATTACACAGAAAAAAAGCATTGGCCATTTGGTGTTTTCTAATTAATTAATATGAAAACATAGAGGTTTGTTGGAAGGCAGATTGAATAAGATTTGACCCTAAGTCTCATTTATTTTATAGGGCTGTCAGTGGAAAAAAAATTGGCAGAAACTTAGCACTGCTATAAAATATGTGTATGGGGTTAATTTAATGCTAGGAACAGAATAAGTCATGTTTTGCCAGGAGATGCCATGTGGCACAGCTGCTAGGAAGAGGGCAAGGAAGCACCCTGAAGAGGGAGTTCAGTAGAAAATGCAGCAGCTTTTTCACCTTAGCCCCATGTGTCGTCAGAGCTTGGGTTGGCAAAGACCCCCTCAAGACTGCCTTCTTGTTCCGTACATTTGGGTAGGAAAGTGTTGTGCCTCCCTCACACTGAGAGGTGAAACCCTTTCCTAGCCTAGTTTCTCAGCATATGCTGAGATGATAAATTATCGTTGCTGCCAACCTCGGTGTTCCTTTCCCAGAATGGCCATTCTCTTCCCACCCAACTAGTAGCAAAGGAGCATAAAGGGGCTGCTCACCCACCTGGAATGGGTGAAGGTGCTGGGGAGAAAATTCAAAGGTAAGTAGGGATGCCTGCTTCAGCCATAGCAGCATCTTTCTCCACCCCGAAGCTGACAGGTCCTGACCTGGGCTGTGACAACAGTTGGATGAGGAATTAGATGCGCAACCTCCAGATTCAGAGTTTCACTTTCTTCTTCCTTTTTAGTCAGACAATCTGTACTGCCTAGCCATGGTCAGCAATCTGCTAGCATACTGCTGGATATCACTCTCCTGCTGCATGTGTCATTGTGGCACCGGCTGCAGAAAATTATTTTGAAGATGCAAGTGGTCTGTGGGTCACAAATTTGAGACTTCTACCCTAAAGGATTATTTTAATAATCTGGCAGATTTATATCTATCTATATCTATAGGTTATTAGAAGTTGATATGAGCTCTTTGGTAAGGACTGACTTTTTCCGAAATTAATCTGCTTTGCTAGGAATAACTCTTCTTCCACGGATAGAACTTAGCATTGGTGAGCCAAGTATGGTTATCAAGTGTTTCGATTGTTTATGAAACTGTCTGGGAAATTGCTCTAGAAAAGGCATATAGGTAACAGTACAAAATGAAACTGGTTGAATAAAGTCATAACCAGTGTTATGAGCTTATGATACAAGCTGGAGTCTCATAACATATTAGGCTAGCAGGTAGTTGACTAGTTTGCAGTTCAAATATTATATGAACAACTGCTTTTTTTAAGGAGGTGAAATACACAGCTTTCTGAATTTTTTTAGGACACTGCAGGTCAAGAGCGATTCAGAACATTAACACCCAGCTATTACAGAGGAGCACAAGGAGTTATATTGGGTAAATTTATGACTACTCACCGCTTATCTGAAAATACTCTAATTTTATTAAGACTTAAGTTTTTAATTCTTTTGCCTTGATGAAATTCTAGCAGAGTATCTGTCAGCTTTATGGTATTTAGCATTTAACACTGTCAAGTTATTAAGTAAATAAAGTTATTAAGAGTAGGAAACCAGTTCTGTGGGAATTGCTAGAAGGTGGTATAAGTAGTCTTTGGCTATGTCTATATTTGAGACCAAAATTAGTCGTCAGTGTGGTGGTTGTTAAGTGGGTCATCACACTGTTTTTGTTACCTTTTTTGTGGCAGTTGCTAAGGGAACCCATTTTCCTTAATTGATATTTTTTGCTGGAAACTGGAAATAAATACTGGAGATTGGCAAAAACCACCAAAAATTACAGTATGACCATGGGATGCTGCAAATGGCTATTGCCAAGCGCCCAAAATATGGTCATGTGACACATTCTCCCCTCCCCCCCCGGCACCCTGTGTGTGTGTGTTGGGGGGGCATTGGAACTCTGAATTGGGTTGTAAATAGCTCTGGGAAAGTCGTTCTTAACTTTGAACAGTTGCTAAGATATCAGTTGTTAAGTAAGGACTACCTGGACTTCACAATGCATTGTTCCTGATTCTGCTGTTCGTCCTCATCCTGGGGTTCTCAAGAAAGGCTTTTCATTTTTTAATATCAAAGCAGCTGCAGTTGGTTTCAGTTTGACATGGGGGTGGTAATATTTCTTTTCAGCAAATTCCTTGCTCAGAATTCTTTTCTAATTTGCATATCTAAAGAGGAGAATTTGAAACTGGCAAATCACCAGAAGGGTAATGAAATAATTGCTTGTCTGATTGCTATATCTTTAATCTGAATTTACATATAGATATTTTATGTAGTAAGAAAGGCATTGATAGGAATTGTGTGCCATCTGTACCATAGTTTCTTCAGAATTAATATTTGGGGGTTTGTGTTCTCATGGGAAGAAAATGTCAGCTTGGTATAAAAAGTTATCGAAAAAGAATTATCAACCTCCTTTCATTTTCTGACTTCTTGATTTGCTATGTTCAGATTTGCTGATATTGTAAAAATGTAATAATGAAATAGAGATGGAATCTCTCTATATAAGCTATAGTGTATTTGTGTAAGACAGTATCTATGGGTTTAGGCACGGACCCTTGGCCCTGCCTACTTCGCTCCCTGCCACCCTCCTCAGCCCATTTACAGCCAGCTTTTCTCCTTTGCTGGCCATCCCCCAGCCATTCTCCTTGGCCAATTTGCTGCTGGCCCTTTGGCCCGGTCTGCAGCAGGGGCTGTGTGTGGGGGGCTAGTGTGCAATGCAAGTACTGCGGTTGCTCCGCATGTTTTGGGGCCTTGCAGATCTGTCCCTAGGACTGGAGGGAGGGGGAGTGGTGGTGTGAGTAGCAGCCGCCGAGGCCACTGGGGAGCAGACAGGCGAGAATGTGCTGGGGGGACCAGGAGGGGCGCCTCAAGGGGGCTTGACAAAGGCAGCTTGGCTCAAAACTCAAATGAAAGAGGGGAGGAGGAGCAAGACTGGTGCGGCTTCTGATGTTGCGGGAGGGCTGGGGGTGCACAGGCGAATGGCAAGGCTGGTGGGGCTTCTGCAATTGGGGGGCTGCGGCAGGCTAACGGAGGTGGCCTGCAACTTCTGCAATTGCAGGTGGCATGGGGGGGTGCTGCAGGCGAACGGAGGTGCCGCGTGAACTGCCTGTTTGGTGTCAGGCACAGAGACAATGGAGGGGAGGGTGGGGAAAAAAGTCACTGCTCCACAGGTGTTTTTTTTTTTTAAGCTGTCAGAAGCTCTGGGCCGAGTGGGCAACAGGCAGGCAGTGGTGGGTGGGGGCTTCCCATTTTGTCCGCCCTGCCCTCCGTTGCCTCTGCACCTGGACTCCAGCCTGACACAGAATGGGCAATTCTCAATCTATCTGTGTTCGCCTGCTGTGCCTCCCCTGCCAAGCTGTCCACAATTGCAGAAGCCACCTTGGCATTGCCGTTTGTCTGTGCACCTCCCAGCCCCTTGCAACACCAGAAGCCGCACCAGACTTGCTCCTCCTCTCTTCTTTTGTTTGAGTTGCGAGCCAAGCTGTCTTTGTCAAGCCCCCTTGAGGTGCTCCTCCCTCTCTTCCTGGTCCCTCCCAAGACACTCTCACCTTTCTGCCTCCCTAGTGGCCTCGGCGGTTTTTACTCCCACCGCCACTCCCCCCCTCCAGTCCTAGTGACAGATCTGCAAGCCCCCAAAACATGTGCAGCAGCCACAGTATGTTTTTAAAAATCTTGCATCGCATGCTGCCCCCCCCATAGCCCCTGTGATTGCCAATCACATGCTATCCCCACAGCACCAAGGCTTCTGCCTGCACCCGATTGACTGGGGGCTATTTGTCCTGTGCAGCCGAAGGCCTGGGTCAAACGGTGTCTGGGTGAATGAGCCGGGCCGAAGGGCAAGGGCCCATTGGCCAGGGAGAATGGCTGGGGGAAGGCCAGCAGAGGAGGAAAGCTAGCCGTAAATGGGCTGAGACGGGTGGCAGGGGGCGAAGGAGGCACGGCCAAGGGTCTGTGCCTAAACGTCCGATTCCGGTATCTACATATGGTTATCCAGATATTTGGTTGTTAACCACATTTTAGCTTTTTTCACTGAGACTAGGCAGTTCAGTGTTCTTAGATTTGGTTTTAAACTCATAAAAAAACATTTTAGAACAATTTTGAGCATTAATATCAAATAATACAATTTAGTATAACTGCTTAGTTAAGATTTAATTAGCTATGAGTAATGGTTATCTAGATGTTGGTAATGTAATAATTTAAATGGTTATGAACAGGAGAGAAAGGCAGTAATATTGTAGTTTGAATTTGAAAATAATTGACTTAATGTTCACAAGACTTGAATTGTTATGGTAATAACCATGCAAATTTTTATTTCAGTTTATGATGTCACAAGAAGAGATACATTTACTAAACTAGACAATTGGTTAACTGAATTGGAAACATACTGTACAAGATACGACATAGTTAAAATGCTAGTTGGAAACAAAATAGATAAGGTAGGTCGATTTAAAATTACCAGTGGCATATAAACTGTGTGAGTGTGTGTATGTGAGAGTCTGTGTGTGTGTGTATGTGAGAAAGAGAGAGAGATATCATCTAATTGTTCTACTTTTTTTTACAGGAAAACAGAGAAGTTGACAGAAATGAAGGTCTTAAGTTTGCCCGAAAACATTCCATGTTATTTATAGGTGAGTTCTTGAAATGAACTATGATGAAGCAATTTGCAGTTTGTACAATAAAATGATACAATAGCAGCAATTATGTAGACTGAACTATATAACGTAATAGATGAAACATATATAAAGCCCCAAGGTATTCAGAAAAGATCCAGATATAGTTTCAATATCCTTATAAGCAGAATGCATGGTCCTGCTATCTCTTCCAGTCACAGAATTTCTCTTTTCTTCTGACAAAACAATAAGTAATCTGTTTCTAACGCAAAGGACATTAGACCATGTTGGTTACAGCCTGACTAAATGAGATGGATATTTTTGATAAGGTTGAACTTGGATGGCAAACAAAAGTATTAAATGATAAAGCATGATAGAAGAGTATAAAGCTTCTTTAATCGTGGCTTGCTGTGGGAATTTTTTTGGCTAAAATTAATAGTTATTACAAAGCTATCCTGTAGTGCATATTTGTAGCAGAATGCTTCAGGGAATGATAACAGTACAGGTAATCCTCAGCTTACGATGGTAGAGGAACCTGCCCATTACAGCTGTAAGTCACGATAGTCGTAAAATGGGTCAGTCACATGACCAACCTGATTTTACAAATTTTTTTGCAGCAGCCATTAAGTGAAAGCAAGTGATCATAAAGCGGCCACCATGGTTGTTTTAAGTTGAAATGCCCCAGTGAACCAGTGGTTTGTTAGGGTTGGGGGTTTGGCCAAAAACTGGAAAAAAATGGTTTTTGGCAAATGGTCGCATGATTAGAAGATGCTGCAAATGGCTGTAAATGCAACCTAGCTGCCAAATGTCCGAAGTTCAGTCATATGAGTGAGGTGGGGGGTGGGGCGTTTCGACCATTGGAACTTCAAATCCAGGTCATAAGTAGGTCTGTTGTAACTCTGAATGGTCGCTAGTTGACCCGGTCGTAAGTTGAGAAGTACCTGTAGCAGCTTCCTGGTTTCATGCAGTGTTCATCTCTGATCATGCATAGTCCTAAAGTAATGAAAGGTAATCCCAGTGAAATGACAGAAAGGTTCAGTCTTTGAAATATTAACACTTTCCGTGACTTTTGTGCCCTTTCCTATAGCAAACATTTGAACTTTGTTTGTGGTCTCCCTAATTCATGAGTGTTTTCTGGTAGTCTGGAAATGGGCTTTCATGATGAATCAGAACAAAATCTAAACACATTCTCCTGAAAGCATTTTTGTTCATGGTTTCACTTTCCTGCACTTTCTGACTTTTAGTTTCACTGATACCTACTTAGAACTCTCTCTAAGTTTTAAATTAAACTCCCCAGGGCAGAATCTTGCTTATTTCTTTTCAAGTGTCTTGCAAGTGTAAAAGAGTTTCACAATTAGGAAAAGACTGGAAGGCATTACTAAGGAAGAAGGTTGTCTTTCAGCTTGTCCTCAAATATTTTCCTCTACATTACATATTCACTGAAGCGATAATGTGAAGTTGCTTCCAATGAACCCAGGTAGTCTAACTTGAATATCTATGTTTCTAAATCTTCAGCAACACAGTGGCTTCCATAGCAAATTAATCTATGGCCATTGAAAACAGAAACTGATAACTATAGAAGTAACTAAAAATTTCACTAATTTTCATAAAATTTAACTTGGGGGGAGAAAGTACAGATTTTTGGTTTGTCATGAAATAAACCTGTTTCCCAGATGGGTTTGTATTTGATTGACTTTTCATAAAGTAGTCTCATCTCTGTCAAACAAATAGTGATGGGTAATGTGTAGCCTTTATGCACTGCTCCTGCCCTTTTGTATGGGCCTTGCAACCAGTGAAATTGTGGCAATGAAATTGAGTAACAAGCTACTAGTTTTCAATCATTAATTCTGCTTGCCTTTTAAAATAAAGACTAAAATGGTTGCTTCACATCTGGTAGATTCAGCTCAATCCTTTCAATGTTTTATGATCAGGGTTTCTTGAGTTCCATAGTTTGGAAAAAATACATTTAAAAACCCTCCATAAGTCTACCCAAAATTATATACACTTCCTCCAATAGTGGTGCATTTTATTAATGCTGCAGATTTATAGGATGGCTTTCTTTCATGTTCTAGAGAAGGTGCAATAATGTACATGTACAGTGAAGTCTTTTTTTAATGTTACCACAATTTATTTCTCTCCCCACCCTGTCTCCCTTTTAGAGGCAAGTGCAAAAACATGTGATGGTGTACAATGTGCTTTTGAAGAACTTGTTGAGAAAATAATTCAGACTCCTGGACTGTGGGAAAGTGAAAGCCAAAACAGAGGTGTAAAGTTGTCGAACAATGAAGAGGGCTATCGGGGTGCCTGTGGTGGCTATTGTTCTGTGTTATAAACTCTGTAGGATTATTTACTTATTTAAGAGGTAGAAATATCCTCTGTACATAAACTCATATCTGCTATTTTAGGGACCTTGCAGTTTGCACATATTTGTGTAGTATGGCAGGGAACATTTTCCTTGGAAAATGTATTCTGTAGCTTTTCCAATGGAGAAAGGCTGTAATAAGCATGCCAACATTGCAACGTTCTAGTTTTTTTTTTTTTAATTCATAGCATCCCATTTTGCTAGGGACATACTCATATTTCCTAACTTTATCATGGAATATTTGGACAACTTTATGTTGACTGTAAAATCTGACTGGTCTCTAACCCAAATCACAGGATTGTTTGAGATACATCTCAAATGATGCAAGCAGATAGAAGTAAAACATGCACTTCTTACTGGCAATTGCTTTTTCTAACCTGTTCAATAGCATGATGATACAATCTTTTTTTAGCTATAAGCAACACTTTTTTTAGCTTGTAACTTGTCCTGGGTGATTGTGAACTTCAAGGGAAGGGAAAGGATCACTTTTTAACTGATCACTGCAATAACTGTACTTTGCATCACAAAGTTCACAATGCAAATCTGTAGGAGGATGCTTTCTGGTTAAGGGCTTCACAGAGTCCCATTGTTAATCATCTTGCCAAGTTTTGAACGTTTCTCTGTGTTACTAGTGTAATTTGGACTCGGTAACTCAAAAACTACTGCGCCTTGATATTTGAAAGCCTTGAATTAAATGGCTGTTGCATTTGCAGCTATTGGCTCTGATCCATAATTGTTGAAAGTATCTCCTGGATATGTGTGTCTGTGTAAGGAATATGCTGTTTTGTTGAGGTTTTGCTGTAACAAACAGCTTGTGGCTGGCTTGTTTCAGAGAACTTGTATCGTTAATAAAAAAAATTCGGCAGTATTCTTTATTCCCCTCTAATATCTTGCTCATGTATGAATGAATTTTGTAAATTATAATGCAAGGACTACTTCCATTATATACAATACTGGTACCCCCTTCTTATTAAAAATAATCTAAGTAAGCAATTTAAAATATTGTGCAGTTTCCTATAAATATGGAAATAGACATGTTTATACTTTTTTGTACACTTTACAAACTATTGTTGGTTTTTCAACCAACGATAGACTGCTGTTCCGATTTGAACACACTTCACTTATAATATTTCATTTTCTTTACATTTTTAGAAAACCATGGAGATTACTGTAATGAAAAATTGCATTTAAAATAAAGTGTTTCATATGCATTGCATTACACATTATATAATGCCACTTGATTTCCATCTCTTTTGCTGAGTAAATTATAGATCAGCAAACTGGCATGTTTCTTTGTAATGCAGGTAAGGGAAGAATGAAATTTTATTGTAGAAAAGTGTTTTTAACATTGTAATAAAGATTTGTGAAGCAGGAATACATCCCATTAAAAAAACATGATTTGCTTAAGTTTTCCCCTGATGTTGTTCTGACCCACTTGATGTTTTGGATTAATTTGAGGAATAGGCATTTTTTTTTCAAAAATCCCCATTTTCTACCCCAAGGTAAAACTCAAATTGTGTGTCTAAAAAAGTGAAGCCCTTTGAATTATAGAAATAATAAAATCCTTTCATGTTTTATGCTTTTTTATGCTTTCTCTGGAAAAAAGAGAGACAGAATTTTTCAAGACACCAAACTTTGCACTCTAATCAGTGAATATGCAAAACGAATCCACAGTAATTGAAAATTGCCCTAGACACCACATATATGAATGGACAAAACTAATCTTTTATTGGAATGTTGTATAGAACGGGAATTATAAAGTCTCATTCAAGTACCTCCCTGAAAATTAATTAAAATTAAATTAATATATCATCTAATATGTATAATTATACCCAATACAAAGTTGAAAACGTACCCTTCCTTCCAGCAATTTGCCTGTGTCTGCTTGATTGGAGGGGGGAAGCATTGATTGAGGGGTAAGCACAGTTCTGAGGTAAAAAATAAGGCAGACCACATTAACTCTCATTTTATCTCATTCTTTTTTCACAAATGAAGGCAAATATATGTGTCCCAGTATATTTTTTTTGTTTTTTCTTCTGATCAGTCGTGTCTGATTGTCATACACTTATTTTTCTTAGTATCCTGTTAAATGAGAGAATCCAATTTTGATAACATCTCAAATCCATAAGGAAACCCCATACCAGAGAAGGTATACATTCAGGAAAATGGGAGCTGAGTTAATAAAAGTATGGATGAAGCTTTATACTTGCTTAAGGCACTAATTTTATATGTTGAGCCTTGCCCATTTTACTCTCAATGTGCCCTTCAGAGGTTGAGGTTGCCCTTGAGCAAACAGAATTCATGGATAAAGTTGTATTCATTTCAGTTTATTAAGCCTTAATATTAAGCCTTGACACATCTTTAAAAGAAGGTTAAAATTGAATCCCTATTGATCACTTTAAAAGTGTATTCTTTGAAGGAAGATTGGCCTATTAAGCAAATTTGTTGCTTAGATTAGCACCTTTTTGGAAAGTATGGAGAACCATCTATTTAAATTAGGTTAGTTGGTAAGGAAAACAGAGTATAATCAAATGTATGGTTATGTTATAAAAATTACTTTGCAAAGGTTTTCTGTCCTCAGTGGTCTTTGGTGTATCTTGGTTGAAACTGAGCTACTGTACTGGTTCAGGTATTTTCCTAAACTGGATTCAATCTAGTACTTTGGTATCTATTTGAAATAATGGCATGATTTAATACTAAGACATGTGGTGTAAGGTAGTTTTTCTGGACATAATTAACATGAAATATTAAAATTGCTTTCTCATAAAAAGCTGCTAAATATTTGGTTTTGCAGAATTCTTTTCTTACCAGTGTTCATCTGAACCCACTTTTTGAACCCAAATCCACATTCCTAGGAATGCTGCATCTACTCCCTTGACAACAAACTGATGTACAACTGCAAAATGAACATTTTTGACTTAACAGCCATAAACAGTAAAATAGTTGTTGGTAATTATCTCTTAGCTGTGAAGATAGATAAAACTGAAATAGACTGCACAACAGCAAGTAGCAAATCTGAGAAAGTATGGGTATAAAATACGTAGAACTACATAATAAGCAAAGCTTTTGCTGGGTAGACATCTGTGAGGAAGTACACAAATACAATCCACACAGCATTTTGCTATTCTATGAGCAAATTAGTGTAATGCAAGATTTGGTTTGACAGGATGCTCACTGAAAAATATGCTTGTACAAACCAAAGTGTTTACGTTTTTCAAAAATAACACTAAAGTAATGGTAGATTTCTTGCTTCAGTGTTACACAGAAAAAAAATGAAGTCAACTGAGTCTAGTCTGAAGGAGCTATTTCTCTCCAACTCCCATTTATGTGGGTATCTCCACATCACCTTGTTTATATATACATTTTGTAAATGTTAAAAAGATAGCCAATAGGTGGTGTGAAATGAAATAGACAATATTTTTTTCTAGTTGAGAAAACTTGAACTCCTGGGAATGGCACTTGAGTACATTGTGTACCATCCTTTGATCATGGTCGACTCATGTAATTTTAATATGGAAGATCACAGTAGGTCCTTTTACCAGCAGAAGCAGCTCACCAAAGGCATTTCTTACCAAGAGGAAGAAAAAAATTGGACTCCACCTTCAGCAATGGGAGAAGACTACTCATATTAGTTGTACATAAGCTTCTGAAACATCTCCCCTTTAGAAGTTGCTGAATGAGGACTCCTTGCCATCATGACTTGTCATTCAGATTCCCCCCCCCCCAATCCTCTAAAACATTCACTATTGGAGGGTATCATATTAAAAGGAACACACTATTAGCAATAGCACTTATATACCGCTTCATAATGCTTTCTTTTTGTAGGATTCATTTTTTGACCTTTCAAAATTATGTAAAGTATTGCCTTCTACATTTCTCTGAAGCCAGGTTTGGATTCTTAAAAAGGTCTTATTTGTTAAAATGCAAGGAATAAATAAACAATGAGGTAATTCAGTATTGAAAAATTTACTTAATGTGGATTTTACCAACAGGTCATGCCAATCCAATAAAATGGGAGAGAACATTTGAAATAGTATCTTCTGAGGTTCACAGGTATGACTAATCGTGAACTAACCATGGAATAAAGAGCTGTGGAATAGACAGCCACAGTTCCTACTTAAAAGATTACGCAGATCTGGAGAAAATATTCTGATGCAAAGACATCACACTGATAAAAAGGACTTATATTGTTAAAGCTATGGTTTTCCTAGTCATGTGGCTGTGTGAACTGGATCATCAGGCTGAATCAAGAAAGTGCAATGCATTTGAACTGTGGCCCTGGAGAATATGAGAATATCTTGGAAGCCAAGAAGAACAAATCATTTTGTGCAAGAGGAAATAAAAACCAAAGTGCTTATTGGAAGCACTAAGAATAAATTAGGTCATTATTTCTCAACCTTGGGAACTTCAAGGCATGTCGACTTCAACTCTCAGAATTACCCAGCCAGTCATGGCTGGCTGGAGAATTCTGGGAGTTGAAGTTCATATACCTTAAAGTTCCCAAGGTTGAGAAATACTGGGTTAGGTATTTTAGACACATAATATGAATGCCACAATCATTGGAGAATCTTGATGCCTGGAAGAATCAAAGGCAATCAGTAAAGAAGCTGATAGAAGACAAGATGGCTGGATACTGTGACTGATAATTCATACATAAATTTAGAAGAACCTAAAGAAGCAGTTATTCTGGCAAAGCGCCCATCTGACTGGGAAGATAATATTGGCAAGATTATTAAAATCAGGCTGCCTGACATATCAATCTGGGAGTGACAGTACATGGATATCTCTGTGCATGCAGTTACTAGTTAAACTTGCCATTTTCCCAGGTCTAAGTCTATTAGACAACTACTTTCCTTTTCCATTTCAAAAACTTCCCATTCGGTGTCTGGAAAACATTAATTCTGCTCCCCTCTTCATCACCTCTCTCTCATGCCGTCTTAGCACTTTTTTTTTTAAAGATGACTTCCTGTGTGATGGAGGAGTGAGGTAATAACCAAGCTACTTCCCCCCTGTAATATAATGCATTTGTGTATATATTAATAAATAGCAATCTCTAATTCTTGATTAAAACTGCTATATATACTCTCTTCTCTGTGAAAGCACAATTCATACATTTGCATTTGGTCTTCTGGATCACTAGAAAAGATAATTTCTATAGCTTTATACATATGTCTTCACTTGAGAGTGCACAAATGCAAGTTTATTTGCTATAATGTATACTCTGCCCAAAATGGCACACACAGCACTCTGACCTTCAGTCTCCTCCATCAAAACAGCTTGGTGAAGTAGGCCGAGATGGAGAAACACAGGAATGACATACAACATGTATATAGCAGCTCCCTCATTGAACAAATCATAGTCTCTTTTGCAAAGGAGCAAAATAATTGTAGCTTGTCTGATCTTTGGTTTGTTTCCCTCTTTTTTAGTTAGCTTAGAAACAAGCCCATGTATATTTTATATATGCTGTTAAAGCTTAGTTTGCTTAATGAGTGGTGGGAAAAGCAACATGGGTCAATAACAGACATCAGTATCAAACAAAATGTTGGCTGGGCTTAAACAGCACAGCAAGCAAAATTCAGCACAACCCTATTATGTTGCAGTGTAATGTATAGGGTCAAAAGCAATATAGCCTTGAGTCAAAACAAATTTTATATCCTATTTCTTGCTCTTAATTGCTGCTTTACTCATAGGCAATGAATATAGCTTGTTATATTGAACACTGCACACCTGAGAATATTTAGAAGAAAGAAAAAGAATACTGAAAAGATAAGAAAGGGACACAACATGCTGTGTAAGGTGGTCCTCCTGAAAAGGACAGGCAAAAAAAAGAAATGTTTGCAATCATTCCTGGGGGTATAATAACCATCTCCTAAGTCAGCCCCAAAGGGAGGCATTTCTGCTTTAAAAGAAAGCCAAGTAAGTCAGAATGGGAAATCAAAAGAAGTGCAATGGAACCAGCCCAGATTCATGAACTATTGTGATGTGTGACTTCCTGGGCTGTCTTCTTGAATGATGTATAACCACTCTTGTCCCAGAAGTCTTGTTAGATTGAGAGTAAAGTGAGGTGGAGCTACTCAGAAGTCTGTACTACTATTCATAGACATTTGCAAAATACAGCCAAATTTATTCATGGTGAAATTTTTAATATGCTTCAGGAAATGAAGTACCTTTTTAGCATAACTCTACTTAGCAAATTTTCATGCAGCTTTAGCAGAGATCATTGCATTTTCTTTGCAAATCCTGCCTCTTTTCATGTTATTACATAAAGAAATAAAAAGAGACTTCTGTCTCTGTGTTATACTCACTTCTGTCAGAATCTAGTCTGATTTTGATGGTCTTGACACCATTCATTTCCGCCCAAAATTTCTCTTTTCACAGCTGTTAAAAACAGCAGCAGCTGTGTAGAGTTCATTTGACTCTGTGATGGTGTCACCAATGTCTGATTAAGGTAGCAAAGTGCAAAAAGATAAAAGTTGACTTTCCCCCTATATTTTTAAACAGCATAAATGCAAAGGAACAAAATCTTAGAAGTAAGGTTCCCACACAAAATACAGTCAAAACAGTAAAATGTTGTTTACAACAGTATTGTATAATCAAAGCTTTGCCCACATTTTATGTATCATGTGTGATGACCCCGCTGGTCACAGTTAGGCAGGCCTCCAGAGAGTTCTTTATTTCTCTTCTGAATGGTTAAACAAATGGCCCTCCACTGACCAGTAAGGCTTCACCCTCAGTCCCCCAAACAACAGCCCATAGATTACCTGGTAAGTCCACAATGCAAAAATCCAGGCCTAAGACAAGGGCAGTCCTCAGGGCACACAAGGCAAAAGTCCAGCTCCTCCTCCTCCTCAGACTCGGGCTCCGATGGGGCCATGACATCATGACACATGATAGATAGATAGATAGATAGATAGATAGATAGATAGATAGATAGATAGATAGATAGATAGATAGATAGATAGATAGATAGATAGATAGATAGATAGATAGATATGGTTGCTGCTTTTACATTTTTTACTATAAACTGTAAAAACCTTTGTTATGAAGATTTTGAAACTAAAAGTTTCTTTATCTTTTTAATATAAAACCTGGAACATTTCGCTTGAAAAAAAGAATGCTATCATAAAATTCTGGCCCTTACAGATATGCTGTAAAATTCATCTAGATGCCTTGTGAAAATATAATATCAAATCCGATCTCTTAGTCCAAGGAATTGCATCTCCAACTCAGAAAAAAACTTTGGTCTCAAAGTATGTAGACAATTATTATGAATCCAGATGACAAAACGTAAATATCTGAGCATTGCTGAAGAAATTCTGCACCACTGCTAAAACGTCTGCAGTAGGCTATAAAAATGAAATTACTGGGGCTTATTTGGTTTTTAAATTCATTAATTCATTGGAAGAATATTTTTTTAAAATCCCCAACTCAAAAGTCAGTCTTCTAGAAAGTTAGAGACAAAGGGGTTATGCCACAATGAAATGCTTGTTAATTATTTTATCTGCAGTTTTAGGCTTGCTTGCAAATGGGATTTGGGGGGGGGGAAGTGTTTTTCAAATGCTCTTCCATAAGATGGCAGCAATTCTTCAGGTGAAGCCAAGAGCCAAACAATGTGCAGAGATCCTGGAGAGAAAGAAGGCTGATGGAAATCATTTTTAAAAGCACCTCAACAGAAGTTTTACTTTCATTTGTTCTGTTAATTTACATCAAGCAGGTATTCTACCTTCTGCCTCCCTCTTCGAATTATTTCTCTTCCTAAAATTCTTTCACAAATTCTACCTTTTCTTTTGGCTGGTTAGACAACTGGCTGCTGCTGAGAGTTATAGGAGCAAGGGATCAATTATTTCAATATACTGAATAACATAAAGTTACATTAAAAAAAGAATTATAATGTACATAATAAATCTCCAAAGCAGTACATCAAATGTCCTCTTTTCTATGATCAGCAACATAATACAATACATTGATCCTCAAGTAACCCCACTAACTTTAAAGGAATTGACCTTCACTTATGTTCATAAGGGTTGATAGCCTTAGGAATAGAAAATAAAATCGTGTTTTGTGCTACTTTCGGTTTTTATATCTTTTAAGTAGTTTCAATAGTTCAGCATTTATTTGTACAATAGTAGTTCTCTTTAAATGAGTTATGTGCTTCCCTGAAACAGTGGAGAAATGAATTTTGGTCAATGTGAGAACAATTTGCTATTTTAAAATATATGTAATGGATGAACGTTAATTTATGGAAGATGCTGCCTGATTGCTTGAGCTTAGTCCTGGCTGTATATGACAGTTACCTCAGTTCTAATACTAGAGAGGACTGAAAGCCATTGACAAAATCTCCTGAATATTTGTGTTATATTGGTTGGTATTAGTTTTAGAAAATAATTCTGAATTGTTGGTGAGGGTGCATTTAAAATTTATTCTACAGCTGACACTTGTTGATTCCTTTGAAAAAAGGACCCAGCCCACAAAATATTATGAATGTAAGAATATTCAAAATTACTCTATTTAGGATTGATCCATTGGATATTTGTGGGGCTCAAATAGGGCAGTTAAATACATTTTTGTCTCCAGTGAAAACAGGCCCGTATATAGTCACTGATCAATAGCATTTTCCCTGACATGGGATTCATGGGATTTTTTTAAAAAAAGTCAGAATACTATTATACTGTATTATAATTTAGCCAGCTAAAGTAAGTAACTGTGAATTTGTGGGACTTGAGATTTTACTTAACTGATTATTTTAAACACATATAAGGCAATAGACTATAGATATTAAATCATTGTAATCAGTATCAAGAAAATAATTAATATATTTCCCATTTCAATGCATCTTCTCTAGGATTTAATTCACATATTGGACTGTGCCAATTTTAACTGTGGTTTATTGAATAAACCAAAACTGATTAGGGTAGCGATACCCTGATTAGGGTAGCGATAGCCAATTTTGTAATACTATAATCTATGATTTATAAGTCATAATGGCTGGATTCATATGATACACACCGAAATCAAATAAAAAGTATCAGAGCAATGTGTGAACAGCCTAAATCTAAATCTAACCTTGTTAGCTATGATCACACCCCATTAGGGGAACCAAACCAGAATTAGTGTAAATACTGCCATATACATCAAGTACTTATCATAGAGAAACATAAGTTTCATCTACTTAAGCATCTACTTTTAGATATATTCACAGGAAAATCCCAAACCGAGAACATTTACTGATGGAAGTTAAACAATTATACTAAAAGAATTTCAGCAAGTATAGTGAATCAAATAGTAGCCCTATTTATAAAAATAAGGCTCAGACCTCAGAGAACTAACACTCATCCAGAGAGCAACTAGAGGTTGGTTAATTTGCCACTAACACATTACTAAAATGGCCCCCAATGAATAATATTTTTGCCAATGATTAAAGTGTTATTTGGCAACTTATGTCTTGTTCTGACTAGCTCTCCATCAGCTATCCCTAAAAATTATCAAATTCTCCTATAAATGTAATCTTTTGGGTGAGTTTTTATTTTATTTTATTTTTATTTTATGCTATTGTATTGTATTAATAATGTATTTTGAGTATGTAAATGGAAACTATTTGGGATTTGAATAAAATGAAAAGTAATACATAAGAATCAATAAAAATAAATGTTACAGTGGTTGGTGCTTATCGAGTTTAGTAAGTTTTTAAAATAAGACACCATGGGAAGGTTTTTTCCCATTTAGTTATGTGAGTAATATTTGAAGTAAATAAATCTGTCGGTTATGTGTGTAGTTATATGATCGGAACCTTTAGTTAAGACCAATGTCAAAGTTTATAATGTGTTTTAATTAATATTGATTCTACATATTGATGAAAATCCTTTAATATATTGGAAATTTAGAGTCAAAGAAATAGAATAGAATACTTTATTGGGCCACAAAAAGAATTTGTCTCTGATACAAAAGCTCTCAGTGTAAATGCAAAGCAACAGAGTAATAATCATCATCATCATCATCATCATAATAATACCAATAAGCTTCTGGAGGCAGGTTGTTCCACTGGTTAATTGTTCTAACTGTCAGGAAGTTTCTCCTTAGCTCTAGGTTGCTTTTCTCCTTGAATTAAGGAGAAACTTCCTGACAGTTAGAACAATTAACCAGTGGAACAACCTGCCTCCAGAAGCGGTGAATGCTCCAACACTGGAAGTTTTTAAGAAGAGACTGGACAGCCATTTGTCTGAAATGGTATAGGTTTCCTGCCTGAGCAGGGGGTTGGACTAGATGACCTCCAAGATCCCTTCCAACTTTATTGTTATCGCTATCGCTATCGCTATTGTTATTGTTACCCTCTGATAAAAACTGATTAAATTTATATACATAGATATACCTACAGCACAATCGGGTCACACATCCTGCTACTTGTGGCTTGTTTAATAGGTTCTGTTTTATTTTTTACTGTTAAACTCCTTAACTTAAAGTACCAGTTCGGTAGAAATGAGGGATATGTGGCGGATAATAATAGAGATATTATAGAAAGCAATAGTTCTTGTTCCTATCTAGATGGGACATGTTACTCATGTCATTAATGATGTTTGTTTTTTATTTTAGCCAACTCATTCAAAACAAATGTTCCTTACGCATTAACCGGTCATGACAAATTTGATGTGTGGGTTACTGGCCCCTGAAATCATTTTTGCTATGATAATGACTTACTACTGATGACAAACTGTAGAAGCCCCCCCCCCCACGCACACACAGAGAGATTTTAAAAAACAGAAGAGAAAGAAGGAAAGAGCAGGCTATGGAAATAATTTGTAATTCAATGGAATCATAAATATAGAACCTTGTTAAAAGATGCCACGCACAGCAGCTCTGTGCTGCTTCGTGCAAAAACTTTTACGGGGAAAATCCTTAGTTCTTAGTATCCACAGTACCTGAATATATTTTTTCACTGCCACAAGAGTTTAATTGATGTAATATTCCTAAACTTAAAAAAGAAAAGAAAGCCCAGCAGGCGCATGCAAAAGAAGTCAATAAAAAGCAATTTTTTAAAAGATAGGTTATTTGTGCAAGAAATGCAGATTGCAGGTACACTGCTGCCCTGGTTGAGATTTGGAAACGCAATCGGAAAGAAGAGGATTTAAGGTCCTGTGGCTTAAGTCTGAGTTTTGAATGAACCAGTTAAACTTTGCTGAAAATGTCGGGAATTTTTGATGGAACGAGTTTTGCCTGTGAGTAAATGATACGATTTCCAAATTTCATTTCTAGGATCAGAATGTTTCTAGGCAACTATTATTAATCAGAGTTATACAATCAATCTGAAATAGATTTTTCTGTTGTATTAAGTACATTTTAAAGTAGAAAAAAAAATCAATAGTTGTCAAGACTTCCCTGCATTGAATTATACAACTGGGACATTTAAGCATGTCTGATCAAAAGTCAAATTGATCAAAGATAAATTACCGATATATGCACATCTAATAAAAAATAATGTGAAATTGTCTTCATGCCTACTTAAGAAGGAATTTGATTTAGTAAGAGTAGTAAATTCAGTTTTTAAGAATATGGTTTTATTATGTTGTGTTATATTGATTAAGCTATACTGAAATGATGGATAGAAAGAATAAACATTATGTGGAATAAATTCTGTAAGTGAATTATTTGTGTTTAATAGCAAATTATTTTTGTAATTTATAGATAACAGGCCATCGCATCTTAAAATGCATCAACCTTTTGAAAAGTGTTCACATATACAAATTCTCAATTGTATTTATCTTTGATAATAATCTATTTATCAATAAATAATACATAAATAAATAAATGCATGTGAGTTTGCGAGCTTATACTGGTACAGAGTGCTGCTGTTTTGTTTTAAATGATTATGATTAAATCTGGAAATCCTTTAAGGTACCAATCAATAAAAATCCAGTTTTTATATGAAAACCAAATACACATATTACATAACTGGAAAACCTGCAGTAAGTCTCAAAATTGTTTTGGCACAATTTTAATCATTGTTTCTTCTGATAGCAAGATGAAATGTAGTTTGGCCTACCACTTTACGAGAACCATCTGGAAGCCGGCAGATTGTTTAAGCTGAACTGAGCGTCTGCTACACCTTTCAAGGATAAATTAATCCCTGATAAAGACAGATGGCACGCTTTTGCAAAATTAAAACCATATTTATTAATTATATGGGAGGGGCAGAGGAGTACATTTGAACCACAGGACACCCATTTCCTTTGGAAACACTAATATAAATAAAAATCACATTCTAAAATTTAGATAAAACAAGGTAATTCATTTTCTAATATTTTTTAAAACAGCATATATTCAAATACATTAGATTTAATATATTTCAAAATGACATATATTCAAAATCTAGGTCACGTTATTGTCCCAATAGGAATTTCAGTTTCATACTTTACATCAGTTCAAGATTTAATACTTATATAACCACATCATAGTGAAGGAGCATTTTAGGAAGAAAATACTGCAATTGAACCCAGATAATTCAGCAAGATTTAACATTTTTAAAATCAGCAGCATTAATATATTTCAAAGGATGGGATTTACCTTATTTGTAGCTATTGCAAAGAAGGCTGGAAGCCATTTTTCTTTCTTTCTTTCTTTCTTTCTTTCTTTCTTTCTTTTTTTCTTTCTTTCTTTCTTTCTTTCTTTCTTTCTTTCTTTTTCTTTCTTTCTTTTTCTTTTTCTTCTCCTCCTTCCTTTAAAACTGTATATCATTATTACTGTATAAAATTCTTTAATACTTTTTTTTAAAAGCATGTGATTTGTCAACTATGAAAACATAGTATGCTATTCTACAATAACAAAAAAAACAAAAACAAAAATTTGAAAAAGTTAATATTTTAACTTAGCTTTTTATGCATCATAGTTTTCTTTGGGTTCTACATGGAGGGAATACAGACAGAGGGCAGAAAAAGAAACTAGAATACAAGAAATCTGTCTCTTAATTAAAAGTCTATGCTGCTAATTTGAAAGTATCTGCAAAAGTGATGTTTGAATCTTTTCTTTTTCTTATTCAGAAGTTTAAAATGAATCTTTAAATCTTTTGCATATGTGTGGCAAGTTTTTAAAAGTAAATAAAGAGTTTATTATTTTGGATTGATATTTTTCAAATGGGATTTTATATAAAAAAAGTATTCTTCATTTGGCCACACATGAATTTTACTAAACTGTAAACTAATTTTCTGAAATAAATTACCAGGTAGTAAAAGAATCAGGTAATAAAAATAAAATCTGTTTTCAGTTAACACCAAAGGGATCTTTCTCTAGTGATGCTAAGGAAATTTATTTCAAAGTGTGCCACATTTTTCCAAACAAATAATATTTTCACTGAGCACTGAATTGTGAAATATGGAACTGCCAAAACATAAGAGACAGAAATGATTTACATCAAAGGATGTCCAATCTGCTTATTATCTATGATAATTAGATAATGAAAATAAATCCAGAAATTTGGTTTCATTTTCAGTAATTTTTTAATCTCATCTTGAATTAGCAATATAATAGTAATAGTAATAATAATAATGATGATGATGATGATGATGATGATGATTGTTCTGTTCTTGCAAAGAAGACATCGAGACGAGGCTGGTTCACAACAAAGATCTCTTTATTGAAACACGCTCACAGAACAGAAGCAAGAACACAATGGCCACTGGCCTTTTATATTCCCCTGCAAGGGGATGCACATCCAATCATTGCAGGCCATTCTCCCGCCTTGCACATGCGCGCAAGGCCGGAGACAGCCTGTCTGGGTCCCGGGCAGACACATGGTCTGTCCGGGTCTCTGCAGCCTTCCTGCAGCCTTCCTGAGCCTCGCTGAATGACTCAGCAAGGCCCAGGACATAACACCCCTCCCCCCTTGGATTAAACAATAACTAAACATATTGTTTAACACTTTACACATAACACATCATGGCAGGCCAGTTGGCACGTTATACAGTCAACCTTTACTCCTTGCAACCCATTACCTTTAGTTCCCTCTAGTGTCCACAGACTTTCACTATTTGACAATATTCACACCGCAGCACTACATTTGTTTTTACTCCTTTAGATGGCGAGGACTAATAAACCTCCTGTATAGTAAATAGGGACCTTACATATTCCTTTAAATGCTTAGGAGGACCCTTAACCCGCTCTGATCTCCGTGGAGCCAGATTAGGTGCAGGTGTAGTCGTAGGTGTGGGATTAGGAATAGGTGCCTGGAGTGCCTGCTCCCGGTTTGTGCAAAACAAACTAGGACTTTGTCGCCCAGAAAACTCAGAGGTTCCCCCTGACTGCTGACTGGCTGGATCCACCAAACCCAAACCAGATTCTTGGTGTGGTTGAGTTCTCCTCTTGGGAGCACTGTCCCTCGAGCCCAAGACCAGCAGCAGGAGTACCCTGAGTAGTCAATTTACGGCCATTTGCCCCTAGCCAGGGACCTCTGCCAGAGTCAGGAGCCACCTCCATGGCAAGACCCCCGGAGTCTATGCCAGAGTCAGGAGCCACCTCCATGGCAAGACCCCCACCTGGAACATGTGTAGGAACATTTGGATAAGTGCCCTCGTGGAGAGACTATGGTCCACAATCGTAATTGGGGTCCCCCTCCCCCCTGAGAGCAGAGCCAGGAGCAGAAACGTGGCCAGGGAGCCTCCAGCGCAATTGGTCAATGTGGCGTCTAAGCACACGACCATCCTCCAAGGCCACTTTGTAGGACAGTGGCCCAGAGACCTTGCAGACTACAGCAGTTACCCAAAGATGTCCATGCCCATAGTTTCTGGCCCATACTGGATCACCCACTTGGAGTCTCCTATGTGCACGCGGTTGTGACACCTGTGAAGCTACCCGGTCTGGGTGCAATCTGTCCAGTTTCGTAATGAGTCTGCGACCCCAGCGTAGTTCAGCTGGGCTCTTTCCTGTAGCAGTGCAAGGTGTGGTGCGGTGTGCAAGGAGAAAATCGGCTAACCTGTGATGCCAAGGTCCTTGAGTGATTCTCTTTAATGCCTCCTTGGTGGTACGCACCATGCGTTCAGCCTGACTGTTGGTGGCAGGGTGAAAAGGAGCAGACGTGGCATGCCGGATCATGTTGGCTTGAAGAAATGCCTGAAACTCAGAAGAGGTAAATTGGGGACCATTGTCTGAGACAAGGACATCAGGAAGACCATGGGAAGCGAAGATTCCTCTTAGCATCTGGATGGTCCTGGCAGTAGTAGTGGAAGATACAGGAACGACCTCTAGCCACTTGGAATGGCTATCCACGAGGGGAAGGAAGAATTGCCCCTGAAAGGGCCCGGTATAGTCAATGTGTACGTGTGACCCTGGAGTGAGTGTCTCCTCCCACCTATGTACAGGGGCCTGGGGCATCTCAGGCCGTGACTGTTGGCACACTTGGCACCCCTGAACCTGGGCCTCGATGTCCTTATCGAGTCCAGGCCACCAAAGATGGCTACACGCAAGCGCCTTCATCCTCACAATTCCCGGATGTCCCTCATGCAGAGAGAGCAAGACTCTAGTCCTCAATGAGGCCGGGATGACTACCCTGCTACCCCACAGGATACACCCTTTGAACGTGGAAAACTCATGTTTCCTACGCCAGAAACTTTGGAAATCTGTACCAGGACACATGTCAGGCCATCCTGACAACACCCATGTCAGCACGCGTGTAAGCGTGTGATCAGTGGCAGTTTCAGCAGCCACATCCCTAGCATTGAGGGGAGATTCAGGCAATTCCTGAATGGAAAGAATGTGTACAGCAGGAGCAGGGTCTGCCTCTATTTGCTTTAGAGGTAACCTACTAAGGCCATCAGCGTGGCCCATCTCTGTCCCTGGTTTGTGAACCAGGGTGTAGTCATAAGCTGACAAGAAAATTGACCATCTCAGCATTCTGGGGGAGATGATGTGTGGGGTTTGTTTGTTTGTTGTAAACAAACCCAGCAAGGGCTTGTGGTCAGTGTAGACCGTGAAATGGCGGCCATACAAGAAATCATGAAATTTCTTGATGCCTGAGACTATTGCCAAGGCTTCTCTGTCAATCTGCGCGTAATTACGCTCTGCAGATGAGAGAGTTCTGGAGTAATAGGCCACAGGGACCTGAGTCCCATCAACCTTGAGATGACTTAACACTGCTCCTACCCCATAAGGGGAGGCATCACATGCGATGCACACAGGCAAATACTCATTGAAATGCGCCAGGACCGCATTTGAAGATAGCAAGGCCTTGACTTCTTTAAAAGCCCTTTCATGGACGTTTGTCCATTTCCATGGAGTCTGCTTGTCCAAGAGCTGGTGTAACGGCTCAGCCACTGCAGCCTTGTGGGGGAGAAATGAATGATAAAAATTAAGTAGGCTCAGAAAAGCCTGGAGTTCAGCTTTTGACTGGGGACTGGGGGCCATTTGAATGGCCTGAAATTTAGACTCTGCAGGGTGGATGCCTTCAGCATCAATACGAAAGCCTAGAAATTCGGTGGATGTTACACCTATCTTGCATTTGTCTTGCTGTAACTTCAGCCCAGTTTGGCAGAAACTCAGCAAGACATCTCTCAGCCTTTCAGCTAAGTTCCCAGGTAACTCTCCTGCAATGAGGACATCATCGAAATAAGGGCAGACTCCAGGAATACCATGGAGTGTTCGCTCCATCACCCCTTGGAAAATGCCAGGGGCTACATTGACCCCAAACTGCAGCCTTTTTACCTTAAAAGCCCTTCTGTGAGTAACTATAGTTTGGGCCTCAGCTGTTGCCTCATCAACAGGTAACTGTTGGTAGGCCTGAGCCAAATCAAGCTTAGCAAATACCTTTCCCCCCTTCAGTGAGGCCAGGATGTGGCTCACCACCAGACTGGATATGCGTGCTGCTGCAAGGCTTTGTTTAGAGTGCATTTATAGTCCGCACAAATTCGGACTTCACCATTGGCTTTTAATGGTGTCACTATGGGGGTTTCCCATGGACTAGAATCCATAGGTTCAAGAATGCCTTGTTGGAGCAGTTTGTCCAACTCAGCATCTATTTTACTTTTGAGGGCAAAAGGCACCCTCCTTGGTTTAACCCCGATGGGTGTGATGGCTGGGTTTAATCTTAAAGCAATAGGAGGCCCCTTGTATGAGCCAAGCTCTGGGCTGAACACATCAGCAAACTCCTTACAGATTCCTGCAAGGCTGATAGTTTGTAGATGGTTAAGCCCAGTCACTTGGATCCCAAGTGCCTCGAACCAATTGAGTCCGATAGGACTCGTGCGATCACCCCCAACTACCACCACATCTAACAACCCATCAAATTCCTTATGCTGTACTCTAAGCGTGGCCTCCCCCTTCACACTGACTCATGAATTCTGGAAGTCAGTGAGGATGAGATTGGAGGGCCTGAGTTTGACTCGTGAGCCATTCCTGGAACAAACCTTCTTAAACATGTCAGCAGAAATAATAGAAAGAGCGGACCCTGTGTCCAGCTCCATGGCCAGGGGAACTCCCTGCAACTTTACATTAATGCGAAACTTTTTCTTAAGGGGCCGGTGAATCCCAGTTTTGAATACCCCCCTATGGTACGCGCAGAAACCCACCCTGTGTTGGCTGGGGACCTTGGTACCTTTCAGAGGCAACTCTTCGGGGGACCTGTTTTTCTGGTGACCCAAGCAGGCTGATGCGATGTGGCTTTGCCTGCCACATGCCCGGCAAACAGCAGAACGAAAACGGCAGTCGGCTCTCCTGTGGCGACCCCCACAGCCGAAACACCGAAGGGATGCAGGCGTCTTCCCTCTGCATTCTTGCAGTCTTCTCTCCGCTGACTGTTGAAGTCTGTCCATCTCTTCTTCCTCGGATTCTTCTCTGGAGGCCTCTCGCACGACTTCCTGATGGACGGGGACTGCTGCTGGAGGGTTCTTGGTCGACCGCAAGGCCTTCACCGCGCCGCCGGCTGCTTCTTCAGCTGCAACTTCTCTCAGGGCAACTTGGAATGAAACATCGGCTCTAGCAAACAACGTTTGTTGCATCTCACGGCTTCGCAATCTGCAGATAAGTCTATCTCGGAGCCTCTCTTCCAAGTCTTGGAACGCACATGGCCTAGCAGCCTGCCTCAGAGCCGTGACGAAGTCCGCAGCTGATTCTCCCAGCCGCTGATCCCGCTGCTCGAATTGGTGCCTCCAAGCTATTACAGAAAGCTTGGGCTCAAAATGCTCACGCAGCATTTTCTTTAGATCTGAATAGGCGATCGACTCCAATGGTGCTGGGGCTACAAGCAATGTCAAAAGTCTCTTGCCCACAGACATACAGCAAAGTAGCAGCTTTCAATTTGTCTTCTTGGATCTTATTCACCCTGAAGTAGTTCTCGACACGAGCTATGTAAGAGCTCCATCGTTCTGGGTACGAAGTATCGAACTCGACAAGACGGCCCAGCTTGGACATCATTGTGACCGATAGCCTCTTCGACGTCTCTCACCGCAAGGAAGGAGAAGGGGTCCCACGAAGCCAAGCCCACCTCCAGCGTATTCGTACTGGCAGGCGGTTGCTTCTTCTGGACGCCGGGCTTCTCTTCGCTTCAGGTGAGTTGGCCCTAGCTTCTTCTTCCTTAGCTTCCTTTGCAGCGAATCCCACCTTCATTGCCAATGTTCTGTTCTTGCAAAGAAGACATCGAGATGAGGCTGGTTCACAACAAAGATCTCTTTATTGAAACACGCTCGCAGAACAGAAGCAAGAACACAATGGCCACTGGTCTTTTATATTCCCTTGCAAGGGGATGCACATCCAATCATTGCAGACTATTCTCCTGCCTTGCGCATGCGCGCAAGGCCAGAAACAGCCTGTCTGGGTCCCGGGCAGACACGTGGTCTGTCTGGATCTCTGCAGCCTTCCTGCAGCCTTCCTGAGCCTCGCTGAATGACTCAGCAAGGCCCAGGACATAACAATGATGATAATGATGATGATGATGTTGGAAGGGACCTTGGAGGTCATCTAGTCCAACCCCCTGCTCAGGCAGGAAACCGTATATCATTTCAGACAAATGGCTGTCTAGTCTCTTCTTAAAAATTTCCAGTGTTAGAGCATTCACAGCTTCTGGAGGCAGGTTGTTCCACTGGTTAATTGTTCTAACTGTCAGGAAATTTCTCCTCAGTTCTAGGTTGCTTCTCTCTTTGGTTAGTTTCCATCCATTGCTTCTTGTCCTGCCTTCAGGTGCTTTGGAGAATAGCTTGACTCCCTCTTCTTTGTGGCAACCCCTGAGATATTGGAGCACTGCTATCATGTCCCCCTCATCCTTCTCTTCATTAAACTAGACATATCCAATTCCAGCAACCATTCCTTGTAAATTTTAGCCTCCAATCCCCTAATCACCTTTGTTGCTCTTCTCTGTACTCTTTCTAGAGTTTCAACATCTTTTTTACATTGTGGTGACCAAAACTGGATGCACTATTCCAAGTGTGGCCTTACCAAGGCATTGTAAAGTGGTATTAACACTTCATGTGATCTTGATTCTATCCCTCTATTAATGCAGCGTAGCACTGTGTTGGCTTTTTTGGCAACTGCAGTATACTGCTGGCTCATATTTAAGTGGTTGTCCACTAGGACTTCGAGATCCCTCTCACAGTTACTATTATTGAACAAGGTACCTCCTAAACTATACCTGTGCATTTGTTTTTTCTTGCCTAAATGTAGAACCTTACTTTTTTCACCATTGAATTTCATTTTGTTAGATAGCGCCCAGTGTTCAAGTCTGTCCAGATCCTCCTGTATCTTAAGCCTATCTTCTGGAGTGTTGGCTATTCCTGCCAGCTGCAAATTTGATGAGTTCCCCATCTATCCCCTCATCCAAATCATTGATGAAGATATTGAAGAGCACTGGGCCCAGAACAGAGTCCTGGGGTACCCCACTATACACTTCCCTCCATTTAGATGCAGTTCCATTGAGCACTACATGCTGAGTATGGCCAGTCAGCCAGCTACGAATCCATTTGGTGATGATGCTGTCTAACCCACATTTTTCTATCTTATTAAGTAGTAGGTTGTGATCTACTTTATCAAATGCCTGAAGTCCAAATAAATTATATCCACAGCATTCCTCTGGTCCATTAATTTTATCACTTGTCAAAGAATGCGATAAGATTTGTTTGGCATGATCTGTTTTTGACAAACCCATGTTTGCCTCTAGGTGTTCACTGATTCGTTGTTTGATTATCTTTTCTAGAATCTTCCCAGGTATTGAGGTCAGGCTGATAGGTCTGTAATTTCCTGGATTCATTTTTTTCCTTTTTTGAAGATGGGAACTACATCAGCTCTTTTCCAGTCCTCCGGTAGTTCCCCAGTGCTCCAGGATCTTTGAAAGATATAGTTCAGTGGTTCTGAGATCACATCTGCCAGTTCCTTGAGAACCTTGGGGTATAATCCATCTGGTCCTGGTGATTTGAACTCGTCTAGGCTGGACAGGTGCTCACTTACCATTTTCTTGCCTATCTTAACGTGTTTCTAATCTGTTTTTTGCGGTAATGTTTTTAATAGGTTGGGCTGTTTTTTCCCTTTGTATAAAGACGGATGCAAAAAATGAGTTAAATAGTTCTGCTTTCTCCCTGTTGCTTGTCACCTTCTTGCCATTTTCTCCCACTAATGGACCAATCATTTCCTTGACTTTTTTCTTGTTTTTTACATGTTGAAAGAAGCTTTTTTTTTTGTTATTTTTTACTTTTGTCCCAAGCCTTGGTTCATTCTGAGCCTTAGCTTTCCTCACTTCATTTTTGCAGGCTCGGGCTATTTGCTGATATTCTGCCTTAGTTATGTGCCCCTCTTTCCACTTGTTATAATTGTCCTTTTGGTCTTTCAATTTATCAGAGAGTTCTTTATGCAGCCATGCTGGTTTCTTTTGAGAGCTGTTATTTTTCTTCTTCATTGGTATTGTGCTAGACTGGGCTTTTATTATCTCACTTTTCAAAATTTCCCAACTTCTTGAGTTGTTTTCCCCTTGAGGAGTCTCATCCATGGAATCCTTCCCAAGCTCTCTATAAGTTTATTGAAATTAGCTCTCTTGAAGTCCAAGACTCTAGTTTGACTGTGTTCTATTGCTTGTGCTTCCATAATGTTGAATTCCAATATTGCCTGATCACTCCCCCCCAAGGTTCTTGTGGCTTCAATACCTTCTATCATTTCACCCCTGTTAGTGAGAATTAGGTCCAATATGGCTAATCCCCTAGTTCCCTTTTCTCCGTTTTGGGAGACAAAGTTGTCTGCTAGGTTTGTCAGGAATATGTTTGATCTTCCATTTGGTGCAGAGTTTGTTTCCCAGTTGATGTCAGGGTAATTAAAGTCCCCCATTACTATTGTGATGTGCTTCCTACATACCTTAGTTAACTGACTAGCAAAAAGTTCATCTATTCATTTACATTTTCTATGGTATTTAGACATTTCCTTTAGGTCTAGAAGCAATCATCATAATAAATATATCTAAAGCTCAAGGCATTTATTTCTATCTTTAAAGTTAGCATTTCCTGGACTGCATAGAAATACCTTGATTTATGATTGGTCACGTAGCAGCAGTCTGAAATTATGATGCACCTACTGAGAGCTACTTACAATCTGAATTTGATGTTCTGCTAGTTGCCCTCCTCCATAGTCATGTAATCATATTTTGGGTGCTTGACAACTGCCCCGCATTTATGGTCATTTGCAATGACTATAGAACATAAAGCTGGGTGGATCGCAGGCTAAATTACAGTTGTAAATCAAAGATTACCTATATTCCTGGCAGTTCTTGTGCTACAATTTCATCTTCCATTTCAGGTTGAAATCTTTGAAAGTCTTGGGACCTTTCAAGATGGTCAAAGATGGCAACAGGGATGATGTGATTGAAATTCCACTTATTTTTATGTGTTGCAATGGTATTTTGCAGAGTTATGGCCACCATCTTATCTTTTTTACCATAACCGGCAGATATCTATCAATCCTTGACTTCGCACAAAGTGAGACCACCATAAAATTTACTTTGCTCCATTGTCAGTCTCGGTCCTGGTTCTAGTGCTGCTTATCCCAATATCTGCAGACTGGTCTTCATTTGTTGAGCCTGCCACTGATCTTTGGCTGGCCAAGTGGTTTTCTTTACTGGTTTTGTGACTTTCAACATATTGCTAGCCAAACAATCTAAGTTCTGTGCTACAGGTGGAATGGGGTTGATTTGTCTTGGTGTTTGAGCTTTTTCTCCCTTGGTTTGTCAGCCTCTGCTCCCACAACCCTTATGAGTATTTCTCCAGTTTAAAAAAGGTAGAATAAACATATGAGAAGATACTTCCAAGGTAATGGGTGACAATAGATTACAGATTATATACACTGAAAGACCAGTGAGATACTATTGAGTTAATACAATTTTAGAAATATTTTATCTAATGACAGCTTAAAGTTATTTCACTCATGGATTGGAGAAACGATGAAGACAATGTTGGTCAACAAAGGGGAAGACTAGTGTCATCAAGATGAAGCTGTACCACAGTAAAGTGTGAGGGTGTTTGCTCAGGCCACAAACTCTGATGGTGATTAAAATAATGAGATGTAGAACAGACATTATTGCTATTTGGCCCAACAACATTGTTCTAGCTTTACCATTAGGAATTTATATATACCGTAGTCCTTGGTTAATGACAGCAATTGTCACTAAGCAATGTAGCCATAAAATGTGACATTTGCATGATCTCGCCACTTAATAACATAAGTTCTGGCACTTCCAGTTGCCACCGTGAAGAGAATCTGTTGTTTAATGGAACATCACATTGATTTTGCTTGTTGGAAGCTGGCTGTGAGAGTTGCAAATGGTAATCAGGTGACCGTGGGATGCTACAATATCATAATTGCAGGTTGGTTGCATTTCCTTGGCTGTGGAGATGCTGTAATGGCCACAGTTACAAGGGCCAGTCATGAGTACAACTTGTTCAGTGCTATTGTAAGATTTTTCATTATGTTGGGGTAACAGATGTGAAGTTTTTTTGATGTTGCATATCACAGTTTCTAGAGATTGGAGCAACATCAAATAGCGAGGAATGCTAGAAGTTGTTATTAGCCATTTTTGGGGACCATTGCTGCTTTGGGTAGATACATGAACAGTTTACGGAATTTTTGATAGGAAGATTTTTCCATTACAGACAAAAAACAGTAATTGGGTCTAAATATATTTGAAAATTGCTCATTTATGGTGTATGTGCTTCTCTAAGATTGTTCTGTAAAAAAAAAATATCTATATTTTTAAATTGCATCTCTCCATTCAAAAAAAGCCACATTATTCAAGAAATTGAATGAAATTTTCTTGAAATACTTGAATAATGCTCTAATTTATAGAAGGCTTGAGAACTGAGTTCTAGCACCATCAAGGAATGCATCTTTCACTTTAAGATGTACTTTATCGTATTATATATAATATAATATAAATATAAAATATATAAATATAAATATTTCATATTTATATTTTCTGTTATATTTTAAATTTCTCTATGTTTTGACTTTTATAAAAGAATATAGATGCTTAATACAGTTAAAGAAATTCAATATATACAGAATTATTAAGAGTGCCATTAGATAAAGCAAGACTTGTTTGCTGAGGGGCTAATAAATTTTCCAGGAACAGCAACGTTTTCTAAAACCTTTCAGGAAAATACTATCTTCCCTTCCCCTCCATTACCATTTAATTTAAATAACCATTTCCTATTGCTTATGGCAATGTAAGAAACCATGAAACTCTTGGCAGCTGCAGATGAGTTCTTGCCAATTGGTCATCACGCCATCTTCATTTCATCCCAGAAATGTTCTTGAAGAACAGGGCTGGCAATCACCAATGTATTGGCTGCCATTTTCCGTACTCCCTTCAAAACCCCCATCTAATAATCCTTCATTGTACTCATTTTGGGTACACTCCAGATTGGGAAGTGTTGATTAGTTAATGTATCAAATCAGTAGGTTTGAACCCATTAAAATAGTTGTGTTTCTTAAAAGACAACAAAACCACTCTACTGCAATGCTGCCATGAGTAAGTCCTCCTCCAGAACTTTCAACACACACACACACACACACACACACACACAATTGTCAGAGATTGCTGCAGGAATCCTTTTTCTAGGAATTTGGTCTTGTCGGAAGTCATGGATTCAGCTAGATTCTTTATTGCAGATATAAGCAGACTTAGTTACAATGAAGATAGAAGGTGACCATCACATTCTGTGTGTGTTGTGTATTTGTGTATGCGCACATGTATCCCAAAGTTTCTGGGGTTCTTTCTTCTTTTCTAATAAATATTATCAAATGTCATTTCTCATGCTATCTTGTTTTAAAGTGTCTGTCTTGCCAGATCTAGCCTTCACACTAATCTATACCCACCCCCAACATAGGTCTCATCTTAACCAAATGGTTTGGTGAAACTTCCCATTCTTTTACATCCCTAATATCAATCAAAAGTGGACATTCTTGAAAATGTAGTTGCTGCAACATCTTGTGACATGGAGGCTTGTTCAGAAAAAAAAAGTCCAATTTAAAAGTGATGGTTGTTGAAGATAGTTATTTTATAGAAGGGGTGGGGGGTCACTTTCAAAGTCACTATTTGAAAAAATGACTAGATCGCTTTTATGAAACCAGTCAGGAGCCCATAATAGCTTGTCACACGTTTCATTAAATGCCACTGCTATGCTTTATTTAGAATTCTCCGCAAAATCTTCTAAAAGTGGGCACACATTAAAATAAAACCCACCTGTATCACTGAGTGTGTCTGTTTCCTACTGTTTGAAGCTCAACTTTATCAGACGATAGAGTGTAGATGACTGTCCAAGTACATGGTGACATGGCCTTGCCACAGGTTTCCAGTAACTATCATACTGTAAACCCCATTTTGTTTCTCTTTACACATTTTAGAAGAATATGAGGATGAATGTGTGTCTGATCCCTTGATCTAAGCAGATAATGCATCAATTTCACCAATCAGCTTTTGGCTACATAACTGACACAAACAACATGCTAAAGTTAAGAGCAGATAAAAAGAGACATTTGGATATGTAAATGTTGAAAAAAATATATTCTATATTCTTTTTTTTTTATTATTTCTTTAGGCTAAGGCTGAAAGTAAAACCACCAGAGCTCTCTCAATCCATCATACATTTACATTTAGCAAATGGTTATTGTAGCCAGCATCTCTTTCGTTTCAGAGCACGATTTTGTATTTTAATTCCACGCTGTTCTTTGATGGAATTAAAAAAAAATCCTTGGTCAGCTGTTGTGGATTATATAAAATAAATAGATATTAGGTAGATGAAAATGCTCTTTGACAATGTATGTGTCTCAAAATACAACTCTACTCTGGACCTTGTGGTTATGAATATAAAGGAACTACTTTCTCTCTGGTACTCAATGGGCTTATTCAGAAGTGTGAATGTCTTTGATGGTATTTTTAAAGGAATGAAAGAATTCAAGATCGCAGTGTCAAGTCTTTTATTTATGCGGTTGTCAAAGGAAATAAGTATCCCAGCACTGCAAGTTTTATGTGGTTCCCATTTTTACAAACATGTAAAATCATGACCAGTAATTTTTGGCAACTATGTTTGGAGGAGGAACCAGAACACAAGAAAGGGTCTTGAGCAAGGGTGGGCAATTAATTTTCCCAAGAGGCCACATGAGGAACTGGGACTGTTGTGGAGGGCCAAATCAATATCTCCTAGCTGTGCTCTAAACACTCACTCACAAGGTGGCGCTTTGACCAAGGTGGCAGCGGGTGACAAAGCTCTGATCCCCTCATGCAATGACCACCACTGCCGCCTCTTTGGGCTGCTCCAGCAAGGGGTGAGCAATGTGCAGGTGCAGAAAAGTGCTTTCTCTCCTCGCCTCCCATGGCTGCCAGCCGACTGAAGGAACACACGATGGCTGCGCATAGTGGGACCCAATTTAGCTTTTTCTTCCACCTCATGTTGCATGCTTATTTACATTTGACTTCTAATTTCCAAGTGACTTCACATGGGCCACACAGGGACAGCCAAAGAACCAGATGTGACCCAGGAGTCATAAAATGCCCAGGTCTTGAGGATGGCAAGATTAGGTTTCAGGTTGTCCACTTCTGGTTTATAAGAATGAGTATGATCCATGTGACAATGTCTCCATTCCTGGGCTTTGGCTGTTGTCTCTTCTTCTTCTTCTTCTTCTTCTTCTTCTTCTTCTTCTTCTTCTTCTTCCTCTTCTTCTTCTTCTTCTTCTTCTTCTTCTTCTTCTTCTTCTTCTTCTTCTTCTTCTTCTTCTTCTTCTTCTTCTTCTTCTTCTTCTTCTTCTTCCCCTTCTTCTTCTTCTTCTTCTTCTTCTTCTTCTTCTTCTTCCCTTCTTCTTCTCTTCTTCTTCTTTCTTCTTTTCTTCTTCTTCTTCTTCTTCTTCTCTTCTTCTTCCCTTCTTCTTCTTCTTCTTCTTCTTCTTTTTCTTCTTCTTCTTCTTCTTCTTCTTCTTCTTCTTCTTCTTCTTCTTCTTCTTCTTCTTCTTCTTCTTCTTCTTCTTCTTCTTCTTCTTCTTCTTCTTCTTTTCTTCTTCTTCTTCTTCTTCTTTTCTTCTTCTTCTTCTTCTTCTTCTTTTCTTCTTCTTCTTCTTCTTCTTCTTCTTTTCTTCTTCTTCTTCTTCTTCTTCTTCTTCTTCTTCTTCTTCTTCTTCTTCTTCTTCTTCTTCTTCTTCTTCTTCTTCTTCTTCTTCTTCTTCTTCATGTTTTGACCACTAATAGCATTCATGATAAGTTGTGATGCCCTTGTTTTCCCCTTATGATAAATGCTAACTGTCCTTGATATAAAGTGGATCCTTTCTCTGTCTTACTGAGGTACATATGTTTATTGCAGGACTGGTGGCCAGACATGAGAACTTTTGAAATGGTGTGAGACCTGAATTTACTCATGCAGCTAAAATTTTCAGAATTGTATAGTTATTACTGGAAGAAAATCCAGTGGAACAAGGTTTAATAATCTTCAAATTGAGGCTTCAGTCTTTATAAATGGAAAACATGGTTTTTATTGTATTGTTCTTGCCATCTTCCTTCTGGAACAAGCTCTAAATATCAATTGCACTCTCATCTTTCAACATTATGTGTTAGCTTAGTAGGAATTTTATAGAAATATGAAAGGGACATGAAATGTATATAGAAGAGCACTATTGCTAACTGAATATGTCTGTATTCCCATAGCAAACCTAAATTATTTATTAAGTCCATTGGACCTGCGTGGCCAAGAAATTTAAATAAATAAGTAAATAGATAATTTTTAATTCATATGATATTTTAAAATCACAAACTAGTCAAATTAATTGAACTCAGAAAAAAAGCTAAGTAAAAAAACCCCTCTTACCAAGTATCATTACCATTACCATTATCATTAACCAATGTAATCTAAAAAACTTCCTATTCAGACACACAGCACCCAAACCAGAATACACCACATAGACAACCACCACGCAAAAACAAATCCTACAATACACAAAAGGGGTATTGGAAATGACAGCCAGAATTCTCCAACCTCTAGGAATAGTAATAGCCCACAAACCCACAGCCACACTCCATCAGGAATTATCCAGAACCAAGACAAGATATAAAAGGATGAAAGAAACAATATAATCTACAAAATAAACTGTAACCATTGCAACAATTCTACATGGGATAAACATCACATCAATTAAAAACCAGAATCCACAAACACCTGCTGGCAGTCAAATACCACAATCCCAAATTCTTAATCTCTACCCACACCAACACCAAACAGCACCAGATTGATTAGTGCAACACAAAAATCATTGGCCATGCTACCACCCGCCAAGCTCATGAGTTCATCGAAGCCTGGCACTCCACAAGCAATTCCATCAACAGACACATTGACCTACAACCAGCCTATGAACCACTCAGAATCCAAACCAACCACACAGCTAACCAGAGAGAGCACCGATCCTCAACCGTCCCATGCAAGCCCCCCCAACCAGCACTTCAGCTCCCAATGACCCTTCACCTCATGAAACCTCCCCATCACAAGACTCTCACTGATGACTCCCACTTGACCCATCACAAGACCCATCACAAGACCCTTACTTGACACATCCACATCTGACCCATCATAAGACCTACTGACCACACAAAGTCCTTATAAACAGAGGAACACTGACACTAACATCCCCTAAACTCCACTGAAGATATTACCTAGCCTGGTAACAAAATGTTCAGAAACCAACCCACAAGCTCGGATAATGAATCTTCACCCTCACTGACAAACTCTTCAACTAAATTTTTCAGAAGAATATACTAGAATAGAAAGAATAGTGAAAACTAGTTCTGCTCTGCCAGTAGAACATTTGAAAGAATATTTGAATCAAGCTGACTTAAGAGAAGGACAACTTTTAATAAGTAAATAATTTTTGACTCTGGATGTTTTCACATTAACTGAACTATTTCCTGTTTATAGCTGTTTGTTACTTTTTAGGCTTTAATTTGATCTTTATTTTTCTCATATTCATTTTCCATTGTGTTGTTGGCTGCTCTGAGAACTTTTGAAAAGAAGAATTGAAAACCATAAAGGGATGACTGTTCCCTCTTATCATAGCATAATAAAGGTGCCACAACTTCCTTTTCATAGTTCTTAATGCAGAACATATGATGCTATACTCAACCACTTATTTATTTTTTAAGTTTTCTTTAAAAAAAATTCATTTCTCATACTCATAGTTTATGCTTTCCCCCCATATTGTTGGCCATCTCTCCAACTTAACCTATAATTGAAGACAATTGCCTTGGGGATCCAATTTGCATCTGGGACAAAAAGTAATGTGAAATAGAGAATGAGTGTTTCCAGCATGGCATCTACTTATAAGCTTTATTTTCTGCTCCATGATGTGATTTTTTCCCCTTTATAGATGAGGGATGAAGCACAAATTAATTACCCCAAAAGTTTATGTGACATTAAAGACATAATATGGAACACCAAAATATAAGAAAGTGCACACACACACACACACACACACACACACACACACACACACATGTATATATATATATGTGTATATATGTATATATGTATATATGTCTTTGATGACTGTAAAAATACGAATCCCGGGCATATCTGTTCAATGACACAGTCCTCGATCTCCGGGAGAAATATAAACCAGCTGTTTATTGTTAAAAAGTTTAAAACAATAAAAACAACTATTTACAATATTAAAACAACCTAGCTTTCGCTGGTCCCCTGCCAGCGTCCTCAGAGTGAAGTTTTGGGGTGGAGATTACTTTTATAAACCTTGCTAGCCTAATTGCTTACTCATCGACCGTGTGATAGGGCCATCCGTCCTGGCTGACCGTAATTGCCTTAATTGTCCCGCCTCCTCTTTTTTGCACTCCAGTTCTACAACCTTTCTCCCTCCCATCCTTGTCAATCTCCTCCTTCCTGTCACTGTTGCCGTTGGTATGCTTTCTAGCCGCTCCCCCATGCTCGTTCTGGGCCGTAAATAGTTGTTTTTATTGTTTTAAACTTTTTTAACAATAAACAGCTGGTTTATATTTCTCCCGGAGATTGAGGACTGTGTTATTGAACAGATATGCCCGGGATTCGTATTTTTGCAGTCATCAAAGACATGTATATATATGTTGCATTTTTTCAAAATAGTGTGATAAGATTTGGTATGGAAAATATATGCATTAAACTATTCACAAAACACATAAAGGAGTGTGGACAATATATAAGGACTGAATATGAAAATGCATACTGTATGTTCACATCCTGAGTCTACTGAGTTTGCAAATGGTGAAGGCATGAAAAAAATTAACATTTGATGAAATGAATTTCTAGCAAAAATTGGGGAAAAAATATTGCTTATTTCTTCTTACAAGATTGAACTGAAGCCGTAGCTAAAAGCCTTAAAACATGGTATTATCTGGCTGATTGAGTCTGGGTTAGGAAGCTAAGTAGGTTGAGACTTGGTTAGTATTTATAAGAAACTTTCAGAGTGTTCCAGGGCTATAAACTAGACCAGTGTTTCTCAACCTTGGCAGCTTGAAGATGTGGGGACTTCAATTCTCAGAATTACCCAGCCATCATAGTGGAGGCTGCATTGAGATCAAACAGAGATGCAAATCAGAAACTAGATCTTCACATCTTCAACATCTGCCTTTTCCATCAGCTGTCTGTTTCCTGTTCTTCAGCTCATTTTCTCCATACATCAAACTATGGAAAGTTAGTTTAAAACAAACTATATTAATTACAACTATCTTATTTCATTGCAATATAGCCTTAATTGCTTTCTCTGGACTAATAATAACTGGGTTAGTTGACCAATCATTCTGTATTTGCATTTAGCCAACCATCATTGCAATAAATATTCAAGAAATCTAACCAATATAACTTTTTTAATTTCCTAAAAAGAAAGTTTGAGCACATGATGCAAACAGTCAAGGAATATAATGGATGGATACATTCAAAAATCCAACAAATTATATCCTGACATTGACTTAAAATAACAGACAACTCCCAGGTCAGTTCCTGGACAAATGTGCCATTTATCACGCAGATGGATCGGGCTAGCTGCACTTCCTGTAGCTTGGCTGGGACATTCCACTGGGATGGTACAAACTTGCAATACCAAAAAAGAAAGAAAGAAAAAAGAAAAAGAAAAAACAAGAAAAGAAATGAATCAACAACAACACCCCAGACTAGTTTGCTTGCTTAATAGCAAGTGAGAACTACAGGCAAATGGTTGAGAGCTGACATATCCAAACAAACCTCTGCATACAATGAAGGAGGACATGGCAACTCCTGGTTTATTTCTACTAGTCAATTTTCTCCCAGTTCCTAGAGTCTTTTTGTTCTATTGAGGCCAGCCATGATTTAGCATATTGCCTGAAGTAGGAGGCTTACTGTGATTAGCCCGAGGTCTGGCTTGATGTACCATGTGAATATGCCCTCAGAATTATAGTCCCAAAACAAGTGGAAATTTCTAATTTGGAAAAAAATGCTCTAGAAAGTCTGGCTCATCATCCAATTATCCACTATCAGATGTTGCTAGCACATTTATGCTACTACATCATTTCACATTTTAAAAATGATTATTTTAATTGAGTTTTAAAAACTATGCAATTGATAGAATTTAGAACAAAATTTGGGTCATTTAAAATTATTTTAAAAACCTGATTATTGAAATGTAATACATCCAAATATAAATATATGGTGAAATAAAAGACTAATTAAAAGGAGGGGGAAAAATAACTATATATACATACAATGACCATTTCAGAATTTCACTGTTTTTCTAAAGATCAAAAAATAATATCCTTTTTATAGAAATTGTTAACATAATCGTTATGTCTGATCTTGTCTCTCTGTGGCTCCAAAACCAGTTCACAGGCTGGGAGCTGACAAATTTCATCAGGAACATAAACATCCTTCCAGGAATTCTTAGGCAACTTTTTCAGAACAGTCCTCTTCAGAAAGCTCTTCAGAAAGAGACAGATTCCAAACTTTTGAATACAGTTCAACAACACATTAATTAACAAGTCATTTCCCATTTCTGTCAGTCTATAATGTTAAAGGGATAAATGCTTGTTTCAGACAAACAGCAGAAATGGCGCTTTTCTTTTCAAATCTGTTTTTATTTACACAAATATTTTTGCACTGGCTAATTACCCCGTTATGATTTATGTTATTTTGTTGACATGGCTTGAATGTTTGTTAGGAAGGGTGTGCTCTAAATGTGTCATTAGCTACTAACCACATAGCTGGATGCGTATCCACAAAAAGTTAGTTTCTAGGCATACCAGATTTTTCAGACTGGAGAATAATAATCGCAAACATTTATTTTGAAAAAGAAGTGTGCTCTGTGATTTTTTTCAGGTTAGTTTTTGCTTTGAGATGAGAGTCTATTCATAGTATTATTATAGAATAATTAATAAACATTTTTGGAACCCATTTATTTTAATATTTATTATTTACAGCAATGATAGCAGTCAAAGGAAATAAAGAGTTACAATTTCCAAGTACAACTACATTCAATTTCGGAATGATATAATGATAATAATGATGATAATAATACATATCTGTAACATCATCAAACATCCACATCTGCTTAACCTAGGTCCTTGGAAAGGACTCGATAGGCAGACAAAAATGCTAAGTCTAGTCTGAACATCTGGCTGATTGTATGACAAACTATAAACATTGTTGACTGTGTGAATCAATTTTAGTGTCAATTTTATATGAGTATTTTCATTAGTCAATTCTATCTTGTTTCTACAATCTACAATTTCTTTTTAAAATGTCTCTAAATTCATTGTTTAATATCCAAACATAAAGTATACCCTGCACATTCTCATAAATTGTGCATTTCTAAACATAATTATATTTTATTTATGCTATTCAAAAAATATAAATAGAGCAACTAAATCTAGCTTGCAAAAATGTAGCTAACCAATAGACAGGAGCAAAAAGTTAGGGTTTCTATGCTTCCATCTCACACTTGTTCAGAATTCTGCAACCCAGATCTGGGTTTATCTTTGAAACAATAGGACAGATTTTTGTTGATCATTTGTTCAGTTGCTTCTAACTTTTTGTAATATGATGGACAATAGTTTACCAGGGTGATAGTCAGAAATATTTCATAGAATTCTTCTAAGCTCATGCTCATGATAAGAAACAGTTTTTGTCTTCTGTTGGCCTCTTTTTTATTGGATTTGATTTTATTCAAGTATTAGGATCCTCTCTAGAGATTGTTCCAAATTATATGTGTAATTAGTAATGAATAAATTGAGCTGTCTTGTGTTATTTTATCCAATATTCATTTGTTTTTCAAGATTTTTAGCCTTTCTGATAGTACAACTTTCATAGTTATATAACACAACTGGGAAATACAGTATACCTTGATAATATCTATCTTTGCTGGCAGCATGTTGCTCTATGTTTTAATATTTTAGCAGATAAATGATGATTGCAAGAAGCTGTATATTTTTATTTCATGATTACCATCACTTTTTATGAGCCCAGGACAATATAATCTGTTACTGCTTCCATTCCTTCTTCACTTATTCACATTGATTGGCACTAGCAATTGGTAAACTTTAGTTAGTTTGTTTTATTATTAGTATAGAATAGAATAGAGGTGGAAGGGACCTTGGGTGGGGGGTCTTCTAGTCCAGCCCCCTGCTTGAGCAGGAGAACCTATACCATTTCAGACAAGTGACTGTCTAGTCTCTTCTTAAAGACCTCCAGTGATGGAGCGCCCACGATTGCTGAAGGCAAGCTGTTCCACTGGTTAATTGTCCTCACTGTTAGGAAGTTTCTCCTTAATTCCAGATTGCTTCTCTCTTTGGTCAGTTTCCAACCACTGTTTCTTGTCTTGCCCTCTGGTGCTTTGGAGAATAATTTGACCCCCTCTTCTTTGTGGCAGCCCCTCAAATACTGGAATACTGCTATTATATCACCCCTCTTTCTTCTTTTCTTTAGACTAGCCAAACCCAATTCCTGCAGCTGTTCTTCATATGTTTTAGTCTGCAGGTCTTTGATCACCTTAGTTGCTCTTCACTCTCCTTTCCTTAACCTTCAGTAAGCAGTCACTTAAGTCTTCCTCAGTTTCTATCAGGAAAACAATATCATTAGCATAACTGAGATTGTTAATATTTCTTCCAGCAATGTTAATTCCAATTACTGCTTTTCCTAATGCAGCACTTCTCATTTCTGCTTATAAATTAAATAGATAAGGAGACAATATGTAACAATCTTGGCACACTCCTTTCTCAATTTTGAACCAATTAGTTGTTTCATACTCTGTGCATATTGTGGTTTCCTGGTCAGCTTACAAATTCTTCAGTTGAGGTGGTCCAGTACATCCATGTTTTTAAGAGCTGTTCATAATTTGTTGTGGTCTATGCAGTCAAAAGGCTTAGTATAATCAATAAAGTAAAAATAAATGTCTTTTTGGAACTCTTTTGCCTTTTCCATTATCCCTCAGATGTTTGCAATGGGATCCCAACTAATTAAAACCATCATCTTGATTTCATTCGGGCATATGTATGAATGTTTTCTCGGAACAGAGGTAACTTTTAACTTGTACAGATTGGCCATGCTGTTGGCACGCTATGAAGGTGAGGCGGTGTTCCTTTTCGTGCAGGATTTTTCCACAAAGTACTGAGGTAAAATTTAAAAATTGACTTTCAGGTTGATAATGATTCTAAAGATCATTATGAAAACTTGCAAGCTGCAGACTTCCTCATATCACTTGAAGAGGCCCGCTTCTTTGACTGATTACAAAATGGCTGCTAGAAAGAAAAGATAATGGTTCTAAATAGAAAACAGCCTAGCTGCTGCGGTTCTTGAAACTCATTGCTTTCTCAGGTAAAGAGAATTCTGTGAGATTCTGGATAAAGAGAACTCTGTAAGATTCTATATTTACTCATTAAATGTATAAGTTACCCCTCTCATTATCCAAAGCAACTCTGGATTCTTACTTGGAACTGCTCAAGAATCTGACGTGGAACCTTGGCAATTCAGTCGGTCCCTTTGCTTCAATAACAGATTCGTATGCCATGCTTTGCACGTGTACAGAATCATATGCCTAAAAGAGACACCATTCTGTCTTTCAGTATTTAGCAAAGGAGTGACACTTTGCTCTGAAGGAGTTTTTTGTTCAAAAAACTCTGAGATGTAGCAGAGGGCCCTTCTAAGCAGTGTATAATCCTAGTCAGAACATATGAAACTTCAGTATGTTTGAAAACATCTTTCATGCATTTATTTTCTTTTTCTATAATTTCCGTTTCGCATATCCTTTGGGATGTCACCTATACAGTTGAACTCAAACAAGGTCATTTGTGTGGGGTTCTTGGTGCTCTCTGAGCTTGACTGTTTTCTTGTAGACGTTTCAGCACTAAGCACCGATGATGTTACCTAATTTGGGTAACGAAACATCTGAAGAAAGCAACTAAGCTTGCAGAACATAAAGGACCCCTCACGTCAAGGGTACAAATAGTCTCCTTCAAAAATCATTTGTTATTTTGAGGAATGAGAACTGGTATCATGTGTCATAATAGGAAGTTTTTAAGAAGAGACTGGAAGTTTTTAAGAAGAGACTGGACAGCCATTTGTCCGAAATGGTATAGGGTTTCCTGCCTGAGCAGGGAGTTGGACTAGATGACCTCCAAGGTCCCTTCCAACTTTATTATTATTATTATTATTATTATTATTATTATTATTATTATTATTATTATTATTATTATTATTATTATTATTATTATTATTATTATTATTATTGTTGTTGTTGTTGTTGTTGTTGTTGTTGTTGTATTATTTACTTCAGGAAAAGACACATTTTATTATTTATTTATCCATTTATATCCTGCTTTAGTATTGTTTATACATAACTGAAGGTGGTGAACATACTTAATACTCCTTCCTCTCATATTTTCCCCACAACAGCCCTGTGAAGTGGGCTGTATTGAAAAAGAGTGCTTGGTCCAATGTCACCAAGCTGCCTTTCATGCCTAGAGTCCTGAAAGTGCATATGCTCCCACTTCACTTCTGCCTTGATCTCTAAGGGACATGATTTAATTGCCTAAGTACCTTTATGGGAGGCGGTTACTTGCTCATCTAGAGCTTCCTTTGAGGCAAGATAATGACATATGATCTCTCAATTTTGATGACTGAATAACATATTTTGAGTTTTTATCTTTTCTCCAGATTTGCAGAGCTTTCTCTGAACGTATGTTTTCAAACAGTGCCTAGCAAAATAGGATGAACATTTATGATTTCTCTGAAAGCATAGCTTTGCTTTTTTTTATATATATAAATGAGCAAAGAAGCTGTCCATTATCTGTTAGGCTGCTGGTTATAAAAATAAAAGGAAATTTGTATTGTTTTATGACAACAATGTAATAAATATTTGAACGTTATTAGACTTACTTGCTTGTATGCTATTTATATGGCTGGATTATTTGTCATAGTTGATTTTTTAATCTATTTTGAATAGGATTTCTTTTAAAAAATAATTATTTGTTTTATATGTTTATTGCAGTGACCTTTGACTAAATGCAAATGAGGCATGACTGACTGACTGACTTGTAACTATGTTGGAGAAAAAACATCTGCTAAGTATGTGTATCATAGTTTGCAGCTTGTTCATACACCCATATTTGGTTCTTTGGATCCAGTTTTGTATGGCAGCAACTGTGAAAATCAAGGCTATTTGTAGACAAGATATAAAACAACAGGATTTTAGGATATTGTATTAGAAGAGTCACAATCAGCCTTAGAAAGGGTGGCCAGGGTTTCTCCAGAGTTGTTTACAGAATGTCCTCCATCCATAAAATCTGTAGCACATTTGTAAGTCAGCCTGTTTTAATGCATTTTGAGGAAGATTAATTGTGCAACTCTGGTGCCAGTAAAAAACAAACTTTACAGAGTGCACCATGGATGTTTGCATATTGTTGGATCACAGTGTGGGTTTCATTTGTCTTGCCAGATATCCAGAAAAGTGCTTTGTAGTAGTAAACCGGAGGAAGAGATTGAAAAAAAATGGAACTAGGAACAAGACAGGTTAGAAAAATACTTACTTTTGTTAGCAAAAGAAGAAAGAGTTGAATGTATTAAAATATTCTTATTTTATTTGTATTTAAAGTATTTTGATCACTTTGTAGTGGATTCAACTTGACTTTGCTTCAGAATGATGTGAAAGGGAATCCAGGAGGATCTCCGAGTTCTTCAGGGAAGAATTCTTTCAGCTTAATGTTTTAAACACTTTAGGCACACATTCGCTGTGTGCAGTTTGATTCTGCTCTTAACCAGGACTGTCCTCAGGGAACAGTTAAAAAAAAATTAACTGCAATTGACCACTCTAAAGACTTCCCTACTTTCATCTAGAATAGTAGAATAGAAAACTCTCACTTCTCTCTTTCTGTTCAAACAGAAGAACAAGTCCAGAGCAGCCAGAGCAGAATATTCTCATGTATTCTGTTTCTGACATTTTCATGTTAATCAGATGTGATGTGCTGAATGGTGTACTCTATGAATGCATTAAGGATCACATTTCTTCTTCATGATGAAACCGAGCTGTACGTGCCCATGAAATAAATGCAGATAATCCTCGACTTACAAACAATCGCTTAGCAATCTTTCAAAGTTACAAAGGCACTAAAAAAATTGAATGATCCTTACAAATGTTCAGCATCCC